>BTRK01000002.1:9086566-9742816 GCA_036245805.1 Pristionchus mayeri
AACGCACAATATCAACATAAAGAATATTTTTAAAAATATTGGTCACGCGAATTGCTTCAAATTAATACACCATAGGTAAAATACAATTTCTGATCGATCCGTAATAACTACCACATACTGCGTACTTCCCAATTACATCGTAGGTGCTGAATACTGATTGGGAACGCACAATATCAACATAAAGAATATTTTTAAAAATATTGGTCACGCGAATTACTTCAAATTAATACACCATAGGTAAAATACAATTTCTGATCGATCCGTAATAACTACCACATACTGCGTACTTCCCAATTGCATCGTAGATGCTGAATACTGATTGGGAACGCACAATATCAACATAAAGAATATTTTTAAAAATATTAGTCACGCGATTTGCTTTAAATTAATACACCATAGGTAAAATACAATTTCTGATCGATCCGTAATAACTACCACATACTGCGTACTTCCCAATTACATCGTAGATGCTGAATACTGATTGGGAACGCACAATATCAACATAAAGAATATTTTTAAAAATATTGTTCACGCGAATTGCTTCAAATTAATACACCATAGGTAAAATACAATTTCTGATCGATCCGTAATAACTACCACATACTGCGTACTTCCCAATTACATCGTAGGTGCTGAATACTGATTGGGAACGCACAATATCAACATAAAGAATATTTTTAAAAATATTTGTCACGCGAATTGCTTCAAATTAATACACCATAGGTAAAATACAATTTCTGATCGATCCGTAATAAGTACCACATACTGCGTACTTCCCAATTCCATCGTAGATGCCGAATACTGATTGGGAACGCACAATATCAACATAAAGAATATTTTTAAAAATATTGGTCACGCGAATTGCTTCAAATTAATACACCATAGGTAAAATACAATTTCTGATCGATCCGTAATAACTACCACATACTGCGTACTTCCCAATTGCATCGTAGATGCTGAATACTGATTTTGAACGCACAATATCAACATAAAGAATATTTTTATAAATATTAGTCACGCGATTTGCTTTAAATTAATACACCATACGTAAAATACAATTTCTGATCGATCCGTAATAACTACCACATACTGCGTACTTCCCAATTACATCGTAGATGCTGAATACTGATTGGGAACGCACAATATCAACATAAAGAATATTTTTAAAAATATTGTTCACGCGAATTGCTTCAAATTAATACACCATAGGTAAAATACAATTTCTGATCGATCCGTAATAACTACCACATACTGCGTACTTCCCAATTACATCGTAGGTGCTGAATACTGATTGGGAACGCACAATATCAACATAAAGAATATTTTTAAAAATATTAGTCACGCGATTTGCTTTAAATTAATACACCATAGGTAAAATACAATTTCTGATCGATCCGTAATAACTACCACATACTGCGTACTTCCCATTTACATCGTAGATGCTGAATACTGATTGGGAACGCACAATATCAACATAAAGAATATTTTTAAAAATATTGTTCACGCGAATTGCTTCAAATTAATACACCATAGGTAAAATACAATTTCTGATCGATCCGTAATAACTACCACATACTGCGTACTTCCCAATTACATCGTAGGTGCTGAATACTGATTGGGAACGCACAATATCAACATAAAGAATATTTTTAAAAATATTAGTCACGCGAATTGCTTCAAATTAATACACCATAGGTAAAATACAATTTCTGATCGATCCGTAATAAGTACCACATACTGCGTACTTCCCAATTCCATCGTAGATGCTGAATACTGATTGGGAACGTACAATATCAACATAAAGAATATTTTTAAAAATATTGGTCACGCGAATTGCTTTAAATTAATACACCATAGGTAAAACAATTTCTGATCGATCCGTAATAACTACCACATACTGCGTACTTCCCAATTACATCGTAGATGCTGAATACTGATTGGGAACGCACAATATCAACATAAAGAATATTTTTAAAAATATTGTTCACGCGAATTGCTTCAAATTAATACACCATAGGTAAAATACAATTTCTGATCGATCCGTAATAACTACCACATACTGCGTACTTCCCAATTACATCGTAGGTGCTGAATACTGATTGGGAACGCACAATATCAACATAAAGAATATTTTTAAAAATATTAGTCACGCGATTTGCTTTAAATTAATACACCATTGGTAAAATACAATTTCTGATCGATCCGTAATAAGTACCACATACTGCGTACTTCCCAATTCCATCGTAGATGCTGAATACTGATTGGGAACGCACAATATCAACATAAAGAATATTTTTAAAAATATTGGTCACGCGAATTGCTTCAAATTAATACACCATAGGTAAAATACAATTTCTGATCGATCCGTAATAACTACCACATACTGCGTACTTCCCAATTGCATCGTAGATGCTGAATACTGATTGGGAACGCACAATATCAACATAAAGAATATTTTTAAAAATATTAGTCACGCGATTTGCTTTAAATTAATACACCATAGGTAAAATACAATTTCTGATCGATCCGTAATAACTACCACATACTGCGTACTTCCCAATTACATCGTAGATGCTGAATACTGATTGGGAACGCACAATATCAACATAAAGAATATTTTTAAAAATATTGTTCACGCGAATTGCTTCAAATTAATACACCATAGGTAAAATACAATTTCTGATCGATCCGTAATAACTACCACATACTGCGTACTTCCCAATTACATCGTAGGTGCTGAATACTGATTGGGAACGCACAATATCAACATAAAGAATATTTTTAAAAATATTTGTCACGCGAATTGCTTCAAATTAATACACCATAGGTAAAATACAATTTCTGATCGATCCGTAATAAGTACCACATACTGCGTACTTCCCAATTCCATCGTAGATGCCGAATACTGATTGGGAACGCACAATATCAACATAAAGAATATTTTTAAAAATATTGGTCACGCGAATTGCTTCAAATTAATACACCATAGGTAAAATACAATTTCTGATCGATCCGTAATAACTACCACATACTGCGTACTTCCCAATTGCATCGTAGATGCTGAATACTGATTTTGAACGCACAATATCAACATAAAGAATATTTTTATAAATATTAGTCACGCGATTTGCTTTAAATTAATACACCATAGGTAAAATACAATTTCTGATCGATCCGTAATAACTACCACATACTGCGTACTTCCCAATTACATCGTAGATGCTGAATACTGATTGGGAACGCACAATATCAACATAAAGAATATTTTTAAAAATATTGTTCACGCGAATTGCTTCAAATTAATACACCATAGGTAAAATACAATTTCTGATCGATCCGTAATAACTACCACATACTGCGTACTTCCCAATTACATCGTAGGTGCTGAATACTGATTGGGAACGCACAATATCAACATAAAGAATATTTTTAAAAATATTGTTCACGCGAATTGCTTCAAATTAATACACCATAGGTAAAATACAATTTCTGATCGATCCGTAATAACTACCACATACTGCGTACTTCCCAATTACATCGTAGGTGCTGAATACTGATTGGGAACGCACAATATCAACATAAAGAATATTTTTAAAAATATTAGTCACGCGATTTGCTTTAAATTAATACACCATAGGTAAAATACAATTTCTGATCGATCCGTAATAACTACCACATACTGCGTACTTCCCAATTACATCGTAGATGCTGAATACTGATTGGGAACGCACAATATCAACATAAAGAATATTTTTAAAAATATTGTTCACGCGAATTGCTTCAAATTAATACACCATAGGTAAAATACAATTTCTGATCGATCCGTAATAACTACCACATACTGCGTACTTCCCAATTACATCGTAGGTGCTGAATACTGATTGGGAACGCACAATATCAACATAAAGAATATTTTTAAAAATATTAGTCACGCGAATTGCTTCAAATTAATACACCATAGGTAAAATACAATTTCTGATCGATCCGTAATAAGTACCACATACTGCGTACTTCCCAATTCCATCGTAGATGCTGAATACTGATTGGGAACGTACAATATCAACATAAAGAATATTTTTAAAAATATTGGTCACGCGAATTGCTTTAAATTAATACACCATAGGTAAAACAATTTCTGATCGATCCGTAATAACTACCACATACTGCGTACTTCCCAATTACATCGTAGATGCTGAATACTGATTGGGAACGCACAATATCAACATAAAGAATATTTTTAAAAATATTGTTCACGCGAATTGCTTCAAATTAATACACCATAGGTAAAATACAATTTCTGATCGATCCGTAATAACTACCACATACTGCGTACTTCCCAATTACATCGTAGGTGCTGAATACTGATTGGGAACGCACAATATCAACATAAAGAATATTTTTAAAAATATTAGTCACGCGATTTGCTTTAAATTAATACACCATTGGTAAAATACAATTTCTGATCGATCCGTAATAAGTACCACATACTGCGTACTTCCCAATTCCATCGTAGATGCTGAATACTGATTGGGAACGCACAATATCAACATAAAGAATATTTTTAAAAATATTGGTCACGCGAATTGCTTCAAATTAATACACCATAGGTAAAATACAATTTCTGATCGATCCGTAATAACTACCACATACTGCGTACTTCCCAATTGCATCGTAGATGCTGAATACTGATTGGGAACGCACAATATCAACATAAAGAATATTTTTAAAAATATTAGTCACGCGATTTGCTTTAAATTAATACACCATAGGTAAAATACAATTTCTGATCGATCCGTAATAACTACCACATACTGCGTACTTCCCAATTACATCGTAGATGCTGAATACTGATTGGGAACGCACAATATCAACATAAAGAATATTTTTAAAAATATTGTTCACGCGAATTGCTTCAAATTAATACACCATAGGTAAAATACAATTTCTGATCGATCCGTAATAACTACCACATACTGCGTACTTCCCAATTACATCGTAGGTGCTGAATACTGATTGGGAACGCACAATATCAACATAAAGAATATTTTTAAAAATATTTGTCACGCGAATTGCTTCAAATTAATACACCATAGGTAAAATACAATTTCTGATCGATCCGTAATAAGTACCACATACTGCGTACTTCCCAATTCCATCGTAGATGCCGAATACTGATTGGGAACGCACAATATCAACATAAAGAATATTTTTAAAAATATTGGTCACGCGAATTGCTTCAAATTAATACACCATAGGTAAAATACAATTTCTGATCGATCCGTAATAACTACCACATACTGCGTACTTCCCAATTGCATCGTAGATGCTGAATACTGATTTTGAACGCACAATATCAACATAAAGAATATTTTTATAAATATTAGTCACGCGATTTGCTTTAAATTAATACACCATAGGTAAAATACAATTTCTGATCGATCCGTAATAACTACCACATACTGCGTACTTCCCAATTACATCGTAGATGCTGAATACTGATTGGGAACGCACAATATCAACATAAAGAATATTTTTAAAAATATTGTTCACGCGAATTGCTTCAAATTAATACACCATAGGTAAAATACAATTTCTGATCGATCCGTAATAACTACCACATACTGCGTACTTCCCAATTACATCGTAGGTGCTGAATACTGATTGGGAACGCACAATATCAACATAAAGAATATTTTTAAAAATATTAGTCACGCGATTTGCTTTAAATTAATACACCATAGGTAAAATACAATTTCTGATCGATCCGTAATAACTACCACATACTGCGTACTTCCCAATTACATCGTAGATGCTGAATACTGATTGGGAACGCACAATATCAACATAAAGAATATTTTTAAAAATATTGTTCACGCGAATTGCTTCAAATTAATACACCATAGGTAAAATACAATTTCTGATCGATCCGTAATAACTACCACATACTGCGTACTTCCCAATTACATCGTAGGTGCTGAATACTGATTGGGAACGCACAATATCAACATAAAGAATATTTTTAAAAATATTAGTCACGCGAATTGCTTCAAATTAATACACCATAGGTAAAATACAATTTCTGATCGATCCGTAATAAGTACCACATACTGCGTACTTCCCAATTCCATCGTAGATGCTGAATACTGATTGGGAACGTACAATATCAACATAAAGAATATTTTTAAAAATATTGGTCACGCGAATTGCTTCAAATTAATACACCATAGGTAAAATACAATTTCTGATCGATCCGTAATAACTACCACATACTGCGTACTTCCCAATTGCATCGTAGATGCTGAATACTGATTGGGAACGCACAATATCAACATAAAGAATATTTTTAAAAATATTAGTCACGCGATTTGCTTTAAATTAATACACCATAGGTAAAATACAATTTCTGATCGATCCGTAATAACTACCACATACTGCGTACTTCCCAATTACATCGTAGATGCTGAATACTGATTGGGAACGCACAATATCAACATAAAGAATATTTTTAAAAATATTGTTCACGCGAATTGCTTCAAATTAGTACACCATAGGTAAAATACAATTTCTGATCGATCCGTAATAACTACCACATACTGCGTACTTCCCAATTACATCGTAGGTGCTGAATACTGATTGGGAACGCACAATATCAACATAAAGAATATTTTTAAAAATATTAGTCACGCGATTTGCTTTAAATTAATACACCATAGGTAAAATACAATTTCTGATCGATCCGTAATAACTACCACATACTGCGTACTTCCCAATTACATCGTAGGTGCTGAATACTGATTGGGAACGCACAATATCAACATAAAGAATATTTTTAAAAATATTGTTCACGCGAATTGCTTCAAATTAATACACCATAGGTAAAATACAATTTCTGATCGATCCGTAATAACTACCACATACTGCGTACTTCCCAATTACATCGTAGGTGCTGAATACTGATTGGGAACGCACAATATCAACATAAAGAATATTTTTAAAAATATTAGTCACGCGATTTGCTTTAAATTAATACACCATAGGTAAAATACAATTTCTGATCGATCCGTAATAACTACCACATACTGCGTACTTCCCAATTACATCGTAGATGCTGAATACTGATTGGGAACGCACAATATCAACATAAAGAATATTTTTAAAAATATTGTTCACGCGAATTGCTTCAAATTAATACACCATAGGTAAAATACAATTTCTGATCGATCCGTAATAACTACCACATACTGCGTACTTCCCAATTACATCGTAGGTGCTGAATACTGATTGGGAACGCACAATATCAACATAAAGAATATTTTTAAAAATATTAGTCACGCGATTTGCTTTAAATTAATACACCATAGGTAAAATACAATTTCTGATCGATCCGTAATAACTACCACATACTGCGTACTTCCCAATTACATCGTAGATGCTGAATACTGATTGGGAACGCACAATATCAACATAAAGAATATTTTTAAAAATATTGTTCACGCGAATTGCTTCAAATTAGTACACCATAGGTAAAATACAATTTCTGATCGATCCGTAATAACTACCACATACTGCGTACTTCCCAATTACATCGTAGGTGCTGAATACTGATTGGGAACGCACAATATCAACATAAAGAATATTTTTAAAAATATTAGTCACGCGATTTGCTTTAAATTAATACACCATAGGTAAAATACAATTTCTGATCGATCCGTAATAAGTACCACATACTGCGTACTTCCCAATTCCATTGTAGATGCTGAATACTGATTGGGAACGCACAATATCAACATAAAGAATATTTTTAAAAATATTGGTCACGCGAATTGCTTCAAATTAATACACCATAGGTAAAATACAATTTCTGATCGATCCGTAATAACTACCACATACTGCGTACTTCCCAATTGCATCGTAGATGCTGAATACTGATTGGGAACGCACAATATCAACATAAAGAATATTTTTAAAAATATTAGTCACGCGATTTGCTTTAAATTAATACACCATAGGTAAAATACAATTTCTGATCGATCCGTAATAACTACCACATACTGCGTACTTCCCAATTACATCGTAGGTGCTGAATACTGATTGGGAACGCACAATATCAACATAAAGAATATTTTTAAAAATATTAGTCACGCGATTTGCTTTAAATTAATACACCATAGGTAAAATACAATTTCTGATCGATCCGTAATAACTACCACATACTGCGTACTTCCCAATTACATCGTAGATGCTGAATACTGATTGGGAACGCACAATATCAACATAAAGAATATTTTTAAAAATATTGGTCACGCGATTTGCTCCAAATTAATACACCATAGGTAAAATACAATTCCAGATCGATCCGTAATAACTCACACTTGCTGCGTACTTCCCAATTCCATCGCAGATGTTGAATACTGATTGGGAACGAACAATATCAACATAACGAATATTTTTAAAAATATTGGTCACTCGAATTGCTTCAAATTAATACACCATAGGTAAAATACAATTTCTGATCGATCCGTAATAACTACCACATACTGCGTACTTCCCAATTACATCGTAGGTGCTGAATACTGATTGGGAACGCACAATATCAACATAAAGAATATTTTTAAAAATATTAGTCACGCGATTTGCTTTAAATTAATACACCATAGGTAAAATACAATTTCTGATCGATCCGTAATAAGTACCACATACTGCGTACTTCCCAATTCCATTGTAGATGCTGAATACTGATTGGGAACGCACAATATCAACATAAAGAATATTTTTAAAAATATTGGTCACGCGAATTGCTTCAAATTAATACACCATAGGTAAAATACAATTTCTGATCGATCCGTAATAACTACCACATACTGCGTACTTCCCAATTGCATCGTAGATGCTGAATACTGATTGGGAACGCACAATATCAACATAAAGAATATTTTTAAAAATATTAGTCACGCGATTTGCTTTAAATTAATACACCATAGGTAAAATACACTTTCTGATCGATCCGTAATAACTACCACATACTGCGTACTTCCCAATTACATCGTAGGTGCTGAATACTGATTGGGAACGCACAATATCAACATAAAGAATATTTTTAAAAATATTAGTCACGCGATTTGCTTTAAATTAATACACCATAGGTAAAATACAATTTCTGATCGATCCGTAATAACTACCACATACTGCGTACTTCCCAATTACATCGTAGATGCTGAATACTGATTGGGAACGCACAATATCAACATAAAGAATATTTTTAAAAATATTGGTCACGCGATTTGCTCCAAATGAATACACCATAGGTAAAATACAATTCCAGATCGATCCGTAATAACTCACACTTGCTGCGTACTTCCCAATTCCATCGCAGATGTTGAATACTGATTGGGAACGAACAATATCAACATAACGAATATTTTTAAAAATATTGGTCACTCGAATTGCTTCAAATTAATACACCATAGGTAAAATACAATTTCTGATCGATCCGTAATAACTACCACATACTGCGTACTTCCCAATTACATCGTAGGTGCTGAATACTGATTGGGAACGCACAATATCAACATAAAGAATATTTTTAAAAATATTAGTCACGCGATTTGCTTTAAATTAATACACCATAGGTAAAATACAATTTCTGATCGATCCGTAATAAGTACCACATACTGCGTACTTCCCAATTCCATTGTAGATGCTGAATACTGATTGGGAACGCACAATATCAACATAAAGAATATTTTTAAAAATATTGGTCACGCGAATTGCTTCAAATTAATACACCATAGGTAAAATACAATTTCTGATCGATCCGTAATAACTACCACATACTGCGTACTTCCCAATTGCATCGTAGATGCTGAATACTGATTGGGAACGCACAATATCAACATAAAGAATATTTTTAAAAATATTAGTCACGCGATTTGCTTTAAATTAATACACCATAGGTAAAATACAATTTCTGATCGATCCGTAATAACTACCACATACTGCGTACTTCCCAATTACATCGTAGATGCTGAATACTGATTGGGAACGCACAATATCAACATAAAGAATATTTTTAAAAATATTGGTCACGCGATTTGCTCCAAATTAATACACCATAGGTAAAATACAATTCCAGATCGATCCGTAATAACTCACACTTGCTGCGTACTTCCCAATTCCATCGCAGATGTTGAATACTGATTGGGAACGAACAATATCAACATAACGAATATTTTTAAAAATATTGGTCACTCGAATTGCTTCAAATTAATACACCATAGGTAAAATACAATTTCTGATCGATCCGTAATAACTACCACATACTGCGTACTTCCCAATTACATCGTAGGTGCTGAATACTGATTGGGAACGCACAATATCAACATAAAGAATATTTTTAAAAATATTAGTCACGCGATTTGCTTTAAATTAATACACCATAGGTAAAATACAATTTCTGATCGATCCGTAATAACTACCACATACTGCGTACTTCCCAATTACATCGTAGATGCTGAATACTGATTGGGAACGCACAATATCAACATAAAGAATATTTTTAAAAATATTGTTCACGCGAATTGCTTCAAATTAATACACCATAGGTAAAATACAATTTCTGATCGATCCGTAATAACTACCACATACTGCGTACTTCCCAATTACATCGTAGGTGCTGAATACTGATTGGGAACGCACAATATCAACATAAAGAATATTTTTAAAAATATTAGTCACGCGATTTGCTTTAAATTAATACACCATAGGTAAAATACAATTTCTGATCGATCCGTAATAAGTACCACATACTGCGTACTTCCCAATTGCATCGTAGATGCTGAATACTGATTGGGAACGCACAATATCAACATAAAGAATATTTTTAAAAATATTAGTCACGCGATTTGCTTTAAATTAATACACCATAGGTAAAATACAATTTCTGATCGATCCGTAATAACTACCACATACTGCGTACTTCCCAATTACATCGTAGATGCTGAATACTGATTGGGAACGCACAATATCAACATAAAGAATATTTTTAAAAATATTGTTCACGCGAATTGCTTCAAATTAATACACCATAGGTAAAATACAATTTCTGATCGATCCGTAATAACTACCACATACTGCGTACTTCCCAATTACATCGTAGGTGCTGAATACTGATTGGGAACGCACAATATCAACATAAAGAATATTTTTAAAAATATTAGTCACGCGATTTGCTTTAAATTAATACACCATAGGTAAAATACAATTTCTGATCGATCCGTAATAACTCCCCTTGCTGCGTACTTCCCAATTCCATCGCAGATGCTGAATACTGATTGGGAACGCACAATATCAACATAAAGAATATTTTTAATAATATTGGTCACGCGAATTGCTTCAAATTAATACACCATAGGTAAAATACAATTTCTGATCGATCCGTAATAACTACCACATACTGCGTACTTCCCAATTACATCGTAGATGCTGAATACTGATTGGGAACGCACAATATCAACATAAAGAATATTTTTAAAAATATTAGTCACGCGATTTGCTTTAAATTAATACACCATAGGTAAAATACAATTTCTGATCGATCCGTAATAACTACCACATACTGCGTACTTCCCAATTACATCGTAGATGCTGAATACTGATTGGGAACGCACAATATCAACATAAAGAATATTTTTAAAAATATTGTTCACGCGAATTGCTTCAAATTAATACACCATAGGTAAAATACAATTTCTGATCGATCCGTAATAACTACCACATACTGCGTACTTCCCAATTACATCGTAGGTGCTGAATACTGATTGGGAACGCACAATATCAACATAAAGAATATTTTTAAAAATATTAGTCACGCGATTTGCTTTAAATTAATACACCATAGGTAAAATACAATTTCTGATCGATCCGTAATAACTCCCCTTGCTGCGTACTTCCCAATTCCATCGCAGATGCTGAATACTGATTGGGAACGCACAATACCAACATAAAGAATATTTTTAAAAATATTGGTCACGCGAATTGCTTCAAATTAATACACCATAGGTAAAATACAATTTCTGATCGATCCGTAATAACTACCACATACTGCGTACTTCCCAATTACATCGTAGATGCTGAATACTGATTGGGAACGCACAATATCAACATAAAGAATATTTTTAATAATATTGGTCACGCGAATTGCTTCAAATTAATACACCATAGGTAAAATACAATTTCTGATCGATCCGTAATAACTACCACATACTGCGTACTTCCCAATTACATCGTAGATGCTGAATACTGATTGGGAACGCACAATATCAACATAAAGAATATTTTTAAAAATATTAGTCAGCGATTTGCTTTAAATTAATACACCATAGGTAAAATACAATTTCTGATCGATCCGTAATAACTCCCCTTGCTGCGTACTTCCCAATTCCATCGCAGATGCTGAATACTGATTGGGAACGCACAATACCAACATAAAAAAAAAATATTTTTAAAAATAGTAATATTGGTCACGCGATTTGCTTCAAATTAATACACCATAGGTAAAATACAATTTCTGATCGATCCTTAATTACTTTCACTTGCTGCGTACTTCCCAATTCCATCGCAGATGTTGAATACTGATTGGGAACGCACAATATCAACATAAAGAATATTTTTAAAAATATTGGTCACGCGATTTGCTCCAAATTAATACACCATACGTAAAATACAATTCCAGATCGATCCGTAATAACTCACACTTGCTGCGTACTTCCCAATTCCATCGTAGATGCTGAATACTGATTGGGAACGCACAATATCAACATAAAAAATATTTTTAAAAATATTGGTCACGCGATTTGCTCCAAAATAATACACTATAGGTAAAATACAATTCCAGATCGATCCGTAATAACTCCCACTTGCTGCGTACTTCCCAATTCCATCGTAGATGCTGAATACTGATTGGGAACGAACAATATCAACATAAAGAATATTTTTAAAAATATTGGTCACGTGAATTGCTTCAAATTAATACACCATAGGTAAAATACAATTTCTGATCGATCCGTAATAACTCACACTTGCTGCGTACTTCCCAATTCCATCGTAGATGCTGAATACTGATTGGGAACGAACAATATCAACATAAAGAATATTTTTAAAAATATTGGTCACGCGATTTGCTCCAAAATAATACACCATAGGTAAAATACAATTCCAGATCGATCCGTAATAACTCACACTTGCTGCGTACTTCCCAATTCCATCGTAGATGCTGAATAATGATTGGGAACGCACAATATCAACATAAAAAAATATTTTTAAAAATATTGGTCACGCGATTTGCTCCAAAATAATACACTATAGGTAAAATACAATTCCAGATCGATCCGTAATAACTCCCACTTGCTGCGTACTTCCCAATTCCATCGTAGATGCTGAATACTGATTGGGAACGAACAATATCAACATAAAGAATATTTTTAAAAATATTGGTCACGTGAATTGCTTCAAATTAATACACCATAGGTAAAATACAATTTCTGATCGATCCGTAATAACTCACACTTGCTGCGTACTTCCCAATTCCATCGTAGATGCTGAATACTGATTGGGAACGAACAATATCAACATAAAGAATATTTTTAAAAATATTGGTCACGCGATTTACTCCAAAATAATACACCATAGGTAAAATACAATTCCAGATCGATCCGTAATAACTCACACTTGCTGCGTACTTCCCAATTCCATCGTAGATGCTGAATAATGATTGGGAACGCACAATATCAACATAAAAAAATATTTTTAAAAATATTGGTCACGCGATTTGCTCCAAAATAATACACTATAGGTAAAATACAATTCCAGATCGATCCGTAATAACTCCCACTTGCTGCGTACTTCCCAATTCCATCGTAGATGCTGAATACTGATTGGGAACGAACAATATCAACATAAAGAATATTTTTAAAAATATTGGTCACGTGAATTGCTTCAAATTAATACACCATAGGTAAAATACAATTTCTGATCGATCCGTAATAACTCACACTTGCTGCGTACTTCCCAATTCCATCGTAGATTCTGAATACTGATTGGGAACGAACAATATCAACATAAAGAATATTTTTAAAAATATTGATCACGCGATTTGCTCCAAAATAATACACCATAGGTAAAATACAATTCCAGATCGATCCGTAATAACTCACACTTGCTGCGTACTTCCCAATTCCATCGTAGATGCTGAATAATGATTGGGAACGCACAATATCAACATAAAAAAATATTTTTAAAAATATTGGTCACGCGATTTGCTCCAAAATAATACACCATAGGTAAAATACAATTCCAGATCGATCCGTAATAACTCCCACTTGCTGCGTACTTCCCAATTCCATCGTAGATGCTGAATACAGATTGGGAACGAACAATATCAACATAAAGAATATTTTTAAAAATATTGGTCACGCGAATTGTTTCAAATTAATACACCATAGGTAAAATACAATTTCTGATCGATCCGTAATAACTCCCACTTGCTGCGTACTTCTCAATTCCATCGTAGATGCTGAATACTGATTGGGAACGAACAATATCAACATAAAGAATATTTTTAAAAATATTGGTCACGCGAATTGCTTCAAATTAATACACCATAGGTAAAATACAATTTCTGATCGATCCGTAATAACTCCCCTTGCTGCGTACTTCCCAATTCCATCGCAGATGCTGAATACTGATTGGGAACGCACAATACCAACATAAAAAAAAAATATTTTAAAAAATAGTAATATTGGTCACGCGATTTGCTTCAAATTAATACACCATAGGTAAAATACAATTTCTGATCGATCCTTAATTACTTTCACTTGCTGCGTACTTCCCAATTCCATCGCAGATGTTGAATACTGATTGGGAACGCACAATATCAACATAAAGAATATTTTTAAAAATATTGGTCACGCGATTTGCTCCAAATTAATACACCATACGTAAAATACAATTCCAGATCGATCCGTAATAACTCACACTTGCTGCGTACTTCCCAATTCCATCGTAGATGCTGAATACTGATTGGGAACGCACAATATCAACATAAAAAATATTTTTAAAAATATTGGTCACGCGATTTGCTCCAAAATAATACACCATAGGTAAAATACAATTCCAGATCGATCCGTAATAACTCACACTTGCTGCGTACTTCCCAATTCCATCGTAGATGCTGAATACTGATTGGGAACGCACAATATCAACATAAAAAATATTTTTAAAAATATTGGTCACGCGAATTGCTTCAAATTAATACACCATAGGTAAAATACAATTTCTGATCGATCCGTAATAACTCCCCTTGCTGCGTACTTCCCAATTCCATCGCAGATGCTGAATACTGATTGGGAACGCACAATACCAACATAAAGAATATTTTTAAAAATATTGGTCACGTGAATTGCTTCAAATTAATACACCATAGGTAAAATACAATTTCTGATCGATCCGTAATAACTCACACTTGCTGCGTACTTCCCAATTCCATCGTAGATGCTGAATACTGATTGGGAACGAACAATATCAACATAAAGAATATTTTTAAAAATATTGATCACGCGATTTGCTCCAAAATAATACACCATAGGTAAAATACAATTCCAGATCGATCCGTAATAACTCACACTTGCTGCGTACTTCCCAATTCCATCGTAGATGCTGAATAATGATTGGGAACGCACAATATCAACATAAAAAAATATTTTTAAAAATATTGGTCACGCGATTTGCTCCAAAATAATACACCATAGGTAAAATACAATTCCAGATCGATCCGTAATAACTCCCACTTGCTGCGTACTTCCCAATTCCATCGTAGATGCTGAATACAGATTGGGAACGAACAATATCAACATAAAGAATATTTTTAAAAATATTGGTCACGCGAATTGTTTCAAATTAATACACCATAGGTAAAATACAATTTCTGATCGATCCGTAATAACTCCCACTTGCTGCGTACTTCTCAATTCCATCGTAGATGCTGAATACTGATTGGGAACGAACAATATCAACATAAAGAATATTTTTAAAAATATTGGTCACGCGAATTGCTTCAAATTAATACACCATAGGTAAAATACAATTTCTGATCGATCCGTAATAACTCCCCTTGCTGCGTACTTCCCAATTCCATCGCAGATGCTGAATACTGATTGGGAACGCACAATACCAACATAAAAAAAAAATATTTTAAAAAATAGTAATATTGGTCACGCGATTTGCTTCAAATTAATACACCATAGGTAAAATACAATTTCTGATCGATCCTTAATTACTTTCACTTGCTGCGTACTTCCCAATTCCATCGCAGATGTTGAATACTGATTGGGAACGCACAATATCAACATAAAGAATATTTTTAAAAATATTGGTCACGCGATTTGCTCCAAATTAATACACCATACGTAAAATACAATTCCAGATCGATCCGTAATAACTCACACTTGCTGCGTACTTCCCAATTCCATCGTAGATGCTGAATACTGATTGGGAACGCACAATATCAACATAAAAAATATTTTTAAAAATATTGGTCACGCGATTTGCTCCAAAATAATACACCATAGGTAAAATACAATTCCAGATCGATCCGTAATAACTCACACTTGCTGCGTACTTCCCAATTCCATCGTAGATGCTGAATACTGATTGGGAACGCACAATATCAACATAAAAAATATTTTTAAAAATATTGGTCACGCGAATTGCTTCAAATTAATACACCATAGGTAAAATACAATTTCTGATCGATCCTTAATTACTTTCACTTGCTGCGTACTTCCCAATTCCATCGCAGATGTTGAATACTGATTGGGAACGCACAATATCAACATAAAGAATATTTTTAAAAATATTGGTCACGCGATTTGCTCCAAATTAATACACCATACGTAAAATACAATTCCAGATCGATCCGTAATAACTCACACTTGCTGCGTACTTCCCAATTCCATCGTAGATGCTGAATACTGATTGGGAACGCACAATATCAACATAAAAAATATTTTTAAAAATATTGGTCACGCGATTTGCTCCAAAATAATACACCATAGGTAAAATACAATTCCAGATCGATCCGTAATAACTCACACTTGCTGCGTACTTCCCAATTCCATCGTAGATGCTGAATACTGATTGGGAACGCACAATATCAACATAAAAAATATTTTTAAAAATATTGGTCACGCGAATTGCTTCAAATTAATACACCATAGGTAAAATACAATTTCTGATCGATCCGTAATAACTCCCCTTGCTGCGTACTTCCCAATTCCATCGCAGATGCTGAATACTGATTGGGAACGCACAATACCAACATAAAAAAAAAATATTTTTAAAAATAGTAATATTGGTCACGCGATTTGCTTCAAATTAATACATCATAGGTAAAATACAATTTCTGATCGATCCTTAATTACTTTCACTTGCTGCGTACTTCCCAATTCCATCGCAGATGTTGAATACTGATTGGGAACGCACAATATCAACATAAAGAATATTTTTAAAAATATTGGTCACGCGATTTGCTCCAAATTAATACACCATACGTAAAATACAATTCCAGATCGATCCGTAATAACTCACACTTGCTGCGTACTTCCCAATTCCATCGTAGATGCTGAATACTTATTGGGAACGAACAATATCAACATAAAGAATATTTTTAAAAATATTGGTCACGCGAATTGCTTCAAATTAATACACCATAGGTAAAATACAATTTCTGATCGATCCGTAATAACTCACACTTGCTGCGTACTTCCCAATTCCATCGTAGACGCTGAATACTGATTGGGAACGAACAATATCAACATAAAGAATATTTTTAAAAATATTGGTCACGCGATTTGCTCCAAAATAATACACCATAGGTAAAATACAATTCCAGATCGATCCGTAATAACTCACACTTGCTGCGTACTTCCCAATTCCATCGTAGATGCTGAATACTGATTGGGAACATGAAACATGAAAAAAGAAAGAAACTTTCCGTACATGAAAAAAGAAAGAAACTTTCCGAACAAAATATTTCGAAAACGCTACAATAAACAGTCGGCATTTACAGAATAGTCGTTGGAGTCCATTCGTTTCCCCATTGTTGACGGATACAAGGTAGCCAGAGGGCGCTATGACGCGTCACATGTTCCACTGTTATAAATCTTGCATAATCGTTGGTGTGAAATTCTAACCATTCAGTTCATAATTCCTTGTAACATTTACCTGGTATATCACATTATTGTTTATCCTATCAGGCTGACTATTCTGCCTTATCAAAAACAAATCCTTTAAATTTTGCAGCAACGCGAGATGTCACGAACCTGTGATAGCGGAGATACTCAGATAAGATACCGTAGTTATAAGTAACTTTTCGTAGTTGCATGTAATTGTTTTTCCGTTCATTTTCAGAGTGCATTTATCGATCTCCCAAACGATTTTCTCACTTCAATATTCATCAAGCTGAATCTTGCGGATCGCGAAAGGCTCGCGACCGTCAATGATCGCCTCAGAGGAATCGATTTGAAAGCTGGCCATCGACAATTCGGTTCCATTTCCGTTGACTTTGTGAGGGTTTTGAGTAGAGCCGCATATCTGACCTCAACCGTTTTCAAAATTTATGTTCAGGATGCTTCCAATATCAGGGTTTGGAGCTATTCCCAATGGAAATGGACAACTATTCCTATTAAATTGTGCACGTTATACTTCAGGAATGGGACGACTCGGCAACTCAATATTAGTTTGTTGCATGTATGGCTCGACAAAGAGATACATTTTGCATGGTGCAGCAACAACTTTGTTGAAAAGTAATGCATTACATTATTATTTTTTTTGTTTCAATTAGTAAATGCTTTCAGGGTGGTTTGACAGTCGATCACGCTAACCATATACTCCCCGCTTTGAAATCAATCGACTTTAAGATTCTTGATGTCGAACTGTGCAACGATTATACTACGAGGTGATTGAAGACCATTGATATGAGATAAATAAATTCTTACATATTTGCAGAGTTATTCACGATATCAGTTGTGCAAGTCCATTAAAGACGTTAGTGTCTCTTGGAGCTCCAAATTTGAAGAACAGAAATCGGCAAAACAATTTCTGCTCAATCTCCCTCTCATGGATCGCTGCACCACATTCTCATCTGTGAGCCGAATATACATTTTGCTAAGTAAATGAATAATTATAATATTTAATAATTTTCAGAAAGGAAAGATGGATATCGATGATGACATTATGATGTATCTTGCCTCTCGTGCATCACATTTCAGCATCAACGAGGAAATGACTGACATTACATCAGATGGGATCGCCAAAGCGTTTGAGGTACTTTCTTGACAATAATTAAAATCTAAAAGATAACGGTCTGTCTTCAATATATTTACATTATCATTGCAGATGATGAATGGCTCCGCGGTAGCAAAAGAATTTGCGTTCCACGTCTCAGATATGGTGATCAGCGATTTCATCCGTCCATTTCGTGCATCTATCGTGCGCATTACAAATAATATCTACGTTTATCGCAACCGTGGAAAAAATATCAGAATAACCTTGAATTATCCTGAAGGCGTTATTCTTTCTATTTCCACTTCCGGGTCGCAAGGATAATTGTCATTATAACGTCAGTGCCTTTTTTAAAAGAGTATTCCCCTATGTCTCGTATGTCTCCCGTTTACTTGTTTTTAAGCATTACAATTAAATATCTTCCCATTTCATTTTTTACATATATTACATGTTTTCCATTTTGTTCCACAATGTATCACAGGTATCATGAGTGAGTGGAGGAAAAAAACAACCCCCGGGAACAATTTCCAACTTTTATTTTTTGTTCTAGTTCATATTTCCAACTTTTATTTTTTGTTCTAGGTGGTAGCATGCACTAGAGCCAACTTCTTGAAATTTCTAGGTGACAGGTCCCAGAGCCGTCATTTAGGAATTTTCCGGTTTTGTATCCGGCTCTACCGTATATCAGCTCCCAGATGAGCTAGAGAGCAGGCAGTGGGCTTAAAATGCGCGGAAAAATATTTCGAACAACTTTTATGTTGACGTCAAAAGAATCGGACTGAAAACAAAGATTGTGCATACCAAAATGCGCAAATTTGATGTTTCAAAAAAAATTATTCATCCCCGTACAAACGGCTAGACCAAATCCTTTATGCAAAAAATGAAAAATAGTGTATCATTGTACATTATAAAAATATGAAACCCAGATTCGGAGGTGGCCAAAATTTGCAGCATACCTTCAAACATCGATAATTCCATCATTTCGCCGAAAATGAGGATCCGAAAGAAATAGAAAGAGCTTGAGCTCACATTCAAAATCAAAGCAAAATGATGCTACCATTAAAATAAACTAAAAATAAAATATTAAAACATTTGCTGGCATGAAAAGCATCGGACTGCAAACGAAGTGTGCTAGTATCAAAATTCACAAAGTACATGTTTTTAAAAATATATTCGCCTATGTGCGTTAGCCTGGACCGAATCGTTCATGCAAAAAATGATAATTGTGTAGCGATATACATTATAAAAATATAAAACCCAGATTTGGAGGTGGCTAAAATTTGGGACATACCTTCAAACATTGAAAATTCCACAATTTTGCTAAAAAATGCTGTTTCAAAAACAATAGACAGATGTTGAACACAGTTTCAAAATGAAAGCAAAATGATGCTACCATGAAAATAAATTAGCTAATATATTAAAATAATTGCTGGCATGAAAACCAACTGTTTTTCAAAAATGCATTTTTAGCAAAATTGTGGAATTGTCAATTTTGGAAGGTATGTACCAAATTTTGGCCACCTCCAAATTTGGGTTTTATATTTTCATAATGTATATCGCTACACAATTATAATTTTTTTGCAAGAACGATTCGGTCCAGGCTAACGCACATAGGCGAATATATTTTTAAAAACATGTACTTTGTGAATTTTGATACTAGCACACTCCGTTTGCAGTCCGATGCTTTTCATGCCAGCAAATGTTTTAATATTTTATTTTTAGTTTATTTTAATGGTAGCATCATTTTGCTTTGATTTTGAATGTGAGCTCAAGCTTTTTCTATTTCTTTCGGATCCTCATTTTCGGCGAAATGATGGAATTATCGATGTTTGAAGGTATGCTGCAAATTTTGGCCACCTCCGAATCTGGGTTTCATATTTTGGTAATGTACAATGATACACTATTTTTCATTTTTTGCATAAAGGATTTGGTCTAGCCGTTTGTACGGGGATGAGTATTTTTTTTGAAACGTCAAATTTGCGCATTTTGGTTTGCACAATCTTTGTTTTCAGTCCGATTCTTTTGATGTCAACATAAAAGTTATTGGAAATATTTTTCCGCGCATTTTAAGCCCAATGCCAGCTATCTAACTCATCTGGGAGCTGATATACGGTAGAGCCGGATACAAAACCGGAAAATTCCTAAATGACAGCTCTGGGACCTGTCACCTAGAGATTTCAAGAAGTTGGCTCTAGTGCATGCTACCACCATAATATGAACTAGAACTAAAAATAAAAGTTGGGATTTGTTCTCGCACACATCCACTGGCTCGTGATACCTGTGTTATATGCAATGCGATAAAATAGATTTCAACATTTCAACATTATTGATTTCGTTTTGATATATCATAATCAGGATGTCACTGCAATAAACGTTCCATGAATTCGCAGAATGACACAAAAACACTTTGGCTCATGAATCATCGCTCAGTAGTATTTGCGATTATCATGTAGCTCTATATGCGTCTTCTTAATTCGCATGACTTAGTTTGTCCTTAACATTACCCACTTTGAAGAGGTACTATAAAGACATTACCGGCCACGTAAGATTTTTCCATGTAACGCACATGACTTTTCATCTCTCGAGTGTTTGGTTCCTACGCATTCAAAGAAAGGCCTTTGCGTACAAATGTGTTTTCGCACCTTCGATATCTTCATAGCCTTTCCGAAGGTTACGATACCAATCTCATTCGAATTCTGATACCGTATGCAGCACTCGCAATGCTCTCTAGGCCAAGAATAATTGAGCGGCAATAATAGTCAATAGTTACTCATTTCCTTGTTATCAGATAACACCTGTTCCGTGTTCTTTTGTCGCACCTATTACGCAGGTACATTTTTTATTGTTAGTACTAATTACTCCCTGAAGACAAGAATGTAAGAAACTACCATACCAATTCCCTTGTCTGAGTTTAGTTAGTTAGTCCGTGAATCACAACAATACTACTAATCTATCATTTTATTGCGTATCTTTCCATTATTTTTGTTCTCGCGCTTCTACCTGAACTGCATAATAATAATTATTATTATCATAATAAGATGGTCTCCCTCTCTTTCCTCGACGTCGCTGACTTCATCGTCGACGCACATCTAGGTGGGTTTTGAGCTCGACAAATTCGAGATCCGCGAAATTCACTCAGGCTAACACGCGATGATGAACATTTTACAGATTCATTTCCTATATTGAAATCTGTGGATGAAGGTTTCATTAGAAATGATGTTTTCCGTATCATGAATATGTTTAGAACTTTTTAGCGTACACTGGGAGCCGTGAGTGCACACAAATATACTATATCCGGCCAAATTGTCCGGATACAATCTCATTTCCGAATCAATGTCCGCACGATCATACGACACTAGGTCGGATGGGAACTATGACGTCATGCCATCTTTGATATATCATGCCGTCCTAGTTTTCTACCGGCCATGCAATGTTTTGCTTTTCAGGCGGTGGCGTGCTGCTTAACGCGCTCCTCTTCTACGTCGTCCGTCGCTTCTCTCGCTCCTCCGTGGGGACGTACAAGAACCTTCTGGCAACCTTCGCCGCCTACGACGTCTTTCTCTCCCTTTTGCACCTGGCGTTGCAGCCAGTGAGATATCACACTGTGATTTAATCGTTTTCTCCTGATGAAAAAGGAGAAAAAATGAAATGATTCTCGAACAAATTATCCAAATATATGTCATAATCCAAATATAAGCCATCTAGCAGTGTTATCCCGAAGACGGGACGTACGTTTACATTTACCGTTCATGCCATAAAAGAGACTATTGACGAATTTCGAGAATTCCCATAAATTTCAGGCTGCTGTCATTACTGGGACAACATTCGGTGTCGTGACCGACACAAAGTATGAGGACCGGGTAAGATTTATCCGATGTGGCTCATTATCACAAATCACTCAAGGGAACTAGATCGGATGATCACCTCCCGGACGATAACCACAAATTATACCCTTTCCCAGCATGTTCGCAGTAGGTTCTCAAAACATCAATAATGCTTATGGTAAAGTTCTACAGAAGGGTCCTTTTTTGATTATCATTCGACCCAGTGCCTACTCTAGATATATACGGTATCATTTTTTTCTGAAAACAAACGCTGGAGAATCGTTATCAAGGTCATTAAATCAAACATCATATACGTGCTTAGAAGATATTTGGATTTTCAGAAGCTGACGTCCATCTACTGTGCGTGTTTCACCGTTCCCTTCGCACTGATGAACATTCACTTTATCTATCGGTTCTGGTCCGTTCGCTCTCCCCATCTCATCGCCCTCTTCTCCTCGCCAAAATTCGTCGCTCTGATATCGATGTGGCCCATTGCAGAGTTCGTTGTGTGGTAAGCATTCATTCTGAAATTCCTCTCATTTCACTCGATGTCATTGAGACTAATCATTAACGAGTCATTGAGACTGTTTATGATGAGACATTTATCCCAAGGATTGTAGTAGTGAAGATGTATGCACATCCATATATTTCACCCCTCCTAGGTATCTTCTCTGCTTCTACGCGCTTACCGGTGACGTCGACGAGGTCGGAACGCGCATCCTTCGCGATGAGTATGCGAGAAGATATGGGAAGGTTCTCAACGACGGATGGATCGTCATGAACTACTGGGTAAGATTTCGGAATTTTGATCATAATTATTTCATTCGAAACCTCACGAACGAGTAGTGTAAATAATTAGACGGTGGTCATTCTTCATTACTCAATTTACATGCTGGAGTCAATGTACTACATACAAACGGATAACTAAATTCAGAGAATTGAATTCCCAGTAATCATATTGGAGAATTCAGGAGCATGGCTTCTCGCCTCGTCTCTTCTCCGCCATGCTCGCCTTCGACGTTATCATCTTCGCTTCGTTCACGGGAGCCATCTCTCTGGGTATCCATAACATATTAATTCTAAACATCTGTAGATATCCTGCCTGAGAAGTATGCATGTATAGTAATCCTAACAAATCATGTTGCCAAGAACTTGCATGAAAGATACATTTAAGGCATCCTCACCTTCTACCACATTCGAAAGTCAGAGAAGATATCGACGCAGGCTCACGCTCTACAACGGACTCTATTCATTGCGGTGTGCGCCCAGGTTGGAGTTAGATTTACTTGCATAATGTGACATTTTGTAAGCTAACTAGCGTTACGCGGGGATGTGTGTTAAGGATAAAAGATGGACGCAACTGTTGAGAGCCTACTTAAAACGTTGTAAAAGGCTCGTGAGGCCTCGGGCAATTCGAAAAAGTTGGGATAAAACTTTTCCGAATCACGTGTGGTGTGGTGAGGGTATACGGTAAGGTGCATTGAGTTTTCCGCGATTTCCGAAAATGCACCATGGTTCGGGTATACGGTAGCGTAGTTTTCTGCGATTTAGTAAATCACACCATGGTGTGTGGTGTGGTGGGTGGTGCATCGGATGCATTTAAGCTTTCTGTGATTTAGTAAATCACACCATGATGTGTGTGGTGTGGTATACGGTAGCGTGCATTTAACTTTTCTGTGATTTAGTAAACCACACCATGGAGTGTGGTGTGATGGGTTACGGTAGCGTGAATTTAACTTTTCTGTGATTTCGGAAAATGCACCATGGTGTGCGGGCATACGGTAGTCATAAGTCTGACCAACGGAATATTGTCTGACCCAAGGCTAACTTTTATGGTATACGGTTTTTTGGTAAAGCGTCACCGACGGACGGACGGACGGACGGACGGACAGACAAACAGACTCACAGACAGACGCTACGATATTTTTTCCTATAGGATATAGGAATTTTTTCCTCCTGGCTCTTAGTTTTTCCTTAATCACTGAAACCAAAATATAGAGTTACCTTGTAGACCTTCGTCCCTCTGGTGTTCGTCTACGTGCCCTACTACTGCGTGATCAACTTCGCCTTCTTCAACATTCCATTCACTTTCGTCGACGATGCGTGGATGAGAATGACAGCGTGCTTTCCCGCCTGGGATGCAGTCATCATCATCATGCTTATTAGGGACTATCGGTAGGCATTTTTAGTATTTATTGTGCAAAAAACGCCGTCGTGTTCGATTTAAAAAGCTATATTTTTTCACTGAACGCTATCTTTGAGTAGTCCTAAGAATCGACTTTGTTCTCAGCTGGGGTTGACACTAATAAGACTTGTAGTCAAAACACTTAACACACACCTGCTTCTTGTGTGATACAAGTAATTGGCACGCTTGAAAAACAATCCTGATTAACGTTCTCACAAACTCAAGCATCATGCATTGAGTGGCCAAATAGATATTCATAACATTTACAAATGACAGGAGTACTTTCTTGAAAAAAAATAAAAGAAGCTTTATTATGAACTAATGATGCCTCTACAATGTGTGCAAAATATTCCAAAATTACAACTGACCTATAGTACTTCTAAAGATACTGAACGCAATATATGTTACCGCGCGAGGGTAATACATTGAGCCCTATGATGTCCGCAGGGACGGGCTGCTGAGCATGTTCCGTAAGAAGAAGGCAGTGTCGATGAAGGAGACGACGTGGAGGACCGTTTCAACGGTGGTGAATGCATCACGGGCTGTTTCATCCATTGCAGCTAATGAAGTGAGTGGCATTTAACAATTACTATTTATTCCAGGAAAGCAATTTCTTTCAGGCTGTCTCAATATTTGTACAACCTCAAGCATAATGAGTTCTACGCCATCAGTAGTCCAACAACAAACTGTGATTTATCAATGTGGTCCATGTTCGATGTTAATTGTGGCATCGTAGTGGATACAGTCCGAAGTAATATTAATTTTGACCAAAAATGTAAATGATGAAGGTCCACAAGAATGTTTTTTCCCGTATTCGAGTAAAGAACATTATGCCGTGTTTTCGAACATACAATTTATTCAACGCTGTGTTACTCGTACCAACAACATACATGTAACGCCCGGGCCGGGTGGAAGAGAAAGTTATTCGTTCCTCTAGTGAGGGAATAGTGACATGATGCCGAGATTCCCGAAATAACGATATCGATTAAAAAGGTATTGTACATGCGCATAGACGACGATCCTTGTTTCCAACTGCTACTGCATTACGATTGTGGTTCACAGGGTGGATAAATATGTAGACCTTTTGAAAGACCGTGTTCGTTGGTATTCAGCAATAAATGACTAGGGCGAAGTAACCATAGTTGGCCAGAACTGGCAAGAGGAATTCGCGAGGCTAAAAATATAATAGAATAACATCTTGATACAATGTATTGTTAATCTGGTTTCTCGGACGATGGAAGTGCCACTATTTTGACAGTGAGGCATAAAGCTTAACTCATGGGTGATACGTTAAGCTGATTTCGTTTTTGTTTTGACGGTGAACGTATTCAAATTTCAAATGTGAGATTTTAATCAAGATTTCACTTCAACTAAACGCTGTAATATCAACACCATATATATTTTTGATAATACAATAAAGAAGTTCACCCAAGTCCTACTTTATTTAAGAGTTGTAATGATATCTATGATCAGCTATCCGAATTGTCTTTTCGTTTTTGTTATCGAACACGTGCCATTGATCATTATTGAAATCGTACATTTTCCAGTATAGGTATTATCACAGCAAAAACATGCCAGCATTTCACTCGATCATCCAGATGCTGTCAGTTCATCGTTATCGTATCTTCTTCTTCTTCGCTTTGGCTACCGCACTCGATTTTTCTCAATGAACGGAAGTTGTAGGAACGCTATTATCAGGTTAGCAAGCACTTCGTCATGATTACATCATCCAAGTTTGCGAGTTGAACGGAGTAAATTCCATGTTAGAACAACATTGCTGACGCTTTACAGCTAGTCCCGGAACCATGACTCGTGGTAGCACATTATTTGAATTCCTCGGAGGCACCGACACAAAATGGATCCCACACGATGTTGGAACATTGGGCGGATACATCGGGAGTACAACGAGTGGAGAATCCGGCAAAGGATGGATTCCACCATCAGCGGGATTGACTGAAGATTACTCGGGGCTAAAATATGTTTATTTTCACAACTGTTATTTTGCCAACCTATTTACATTTCTTTATATAATACTAGTCCGGCTGCTCCCCGCCTTCGGCGGGGGCCCCGTCCTAGCGGTTTCGCAATCACTCATTTCAAAACTTGTTGACGCGCGATCTCTCTCCCTCCAAATTTCGTAATCGTTTCGCAATCCGGACAGACGGACAGACGGACAGACACTGCGCTTTATATATAGGTATAGATTCTCGGGGCATCAACATCTTCATAACTGTTCTAGGAACCATAATTGACACCTCTCTCGGCAGCTCCGTGGGAACCAGCGGCGACGCAGAATCAAGCCTCAACAAGGGTTTGATGTTTAAAAGGAACGTCGGATATGAGTGAAGTGCCTTTGTAGGTACCTCCGTTAGAACCAACGGCGGCACAGACTCGAAACTCAGCACTGAAAACAAAACGGTTTGTTATCATCATTATTGCGATTGGTCTTTCTATACTTGTACCATCAAATACTAAAAAAAAGTAATATTAGTTTCAGAAAAAATACGCTTTTTTTCAATTTTTTCGATTGCACAGCTCTGGAAGGTCATACGTAATGTGCATCAATAACTAAATTGGACAAATGCATTCAATATATGAGGCCGTCCGCGATAGATTCAACAACTACCAACGATGCCTCGGAACAGCCCAAAATACCAAACACACGAAAACATGTTTCCTGGGGTAGTTTTCGATGCCGAACATCGTGGTCCACTTCATTGTGCATGAATTGTTTATTTGACGTATGGGTGGTGGCATCCCACTTCCGGCCAAATCTCCTTTTTATCTTATCGCAACGTCAAAATGCAGGCTGGAAGCACAAAATTCCGCGCGCCGGAGCAGAATTTCATGCTGAATCGACCTGCATATTTCATTGGTAATGAATTTTTCTCGTTTTATAGAAAAATCGATTTTTTGACTCGATCCTATTGGTGAGCGGAGACCATGATAGATCGATCCGCCTTTTGACGCTGATTCGAATGGTATATACATGTATGGCGATCGGAGGTCGACAAATACCTCATACATTCGATTTTATGCTTTTTGCGTCCATTTCACTGGGCGATCGAGAAATGAGAGGGAGCAAAATGATTTTTTCCACTTATTGTCCTCCGCTCATTCCTCGATCGCACAGTGGAATGGGCGCAAAAAGCATAAAATCGAATTTATGAAGTATTTGTCGACCTGCGATCGCCATACATGTATATACCATTCGAATCAGCGTCAAAAGGCGGACCGATCATCATGGTCTCCGCTCACCCATAGGATCGATTCAAAAAATCGATTGTTCTCTAAAACGAGAAAAATTCATTACCAATGAAATATGCAGGTCGATTCAGCATGAAATTCTGCTCGGGTGCGCGGAATTTCGTGCTTCCAGCGTGCATTTTGACGTTGTGACAAGATAAAATGGAGATGTGACCGGAAGTGGGATGGCACCACCCATACGTCAAATGAACGATTCATGAAAAATGAAGTGGACCACGATGCTCGGCATCGAAAACTACCCCAGGAACCGTGTTTTCGTGTGTTTGGTATTTTAGGCTGTTCCGGAGCCTAGTTGAATCTATCGCGGACGCCTAGTTGAGCCTAGTTGAATCTATCATATGGCAGGGCGTACGCAAGGTCGGCAAGAAGAAGCTCGGACTCCTCGGAGGGTTTCTCATTAATGGAATTCTCTAAATCGATAGGGATATTCTTCGGTTGGAGTAGACATTTTATGATTTTGTTCCCCATGCAACGTAATCATGCCACGTTGAGCAAATAAAGGTACAATTGAAACAAACATCTTGGTACGTATCCTTGCCAAGACTAGACACGATGGAATTTTTGAAACGATAGTCTCTCTCAGATAATCCACACACATGTAGTACAGGAAAAACACCACAAAACCGAGGGGTCAACTTTTCTAACAAGGAACTTTGTAAGAAGGGTCGCCGGCTTTCGAAA
Source organism: Pristionchus mayeri (assembly GCA_036245805.1). Classification (NCBI taxonomy): domain Eukaryota; kingdom Metazoa; phylum Nematoda; class Chromadorea; order Rhabditida; family Neodiplogasteridae; genus Pristionchus; species Pristionchus mayeri. The sequence continues at coordinate 9,115,859 of BTRK01000002.1, forward strand.
GCCGTATCTTGAACATGATGACGCTGATGATGCTCTCAACGACGGACTGCTGAGCATGTTCCGGGGGGGGGGGGGACAAAAGCACAACAATTCACCATTAATTTGCGATTGGACGCAGCGGGTTGTGAGTTGTTTCATTGCAATCACTATGTGTTCCCCAACATTTGCATATGATATTCTTGTTACCAGGTGAATTTAAGTTTCACTCCATATCTATGTTCACGGTCCAAAATTGAGTGGAAAATCAATTCTAGATAATCACAAAATGCCGCAACCAATCGATCTTGTTACTGTTACTGGGTTAGAGTATTTTCTGATCTACTTTAATATTGATTGGTTACGGTACTTGTTAATTATCTAACATTGATTTTACACTCAAATTCACAATTTTGGACCATGAACCCCTATACATAGATATGGAGTGAAAATCAAGTTAACCTAGTAACAAGAATAGCATATGCAAATGTACGGGAGCACATAATGATTACAATGAAACAACTCAATATCCGCTGCGTCCAATCGCAAATTAATGGTGAATTGTTGTGCTTTTATCCGTTGTGCTTTTGCCCCCCTCCCCATGTTCCGCAAGAAAATATCCGTTTCGATGAAGGATACGGCAAGGGAGTTCGTTTCCTCAGTTGTGAATGCATCGCAGGTCGTAGCATCCACTGACAGTCCATTCGACAATCACAACATAATCAAGAAAACCTATATTTTTTTTCAGGCTGCCTCAACAACTGTTCAATGGGGATGATGCGGTTCAAAAGAGACACGAAGATCAAACTACATCGCAATATACAACTGTTATCTTTTCTTTGTTCGTATTCAAGTAAAGACCATCGCATTAATCCGTGTTTTCGAATAATCAATTTATTCACCGCTGTGTCACTCGTGCCAATAACATGCTTGTAACATGGACCTGATAGAAGTAAAAGTTGTTCGATTCAGTAGTGAGGGATTAGTGGAATGGTGTCGTGATTTCCCAAATCACGATATCAATTCCAGGGGGGGGGGGGTGACAAAACGGCAACGATAAAACGGCAACACGGCTTATTTACGACAAAACGGCAACGACATAACGGCAAGCGACAAAACTGCAACGGAGCATAACTCAGTGGAGAGTTGTCCTAGAACTTCGGGAATGGTCTGTATCACATCAGTATATTTTCTCCTTAATTATCAATGACATGATCTTTGATCTTTTGGAGGTTGACGACACAACGGCAACGAGCCATACCACAATTCAGATTCATCCCACAGCCCTCGGGAAGGTGTTAATCGATAGCTAATGACTTGGCCTACCTATTCGACATTTGATTGTTGAACTTTGACCAACTGACGACAAAACGGCAACAAGCCGTACAACTGTTCAGAATCATCCCACAGCGCTCATATCGGCACCAATCGATAGCCAATGACCTGCCCTATCCATTCGACATCTGATCTTTCATCTTTGACCGACTGACGACAAAACGGCAACGGGCCATAACTGCATTAACGCGAGCTTCTGGATGATTCTGAGTAGTGTTTGGCTCGTTGCCGTTTTGTCGTCAGTTGGTCAAAGTTCAAAGATCATGTCATCGATAATTAAGGAGAAAATATACTGATGTGAAACAGACCATTCCCGAAGTTCTAGGACAACTCTCCACTGAGTTATGATCCGTTGCCGTTTTGTCGCTTGCCGTTATGTCGTTGCCGTTTTGTCACCCCCCCCCCCCCCAATTCCAAAGTTGTTGCCCGTTCCATAGGTTTTTCCCCACTGTTCCTCCAACATTATGGAGGTGCTACACAGTGTGTAAAATGAACGCGAGACCTATTTCTCCCTTGGTATTCTTCGCTAAATGTATGGGACGAAGAGTAGTTGTGCTCAACTGTTATAACAAATACAATAAAAGTTGACAATATTGCCATTTGTATGAATAAAATTGAGTTCTCATACAAACGATAACATAGAACAAACTCGTTAAAACGTGTCTTTAATCTCCGGAAGTTTCTCGGTCTAGTTGCCACTGTTATGGCGGTGAGGCATAAATCACCTTAACACATGGGTGATGCGTTATGCTGATTTCAATTGTGTTTTCTCTGTGAGCCACTTGATGTGTGATTTTATCTGAAAAGTGTAATTTGAATAAGTTGTAATATCAAAACCAATCATATTTTGATCATATTCTAACCGTCTTTCCGGGGGGTGACAACTGCACAACGGACAATTGTACAACAAATCGCAGTTCGCTTGCGGTTCGACGTACCGATTGGGGAGTTGCTTCATTGTTATCAGTATGTGCTACCCTACATTTGCATATATGAGAGGAATCGCGAGAGAATCGACCACCGTTGGGGGTTGGGCGGAAATGAAAAATCGATAATTCTAAAAATTCTGCAAAAATTACCAAAAGTACTTCGAACCATCATCTTTCAAACTGCGTCGGCCGAATATTTAAAAAAAATTATTTTTCGAGTACGGGCGTCTTGAAATTGACACCCTACACTAAAATTAGTGAAGTGCACCTCAGGAAAATGATCATAACTTCCTTTAAAATGATGCTAGAAACTTTTTCTTTTTTAGAAAGAAAGAGGTAAAGTTTTTCTACAACTGTCATGTTCACTATTTCATTCCATCTCAATTCCCTGATTCAGGGTTGTGGGAAACGTGAAAATATTGATTAATTATTAAAATCGGAAAAACTTAAGATGACGCGCGTAGCCAAGTTGTAGTAATTATTTTTCGAGTACGGGCGTCTTGAAATTGACACCCTACACTAAAATTAGTGAAGTGCACCTCAGGAAAATGATCATAACTTCCTTTAAAATGATGCTAGAAACTTTTTCTTTTTTAGAAAGAAAGAGGTAAAGTTTTTCTACAACTGTCATGTTCACTATTTCATTCCATCTCAATTCCCTGATTCAGGGTTGTGGGAAACGTGAAAATATTGATTAATTATTAAAATCGGAAAAACTTAAGATGGCGCTCGTAGCCAAGTTGTAGTACCCATCGTACTTGCAAATGTTCCGTATAGCTCTTATTTTTCAAGTTCTGCAACAAAAAGTAGCGCGCGATTTTGTTAGATTGGCCACAGGTCGGCCATTATCAAGTACGATGTATTGGCTTTGGAACGTGATAAGTCGTACTAAATATGTTTCAAAACTTTCATAAAAGTTGTTTAATTATATTTGCGCTTCATTTTGAGGTCGCTTATGCGTTAAAAATGGATAAAATCGATTATTTCACTATTTTCCATGTTTTTCAATATAAATGTGTGTATGTGACGGCGCGTTGCATGATTTAACTGTTTTCTGACTTCAAATAATCCCAAAGGTACCATGTACACTTGTGGAGCCAGTACCTGTTAAGCAATTATTTTTTCTGAATTTTATTTGATTCAATAAACTGACAAATTTTGTTCAAAATTTGAAGCAGTTTTATTATCATTCGTTTTTGTAAATACACCACGTCGGTACTTTTTAAATATCTATTCACTTTAATAACAACACAGTGAAAGTGAAATTATATAAATTTAATTATTGAAGTCATGCGGCAACCCAGAAAACACTGTAGGTAACGCCCGGTGCTAAATTAGCCGTTAAATTTTTTTCAATTACATTACCTTGTTTTCGGGTGCCGCGCTCAGCACTCTTGTTTTGCCGAGTTTATGGTGCATATTAAAAATAAGAGCTATACGGAACATTTGCAAGTAATATGGGTACTACAACTTGGCTACGGGAGTCATCTTAAGTTTTTCCGATTTTCATAATTAATCGATATTTTCACGTTTCCCACCACCCTGATTCAGGGAATTGAGATGGAATGAAATAGTGAACAGAAAAGTTGTAGAAAACCTTTTCCTGTTTCTTTCTAAAAAGAAGAAGTTTCTAGCATCATTTTAAAGGAAGTTATGATCATTTTCCTGAGGTGCACTTCACTAATTTTAGTGTAGGGTGTCAAATTCAAGACGCCCGTACTCGAAAAATAAATTTATTAAAAATATTCAGCCGACGCAGTTTGAAAGAGGATGGTTCGAAGTACTTTTGGTAATTTTTGCAGAATTTTTAAAATTATCGATTTTTCATTTCCGCCCAACCCCAACGGTGGTCGATTCTCTCGCGATTCCTCTCATATAAATCTTGTTACAAGGCGGTCTTGAGTTTCACTTCAAATAAACGACCCTGGGTTCATGGAATGTTCATTTCCATGACCCCCGTTGAAACTCATGATCGTATGGTAAAAAGATATATATATATATGCAAATGTAGGGTAGCCCATACTGGTAACAATGACGCAACTCCCCAATCACTACGTCGAACCGCAAGCGAACGGCGATTTGTTGTGCAGTTGTCCGTTGTGCAGTTGTCACCCCCCCCCCCGCCTTTCCACCACCATTGAGAAATTCTAACTAAAATAATTCTAACCAATCTATGTTTTTCCGGATGTTCTTCTCGTTTTGTTATCGAATACGCTCACCTGATCAGATTATTCAAATAACAACAGCCTCTATATAGGTTATGTTACAAACAACATACCGCACAACATTTTTCAACCGGTAGCCCAACGCTGCCCACGCATCACTGTGTTCTTCTAATCATCGCTGTAGCAGCCCAAGGAACGACAGTTGTAGGGGCTCCATTATCAGATTAGTGCGCATTTCATAGAGTTCAGAGCTGTACCATCCATGCGTGTGAGTATCCACAATGCATTACGATAGAACGACAGCATTTGAAACTAGGTTGTTCAAGTTTAATAATATTTAGTCAATCATATTCCTGCAGATCTTGATTCGAGCCATCTCGGAACAACAGGCAAGACAGGTTTCAAAAGCAACACACATGACTCCCGCAGCACAGGCTACTACTTTCCATGGGGTGCCAACACAGGCTACCTCGGAAGTATCGAAGCCTCGGGTACCAGCGGCAGCTCAAGCGACGGCTACGCCTCGAGCATCTCTAGCGGCGGTAGCTCAAGCGGCGGCTTCGCCTCTGGTACAAGTGTCAACACAAGATACGGCGGCGATGCAAGCTTCGGCTACTCCGCGGGCAATACCCAAAACTATGCCGACGACAGCTCCAGCGTCAGTTCAAGCGCCTTGAGTTTCGGCGTCAGCTCAAGCAACGACTTCACCAAGAGTGCAAGCGGCAGCGCAGGCTTCGATGGCTCTACGGGGACGAGCGGCAGTGGAACTTTCGGAGGCACCACGAGCACCAGCGCCGATTATGCCGACGGAAACAGCTCGAGTTCCAGTGGAAGCTTTTCAGTACCATCGTCCGCCTATTGAACGAGCTACATAATTAATGTTCAACATCGAAATCCTCACCACTTTTTAATATATTACCTTGTTTGAATAAATTTTGTTAAAATTTCTTCACTCCAATATCGTACTGTCAATATTCCAGTAAAACCGGGCCGTACCGGGATCAGCGGAGGCGTCCGAGGCAGTGCGGGTTCCGGTAGAAGAATCGTCGTCCGTGGATCATCACTGTAGTCAATGGAGGAAGAGGTGGTTCCACCGTTGCAAGAGAACGTGCAGGATTCGGTGGCTCCGCGAGTGCGCGCGTTGGCGGCACTGCTGGTACCGCTACCAATAAAGGGGCCATTGGTGCTGCAGGTACATGCGGCAACTCGGGTGCAGCTTCCAGGACAATCTTTAGCGGCACAGCGGAATCCGGCGACAACGGATGCATCCTCGCGAGCGAACGGGTGGCTACTAAGAATCGGTTCATTCTATTCTCCTCTTTATTTCTTTCTCAGAATTATGGCTCGTGCGAGAAAGAGAGAGAGAAAGACACATAGAGAGCAGTGAAAACGCAAAATATTCAGCTGATCACACCTGCACAGTTCGGCAATAATTGGATAAAAGTTATAAAGAAAAAAATGAAAATTCGAAAAAATACATTGCATAAAATGAATCTCGTTAGGATAAAAAAATAATAAAAATTCTTTGAAAATAATTTTAAAAAATACATTGAGAGAAAACGGCAGACAACGGTCGGCAACTTGATATGAAATCAGCTTGTGATAACGCCAGTGACCTACCGTACAGTCGAGCAAGAGGAAAATTGTTCTAGAGTTGTCCTGCACGCAGTAAGGAAATACAACACATTCAACAAAATTTGGATACGAATCCGCGCGCTAATGTTTAAAAAATCGAGAAATTACGGTAATTTAGAGAGGAATGTTAAAAATTAAACGAATTAACGAATTTACGAATTAAACGAAGTAAAAACAAATAAACGAATTAAATATGAGAGCAATCGTTTAGCAAAGTTAAAGACTGGAAGATTGTATGCAAAGAGACTGAAAGCAATACAACTGATACCCCGCGTATTTACAAATAAGGCCGAGGTGTTTCAATTGTGTGATGTCCTGTGATCTATGCAATTGTGCGTCACGTGACGCGACGCGGCTATTTGTTTATTTCTGCAGATCAATATATGATGGCTTTATCGACATGGCCTCCAATCTATACGCTTTAAGACTCCTCGTTAAATCTATTAATGCAATCGTTTGCACAATGGTATCACATTTTTGAAACCCCCAACGGGTTCAAAATGTGGACATCGAAGAAAGCATTAAGGTTAATACATTGACATATAGTTCATTCGCCATTATACATACGAACACAGACACAATCAGCGAACTCGTTCTCCATGTTAATCACGCGTCTTGCGTCGCGAAAAGTATATCTTCGGCCTTTCTTGATGAATCGACCGTGGAATTGACTTGTAAATTCGTTGATCGCCGCATTAGACACGTAGAAGCTGATGCCCTTCTTCTTCGATGGGCTGCCGATCATCTGTAAAAAATATGTTTAAAAAAGAAATCATAATTCTAGCATAATTCATAAAAAGAATCATCATGATTTGTACCTCGAATGCTTTGGTCATTCCTTCTGAAGATATTTGTGCCGTACTCGATAATAAAGTGCATATCGATGCTTGATTGGCAATGTGCAACATGATCTCATTATCAATATTCAAGCTTCCCACTTGAAATATGATTTTCAATTTGTGAATTGGGCACATTCTACTGTTTTATTTCCGATATGGTTCATTCATGCTTGTTGAGTACGATGCTTGAATTGTATGTTCGAGTGTTCGAGGTTTTAGCAGAGAAACGTTAATTTGAAAAACTAATTAACGAAACGTTAAAAAAATGTTTAAAAAGGTAAAAAAACGAAACGTTAAAAAAATTAATTTGCACCCTTATGCTTGCCGATGATGTGATAGTGGTCCATGGATGGAAGGCCGAGGAGGAATTGTCTTCCAGACTCCGTATCTTTGTAATCGGAATTCCAAGATACGCTCACTTCTTTGATGAACGTACGACCACGAAATAGTTCGCTGATTACACTGAAACAAATCAATAATGCTTTCATTATAACTCAAAGCATGAAGAGAAAAAAAAACCTCGAAATTATAACCTGTTAGTTTCCCCATTACATAACTGAACACAGAGCTTCTCGAAACGCAATGATTTCAATGCCAGCATCAAGTTTTCCGAGTATTCTCCCTTCCAAGGGCCCTGAAATGATTTACTATTTAAAAAAAGTACAAGGTGGAATATCAGGGAAAGTCCTTGCAAGTGCCTGGTAGTGCTTTTGGAAATCCATTAATTCGCCAAACCACTCACCAAAATCCTCAGCAGCTGTGTGCTCCCATTCTTGAAGTACTGTGCTATGACATCAAAGGGAATAACCGCCCATCTACACTGGACTTCGCTACAGCACGTGACCACAGGAACAGTATTCGTCTGATTATAATTCCGATTCTTTTTACATTAGTGTATCATATTACAGATGTATCAGTCAGTATATCAGTTGTATTGACGTGGAACTGTGTTAAATGTCTTCCATTATTATAAACGCGATCGAAACGTAAAACTAAAGATAATGCAATAATAGTCATCGAGCTAATTTATGTTACAATGCTTATTGTTTCACGAATGCCCTCATAAAAGAAGGACTGGTATACTCAATTACACTCACCAAGGCGAAGTCGATGATATTAAAGTGTCGATGTCCAGCATTCATATCGATGCATCTGAAACGGTCGTTGATGCTTCCGAGATTTTCCCTATCATTCACGTCCATCTTGATGCAAATCGAGGCGAGAATCTCATTTGGAAGATCGATAAAGGGGTTCTGAAACGTTTAAATTGTAGCAGATCACAAGAACATAGAAATTGAGCGCTTGCCTGTTTGTTATCGATCGGCGAACCTTCTTCACGTCTGATTGGACCGCGTGTCATCTCTCAGATCTTAATTTGAACGGGATACGAATAATTTTGTTGCAGATCAATAATCAACACGAAATACCGATGCCCTATACAAACATTGAGCAGATCAGACTATTGAATACGATGAAGGAGAGATAAGTGAAACGGGATAGGAATGTTTTTGGTGAATCTGTAATCGATAAGAAATATGCAATGGATAAACAATTTGGCAGATCAGACAGTAAAACAAGGATAGTATGAGATGAATAAAAGGGGAAAGCAATAATCGATATGCCTTAGACTGGAATCTTCCGATCTTTATATAAGAAAGACTAGACACGTTACTACGGCCGCCCCCTCATAGTTAAAATGCGGAGAGTTGCGAATGCGCGATGCCCTGTGGGCGTGCTTGTGCTATGCAGTGTTGCTCCGTAACTCGACGCGGTTTTTGTGAGCTTTCTGCCGATCGATAAACAAAAATTAATTGAATTTAAGAGTCCGGATATGAGAACTCCACTGTCCGGACATTGCGCTAGTGGAACGATTCAGACCAAGGTCCTCGTTGTATTAAAAGTGCACTCAGTGTCCAGATGTACCATTGAAATCGCATTTGTATCGATATCGATGTCAATCGATGATATGATTGCGTACACATTTTTGGTTCTTTAAAACATAAAAATCAGTGAAGTTCGTCAAATTTCCAATTAATGTCATTCTGAAGTCGATTTTCTCTCCTGCGAAGTACCTTCGTACAAAGCAGGACGCCTCTGTCGATCTGATCAATCGCGAGGGACAATGGACAAGGTGGACGCCATTCATGAACGACGATAGCTCATGATCGTTCCAAAGTTACCATGGAAAGTGGCTGAGCGCATCCCATTTACATTCCGTGACGAATGTAGAGGAACTCGATGCCTGGGAACACTTCTGGATCAATACCACTAAGTTGTTGCGTAATTGTCTGGAATAATTTATTATTGTATAGCTTGGACAGACGAAGCGCACCATCAAGTCCCGCAACGGGTATTACCTTCGGGCTGATCCCGACAGTGGAAAGGTGGACGCAAAGGGCCAGGTTGGGGAGTCAGAGCTTTGGCATATCGAAGAGGATCAATGATATGTACGATTAGAGTTCGAGAAATGAAACCACGGTCTCTTCATTTCCCACACTCTATCGCCGCTCGACCGGTCGAGAGTGTGTGGGAAATGAAGAGACGGTGACCCGAATTGCAAACTCTAGTACGGATAAATTAACATTAGACGTATGTATGCCTTTCGATATTGAATGATCACTTGTATTTGATTGAAATCGTTTGTGGAACTCCTGTGGAACAATAAAGCACTTGAAAAATACCTTCACACACACAAGAACGGTTCAGTCGACATGGGCAGTAAGAGCGCGCTTGGATGGGATTTGTGGAAACCCTACAACGATGATGCTGGTCGTGTATAAGTGTCTCAAAAGGGTGGCTGAGAGCCAATGTTTTTGCACGAGTGAAGAAGGTGGGAAAACGCGATGGATCGGAGCATTTCTGGCTGGAAACTTGGAAGTAAATTGAAGCAGATTTACAACATTTTCAAATTGCCCGGTATTGTGTATATCATAATGCTTACCCGTAGAATAGTATGTGTAATGTTTATGTTCATAAGCTTAGACTAAATTAATAAATCCATTATTTTTGAACAACAAGCAAACGGTACAATCATTCACATGTGTATAACAGGTTTAACATTTTCAGAACACTCCAAATCCCATATTCATTTGTCCATATTGAAATAAACGCGAGCATTACCGTTTACGGCGGTAGGAAACCAGCTTTATAACCTATATTGGCAAGTATTTCGAATGATGATATTTTAGGCTGTGGTCGTTCGAAAGGCCAAACTTGGTAATTGGAACCACTTAGGCGATCATATTTCCGTTAACTATTAAGATATCGATACGTTTAATATACCCAACGCCCTACCCTTGAGCACCCCAATTCATAAGCTGTCCAATATTCGCTGTGCCAGGCCCAATGGACATTGCTCGATTTCAGCCGAACAACTATATCTAACTGATGATGAACACTTTTTTTTAAATATTCAGATCATTGAAACAACGCGATTATTTGAAAGCATTTGTCACGTTTGAAAACCTTGTTTTCTCAAACACATGACTGAATAACACATATAACTTTAACATCATTGTCTTTATCAGTTCAGTCTCATTCAACCGCACAACATGATAATACGCATAATTCAAAATGAGTTTACTTTTTGTGAATGTGAGTAGGGAATGGATTGTTTTAATATATAATGAGTTAATCTTGCACAAATATTAAGTAATTTAAAGTGGTGACATACGAACCTCATTTCTACCAGATTTGAATTCTATGTGAATCTTTCTTCTGTTTTCACAATGTACCTCTGCGAATGTGTAGTCGATGTAGAAATTTCCGTTAAGTCTATTACAAAAGTCCAAGAGCGCCATACCAGACACATTAAAGGAGATGGTCTTGTCCTCAGTTGGGTTATCGATCATCTGAAAATAAATAATATTATTATTTGAATATGTTTGTCAAATATAATTTCAATTATCAGGTTGGAACAAAAGTTTTGCACGATTTTCAAATTTTCTTTTCCAGCATACTTTGTCCTTTATTTTCAAAATTATTTAATATTGTTTCATGTATTCGTTGTGGGCTTGGATACTCTTTCTATCACACATTAGTATTACCCATGCCATTTGATATTGTGGCGATATGTTAAAGTCAAAGTTACAACATTTGCGAACTGAACTAAATAATTGTGGGGTCTGCTCTCTATGGACATCGATGATACTGCGAATATCAAGGTATATTTGGAAAGTGAGATGAACAGGCATCATAAAATTGTATGAAAATGGGGAACACCACAAATGTAATTCCAGAAACTTAGGTCAGTTTTTATCTCGCGTCAGAAGGGGCTTGGTCCGAATTAGCTGCCTTCACCGCATAGCCGTAGCCGTACGTCTATCGATCTCAAATGCATTTAAACTTTAAGTACCTTCCATGATAAGCTTACAATTATTTTTGTGTGGAGATGCAATGCTTCTTTTAAAAAAAATGCAATATTGATACAGATACGAGGGTGTCGAAATTGATGTTTCAATGAATGTCATGTTTCCAGCATAAAATTAAGCTTAAACTTTACATGGTTAACTGAGCAAGCAACTCTTACTCTATCACTTATTGGCCTGGCCGAGTCAGGGGATAGCTTCCTTTTGAGGAGAACGACTCGAACAATTTACACCGAATTTCAATATTTTGGCTGTGATGGCCATGATTCAAAATTTCATAATATATAATTTTTTCCGGAGTGGAAAAGGGTATGTTCCAGCATTTCTTCATGTTATAAAGCCCCAAGGTAGTTTATGCAAAAGCACTTAAGATCAAGCCAGGGTAATTGATTGTAGAGACAATAACAGCGATCCGTTGAGAAACGTTACTTCGCGAATGTTGGAATTTAATGGTCTGTAAGCCTTGTTAAATTGAAGCAACCACTAGATCCTACATATCTTTAGAGAGAACTATCAACGGGCTTTTCACTCCACCACGTGAGATTATACAATGATTTTTCATGTTAGAATAGGAGCGTGCTAAAAAACGCGCATTTCTCCATGTTTCGTATTCAAACACTTACCGATGCATTGATAGTGCAGTGGTGCATTGATGGCAGTCGAAGCAGAAAATTTTTCGACGACTTCATATCACTGTAATTATAACTCCACGAGATATTCACTTCTTTTATAAACTTATAATCACGAATTATTTCACTGATTAGACTGAAAATTCATCGCATTTAACTGAACTTAACTTCACGCAAAGTATTGATTATCCAAAGGTTAAATGTTTTTAATAACAATATTGGCGATAGTCACCTTTGATCCTCCTCATCACATATCTGGACATTAAGGTTCTTAAAATGTAATGATCTCAGTGACAATCTCAACTTGTCGGAGAATTCTCCCGTCCAACGGCCCTGGAATTGAATGACGATTTATATAGTTTTGTTTATAGTTTTGTTTTCTAGCAATACGGTCGTAAATAATTCAAATCCCTTAGTGTTTGTGAATATTAGTTCGTCAACGCACTTACCAAAATCTTCAGTTCTTGAGTGCTCCCATTCTTGAAATATTGTGTGATCGTATCAAAGGAAATTTGACACCATAAACAATGTTCGTCGCCACCATACGTGACCGTAGGAACATTATTAGACTGTTAAATTTAGTGTGGGTAAGGACTTAAAGAAGGAGTGTCAGCAAAGTTGAACTGTTAACGATGTCATATGAATGACCTAGCCAACCCTCCAAAGATCATAGCGCAAGCAAAAAGGGTAGGAACCATCATTCCCGCAGTTCAGTGTTAGAGCAGCTGTCATGAGATCGGGAAGTTGTTGGTTCGACACCCTCCCCAACATTTTTGACAAATCTATGAGATATTTGAATTCCCGGCCCTATCACGGACTATCAGCGCCCATAGCACTCTGCCAACTTCTGATAACTCGGTTCAAAATAAAGATATGACAATTAAATTTTCAGAATATCTCATGGTTATGAAAAGTTAGGTCATGGTTATGACATCATCAAAAGTTCAACGTTGCTGACACTAATAATTCAATATTAACTGTTTCATAATGGCTAATTATCATTTTTAAATTCGAAGGCAGGCGATTATAGGCTTTGTAATACTACTCATTGGGACGACTTCGTGCAAAAATATTATTTTTTCAAGAATGCAAAGATCGTGACAATTGTGGTGTGTGATGGATTCCTAAGAAATAACTCAATTCGTTTTGCTGTTTTGCATCTGCGAGACACTGGATAATGGAGATCATCATCCCTTTCCAAACCATCCTTATCGAGGTGTCAAATGTACTCACGCAATCGAATTCAACGGCGCCAAAATGCCGATGGCCAGCCAGCATTTCGAGGTTTTTTAGACGCTCGTTTACACATCCGAGAGTGATCCGATCTTCCAGGTCCATCTTGCGACACACAACCGTGAGAATCTCGTTTGGATGGTCGATGAATGATTTCTTAAAGAAAAAATGCAATCGGTTTCTAGAAAAAAAAGGGGATTGAAAATCTACCTGAGCGTTTTCGAACTGCGAAGCTTCGCAGCGTTTATTCGGGCGATTTAGCATGCTTAGATCTAAATTAAAAAGGGATATGTATATTTAGAAAAATTGATTTTGAGAAATAAAACAAAAAATGGAAGCGAAAACGATAATGAGAGAATATATATCACCAAACTCAAAAAAACATGCTAGTGCCGAATGAGATACAATAAGTCTCAACAAACTGATGGTAAGACTGGATGCATCCGGCATAAATGCAAGAGAGAGACTGGAATCGCCACATCGGATGCCTCTTCTATTAAAACAATATATTGAGGTCAAGCACGGCCAGAGGGTATCGCACTTTTAAAAATGCCAATATTTGAAAGCATGATAATGAATGATTGAACGTAAGCATGTGAACATGGAGCGAGAGGCAGTGATGATATTATTTAACAGGTCAGGTGATAGCAGTATGCAAGGGAGAATCTCGTTATCTTTAGTCTACCGAGATGTTATCGACGCTTAATCAGAGAAACTTGCGCTCGTGGTGGTAACTATTTTGAATTTTTTGTTAAAGGCAAAATTACGAGATCTGAAGAATTCATAATACAAAAAATAGGCAAATTTAGTCATATTAATGCATTGAAACATATACATCCTAATTATATTATGTGCATCCCTTCATTCTATATAATACAAGCTATAGCGGAGATGAACATTACAGCAATATATATTGGTTTTTATCATGTTTTTCAAGCTGTATCTATTAGTAAATGAAAAACAATAGTGTTTTCGAATTTTTGAATTTGCTACTTTCGAAACAATGGCTTGTTTTCGAAAATACACATGCGTGTGATTGCTACAGTTAATTATGAATTATTGCTAAGTTTCCCTGCATAAGTTTCCCTTTGCAAGTTTCCTTATATCTAATGTACTTTCATTTTTCAAATATATATTTTTAGAAAGTCGTGCATAACACACCTTCAAATCAAGGGGAAATTAATTTTCTTGATGTGGTATGCTCGTAATTATCAGTTCCAGATTCAACGATTGCCCAACGAGATCATAACAAATATTATCATTAAAATGAGAAGTTGCGATCGAAATAACATTGCTCTAATTAATCACCATTTGTATGAACTGCACATGAAGGCCGGTGGTCACCGGTTCACGAAAATATCATGCGATCATGTAACTCACCTAAAAATGTAATACATTTTTTTAAAAATCTGATTATTGACTTTATTTTACACCATGATATTGTTTTCAGAATAATGAGATCAAAACGTACGGTCTCGACAAACATGGGACTTTCACTTTTCAGAGGTCAAATCGAGCCCACTTAAATGTTCATAATTTCGTGTGTAATGAAGATAGAGACTCGTTCTTTACACATAAATAAAGCTGAAAAGATTCTCTACAACATTTATGTTGAGCATGTCATTCCCCGTGCACGCCCGAGTGCGGGGTGGTCGGGTCCACTAAAAATTACCGAATTCTGGAAATCGGAAAAACTGCACTGAATAACTATGAGCGATTGATAGACCCTATGTGTGACTAACTTCACTCCAAAAATTAGCCCGCGTTTCCCGTCGATTTTAGCCAAATTCTAGGCCCTGTAGCGCGCTTCAGCGAAAAAATAGAGACTCACTTTCTTCAGATGAAATGTTTAGCTCATCGTGCACTACATTTCTAGCTATTTCTAGCTGCACTACATAGTCGAGGCGCTAGCACTATGTTGACCTAAAGTATAGTTTTGCACTTTTCTCTCGTTCCCTTAGATGAAATTTCGTATGTATAAGTGTGCCCTTTATATGAATAGCTTAGAAGAGCATTCCTACATTATTTGAAAGTGTTTTAGCTATGGGCCCAACTCTCAAGTCGAGAAAGGTCCGAAAATCGACTTTCAATTTTCTGCTCTGGTCGTAATTTTGACCCAATGGGAGTACTGTATTAAGGTCGGAAACAATTCTAAATGTTGTTTTGGATGATTAGGGACCAATTTGAGCCTAATAGCTGCCAGTTGGAGGTAATGAGGTGTTTCGGTTTATGACCCATTCTGACGTAGCCGGACAAAAAGTCACGCCCTTTTTTGTATCCCCTTCACGCGATCTTCCAGGTCCATCTTACGGCAAATCGCCGTGATAATCTCATTTGGAAGGTCGAGAAAGTGCTTCTGTAATATAACAATTTTACCAATTTCGAGGATATTGACGTGCCTGGGCCTTATCGATCGGATGAACTTCTCCATTTCATCGGATGAACTTCTCCATTTCAAAAATTTCGAAAAAAAAACGCTAATTTCGAAACCTGCAAGAGAGAGAGAGGTACGTTGAATTTACCATCGTATATATTGGGTTGTCCCATAATTCGTGTCGCCACTTTTTAAAATATTATTTCGCTGGAACAAGGAAAGTATTTGACTTGCTGTATGATGCATTATATACAGTGGTCAACACTCCATATTTGAGGTGCGTCAGCGAGTAAAGACATTGTCGTGGAGGGGAATTAGACGATTGCGAAAATTTTGCTAACAAATCTATGGTCTTAAAATTGAAAAAAATCAACTCTAATGAACAGATAAAAATAAGTGTACAGCGCATCGTTACTCTCTAGTAGCAACTAAGTTTATTTGGCACAATCCCAGCCTTCCAAAATGCTTTGCGAGGTGACTACAAAACCCGAGATTTTCAACGTGGTTTGAAAATTTCTTTGGATTTTCTTTCTGGAACAGTGTGGAATCGTTTACAAATAATTGTATGTGAATTATCATTGTCAAATGAGCTAGGTTGGACCATTGGAAATACTAAAATCGTGAAATCGACCCTTTTGAACTCCCCTCCGATGACAAATTGTGAAATATTTCAGTAAACTTTTCAGAAAAATATGATTTAGAAGCATTAATCTGAAGTGTCGTGCACCACCCTTCCACCCGTAGTGTTAGGGATTTTAAACCTTACTCGTAAAATAACAATACATTTTTGAAAAAAGGGTCGGAAATTCTATATTTTCACTTATTGCATCATCATTAGGCAATGTAAGCCGGAGATAAATGCGCGATAAATTTCTCAGCATGAGTCTTCTATTAAATATAGCCTGAGGTAATGAAGTCGTTTGATTATTTACGAGAAATTAAATGTAGAAGAAAAACGACACGAATTACGGGACAACCCAATATTATAAAAGTACATACGACAAGGTTTAAATACGCGCCCTTTGGGCTAAGATGCCCCTTGGGCGTGCTGGCCTACACTGGATTGAGTCATGCAACGCGACGCAGTTTTCGTCAGCAATCACGACATTCTCTCGTAAAACCCGTTACAATAAGTACTTGACGAGCCGATATATCTTGTGATCTCTGCGAAAACAACATATGTTTGCACACTGTATGCACTTGAACTGAACGTCATAGTTATTTTGTGCCTAATAAAAAAAATATAAACTTGCGTTCCACGCTTTTTTTTATTTTTCGGATACCAGATACGATGAACTTGTGCGCCCTACAATTGTTTGATAAAATATTGATGAATCGTGATATAACAGTACACACTCAATTGTGCCAGTATTTCGTCGTATAGAAAAACTATGAAATGCTGAATATTTAGTGGTAAATGATGGATATATTTTAATGCCAAGAAGTCGTGAAGGATCGTAAAGAATAATGAAACGCATCGTAAAACTATCAATGAATGCCAGACAAAACATTAATAACATTTACTTTATCAGTTCAGTCACATTCAAATATATAATATTTAGGAAGTGATGCGTCTATATATAGAAAGACATTATATATAAGAAAGGCAGACCAAATACACAATTCAACGAATATCATGTGTTGACATACGAACCCCAACCCAACCAGAGGGCTTGAACTCTACACTAAGCATCTTTTTCGAATCGCGATAAACAATTTTCTGTCCATCATCATTAAATCGACTTGAAAAATTGACCATCGCATTAATCGAAACGTCGAAGCAAATTGCTTTGTTCGCCTTTGAGATGTTGATCATCTGTAAGTAAAGTACTACTATTATTTGAATGCAAAGATATATAATTATGACAAGGAGAGGTCGCGCAATGTATGTGGAGTTTCTAAACGATACCTAGCGCATTCGAAAGAGGAGAAAATTCTAAGAACTTCTGTTGTTTTCAAATTTGCGAAACGTACATGTGGTGATGTGGGCTCATAGTGGGGAACGTGCAATATTTGAGGCTATGTCCATAAAATCCCATAAATTCGCATACTGCCCAGAGCTCCACATGAACGTTCCGCAAATTTGAAAACAATAGAAGTTCTTAGAATTTTCTCCTCTTTCTAATGCGCTAGTTCTCGTTTAGAAACTCCATATACATTGCGCGACCTCTCCTTGTGAGTAGACAGGATCCAAAAATTCACAATTACGATTACCTCGAATGCCTCATCCATTCCTTCCGCAGAAATGCTTGTAATGGTCGACTGAAACGCGCAGTGTGCTGCTTGATTGGCAAGGTAAAGCATGATCTCATCGTCGATAACAACGTTTGCCCACTGCATGGTAAACATTGTTAATTCACTTGATTTGATTATCGATATTCAGAAAAAAAATTATTTTTGTACCTTTTGCGTTTTACTCATTAACAGTTTTTAATTACTTAATCATTTTCTCGCCGACACATTTAGCCGACTTCCTATGGTTGAACTTACCGATGTTTTTATAGTGCAGCGATCCATGGAAGGCAGTTGCAGGAGAAAGTTTTTCGACGTTTTCGAATCATTGTAATTATCACTCCAGGAAACATCCACTTCCTTTATGTACTTTAGCTCGCGAATTAGTTCAATGATTAAGCTGAATGAAAGTATGTTAAATTCGTATACGTGATAGTATCATAATTACGAAAATTCACCTGTTTGCCTCATCATTGCATATCTGGACATTGATCTCGAAATACAACGAATTAAGTGTCAACCTCAACGTTTCGGAGTATTCTCCCTTCCAAGGACCCTGAAAAATGGCTTCATTTTACTAAAAATGTGTAATTGTGGCAAATTAGTTAAATAATAACAATAATCTTAAGCTGATGGGCGCTCCCGTTCTTGAAGTATTGCGCCATTTCATCAAATGGAATGGTCGTCCATATGCGCTGGCACTCGATGTATTCGAATGCTTGATTGAGCTTGCGTTCGATATTTGAATCCATATCAGTCTACAGAAATATGTATTAATACTAAAACTAAATATATTATTATTATTATAATTCGATTTAAACTACATGAATCCTTTGAAGTCTGTATGTAAATAAATTATTATTAATACACATGCTATGTGTATGTGTACGCATGTTATTGACCTTGATCTTCAACAGATATGTGGTGGAATGCTTGAAGACATCGGATATGCCGTTACCGAGAGGATCCAATTCGAGTGGATTCTCCATACCATGAAGGTCAGCCTTGATCATATTATTCTTAAAAATACGTCTTAACTCATATCAATATGTGAAGAATTAATTCGCAAAGTATTGTTCTATGATAAATCACTTACGAGACCGTAAGTTATTCTCGTGAAGCTGTGATAACCCGTTCTCATATAGAACGCACACATTTGAGAATTAGTTGATCCAAAATTATGCCGATCTTCCTTTTGTATTTTGACGACTATATTTACTATTATCTCGTTGGACAAGCGTTGAATGGGGAACTGTAACGATGCAATTGGGGGTATTTAGTCCGGAAGGAGCATACCACTTCGTGAAACTGATCTTCAACTTTGTGTGGAGTGTTGTTAGACATTGTTTTCTGAAGAAAAAGAATGCAACACATGTAAAACATTTGCCCGAGGTATAACTTGCACCACCAGTAATACTGTGGAA
Source organism: Pristionchus mayeri (assembly GCA_036245805.1). Lineage (NCBI taxonomy): Eukaryota > Metazoa > Nematoda > Chromadorea > Rhabditida > Neodiplogasteridae > Pristionchus > Pristionchus mayeri. The sequence continues at coordinate 9,134,997 of BTRK01000002.1, forward strand.
AATACTGTTATATTTGCGGGTTTGAAGACCAGGGCAATAATACAACGTGTACACGAAATTAAACATCAAATATAATCGGAGCAAAACATTCAGCAGTCAAAACAGTAGTCACGAGAAAGAGAGAAAGGAACACTAGCCGAGGAAAGTTGAAGGTGTCAGAATGAATTTAGAAAACCGCTTTGCGCCTGACGTAGGCGACATATTAGAACAAGTAAGCCCACAGGGGAGTATTTTCGAAAATGCCAATTTGGAAATTCAAAAAGGGGCGCGCACCTTGAAAAAAGACGAACAACAACAATCACGCCGACACGGCATTTATTATGATTCCCATATTCGAAAATTTAAAAAAAATCACTCCTTAAATCGATTTTTAATTCAAGAAACTTAATCACAAATTTTCATATTTTCAAATAGTTGAATGATTTTGCTTGTTCCTCCTATTTTTAATTGATAGCGGCAAAAAGTGTGTAATCGATAACATTTCCACATTTATTTCGTGTAGTTCGCAATCTAAAAGTGGATATGACCTTATGTTTGCTGCGTCTCCACTGCTATGCAATTATCTGACAATTTATCAATCGAATAGGCAAAACATAACTCGTTATCTCTCCACGCCTAATATATCATCGTCAAGCGACAGTTTTTTTTCTCTAAAATATTGTCATTTAACATAATTTCGCTCATAATTTCGATTTGTATCAGGTTGATTCATAAGTTTTAAATTTTAAATTGTCAATTTCGGTTTTTCTCAGAAATTGGAAAAAAAACTTATGAATGAACCTAATACTAGATATTAATCTGATCTGAAATCATGTCTGCAGACTATGATCAAATGTGATCTTAATAGCATAAAAGGTTAATTCAAAATATTGTATGAAATTATACGTGCATTGTTCAGATAGTTCAGATGTAGTCATTATTCTCACATTATTGATTTTGCTCATATTCAAGCGAAGAATGTGTTTTATAATTGCAAAAAATTGCTTCAAACTGCTTTAATCGCTTACCCATTAACGATATTGATGCATCCGAGGATAAGTAACTTTTGTTTAAAGTTGTAGAGCCGCACATCCTAAAAGAAGCTCTCGAAAAATCAAAAGTTTTACAGGACATAATTCCTTTCATTTTTGAGAGAGTCACTCAAAAAAAAGAAAGAACCCCCTCGAAGAGATAAACAACTTTTATGTTGAAAGCAAAACGATTGGAAGAAAAAAAATATAGATAATTCTGAAAATGCGATTTTTGATCTTTTTTTCGTAGTTTTTCGGGTGTCTCCGAAAAAAAAGATCTCATGGATCGATGAGATATCTATGAATTAGTAATCTACCCACTTTTCTACCCCTGGGTATTGTGTTGCCATAAAGAAAAGTAATTGACAACACATATTTTTATGCGTCAAAACATGGATTTTCATGGTAAAACTCAAACATAGTCTCGTCCAAAATGAATGTAGATGCCGTTTGCAGCCTCCAATGATCTTCCAATTTTGCATGGGAGTCAATCTGGGGCATATAAACGTGATTATATGCGAAAATTACGAAAATTGAAAAATTTTAAAATTTCGATTTTCCGACCATTTTGACCGAAAAAAATCGAAATTTTTAAATGTTTCAATTTTGGTAATTTTCATATACAAATATGTTTATATGCCCCAGATTGACTCCCATGCAGAATTGGAAGGTCATTGGAGGCTGCAAACGACATCCACATTCATTTTGGACGAGACTATGTTTGAGTCATAAAAAAAAAAATACCATAAAAATCCAAGTTTTGACGCATAAAAATATGTGTTGTCAATTACTTTTCTTTATGGCAACACAATACCCAGGGGTGGAAAAGTGCGTAGATTGCGAATTCATAGATACCTCATCGATCCATGAGATCTTTTTTTGGAGACACCCGAAAAACTACGAAAAAAATATCAAAAATCGCATTTTCAGAATTATCTCTATTTCATTTTCTTCCAATCGTGTTGCTTTCAACATGAAAGTTGTTTAGCTCTTCGAGGCGGTTCTTCCTGTTTCTTTAGCGACTCTTTATCTCAAAAATAAAAGGAATTATGACCTGTCAAACTTTTGATATTTCGAGAGCCGGCTTTTAGGTTGTGCGCAATTTACGGCTCTACAACTTTAAATAAAAGTTACTTATCCTTAAATACATCAATACCGTTAATGGGTACCCGATTGAAGCAGTTTCATTTTTTTGTAAATCAAGGTCTCTATTTCCTACATTCTCTCAGAAGATCTCTGTTAAAGAATCTAACCGATGTCAGATCGGCTCAAATTTTACGTCTCATGCGAACATAAAGCATCGAGCCGAAGCACGTTGACCGAAAACAGTCGAAATTGCAGCTCGGCTCACTAGGACGAATGATTTTATGAGATGCCTCCCATTTGTGCTCCTGACTCTTCCCTTGGCATGCTACCCTGCAATTTCTTCAATGTATAATCTTCAATATATAGCTGTTGTGGAATGTTTGAAGACCTCGCAAATTCCATTATCACTCAATTCGAGGGAATTTTCTCGACCGTGATGCTCAGCTTTAAACATAAAATCTTGAAAATATGCACCTAAACCAAACCTCGTTGTATTAATTTACAACTGCAGTTTTATAAGGGTAATCACTTACGGGACCAAATGATATTCTCGTGAAGCTGTGGTAGCCTGCTCTCAAATGAAATGCACACATTTGAGGATTAATTCCGCCAAAATTCTTTCGATCATCCATTTCCATTTTGCCAACAATATTTGCGATTATCTCGTTGGGTAAGCGTTGAATGGGGAACTGCAATAATGCAAGGTAGGCTCATTAGTGCAGATTGCTCATACCACATCGATAAACCGATCTTCTCCTTGATTTGGAGATATGTCTGGCATTTTGTTCTGAAATGAAACAATCGAAATACATTTAGTCAAAAAATAGAGTTAGATATCACTTGCACAGGAAAGCTAACAGTCTGTGAGAAAAATGAAGATAATCGATTCTCGCCTGACAAACACGATGGATTAGAACGTGCACTATCACAGGGCAATAGATTCGAAAATGTCCAATTTACAATTCGAAAAAGGACGCGCATCTCCCATTTTTTAGCGTCTCAAGATTAATTTTGTTCGTATTATTTTTGTGAAAATTATTCGCGTGCGAAAACGAAAGAAAATATATATCATTTTCGAATTGAAATCAATACGCAATGAACATAAGTACATATGGATTTACAAATTATTTAAACATTTTTCATTGCTTTTGATTATTGTTTTATGTGTATTGTTTAATTAATATTAAATTTATGAGTTTTCCAGATCGAGATCCGATAATGTTACGCTTCACAACTACAAAACGTAATAAGCTGCATCCGTTATGAACAATATCGAAGAAAAGAAATAATCACTGTTAATTAAGTTTCCAATTCAACGTTTACCGAATGAGACAATTAGGAAAGTAATCGGAAACTTGACAAGAAAGGATCGCGATATATAGATTTGGAACAATTAACGATCGCTTCTCTATACTTGAAAAGAGGGCTGGATACAAATCCGTTGTCAACATCCATGCTTCGGTTAGTTTGCATACCATACAACATATAGTTCAATACGGTGTCCATAATTATTGAACGAAAAGGAGTCGGGTAAATTTGCGAGAACCAAATCAAATTACAGATGCGTGGGAATTACAGATTCATTTTCATGCGGAGGATAATAATAGCAAATCATACCACTTCAACCTCTTGGATGTATTTAATGAGACAACATTCTTCAACCATGCAACGACTACGTTGCTCGATTTTAAGGTAAGAAAAAATAAGAACAAAATATCAAGCTTACCAATCTCACAATTAACCCTCTCGATACGTGTATTACTGTTATTATATGAGCTTCCGTGCAATATCATGTATATTATAGATCTTTAGGAACAACCTAATGATTTGTGAACTTCATATTACAATGAACCACGATGTGGACAAAATGCTCAATATAGTGCTCAATACCATTCAATTCGAACAATTAGAGGTCAAATTCGACAAACTTTATTCGGGAAGGTACTTTATAGATCATGGATTTGTAAGGAAGCACAGATACTTATTTCAGAAATTTGAGAGAACTATTCCGAGGACGCAACACCATAGGCAAAGTGAGCATACATTGAAACAAGTTAGAAACGGCTAAGGAATAAGAAACTGCGAAGAATGTGCTTCCTGAAATACCGCGCGTTGAAATGCTTTCGATAAACTCAAATGTTAGATCTAGTGTGCGATTCAAATTGTATTTGCTAATTGGTTGATATCGTTTACTTATCGTTAAGGCCACTCAACTCATTACCGATGACATCATATTGCACCTCGTGCACAAGTCCAATTACATCGATCTGATCAAAGCATCTTTAACCATCACTGCTGCGGGACTTGCACTCGACGTTTTATTCGACGTTTTATTATATTTATTACGCATACCTCTGCAATAATTCGATATCCACCCTGATAAACTGAAGCTACTTAACATTTTTGCTAAGTAGATAAAGAACTACCCGTACGAAACGTACGCTAATTGATGCACATTCAGGTAGTTCACAATTCAAACGAGGATAAGAAAATTTATTGCCGCATATGTACTATAATTATCAGTCAATTTATCAATCGACTGGAGAAAACATAATTTTACATCTCTTCTCGCCAAATCTATCATCGCCAATATAAAGCTCTTATTTGCTATCGACATTCAACCATTCATGATGACTATTTTTACTTCGTTACAATCTACTCGAATGCATGAAGGATAAGTGTGAAGGAATGTGACCACAATACCTTTTCAAGATATTTAATCAAATGCTACATGTATTAATTTGATAGTCTCTTACTGAATTCGCCATTGTGATTAATAATGTTAAAAAAAAAAAAAAAAAAAAATTCCATAACCAATCCTAATCGGTGTCTGTGTTTGATACTCGATAAAAGTTTATTCGTCACGCACACCAAACAATATTTACTGTATAAAGTTATTTTAAAGATGAGACTTCATGCGAATATAGCAAAGATCACTAAACAACACGGAATCTAAAGTTTGAAAGTGGCAGCCCGCTACTTTGTTAGGACCAATGTCTGGCCAGTGGTCCCCGTGAATAATTCCGTAGTCGGCAACACTGCGAGAGGCATGTAAATCCACACGCTTCATCGTATGAGATTTGCAGATCAACTAAATGAGTGGCACTTCTTGGATATTTGGCCCACCCTCATCCCCTCCCCTATCATTCATCATTCCCTCCCCATCACAGAGGGGTTGTGCAAAAAAAATCAAGGAATGACACCTAGACATGAGTGTCTAGAGGAGGAAAGGAGGGGGGGGGCAATTGTCCAAGTAGTGCCGAATGAGTATTTGCTGAGTTTCGAACTAAGTCTCGTTTTGTGATAATTAACTTATCATCTTACCAATTCCCGCCAAGAGAATCCCGCCAAGAGCGATAAATACATTATGATTAATGTATAACTCATTTTAATGTGTTTACCTCATATGTGGTCTCTAGTGAGGAAACACTAATCGATGTAGCAGCAAACAGGTTAAGATTGTTGGAATTTTTGACAAGATGTTCGAAGACTTGATGATATGTTTTGTGCCCTGAAATAAACATGAAAATATTGAATGCTCTACTTCTGTTACGAATTAGAGAAAATATACCCTTTCATTATATCAACTCTCTCACCGCTCAAGATATTGTGTAGAATTGCGGTATTGTTCTTCGAACCCTGCCGATCACGTACTCTAGAGCGAATTGCGTATGAATCCATCGGCGGCAAATCAAGGAGTACTTTTTCCGCATTTTCAACCTCTTTGTCGAGAACTTCCCATCTAACCGCTGCGGATTTCATCCCTTCACGGTCTCGAACCAAGTCAAGCAAGAATCTGAATTTCAAAATGTATGTTATATTTGCCATTAAAATAATTTATCTTCCAGAATAGTCGTTGCAGAAAGTAATTTCTAATTCCTTGAATTCGATGTTCTTGAGTAGGATATTGAGCTTTCGTTCCATCTCAGAATCCATTCGAGTCTGCAGTTAATATCAATTGGAATAGGCTTTTTGGAATATGAAATATGCCTTTATCCGAAGAAGACATATGCTCGAATTTTTGAACACATCACATAGGTTATTCTCGAGAGCACACAAGTCTACAGGATTTTGCGCTCCATTAATTTCAACCTTGACGATATCATTCTGAAATATACAATGTCAAATCAAATACACAATTACATTCGAAATAATTATTCTTACCGGGATGTATATTACGCTCTTGAAAGTGTGGTAGCCGGCCAGCATGTTCAGAACACCAAATTGAGCATTAATTGCACCAAAATTCATTCGATCGTCCATGTTCATTTTTCCAACTATATTTGAAATTATTTCGTTGGGCAAGCGCTGAATCGGGAACTGTAATTATTCAAGTTAGGTTTTTAGGACGGATCATACCACATCTCGAAACTGGGCCGATAATTGATCAGAGAGACCAACATCTTCTATTACTTTTGCATATGTTTTAGGCATTATTTTAGGCATGTTTTCTGAAAAAAATCGTATAGTATGATACATTTTGAAGGGCCATGCAAAGCACAAACGGGAGCAAATAAATAAAGCAATCTGGCAAAAATTTAGTCACGAATAAAAATAGAAAAATCAGAGTAGAGAGCGAGCACTTGCCTGTGAATACTGGCATTATATCAATGAACTGAAAAGAGACAACGCCGCATTGAACGATGTGCGTCGCGGCCAATTGAAGGCATACCCACAGGGTATTAGTTTCGAATATGCCAGGTTTGAAAATTCGAAGCCCAAGTTTGCCACGCAACATCGATCGATCTCAGAAATGCGGTAAATATAAAGAATCTGTGAAAAGTGCGCGCGCGAAAAAAGGAAAAAAGAGATGAGTAATCTCTCGTTAAACGCCTAGTGAATCAGTGAAGTAGCGCTAGCTGTTTCGTTGATTAGTTGATTAGATTGCCTCTGGTGGTGATTAATCGAAATCGTTGCCACGGGGTGTCTCTGCCCGGCGTCTTTCTTCCTTTCGTTTATTCGTGTATACAAAATATAATATTTTAGTTATTGCGACCCCGTTTAACTGTTTTAGCATGTTTTCGGCAATTCTCTAATTTGATGTAGTTATGCGCCGTTGTTCGTTTCTTTAATCTCGAACGGTCAGATAAGCGGCGCTTGTTGTTTCATTGATTAGTTAATTAGATTGCTTCGTGGTGAATCAATTAAATCGTTTCCACGGGGCATGCGGTTTCGTGTCTCTGAGGAGACATCTACGGACCTTCACTCTAGGCGGCGTCTCTCTACCGATTTAATGCATACTGTGATCTACTTTACAATGACAAATTCTTAGTCGATTGTTTTATTCTTACATACGGAACATACGTCATTTATACATTTCATCGTTGTTTTCTGATGCCACCTCGGATGTTAACGATTCCTCTATTGCAGGATTGCTTTGATACGTCAAAGGAAACAATTTCCGTAAAATTCTTGAACGCCAGTGGACCCAATGAGGAAGAAGTGAGTATTTGAGAAATTGAAGAAATCTAACACTATTCGGAACGTTTTTAGATTTGCAACTTTATGGGCGTTTATTCTCACCATCATTGCAATTGCATGAATGTCTAGTATGTGTCTAATTGCACTACATGTTGGTGAGTTTGAAGGTTTCTGTGAATTTAGATAAGTGATTTCGATGCAATTGCACGTTGATAGTTTGCGCAACTAAAACATTTCGCAGACGAGCTAAGATATCTTCAAGAAGAGTTTACCGGCGGTGGTCCAACATCCATTGAAATTGCGAGCACCAGATATGAGGCAAGGGAAGAGTTGAACAAAAGGGAACATCGGCGCGATTACAACATCTTACAAAGGGGAAACAAAAATGACACGGTGTCTAGGTGAGTTCAAATAATTATATATTCGACAGCTATTGTTAAATTTGCAATGATTGCTCATTTTACCATTAAGGAAACGCCCTGAAGTCGCTCACGTTGACTGTGCTAGACTGATCCAAGGCGATAAATCATATATGAAGGCAAGAACACCATTCAGTGCCAGTAGTTAAACAATCTCAATTTCATTCCAGAAAATCTCGAAAAATCGGCCAACATTGATGGATCGCAGGATCAAGTTGAGGATGTCCCGCCGTGCCATTAAGGTATTTTCCCCAATAACTATTATGTGTTTATCTCGCGATTAATTTTCCAAAAAAATATTTTAGAATCGAATTCTTCCGTCTCGTAATCCTGACACAGGTTTTCCTATTCTTTACGCGCGACTTGTGTACAAGGTAAACTTTCGCAACAAAATTATATTTGCAAACCTTGCAAAGTGAATTTTGGAACAATTGTTTATTTAGGATTACGAATTCATAGAGGAACAGCTAGCAACAAACTACGCGAAAGAGAACATATACTGCTTTGCGATTGATAGGAAGGTGAGTTAGCAACAGTGTACATCATTATGACGAAAAATCCTTGTCACAGGCCTCACCTAAGTTCATCAGACGGATTCTCGCTTTGAAACGCTGCTTTCCGAATGTCGTAGTAACAAAGTGAGAACTTGTTTTGTTTCTAGTCTCTCGAAATAAGTTTGTGCATAATATCACGCGTCTTCTGAGAGATTGCAGGACCGTGCGGAACCAGGAGCCCCAACTTTCAGCAGTATCCACGAGATAATTATGCCAGAGTATATTGGGTATGAGAAAACTTTCTACGTTGGCCGTTTTTTCAGAACCGGTTTTTAGGCATTTTCCGGTTCGCAACCGGCTCTACCGTATTTCCGCTCCCAGATGAGCTAGAATGGTGGCATTGGGCTCAAAATGTCCGGAAAATTATTTCCAACAACTTTTATGTTGACAAAAAAGTTCGCCGACGTCAACTTCATATTGAAATTTTCGAAAAACTTCAATCAAAAACAGAAAATAAATTCTACCGGCTCGGGGACCCCACCCTTTCAAGTATGCGGTGCTCATATTCGAATTCTCCATGCCCGATTCTATCAGCAAAAAAATATGGCCGAACTCCTTAGGGGTGACAAGTGGACTTCCCAAGGCGAAAATAGCGTTCAACTCGCTCAATTTCAAAATCACTTTTCTGAAAATCATCGGATAAAAGCTCCAAAACATGACTCTATTGGCGAAAACATCATAAATAAGTAAGATAACTCTTAATAATTCGAATGGAAAGCATTTTGCAACTTTTTTAAAAAATCGAAAAAATTTCGAAAAAATTGCCTCGATTTTCATGAATTTCTATTTTCATAATTTTCATGGATCATTTGCAACCAAATCATATACAACAACGATATGATAAGACAGAGGCATGATTTCGTCGAAAAAAATATGATTTCGATCACAGAGCCGGAAATTACAAACTTTCCGTTTTTGGTTTCCGAAATTGGACGAATTTGGATTCCGAATCATATTTTTTCGAAGAAATAATGTCTCTGCATTATCATATCATTGTTTTATATGATTTGGTTGCAAATGATGCATGAAAATTATGAAAATAGAAATTCATGAAAATCGAGGCAATTTTTTTCGAAATTTTTTCGATTTTTTTAAAAGTTGCAAAATGCTTTCCATTCGCATTATTAAGAGATGTTACTTATTTATGATGTTTTCGCCAATATAGTCATGTTTTGGAGCTTTTATCCGATGATTTTCAGAAAAGTGATTTTGAAATTGAGCGAGTTGAACGCTATTTTCGCCTTGGGAAGACCACTTGTCACCCCTAAGGAGTTCGGCCATATTTTTTCATGATAGAATCGGGCATGGAGAATTCGAATATGAGCACCGCATACTTGAAAGGGTGGGTCCCCGAGCCGGTAGAATTTATTTTCTGTTTTTGATTGAAGTTTTTCGAAAATTTCAATATGAAGTTGACGTCGGCGAACTTTTTTGTCAACATAAAAGTTGTTGGAAATAATTTTCCGGACATTTTGAGCCCAATGCCACCATTCTAGGTCATCTGGGAGCGGAAATACGGTAGAGCCGGTTGCGAACCGGAAAATGCCTAAAAACCGGTTCAGAAAAAACGGCCAACGTAGAAAGTTTTCTGATACCCAATATACTCTGGCATAATTATCTTGTAGATACTGCTGAAAGTTGGGGCTCCTGGTTCCGCGGGGTGTCCGTTTTCATGCATTCTCTCAGAAGACGCGTGATATATCATAAATCAGCCGAAGGCGCGATCTGGACAGCGCGGGTCATAATCATAACAAGGTAATATAAAAGTAAGGGCGGTCACGTTTGTGATCGCAGAAGAACACACAGTTCAAGTGACATGTGTATTTTGCATGTGTATTTGTTAGAATTCTCACTTACAATGAGTTGTATAAAATCAATTGTATCATCAGGCGCATCTCGACTGCATGCGAGCGACGAGGAAAATACGATGGGAGTATGCGATGTTGCTGCAGGTGATACAATATACTGAGTATTATCTATTATCGATTAATCACAATTATTCAAATTTTTCGTAACATTAAACCCTAGTAATCGATTTTTTGCACGGTCTATGGAGTAACCGAATGTTTATTAATCGAACGAATGCCCTGCCTTACCAATTTTCCTTTGTAAAATGCTTTTTTTTCAGAATCACGACGTAATGCTCAAGACCCACAAACAGATGACCGAGATACTCAGGATCTACGGAGGTCTTACAGTACACAAATTATATTTATTAGGTTGAGCCTAAAGTTTTGCGCGATTTTGACTAAAGTGCATCCTGATATCTAACATCGGTCGTTGTTGCCCAATCAACTCAGATCTTTTAGTGCTAGATAGGGGCATTTATACTCTCTTTAGCGCACACTATCATAGATCTGAGCAAACTTCATCTGGCTGACCAACGAAATTACTTTTGAAAGTATTATAATTTCTTTTAGAACGGAGGTAAGACCCTATGTTAACGGCAGTTGTAAAGCGTGACTAGCCTAAATTGTACTGGTAATGTTGAGACTGATCAGCCATTAAGGGCCTATTTGAAATATGCGCGGAATCAGAATTTGAGTTTTCATGACGAATGTCAAGATAAGTTGTAGGGGTACTGTATCTATACGAATAGTTCTTGAGATTTCAATTATTTATGAATGTGAACTACCTTTCTAGTACAAGTCAAAATTCCATTTCGGAGAGAATGCGGATCTCCATTCATGAACAGGGTTTTTCGGATTTTAGGTGTTCAATGAAGAACATCGAAATACACATTTTTGCCTTTTTTTGCTAGCCACGTGGTTCGAAGGGCGGTTCTTTCGTGCTAATATTAACGAACAACCCTTACCCTATCACTCACTAATTAGGAATATTGTGGAGGTCGCAACTTTTTCTAGGGTGAACCGTGCCTGAAGGCCCTCCATATCAGCGTTTTCGACATTTTCATTGAAAAATAATTCAATTACAAATGTTATTTTTTAGATGAGAAAGCCAAGTGGGCTCTTAAATATTGTTGCAATAGAGAACCCTGTAAGTAATGATAACAATGCCCATAGGTAGCTGTCAGTTTGTTTAATCCGCGAAACAGGGGTTTTGTTCGAGAGAGCTCTGATTTTTGCAAGTACCCGTGATTCATTGACCTATACGAAGCGTATACTGCATTCCACAGCTTTCTATTTTTGACTAGGTAGTGCACGCCTCGGGCTTCTGAATAAACTTTATGAGCTTCTATCTAAAAATTTCTCGGCAAAGTATAGCAATTTAAAAGGAAATCAATATTTTTCTGAAAAATCCAAAGTTACGCAGACCTTTGTTTCTCGCAAAGTAGAGTTATGTGCTCTAGTTAAAATATATTATTCTAAAGGTTGAGCATGTCCCTATATATCTACATAAGGACAACATATGGTTATTTTAGCAAAAGAAACGGCACGAACTCAAAGTTGAGAGCCAATATCGCGCCAATATCGCAAGCTCAACCTAATAAATGATATCACAGGTGCGAACGACATCGAGATCACTCCCTGTCCTGCGTGGAGATGCCTTCCTACTCTCGAACGGAATCTGGGAACACTGGGCTTGTGCCCGAAGGATCTTTCTGAGGAAGAGTGTGCGTTTTGCTATGATAGCACATTTAGATTCAAGGAACATTGGGCATATGTTGTCAGTAATGATGACTAGTATACTTGAACTCATGCTATTGTTTCCTCAAAGAAATAAAGTTTTAAAAAAGTGACAAAGATTTTCCGGCCAACCTAATATGTTAGTGTCGCATTATTTGGGACGACAATTTTTTATGCGTGACAATTGAATATTTTTTTTATTTGGATGCCCGACCCTAATCTGGAGCAATTGAGTTTTTCCATTCTTAAAATACTGTGCGATCGCGTCAATTGATGTAGTTGTCCACAGGGCATTGCACCAACTCTTGACATCAGGAACATTATCCGTCTGAATAAACATATATAAAATATATTGTTTAAAAAAAATTATGAACACAATTGTAGAAGGTTACTCCAATTCGTGTGTAAAATGAGTCTAAATGTTACAATTAAAACGCTGTCTCCCTAAGAGCGTCGGAAGGTGTGGCACAATCTTCTAAAATCATCGCTAGAGGCTCATACTGGGTGGGTAGAGTCATTAGCGGTCCAATAAACATTTTCCAAAATCTTGATCTACCATTATCGATTTTTTCGAAAAAAATTATTGTTGATATTTGACCATCGTGTTGTACCTCATTCGAAAGAGCGTGAAAAGTTGTGTTGGAATCCGAGTTTTCAAGCTGATGGATCAATGTTTGTTCCAGAAACAATCAATAATCGGCGGAAAAACCTCGGTTTGTTGTTTTGATCAATTCTGCGACCACATTCCTATCAATAGCTCCTCCTGGAAACTTCATATTATGTGTTAAATATAATACTCAATCCATCAAGAGTAATGCCGAGATGGTTCTGCATGCCCATAACAGGTTTTTACTCAAAATAAGAAAAAAACTGACACCCCTTGGTTCGAGATGCATACATTTTTGCCGGCACATTTAGCGAACTTTTAATCTTTTGACGTGCTTATTTATCGATAATTAATATGTCCACATCAATCACACAGGAAACAATATGTATTTGAAGCCGGCAAAAATGTATGCATCCGAGCGGAATCGAACCAGCGTTTCGAAAGGATGTCAGTATTTTGAGTAAAACACTGTTATGGGCATGCAGAACCATCTCGAGATTACTCTTGATGGATTAATCATTAAATTTTACACATAATATGAAGTTTCCAGGAGGAGCTATTGATAGGAATGTGGTCGCAGAATTGATCAAAACAACAAACCGCTATTTTTCCGCCGATTATTGATTGTTTCTGGAATAGGCAATTATCGATCAGCTTGACAACTCTGATTCGAACACAACTTTTCACGCTCTTTCGCATGAGGTACAACACGATAGTCAAATATCAAAAATAAAAATTTTCGAAAAAATCGATAATGGTAGATCAACATTTTAGAAAATGTTTATTGGACCCCTAATGACTCTACCCACCAAGTACGAACTTCTAGCGATGATTTTAAAAGATTGTGCCACTTCCCCACCAAGATCTGACGTTCTTACAGAGACAGCGTTTTAAGACGAGCAAAAAATCTTTTAAAACTCGATCAGAACTAAGAAAGCGGCAAATTTGAAGGCAGATATACTCACAAAATCAAAGGTGATTATGTCGAAGTCTCCAGGACCAGCCGATATTTTGACGCTCCTTACACCTTTGTTGAAACACTCGAGATTTTTGATATCAGCCAAATCATTCTTGCAGGAAATCTAAGTGAGAATTTTATTTAGAAGTATATTATTCTAAGCCAGAAAAATAAACTTTTCCTAAAACAAATTTGGGGTTATCACTGCTTACATGAGTTCGTTCAGTCGACAAACTTTTAGAAAGTTTTATCGGGCCATTTGCCGTTCCGTTGTTTCTTTTGAAAACTGATTTATGTGCGTGTAGTCTCATACTAAAAAGTGGTATTGCTAAAAAAATGAAGAAACGTTCAATAACAAATTTAAAACAATATAAAGAAATCGATAAATGGATGCGAATAATTTTGAAATGACTGAGGATCTAGAACACTCAAAGAGCTACAGCTCGAATCCTCCGATTGTTATGGAAGGAGGCGACTGGAAGAGTAAAACGGATGCCCAACTTAATAGCCATATATCAAGCACATGTGAAAAAAATAAACATTTATGATGCCCGCCCCGATGGAACCTCTATTTAAATAAATGAGAAGAGTTTTAAACAAAGCTTGCCCTGTGGGAGTCCCTGATCTATACAACATTGCGTCACGTAACGAGATGTGGTTATTAGTGAATGTTGTGCAAATTATTAGAAAAGGTTTTCAGTTACTCAAGATCATCGGATCTTAATGAAAAGGGCATGATCTGGTCCAATGTATCAGAATAGTCAGAACTGAGTCACTACCTAACAGATCCATAACTCTCGCACATCGCAATATGAAGAACACACGAATACATTCGAAATTGTTTTGATGCGTAAATGTCTACATAGTAACAAAACATATGATTGCAATCATGCAATAATGGGCACGGCTAAATGTCACGTAACGCAATACTAAAACAAAAGTGAGATTTGTGTCATATTCAGTCAAATTAATTACATTTACCGGACATTTTACGAAACAACATTCATAGTATCGTAATAATTGGAATTGATCCATATATTGTGAACTTGAGTTCACATTATTTGTCTATTGATTGGTCTACATCGGGAAATGGGGTTAAAATCAAATCGAGGCATGGGTATATAATTCACATTAATTCAGAAGCAGTCATACGCACAAGATTCTTACAATGGAACGTGTACTGCATGCTAATCATCCTTTTGGCATCGCGAAAAGTGTACCCTCGACCTTCCAGGGGAAATCGACCATCGAATTGGCTTCTAAATTCGCTGGTCACCCCGTCAGGCACGTAGAAGCTGATGTCCTTGTTCACTGTCGTGTATTTGAGCATCTAAATACAGTGGAAGGTAACGATGTTCGGGGTGTCGTGGCATTGCATCGCATGCAGGCTTTGAATTAGAGTTCGAGAAATGAAACGAAGGTATCTTCATTATGCACACGTTCTCGCCGTTCAACCGGTTGAAAGAGATAGTGTGTTGTTGTAAAATGAAGAAACGGTGATTCGAATTACGAACTCTACTTTGCATGCTGCAACAGGTCCAACAGGTCCCAATGACCTGTTCCAAGAGAACCCTCCCAAATAAATTAATTGCATTATTAGTTAATCGCAGACATGTATTCCAATTCCAATACACATCTCAAGATTAAGTTGATGAGTACGGTTAGCTAATACCTCGAATATTTTGGCAATTCCGTCTGCGGTGACACTTGCGGTGCCCGAGTAAAACGTGCAGAATGATGCTTGATTGACAATGTGCAGCATGACCTCATCGTCTATGAACTCGCTCAAGGACTGAAATGTACAATTGAGTAAATAGTTAATTGTATTCAACTGTTATGATGGATGAGTTGAAAATTGCTGTCATTATCTCCTCTTGTTCCATACATCGCCGCTGATTTTACGCAGTCACGAGATACCATAGTTTGAGGGACTATACGTAGGGTCCACAACGTGGATAGCCGCTTTTTCGGAATCTAGACAAAAGTGGGTTAACACAGTCCCATAGGGTCTCAATAACATCCTCCTTTTGGAATTAGATCGATATCTCATCTCTAAAGCGAGATACAGCTCGAGAAGCACGCGCGACGAGCACAACGGGAGAGGGGGGAAAGGCGAGACGAGAGGAAAAGTGGGCGGAGTCAATCTCTCCTCTCTTCTCCTCTCCCCTTTGTCACACCCCCTCCATTCTTCCGCCGATTTCGCTATACAAATGAGTGAAATACCGTTCTAATCTTCGCCTAAGATTTCCCCCGATGCTTTTGTGTGTATTGTAGGAGCATTCAAGTAAAAAAACATCACATTTATCGATTAGGGTTGCTCCTTAGCCGCAATTCATGCGCAAAACAACAGAAATTAGCACAATAAAATAAGAAAGCGAGTGAATGGTGCCATCAGACCATTTAATTCTCAGAAAGACATGGAAACTAGGGAACAGGGTATGGATACGGTAGGGGGCAATGGATACTGTAAGTGGTCAGAGAAGGCCGAGATAGATAAAAAAAGATGGTAGGGGAGGAGAAAATACAGACTACGGAAAACAACCAGACGAAATACGAAGGTAAGCACCTACGAGGAACATTCGTGCTGAGCACAAGAACAAAGATCAGCGATCGACAGAAGATAAAATTTCTGAGAACAAGAAACAAATTTACAATAATTAGTCATAAATAACTCTATTGAATACTTTGGAATAAAAATATCTGATATACTCTGAATAATGTGATATAAAAGATCGATCTACAATAAGAAATGCAATGACTATGCAGGCTGACAAAGAAAGTTTAAATTGGTAGGCAAGTGGATCAGAGAAGATTTTCGAGCAAGTCGAACAATAATAGGGAAGACTCTAACTGGGAAGGGTCGAAGGAAATTAGGGGAAATGGAGGTGACCAAACTGGTCTCACCTCTACTGACGATCGAAGAGACGACTCCATCCTCTCTCACGTCTTCTTCCAATCGATGCTCTGGCTCTGAAAAAGTAGATTTTACAATTTAGAAACAATGCGCACATGGAAACCACTATCTCCATATAAATTCCTACCAATTTAATCGTACAAATGAGAAATACGACTAGGAAAATAACTAAAAGCGGCGGAAAATCTAACGAATTGGACGAACCAAAGCATCACGGATGTATACAACGCGTTAGAGTGCATGAACAGAGGTAACTGATAGCAAAACATAAAGGTTATAAAGGTTAGCTAAGAAGAGTAATCAATAATCACAGCAATACTTACTTACGCGTTAGAGATGGGGCGAAAAACGGATCAGGCCGGCTAATCCTATCAATTATATGTGTTGAATGCATCGAAACCGCACCAAATGGGAACAATGATAGACCAGTTCACATAGACTAGGTACAAGCAAGAAAATGCATAAAAAAATCGATGAAAACGCGATAAAAATCGATAAATCGATAAAACATCCAGCCGAATATATCGTTCCGACAGTATCTGTTCAATGCCTCCTCGATGGTAAATAGCGCAACTTCCTTAGGAATTGACGTAATTTCTCCCGGAGCTTCAAAAAATTCAAATGAGGAGCACAATTAAACGAAAGTATAAATCATCGTTTGCTTTTGCGTTTTGGACCGACGAACTTATAATTTTTCGTATAAACGGCTTTTTAACATCATTTTTTTTCAATTTTGACCTACTTAGAGGAGTCATACCTAGTTCGTCGACCAACCACTCGATTTGTCTCGGGGAAAGTTATCGAATTCTTTTTTGGTCGACCGTTTTGGTCGCGAATTACGCATGTGCTCCTCAAATCTCGCTTTAGAGGGGAGAACTGTCCGAGCCGAGTGGGCGGAGCTTGTGGTGTCTAACTATACGATTTCTATTCAATTTCTACGCTAATCTACCGGTCGAGATAAAGAGCGTGTAAAAGGAATATGTGATGCGAATTACGATGTCTTGATAATTTGCGAAAGCTACTTACTGATAAGTGCACGGTGAATCGATCAATGCGCGGAAGACTGAGCATAAATTCCTTCGCCGATTCCGTATGATTCGTGGCTTCACTCGATTGTAACATCTGCTATGAACGTGCGACCGCGAATCAGATCGATAATTGCGCTGCAAAACATAATTCATAATTTACTTGGAATTGTGCCGAACACGCTGAAATTGGGCCTGTAGGCATAAAATATGACCTTTGACTTTTCGGAGTAATTTTGAAGTTGGTCAACCGAGTCGTTCTTAGCAGTTTTTTTCTGCTATTTTTAACTGTGTTCGACTGTATATTACTTATGCATAAGAAAATTAAATGGTAACGATCAGTGACCTCGAAGAAAGATCGTTGCACATCTGGACATCGAGAATATCGAAGTCGATTGATTTCAGAGCGGACTTTAGCTTTTTTAGATTTTTTTCATCCTAGTGCCCTGAAATTATTGGATATCATTATTTTTAAGTTGTAAACTGTAATTATACGCATGAACTATCGATTTAGATAAATTAAAATACACCCTATGCCAATTTAGTACACATATCTTGAACTTTAATTTAGCAAGACAATTGCTGAACGGAAACCACAATTAAACGTCCCAGTTTAGCAATTCAATTTAGACAATTTGATTGCCATTTCTGAAGTAGAAATGTACTAACCACAATCTTCAGCACGAGAGTCGTTCCATTGTGTAAGTACTGAGCGCTTTCTTCAAAGGGAATTATCGTTGGCACGCCTTGATAATTGCTCCAAAACGAGACCTCCGGGATATTGTTCGTCTGAAAAATATATATTATTCCTCAAAATATGTATGTCCATTGAAATAATTATGATATAAATGAGATATTATTCGAACTTGTAACGATTGCATAGTGTGTCATTGTCTGATAAATAGTCTCGCAATACCCGTTTACGTTATAGTGCATTTTGTGAAATTTTCTAACGCAATTGAATTCGATGATGTCGAATTTTCGATAGCCAGCATTCAAGTCGATGCCTCGAAGACGATCGTTGATACAACCGAGATTGAACCGATCTTCCAGGTCCATCTTGCGGCAAATCACGGCGAGAATCTCGTTTGGAAGCCCGAAAAACGGGCTCTGAAACGGGGAAAATTGAACCAATCACAGGTATTAGAGGGCTTACCTATTGTAATCAATCGGGGAACATTTTCCAGGTTTGATCGGGCCGTTTGACGTACGTTTTGCTCCTCGGCGAACGGTTTTACGTGCGCGCAATTGCATACTACAACAATGCGTTGTTTGATATACAAATATCGAAAATCGGCACGATAGAGTCTAAACACAAAAAAGACGTGGTTATTAAAGAGTAGGTAAATATATAATGACATAAATGAATGACTAGATCTGTCAACGAAATGTTATACAAGACTGGAAGCATCCGATATTCATATAAGTGAGAGACTGGATGCGGTTCGTCGGATGCCCCTTATAACAACGACTATCTGAACCCCTTTACTAAAAGCATTTAACGCTAAAAGCATTTAACGTTCCCGGTGGAAATGCTCGCACGACTACAATCAATATGGCAAAGATGTTCATTCGAAAACTAGCTTGTGATTGAACCGAGAGTAAGATAATGATATCATCGCACGTTCGTGACGAAACACTATGGAGATCAATCACTGCCAGAGGGAGGCATACTTCCGACATTAGGACATTTATTTGTTCTGAATTCATCTCAAAAACAAAAAAACAACCAATATAACAATGGATACAATATAATGCTCGTTAAAGAAGCTTGCGTCAGTTGTGAATTGTTCAGTTGTGAATTGTTCAGTCTATTTCGCATTGGAAGTTCTCGATCTTGAAGCCGGGCACCTTTCGCTCATGGTGGTATCGAACCTGACAATTCTATATTTCAAACCGCATTTGAACGGGGATATTTTGGAAATAATAGAGCATACAGCGTTCATATTTTCATAGAATCTCCTATCGATCGAAGCTCCGTCTCGAGTTCGATTGAAGAGTAGTTCGGACATGCATGATGCCACAGCGTAGTCAAAGTCGGGCATCATCTGACAAAATCAATATTGTAGGCATACAATTAAATTTTTAAAAAAATCGAAAAACGTTAAGTTTCCGCTACTTGCTTACATACAACAATGGGATTTGCCTTAATGCCATCTAAACAAGATCAATTACCTTATTCGCCATGATATGTATATCGGTTACAATGAAATTAAAAACTAGATGAATAAATGAAGCCGTAGATACTTCTTGACATAAAACCATTTCCTTTACCTTATTCGCCATGACATATTTACTGGCCGCGAGCATCGGCAGGTCCTCCACTCCGTAGATACACACGCTGTGTCGGAAGTTGCCCGAATGACATGGATTTTCCTTTTCCTGCCCGACAAGATTCTTCCTGAAATAACGGGTGAATCCCAGAGCGCTTACAACTACGAATAGTTGTAATCCGAGAGATTAATTGTATTTCTGGGAGAAAAACATTGAAACACGTGAACTAATTGAAATGATAGATCCTTAACACTGACATATTGTGCCAAAGATCATCGAAGATTCCCGTAGACTCTTGCCACCATACTGAGAATCTGCAAGGAAGATATACGCAAAAGTAATACATTCAGATTCAACCCCCGCCCAGTTTGTTTCGCTATCGGTCGTAACGTCACATGTTTACTCACTCCCTCTCTCCCTATCCCGATCGATTTCACAATCGGAACAACATGATCAAGAATTTAAAAGGAAAACAATGACATGAACATTTGAAACGGTTAAATGCTTACTTGGATATAAATTGATGCGCATGCTCTCTGCACTTGTAGTGGAATCCACCGGGAAGGCCGATCTCGGGATTGACTGCGAGAGTTTGGAAGAGCATCTCATCGACGCCATATTCCTGCAACGTTAGAAGCAGGATAAACACTGTTCCGAAATGCAAGTGACGATGTGTCCATATTCCAGGGGGCTTTCATGTGGAAGTCTATTTTTACATCACTTCCTCATAAATCAGTGCTCACCATTGCGTTGAGTTGTCGAATCATCGGAACAACGTTGATCTTGTCGAATATGTAGTCCACTGCAGCCCGAGAAAGGAGACCCTAATTTATTTTTTAGGGAAATGGAGTTTAGATCTTCAAGTTAGTCCTATTTATGAATAATTTGAGCTGTAAATCATGTATTACTTTTATATTTTCCTGATCTCTTACCTCCATGGAGCCCTTTCCCCAACGAAGCTCGGTCGAATTGCACTTAACAACTGAAGATGATATAGTAATTATTTGGCTTCTTTCGAAAATAATGTGCTATCATAGCAAAACGCACACTCTTCCTCAGAAAGATCCTTCGGGCACAAGCCCAGTGTTCCCAGATTCCGTTCGAGAGTAGGAAGGCATCTCCACGCAGGACAGGGAGTGATCTCGATGTCGTTCGCACCTGTGATATCATTTATTAGGTTGAGCTTGCGATATTGGCGCGATATTGGCTCTCAACTTTGAGTTCGTGCCGTTTCTTTTGCTAAAATAACCATATGTTGTCCTTATGTAGATATATAGGGACATGCTCAACCTTTAGAATAATATATTTTAACTAGAGCACATAACTCTACTTTGCGAGAAACAAAGGTCTGCGTAACTTTGGATTTTTCAGAAAAATATTGATTTCCTTTTAAATTGCTATACTTTGCCGAGAAATTTTTAGATAGAAGCTCATAAAGTTTATTCAGAAGCCCGAGGCGTGCACTACCTAGTCAAAAATAGAAAGCTGTGGAATGCAGTATACGCTTCGTATAGGTCAATGAATCACGGGTACTTGCAAAAATCAGAGCTCTCTCGAACAAAACCCCTGTTTCGCGGATTAAACAAACTGACAGCTACCTATGGGCATTGTTATCATTACTTACAGGGTTCTCTATTGCAACAATATTTAAGAGCCCACTTGGCTTTCTCATCTAAAAAATAACATTTGTAATTGAATTATTTTTCAATGAAAATGTCGAAAACGCTGATATGGAGGGCCTTCAGGCACGGTTCACCCTAGAAAAAGTTGCGACCTCCACAATATTCCTAATTAGTGAGTGATAGGGTAAGGGTTGTTCGTTAATATTAGCACGAAAGAACCGCCCTTCGAACCACGTGGCTAGCAAAAAAAGGCAAAAATGTGTATTTCGATGTTCTTCATTGAACACCTAAAATCCGAAAAACCCTGTTCATGAATGGAGATCCGCATTCTCTCCGAAATGGAATTTTGACTTGTACTAGAAAGGTAGTTCACATTCATAAATAATTGAAATCTCAAGAACTATTCGTATAGATACAGTACCCCTACAACTTATCTTGACATTCGTCATGAAAACTCAAATTCTGATTCCGCGCATATTTCAAATAGGCCCTTAATGGCTGATCAGTCTCAACATTACCAGTACAATTTAGGCTAGTCACGCTTTACAACTGCCGTTAACATAGGGTCTTACCTCCGTTCTAAAAGAAATTATAATACTTTCAAAAGTAATTTCGTTGGTCAGCCAGATGAAGTTTGCTGCATCGCTGTTATATTTCCCTTGGTTGGACAGATCTATGATAGTGTGCGCTAAGGAGAGTATAAATGCCCCTATCTAGCACTAAAAGATCTGAGTTGATTGGGCAACAACGACCGATGTTAGATATCAGGATGCACTTTAGTCAAAATCGCGCAAAACTTTAGGCTCAACCTAATAAATATAATTTGTGTACTGTAAGACCTCCGTAGATCCTGAGTATCTCGGTCATCTGTTTGTGGGTCTTGAGCATTACGTCGTGATTCTGAAAAAAAAGCATTTTACAAAGGAAAATTGGTAAGGCAGGGCATTCGTTCGATTAATAAACATTCGGTTACTCCATAGACCGTGCAAAAAATCGATTACTAGGGTTTAATGTTACGAAAAATTTGAATAATTGTGATTAATCGATAATAGATAATACTCAGTATATTGTATCACCTGCAGCAACATCGCATACTCCCATCGTATTTTCCTCGTCGCTCGCATGCAGTCGAGATGCGCCTGATGATACAATTGATTTTATACAACTCATTGTAAGTGAGAATTCTAACAAATACACATGCAAAATACACATGTCACTTGAACTGTGTGTTCTTCTGCGATCACAAACGTGACCGCCCTTACTTTTATATTACCTTGTTATGATTATGACCCGCGCTGTCCAGATCGCGCCTTCGGCTGATTTATGATATATTATACACAAACTTATTTCGAGAGACTAGAAACAAAACAAGTTCTCACTTCGTTACTACGACATTCGGAAAGCAGCGTTTCAAAGCGAGAATCCGTCTGATGAACTTAGGTGAGGCCTGCGACAAGGATTTTTCGTCATAATGATGTACACTGTTGCTAACTCACCTTCCTATCAATCGCAAAGCAGTATATGTTCTCTTTCGCGTAGTTTGTTGCTAGCTGTTCCTCTATGAATTCGTAATCCTAAATAAACAATTGTTCCAAAATTCACTTTGCAAGGTTTGAAAATATAATTTTGTTGCGAAAGTTGACCTTGTACACAAGTCGCGCGTAAAGAATAGGAAAACCTGTGTCAGGATTACGAGACGGAAGAATTCGATTCTAAAATATTTTTTTGGAAAATTAATCGCGAGATAAACACAATAGTTATTGGGGAAAATCTTCATACCTGAATGGCACGGCGGGACATCCTCAACTTGATCCTGCGATCCATCAATGTTGGCCGATTTTTCGAGATTTTCTGGAAAGAATTTGAGATTTTTTTCACTACTGGCACTGATAATGGTATTCTTGCCTTCATATATGATTTATCGCCTTGGATCAGTCTTGCACAGTCAACGTGAGCGACTTCAGGGAGTTTGCTGAAGAGTTTTTAAAACAATAATAATAATATTGTTGGCTATTCTGGTAGTATTTTTTATAAATTATTTTTCAGAAATCCACATTTCAGAAAATTATTTTCGTAAATTCATTTTTCATAAATCTATTTTCAGAAATTTCTTTTCGTAAGCTACCGTACTCGCGTAATATTTGCTTACTTCACTGTAAATATTTATCATGAAATTATCGTTTCTAATATTATTTCCTGCTCGTATTAGGCTTTGCATTGTCGTGACCATCCATTAAATATCAAATTAATGTTAAACAATACACATTCAATGTTTTCATGCGCTGCACTTTTTCTGGCTGTCGTAATCTTGCCATTTACGGCTGAATATTAGGTTGGTCCATAAGTTTCTGACTTTTTATTTTTCATAATTTCTCCTGGCCTATTTCGATTGCCTGCAATTCCTCCATAGTTTTAGTGAAGTCAGTAGTGGTGGAGTACCGTAAAACATTTACATTGAATATGAGTGACTATCTGAGAGAACTGAGCAATTCCAGCTATGTGCCGTACAACGAAAAATAAAGTCACAATGTGAAGAGTGTTCTAGGGGTAACTTTTCACGTAGAGTTCGAAAATCGACCTTAGAAAGCCGTACCTCTAACCCCTCATTTCCTGTGTCGAGCTGTATCTGGGTGGTCGGTTTTTATATCTTTTGAACGGCTCATCCAAACCTCATAAATGTATAGTGATTCTGAAAGATGTCGACGAGATAAGCATTTTTACTGTTGGAAGTTAAAGGCTAGCTCATCTGTGAAAAAAATTATGACTATTTGAAAAAAATTCCAAGATTCAAAATTAACGTCCTGGAAAATTTTAATCCGAATGCCCCTTTTTAAATATGTTAGTTAGATTCTACGTGAAAAGATACCCCTAGCTACTTCTTTTCTCTAAAAAAGAGGCCAATACATGGGGTCTCCTAATTCGCCGAACATGTCATTGTCGTAATTTTTAGTAGAAATTTGTGTATTTCAGGCGAATCATCGCCAAATCAGATCAGTTTCGAACTAATTTTGACGATTCTAGAATAAGTAAGTAAAAATACACTGAAACAATCGGGGTTTGGTTCAAGTCTAAAAATTCGATTTTTCCTACTTCGAAAAATCTCAATTTTGAACGTTGTTATCTTAAAATTTTCAAAAGAAATATCGCATTTACCGAGTGAATCTTATAATAGGTACCGACATGTATTAGAAAATGGTGTAGAGAGGCTCCTCACCAATTGCGATACTTGAAATATTCTCGCCCGAAAACGATGTTTTGAGAGTATGTAAATAATATTTACGAACAAATAATGGGTATTTTCGATGGGAATGGAAAAATCTCAAGCGTACAACACCTTTGGCATGCAAGGTGATCGTAACATATGTGCACATTTCAATGATCGAAAAAAATCTAAATTTTCACCATTGTGAAAATCGAAACTTTGAAAGCAAAGCATACTCCACTCTATTCAACGTTAATCAACACATCATGAGCGAGAAAGCATTAATCAACAAAAATTTATTAATTTTTAAAGAAAATGCTTTGGAAATTCAATATATTGCAAATCCTGCTCTTCCTTAATAGCGTTTTCGGGCGAGAATATTTCAAGTATCGCAATTAGTGAGGAGCCTCTCTACACCATTTTCTAATCTATGTCGGTACCTATTATAAGATTCACCTTGTAAATGCGATATTTCTTTTGAAATTTTTAAGATAACAACGTTCAAAATTGAGATTTTTCGAAGTAGGAAAAATCGAATTTTTAGACTTGACTCAAACCCCGATTGTTTCAGTGTATTTTTACTTACTTATTCTAGAATCGTCAAAATTAGTTCGAAACTGATCTGATTTGGCGATGATTCGCCTGAAATACACAAATTTCTACTAAAAATTACGACAATGACATGTTCGGCGAATTAGGAGACCCCATGTATTGGCCTCTTTTTCAGCGAAAAGAAGTACCTAGGGGTGACTTTACACGTAGAATCTAACTAACATATTTAAAAAGGGGCATTCGGATTAAAATTTTCCAGGACGTCAATGTTGAGTCCTGGAAAATTTTTCAAATGGTCATAATATTTTTCACAGATGAGCTAACCTTTCATTTCCAACAGTAAAAATGCTTATCTCATTGATATCTTTCAGAATCACTATACATTTATGAGGTTTGGATGAGCCGTTCAAAAGATATAAAAACCGACCACCCAGATACAGCTCGACACAGGAAATGAGGGGTTAGAGGTACGGCTTTCTAAGGTCGATTTTCGAACTCTACGTGAAAAGTTACCCCTAGAACACTCTTCACATTGGGACTTTATTTTTCGTTGTACGGCACAAGGTTAGTTCTCTCAGATAGTCACTCATATAGCGGTTATTGAACGTGACAAAATTATTTTCATATGGAAACTGCCGAAAAGCGTTTTTCGTTGTTTTTGGATGAGCTCAACTTCCCAAATATTTGAGACCTCCTGAATCTGCTAAACATATATGTAGTAGGGCAAGAGTTGCTTGTTCAGTTAAACGTAAACAACTAGGTCTTCATTGCGAGTGAGAAGAGAGAAACAACAAAAAAGTGCTGATTTCAATGTTGCAATTTCTACATCGCAGTTCCGAAATATCCTAATTACCTATTGATTTATGAATCTGCTCCTAAATATAAATATGTACTAAGATAGGAAGGTAGTAAATAATGAACCACTATTGAGCTCTCGAGGTCGATATATACGAGTACAGTTCCAGAAAATATAAACAAGCATTTTCCAATTGGCGTAGTTTGTTGATTTGGCCAAAATTTTAAGCGGATATTCATAGGACCAGAACTTCCGAAGTGTCAAATTATATGTCCCTGTAATAGGCTTCTCAACAATCCATCGCTTTTGTCTCAATCACTTCTGTCCTTGGAGTTACGATCAATTGAAAAGTATTGAAAATCAAGCACGAAGTAGATTTTGACTGTGAATAGTGTGATCCTTGCTGATCGAATTGGCCCGATATTGCATCGCGTAAAAAGTATTCCCAAGCCTTCATCAACTATTCATAACCATTAGTTGATTGACTAAATTCGTTCTACGGGGAAGGTCAAAATGTCCGAACATGAAAATAGTCAGAAACTTATGGACCAACCTGGTATTTCTGAGCATTGACTTTCCCAAAAAAGTGTTCGTAAACTGGTTATTTTCGTAAAATATTTCTCAAGTTGGTTTTCTGAATTTTTTTCCCGAATATATTTTTTCTGAAAGATTAAGTTCTTAACTGAAAATTCCCAAAATTAATTTACAATTCGGGATACTACCGTTATTCTAGAATTTGTTAAGACGGACTAACCGAAACGCCGCGCCACCGGTTCCACTTTGCAATAAGAATTGATTGTCTCGATGTGTCCTTATGTTCGACTCTTCCATTGCCTCCTCTCTGATGTTCGCAATTCCCATGGATGTTGGACCACCGCCAGTAAACTCGTCTTGAAGAGATCCTAGCTCGTCTGAAAAATGTTTTAGTTGCGCAACATATCAACGTGCAATTGAATCGACATCACTTAGTTTTGTTTAAACCATAGAAACATTTAAACTCACCTACGTTTAGTGCAATTAGATACATGCTAGACATACATGTAATTGCAATGATGATGAGTGTGCACACCCATGACGGTGCAAATCTAAAAACGTTTCGAATTGTGTTGGATTTCATCAATTTCTCAGAAACTCACTTCCTCCTCATTGAGTATACTGCCGTTCAAGAATTTTATGGAAATTGTTTCCTTGGACGGTTCCAAGCAAGTCTGCAATAGGGGAATCGTTAACCTCCGAGGTGGCATCAGCGAACAACGATGAAATGTATAAACTACGTAAGTATTACGTAAAGAACCGTCTAATTGTAAGAATAAAACAATCAACAAAAAATTTGCCATTGTAAAGTATATCACAGTATGAACATGAATTAAATCGGTGGAGATACGCCGCCTAGAGCGAAGGTCCGTAGATGTCTCCTCAGAGAAACGAAACCACTGGGACCCATGGATACCCCGTGACGACGATTTCCATCAATGGTAATCTAACTAACTAATCAATGAAACAACTAGCGCCGTTTATCTGACCGTTCGAGATGAAAGAAACGAACAACGGCGCATAACTACATCAACATAGAGAATTGCCGAAAACATGCTAAAACAGTAAAAAAGGAGTCGCAATAACTAATATGATATTTTTTATCATATTTTTATACACGTATAAACGCAATTCCAGTGGAAGAAAGACACCGGGCAGAGACACCCCGTGGCAACAATTTCGATTAATCACCACCAGTGGCAATCTAATCAACTAATCAAGGAAACAGCTAGCGCTACTTCACTAATTCACTAGGCGTTTAACGGGAGATTACTCATCTCTTTTTTCCTTTTTTCGCGCGCGCACTTTTCACAGATTCTTTATATTTACTGCATTTCTGAGATCGATCGATGTTGCGTGGCAAACTTGGGCTTCGAATTTTCAAACCTGGCATATTCGAAACTAATACCCTGTGGGTATGCCTTCAATTGGCCGCGACGCACATCGTTCAATGCGGCGTTGTCTCTTTTCAGTTCATTGATATAATGCCAGTATTCACAGGCAAGTGCTCGCTCTCTACTCTGATTTTTCTATTTTTATTCGTGACTAAATTTTTGCCAGATTGCTTTATTTATTTGCTCCCGTTTGTGCTTTGCATGGCCCTTCAAAATGTATCATACTATACGATTTTTTCAGAAACATGCCTAAAATAATGCCTAAAACATATGCAAAAGTAATAGAAGATGTTGGTCTCTCTGATCAATTATCTGCCCAGTTTCTAGATGTGGTATGATCCTTCCGAACTAAACTTGAATAATTACAGTTCCCGATTCAGCGCTTGCCCAACGAAATAATTTCAAATATAGTTGGAAAAATGAACATGGACGATCGAATGAATTTTGGTGCAATTAATGCTCAATTTGGTGTTCTGAACATGCTGGCCGGCTACCACACTTTCAAGAGCGTAATATACATCCCGGTAAGAATAATTATTTCGAATAAAATTGTGTATTTGATTTGACATTGTATATTTCAGAATGATATCGTCAAGGTTGAAATTAATGGAGCGCAAAATCCTGTAGACTTGTGAGCTCTCGAGAATAACCTATGTGAAGTGTTCAAAAATTCGAGCATATGTCTTCTTCGGATAAAGGTATTATATTTCATATTCCAAAAAGCCTATTCCAATTGATATTAACTGCAGACTCGAATGGATTCTGAGATGGAACGAAAGCTCAATATCCTACTCAAGAACATCGAATTCAAGGAATTAGAAACTACTTTCTGCAACGACTATTCTGGAAGGTAAATTATTTTAATGGCAAATATAACATACATTTTGAAATTCAGATTCTTGCTTGACTTGGTTCGAGACCGTGAAGGGATGAAATCCGTAGCGGTTAGAAGTTCTCGACAAAGAGGTTGAAAATGCGGAAAAAGTACTCCTTGATTTGCCGCCGATGGATTCATACGCAATTCGCTCTAGAGTACGTGATCGGTAGGGTTCGAGGAACAATACCGCAATTCTACACAATATCTTGAGCGGTGAGAGAGTTGATATAATGAAAGGGTATATTTTCTCTAATTCGTAACAGAAGTATTGTGATATTTAGAACATTCAATATTTTCATGTTTATTTCAGGGCACAAAACATATCATACACGATCAAGTCTTCGAACATCTTGTCAAAAATTCCAACAATCTTAACCTGTTTGCTGCTACATCGATCAGTGTTTCCTCACTAGAGACCACATATGAGGTAAACACATTAAAATGAGTTATACATTAATCATAATGTATTTATCGCTCTTGGCGGGATTCAAATGATGAATTGGTAAGATGTTAAGTTAATGATATGATAAGTTAATGATATTAATGATATTGGTAAGATGATAAGTTATAGCAAGGGATCCTTTCGTTCCCATCGTAGAAGCCGAAGCCGTTCAAATACTTCGGTATTTCAAATCAGGCAAAGCTCCGGGAAGGGATGGTATCACAGGTGAAATGCTCCGAGTGGGGGTAGATCAGTTAGTTCCCACTCTCACCAATCTCTTTAACAACATCATTTTGGGTTCTATTCCTCTGGGATTTGGGGATTCTCGCACAATTCTTCTACCAAAATCTGGGGATCCAACTCTTACAAAAAACTACAGACCTATTAGTCTGCTTCCTGTTTTGCAGAAAGCGCTAACTGGGCTGCTTAACAAGAGGTATGGATCGGTACTGGATGGAAATAGAAGCTGGGAACAAATGGGATTCAGACGTGGTCATTCCACAGTTGACGCTATCCACACTCTAAAGTCTGTCATTGCTCACTGTGTCGACTATAGGCTGCCGATCTATCTGCTTTTTGTAGACATTTCGAAGGCCTTTGACAGTGTATACACGGAAGCGGTGTTCAAGGCGATAGAGTTAGAAGGGATTCCCTCGGAAGTCGTTTCTTTCCTCGCAAGCCTTTCCCAGGAAAGTAGAAATGTGGTGGTGGTTAATGGCAAGGAGGTCAACATAAAGGTGGGAAGGGGTGTGCGACAAGGTGATTGTTTGTCACCCAGGCTATTCACTGCGGTTCTAGATATGGCACTCCGTCGGCTAAATTGGGCAAATAAGGGAGTAAGTATCAATGGTCGGTTTCTGTCCCATATTCTTTTTGCTGATGATGCCGTTCTCATTTCTCACGATGAACGACAGATTCAGACGATGGGAAGGGAAATAGAGCGTGTACTTGCTACAGTGGGATTGGGTCTCAATGGCGATAAAACTGTCGGAATGAGTTCCAAGCCTGATCCAAGGGATGTAAGAATAGGAGGAAAAGTAGTAAAATTGCAAGATAAGGTGGTCTACTTGGGAAGCGCAATCGCAGTCAGCGGAAATGATGACTGTGAAATCACCCGACGCATTCAAGCTGGTTTTGGTGCTTTCCACAAACACCGCACTTTTCTTATCAACAAGGGTATTCCAATGGCACATAAACGTCGGCTTTTCAACGGCTGCATACTTCCCGCTGTGGTTTACGGTTGTGAATGTTGGGCGCTGACCAAAGCACAAATGAATCGATTATCGGTGGCTCAAAGAAAAATGGAACGTTGGATGGTTGGCTGTACTGTGCTCGATCATGTCTCTAATGAGAGGTTGCGAGATTCAACTAGAGTTCAGGACTTCGTTCGCACTGCTCAGAAAAGGAAATGGTTTTGGTTGTAAGATCGCGAATGATGATTGCCGGAAGTGGAGCCGATCTGTGATCGAATGGATTCCGCGGAGAAAGAGGAGCCGCGGCCGCCCAATCACGAGATGGAGCGACTCTTTCCGCAAAGCAACAGGCCCAAATTTTCTCAATCAAGCACGAAGCTCTAACTGGAACACCATGCACATCAGAGCTCTCGCCTGATCTCCCGAGAATCTAATGACCTCTAGATAAATGTGTTAAAATCGTAATCGTAATCGTAAATCGATAAGTTAATTATCACAAAACGAGACTTAGTTCGAAACTCAGCAAATACTCATTCGGCACTACTTGGACAATTGCCCCCCCCCTCCTTTCCTCCTCTAGACACTCATGTCTAGGTGTCATTCCTTGATTTTTTTGCACAACCCCTCTGTGATGGGGAGGGAATGATGAATGATAGGGGAGGGGATGAGGGTGGGCCAAATATCCAAGAAGTGCCACTCATTCAGTTGATCTGCAAATCTCATACGATGAAGCGTGTGGATTTCCATGCCTCTCGCAGTATTGCCGACTACGGAATTATTCACGGGGACCACTGGCCAGACATTGGTCCTAACAAAGTGGCGGGCTGCCACTTTCAAACTTTTGATTCCGCGTTGTTTGGTGATCTTTGCTATATTCGCATGAAGTCTTATCTTTAAAATAACTTTATACAGTAAATGTTGTTTGGTGTGCGTGACGAATAAACTTTTATCGAGTATCAAACACAGCCACCGATTAGGATTGGTTATGGAATAACATTATTAATCACAATGGCGAATTCAGTCAGAGACTATCAAAGTAATACATGTAGCATTTGATTAAATATCTTGAAAAGGTATTGTGGTCACATTCCTTCACACTTATCCTTCATACATTCGAGTAGATTGTAACGAAGTGAAAATAGTCATCATGAATGGTTGAATGTCGATAGCAAATAAGAGCTCCATATTGGCGATGATTGATTTGCCGAGAAGAGATGTAAAATTATGTTTTCTCCAGTCGATTGATAAATTGACTGATAATTATAGTACATATGCGGCAATAAATTTTCTTATCCTCGTTTGAATTGTGAACTACCTGAATGTGCATCAATTAGCGTACGTTTCGTACGGGTATTTCTTTATCTACTTATCAAAAATGTTAAGTAGCTTCAGTCTATCAGGGTGGATATCGAATTATTGCAGAGGTATGCGTAATAAATATAATAAAACGTCGAATAAAACGTCGAGTGCAAGTCCCGCAGCAGTGATGGTTAAAGGTGATTTGATCAGATCGATGTAATTGGACTTGAGCACGAGGTGCAATATGATGTCATCGGTAATGAGTTGAGTGGCCTTAACGATAAGTAAACGATATCAACCAATTAGCAAATACAATTTGAATCGCACACTAGATCTAACATTTGAGTTTATCGAAAGCATTTCAACGCGCGGTATTTCAGGAATCACATTCTTCGCAGTTTCTTATTCCTTAGCCGTTTCTAACTTGTTCCAATGTATGCTCACTTTGCCTATGGTGTTGCGTCCTCGGAATAGTTCTCTCAAATTTCTGAAATAAGTATCTGTGCTTCCTTACAAATCCATGATCTATAAAGTACCTTCCCGAATAAAGTTTGTCGAATTTGACCTCTAATTGTTCGAATTCAATGGTATTGAGCACTACATTGAGCATTCTGTCCACATCGTGGTTCATTGTAATATGAAGTTCACAAATCATTAGGTTGTTCCTAAAGATCTATACATGATATTGCACGGAAGCTCATATAATAAAAGTAATACACGTATCGAGAGGGTTAATAGTGAGATTGGTAAGCTTGATATTTTGTTCTTATTTTTTCTTACCTTAAAATCGAGCAACGTAGTCGTTGCATGATTGAAGAATGTTGTATCATTAAATACATCCAAGAGGTTGAAGTGGTATGATTTGCTATTATTATCCTCCGCATGAAAATGCATCTGTAATTCCCACGCATCTGTAATTTGATTTGGTTCTCGCAAATTTTCCCGACTCCTTTTCGTTCCATAATTATGGACACCGTATTGAATTATATGTTGTATGGTATGCAAACTAACCGAAACATTGATGTTGACAACGGATTTGTATCCAGCCCTCTTTTCAAGTATAGCGAAGCGATCGTTAATTGTTCCAAATCTATATATAGCGATACTTTCTTGTCAAGTTTCCGATTACTTTCCTAATTGTCTAATTCGGTAAACGTTGAATTGGAAACTTAATTAACAGTGATTATTTATTTTCTTCGATATTGTTCATAACGGATGCAGCTTATTACGTTTTGTAGTTGTGAAGCGTAACATTATCGGATCTCGATCTGGAAAACTCATAAATTTAATATTACTGGTGGTGCAAGTTATACCTCCTGATAGTCTTTGACTTATCCTATAAACTCAGAAACAAGTGGGCAAATATGCAAGAATATTCCTCCCTCCTGTCTCTTGTTGTTCCTATTTTATTTTCCTTGAACACGTTTTGTTTTTGACTACTCGGGCAAATGTCTTACATTTGTTGCATTCTTTTTCTTCAGAAAACAATGTCTAACAGCACTCCAAACAACGTTGAAGATCAGTTTCTGGTATGCTCCTTCCGGACTAAATACCCCCAATTGCATCGTTACAGCTCCCCATTCAACGCTTGCCCAATGAGATAATCACTAATATAGTCGACAAAATGCAAAAGGAAGATCGGCATAATTTTGGATCAACTAATTTTCAAATGTGTGCATTATATATGAGAACGGGTTATCACAGCTTCACGATAATAACTTACGGTCTCGTAAGTGATTTATCATAGAACAATAAATTTGCACATTCATTCTTCACAGTTTGATATGAGTTAATAATTTTTTTAAAGAATAATATGATCAAAGCTGAGATTCATGGTATGGCGAATCCACTCGAGTTGGATGCTCTCGGTAAGGGCATATCCGATGTCTTCAAGCATTCCACCACATCTCTATTGAAGATCAAGGTAAATTTCAAATATTATATATTTATTTTGATTTAACGAATTTTCTTCAGACTGTAATGGATACACATGAAGAGCAAAACCTCAACCACGCATTCAAAAACATTGAATTCGAGGAATTGGACATTACTTTCTGCAATGATTATTCTGGAAGGTAAACCATACTGAAAAATCGAATAAATCAATCAATCATTTCAGTTTCTTGCCTGATTTTTTTCAAAATCGTACAGCGATAAAATCAGTGGCAGTGAGATGGGAATATCTTGATAATGAGGTCGCAAATGTTGATAAAATGATCATGAACTTTCCGAAAATTGACTCATATTTCATTCGTTCAAAGTTAACCACTTTACAGTGATCACTAGTCCGGGTAGTGGAACATTCAATTCTGAATCGAATCATTTACAGGACACAAATCACGTCATTACCGAACATACTACCATGCATATGCTTAAAAACTCAGATACACTTTTCATATTAGCAAGAACATCCCTCACGGTTA
The DNA here is from genome assembly GCA_036245805.1 of Pristionchus mayeri. Classification (NCBI taxonomy): domain Eukaryota; kingdom Metazoa; phylum Nematoda; class Chromadorea; order Rhabditida; family Neodiplogasteridae; genus Pristionchus; species Pristionchus mayeri. The sequence goes on from BTRK01000002.1 coordinate 9,169,186, forward strand.
ATTCAATCTCACGCATTTTTGAGGTCAGTGAGTGAAGTGCGAAAACTGTTGTTATTGTTATTATACTATTTTTACAAGTTTGTATATTGATATTAATATGTGTGTTCAGGTCATCTGCAACTCCCGGAATAAGAAGTTTATGACATGTCACATTTCGGAAAGTCTTGTCTTGCAATGGATGAGCATGCTTGACAGATCAAGATTCTATGTATGGGTAACGAGGTGGAGGATCGTGTAACGCGTTCCAGATTCGATTTTTACAAGATACATTTGATTGAAAATTGTGTCTTCGTCCGCATGAGATCAGGCTATTAATAAAAAATCACAGTGTACATACATTTTTTCTATTTGAATAAAAGGATACGTACACGTGGAAACATATTAAAATGGATTAATTTGCTAAAGATAACCATAAATGTCCAAAGAAAACGTTCAGTGCTAATATATCCACACAAACATTATGATTAGCCCAATCCGATCAACGCCGAAACTGTATATTGTAAATATGATCTCGAAATGAAATTCAGTACAATTCGCAATTTGTTATTTTTGCACTATTAGACAAGGCATCGTTAATCGCGAACCACAAATACGCACATTCATTTTCAAGCAGGGAATTTTCACTTGTAAAGTGAACGCATAGTTGGGACGCGCACACGTTTCGCCGATTTTAATATTTAATTTGTCGAGTTCTGCATTGTTGCCCGTGAATTTGTGGTACCAAATGAGGCGGAGGGGCCAGCTGTCTTCTAATGATGTTTCGAAATGGGACGCGCTCTTTTTTTAAATTTTCGAATTGACATCTTTCGAAGCATGCCCTCTGGGAGTGATTATTCATATGCGTCGCTAGGCACGATGCGGTTCATCAAAATTGTGTGTATCCATTTTCAGATTGTCTAATTACATGTTAACCACGCTGCTCTCACTCTCCCTTTTTAATAAATATGTAATTGAGCACATGTTATCCTAATCATAGGTGTCCAGGAATGGCGGCGAGGGGGGTACTGCGCAGGGCCCCACAGTGGGGCCCTGCGCAAGGCATGAGTAGGGGTTCATGGAAAAATCGATTTATAAGTCATGGTAGGTCAAGACTAAGTACCGTACCCAATGGACTCTACAGTACCCCAGGATACCGTATACCACTACCGTAACCCACGATTATCGCGAACTGACTTTATTTTTAAAAAGTCCTGGTATCGTGTACAATCGATTCTACAGTACCCGAGTAACTACCGTAACCCAGTTCCTTGGGTCAGATCCAGTTCCTTGGGTCAAACATTTTTCTAAAAATTTTGAGCATTTTTCTAAAAATCCCAAATCAATCACAAAATGATTCTACAATAATTAGAGATACAGAAGTATAATTTAAAATAATTGTTTGCTCGATTTTGCATTTTTAGAAAAATGTTTGACCCAAGGAACTGGATCTGACCCAAGGAACTGGGTTACGGTAGTTACTTGGGTACTGTAGAATCGATTAGACACGGTACCAGGACTTTTTAAAAATAAAGTCAGTTCGCGATAATCGTGGGTTACGGTAGTGGTATACGGTATCCTGGGGTACTGTAGAGTCCATTGGGTACGGTACTTTATTTTTTTGAAAATAAAGTCAGTTCGTGATAATAGCGGGTTACGGTAGTGATATACGGTATCTGCTGGTACTGTACTATCGATTGCGTACGGTACTTAGTCTTGACCTACCATGACTTATAAATCGATTTTTCCATGAACCCCTACTCATGCCTTGCGCAGGGCCCCACTGTGGGGCCCTGCGCAGTACCCCCCCTCGCCGCCGGCGTGGACACCTATGATCCTGATATTCGCTGTTGATGTTTGTCATTCTAAGATATAATGCAATTACCTCATTTCTCAGCTCAAAATGCCCAACAGCTCTTCGAATCTAGTGTTAGGGCGTCCACTAATTGAGGTAAGCTCGGTCTGGACTGCATCGAGATTATTAAACGGATTGCAGTTTCCAATTCAGCACTTGCCCAATGAGATCATTGCAAATATTCTCCGCAAAATGAGATCGGAAGATCGAAAGAACTTTGGAGCGATAAATGATAATTTTCGTGCACTGTACATGAGAGCTGGTATGCACAGCTTTAATAGTATAATATACCACCCGGTACGTTATCATATGAAACTAAAGTGTGAGTTTATATTTCAGAATGATTTTGTTACTGTTTTTATCGACGGTATTCACAATCATGTAGATTTGACTACTCTTGAGAAGGACCTTTGCCATATTTTCAAACAATCGACCACAACTTTTCTGTGTATAAAGGTTAGCTATAATATATATCGTTACTGAAAAATGTGTTTTCTGCAGACCACGATGGATAGAGATATTGAACGAAAGCTCAATCTCGCTTTCAAGAGCGTCGAATTCGAAGCATTGGACATCACATTCTCCAATGAATATTCTGGAAGGTAAATCCTTTAAAAAATGACATATACTAAAGAATTCATTATAGATTCTTACTTGATTTTTTTCAACATCGTAAATCTGTCAAATCCGTAGCGATTAGATGGGAGAAACTTGACGAAGAGGACATGATTGTCGATAAAATGCTCATGGACTTTCCGAAAATGGAGTCCTACTTGATTAATTCAAAGGTGCAGTATTCATAATGCTATTTGAACGTTATGTTTTTGTGTACTATGCGAAATAGAAGAAGAACGACTGTGCGAGCTCGAATTAATTTTTTTCAGGACACAAGTTATGCCATTTCCGAGCGAACTTTCATGCATCTACTCGAAAACTCAGACAATCTTTACATTTTCGCAAGGACATCACTCTCAATGTTCTCACTCGCACGTGTTTTTGATGTCAGATGTTATATGTTATATGCTCATTTGTTGAGGACATATGACCATCGATATGCGAATATATTTTCGTTAAGGTCTTCCGCAAATCTCAGAGTTCGAAGCAAGTAATCTGCCACATTTCGGAAGCAGTTATCCTTCAATGGATAAACCAGCTGAAGCAGTCAAGTTCGATACGATTCCTTGTAGAGGAAGCTCACGTCTGGGATCGCACATCAGGATCAAACTTGGAATATTTTAGGTCCACTATGTTCGAAAATAGCTTTTACGTCCGCATTCGATCACGCTATTTCTTTTGATTATGAACCTACCTCGAGTAAATATGATCATAAATTTCCATCACATTAAATAAGCTTGAATAAATCTTGAACGCATACATCGCTAAAAGCATAGAATCATCACGAAGAATCATGACTTTAAATGTTTTTTTCAAAAGATCAGGGATCTATTCAGGGCAATGATGAGGTCATAACCGATCAGGCGTTTATACATATGGTCAGGAATTCAACAATCTACTTTAACCTTTACGTTAGCACTTCAATTGAATCCGCTTCACTCACAAAAGCGTTCGAGGTGAAATGTTTGTGTTATCACTTTTCGATCTAACTGACACCGACATATTATTTGTTCGGTGTATTCCGATGAATTCACATTCCACTCAGCGCATTACTCAAAGCCAATGAAGGAAATAACGTGCTACGTCTCGGTAAGCGTCGTCAGCAAAAGAAAAAAACAATTCAATGATTAAATGATCAATGATAATGACAATGAATGACATGCAATGATTCAATGACAATTCAATTCAATGGCAATTCAATGACAATGATAATTCGATCTGCTGTCTAGCCCAAAACCACGTGAAGCATAGCATCAGATTTCTTCATCCGCATGAGAAAAATATAGCATGGTCGGCGATTCAGTGGTAACTGATTTATCGGTGGTAACATATGCTTATATACTACGAGAAAGGAGGGAGCGATATGAGAGAGAAGAGGGGGTGAGATGAAAGGGAGATAGATGATTATAATTATGACTAAGCTATGACAAAGTACGAGTATCCCAATGATCTCTGATCGAGGATCGGAGACAAGCAATATATCTAGGTTATGACTCATAAGTTATAACTTATGAGTCCCGCTCCGTAAGAATCGACCATTTCGGCCACCCTGCGGACATTTTGAGCTAGCAACGGATGCCGCTGGCCATTAATGGTATGGGATTTTGTTATTATACTATTATTTCTAGTGTGTATATGGTTATTATTATTATTATTGTTCAGACCATCTGCAACTCCCGGATTAAGAAGTATATGACATGTCACATCCCGGAAAGTTTTGTCTTTCAATGGATGAGCATGATTGGCAGATCAAGGTTCTATGCATGGGCTACGGAGGTCGAGGATCGTGTAATAGGTTCAAGACTCGATTTTTACAAGATTCATTTGCTTGGAAATTGCGTCTTCGTCCGCACAGGATGATGATAATGTCACAACGATACATGAGCATCACAATGTACATATGAGGCGAATCGCGAGAGAATCGACCATTTGAGGGGGGCAGCGGCGGTAGGATTCAAGTTTGCTCGATAAGGCTATAATTTTGGTTATAAGTACTTTGAATGACGCTCTTTAAAACTGCGTCGTCAGAATTTTGATATCTGACGTCATCTTTGAGATTCAGAAGGCCAAACTTGGTACTTTTATTATACTTTTCGACAGTCAAATCGGGACCACGTAAATTTTCATAACTTCGTTCAAAATTGAGATAGAACGTCGTTCTTTTTTCAAAAGAAAGCTACCATACTGCTCTACAATTTTTGTTGACGTCATCATTTCTGCTCTTCATCCTGGTGCGGGGCGGTCGGGAGCACCAAAAATTGCGTATCTCTGGAAATCGGAAAAACGTATTGGGTTATCATGCTTAAGTTGTAGTACATATAGATGTCTAACTTATCGCCAAAAATTAGCCAAATCGGAGTATGAACAAAAAAAGGGGACGCACTTTTGTGCGGCAACCCCAAAAAAATTGCCCTCATTTGTGCTCAGAATCGTTCAAAATCTTTTAAAACAACATTACAAATTGTTTCCAATCATGCTATAGCACTTTAATTGGTTATAAATGGTCACCAGACCGAAAAATTGGAAATCGATATTTTGGTACCGATCAACTTGCGGCAAGGGTCCAAACGCACTATACGGGCTTAAAATGATGTAAATACATCCCTCGAAACCGCTCAGAAGAAATGGGAGCCTGAAAATGTGAAATTTCGACTGAGGGATCCAAGGGAAGTATATCTGGAGGAAATCGAGATAGAGACCTGAGCTATGGCTCAAAATGTAGAGAATGAAAAGCTAAACATTTCATCCGTTGAAAGTGAACCTCAATCTTGTCGTTGAAGCGTTCTACAGAGCCTAGAAGTTAGCTGACAACGACGGAAAACGCGCACTGGGAGCGCTAAATAGAGGGGAGGGAGAGGGAGGTCAGAGGGCGAGAGCGCCAGACGGTTAGAGCACGCGTTCTCGGGGGTATTATCGCATGTTTCTGGCCAACTTCTAGGCTCTGTAGAACGCTTCAACGACAAGATAGGGACTCACTTTCAACAGACGAAATGTTTAGCTTTTCATTCTCTACATTTTGAGCCATAGCTCATATCTCTATCTCGATTTTCTCCTGATATACTGTATTGCATCCCTTGGATCCCTCAGTCGAAATTTCACATTTTCAGGCTCCCATTTCTTCTGAGCGGTTTCGAGGGATGTATTTACATCATTTTAAGCCCATATAGTGCGTTTGGACCCTTGCCGCAAATTGATCGGTACCAAAATATCGATTTCCAATTTTTCGGTCTGGTGACCATTTATGACCAATGAAAGTGCTATAGCATAATAATTCTTAATAATAATTCTTTATCATGCGACATGATAAGATAATTAGGAGTAAATGTTACAGGCAACTTATAAGCATGATAATACGATGTCATATCTAGATGACAAAGGGGATACGATCAATTACAAATGAGAGTGAATTAGAGATACGAGGAGTAATCAATATTATGAATAGTTTTAACTCTGAGCGAGAACAAATCACTATTTCTAGAGATAACTATATTATTAGGTATACGATTCTACAGTGTTACAACTCTATTGGTGAGGAATGAGTGGTAGAGAGTGGATGTGGAGTGGTGTTTACGTAATTGGAAGAGATTGGGGCGTCTAGGTCTAGGAGGTGCAAGGTAAATAAAGGAGGGACAGCTTATGTCAACATCTGAATGAATCACTTTGTATATGAATGCTAAGTCAATAATGGAGCGACGGTATCCTAACGGTTCTAATTGAAAGTAACAAACGGTTAGGATAAGACCTGTCAGCGATGCCACATTTTAGGAGTACGAATTTGGTGAATTTACGCTGAACACGTTCGATGCTATTAGATAGATCTCTACTCTGGGGGGACCAAAGTTCAGAGCAATATTCGAGAATAGGGCGAACGTATGTAATAAATAGACGAGAATAGAGCTGGGGATTTTTGGAGACAAAAGTTCTTAGGATGTAAGAGCAACGAGAGCGGGCCTTTGAAATCTTACTAGATATGTGTGCACTAAACTCTAGTTTATTGGAATAGGTGACTCCTAGATCAGTAAACTGGGATACGGTTGGAAGAGAGGTGCCATTAAGAGAAAATGTGGAGGGAGGATGTGATCTTCCTATTAGCATAGTTTCGGTCTTAGTGAGGGATACGGTAAGGCCCCAGTCGGTGGACCACTTAAACAGGATATCAAGAGAGGATTGGAGAGAAGCAGGGTCAGAGTAAGCCCAAAGTTTAACATCATCAGCATAGATAATACAGTGAACGTTAGGAGGGAGTAAGGAGGGTAAGTCACTGATGTACAGGGAAAAGATAAGAGGCCCTAAGACAGAGCCTTGGGGCACTCCTGAGGGGGCAGGGAATGAGGGGGAGGAAGAGGTATTGATTGAGACAGATTGTGATCTACCGAGTAAGAACGAACGAATCCATGATAAGATAAATGCCTAGAAGTGAACATTTGTGGATGAGTAAGTCGATCGGGATAGAGTCAAAGGCACGTGAGAAATCGATAAATGCAACAGAAATGTAGTGGCCATCGTTAAGTGCAGAGTGCCATTGAGAGGAAGAGTTAAGAAGTGCGGAGGTGCACGATCTACGCGGGCGGAAACCGTGTTGGTAGGGGGAAATGAGATTGTTATCGGAAAGGTAGTTCCAAAGAGTCTCGCCTACGATTCTTTCCATAACTTTGGACGATGAGCAAGTGAGTGAAATGGGTCGATAAGAGGTGGCAGAATTTTTGGGTCCTTTGCGCTTATAGATTGCCTTGACTTTGGCAGTTTTCCAAATGGAGGGAGAAGTGCCATGGAGTAAGAATCTATTGAACAAGATGGAGAGAGGGATGCAAATATGTTTGGCAGTACGTTTAAGGAAGATGTAGGGGATGTGATCGGGAGAAGTGGATGAGCGGGGTGGGAGACGAGAGAGAAACTTAGCTACGAGGAGAGGGGAAATGTCGACGTAATCAATAGATGTGGGGGACGAAATAGTGCAAGAGGGAGGGACAGGCAGAGAGGAGCTATTATACGAAGCAGTGAAATGTCGAGCTAGTTCACACGCCTTAGATATGTCAGAAATACAGAGAGAACCGTCGGGAGAGACTAGTGTAGGGATAGTATCGGATTGTTCTTTAATACGTGTACTTGCATAAGAGAAGAAAGCTTTGAGGTTGTTTGATTTCAATAGACGGTTTTCTCTACTCCTAGCGGTGTGCTTAATCGATTGTTTAAGTGAGCGACAGGTCGAGAAATAGTCAGTGAAGGATCGTCTCCTGTACGACTTCCTACATTTACGTAAAAGGCGAATAGAGCGAGAGGAAAATCGGATACGCTTTCGATTGAAAGATCGAAGTGGCACCAAGCTGTCTATGATTGAATGAACAATGTCAAGGAAACTAGAGTAGAGAGAATCGGGATCGGACGAGGAGGATAGTAGAGAGGTCCAGTCGACAGAGTCAATCTGAGAGCAGATCGCACTCAAATCGACTCGACTGTAATCTCTACGGGGTGGATGCATGGGGGAAGGAAGAGAGATGGGAAGGGAGAAGTGGATAATGGAATGATCTAGAGATGGGAGTGGGGGTAAAACAACACAATCAGTAACTAGATGAGCATGTGAGGTAAAGACAAGATCTAGAGTATTCAGATTACGAGTGGGTGATGAGACAAGTTGGCAGAGAGGAAGGGACTGGGAGAAAGAGAGGAGAGCATGGGAATGAGGACTGGTCGATGAGAGGGAGAGAGAGGACCAATCGACTTCCTTACAGTTAAAGTCACCAACTAGGATAATGGGGGAGAGATGAGAACAGTTCAGATTATAGATATACTCTAGACACTCGTTAAAGGACTCAATACTACACGACGGACTACGGTAGACACAAATAAAGATTAGGGAGATGTGAGGAGTAAGGATGACCTGACAAGAAACTAGTTGACAGTAAGCAGAAAAGGATCGGGATGAGATCAAGGAAGAAGGGAGCGTGCTATCTATAAGAATGGCGACTCCTCCACCTGGTGTGGAAAGATCTCGATCGGATCTGTATACTACGTATCGGTCAAAGGAAAGCATCGCGTCAGTTAAAGTAAGGGGAGAAGCCCAGGTTTCAGTTAGGTTCAGGATGGAAAGGTCTGAAGAGAGAGCATACTGTTCTAGAGTGTGGATCTTAGAAAGCACAGAGCGACAATTAATCAACGAGCATTTAATTGAACGAGAATGATTATTGGAGTCAGAAGAGACAAGGCTGGTTGGGGGAGGGAAAGAGACGCGATGGGGATATGAGTGAGGGATAGGGGAAGAGGAAGGGAGATGCGAGAGAGTACGCTGGGGTGAAGAGAGCGCAGAGAAAGAGAGGGAAGGATTGGACTGAGAGACCCCTAGAGGAACGACCTAGCTGGCTTTGAGTGTGTGACCTATGTTGTGAGAGGGGGAAACGACAGTAACGGTAGACGAGGAGGAATCGTCGAGCGAAGGGGGAGGAGAGAGGATGTGGGAGGCTTTGGGAGCGGGCTCACCAGGCACTCCACCAGACGACGGACGAGCACGTCGACGGGACTGAGAACCAGGGACTGACACAGAGGCACTTCCACGACCACGACCACCACGATGACTCGATCTACCACGAGAACGAGAAGAAGCCTGACTTCTATCTGAGAACAGGGGATTGAAAGGGAAGGAGTGGGGAAGGTGGGAGAGAGACGAGAAAAGGGACTGTGCACTCTCTCTGGCTGAGGTAGCTCTCTTCTCGATCTCATCCTTCATACCTTGAGGGGGACCCCTGCACTCTCGCAGCTGAACGATTTCCAGATTCCTCACCACGAATCTGATCTGACCAGATTCCACATTTTTCTCGTACGCCTATCTCTTCAGCTTTCGCTCGAGAGAGAGCTGGTCCATCGTGCAGTCCGGGCGTATGTAAGCACGAGTGGATCCAGTGAGACGACCGCATTTAATACGGATCGCCTCAGTCAGGAACAGCGTGCGAGAGGCGGCACTATCCAGCTGGATCTTGATTATCCGTGGATGAGCACTATTCTCTCTTCTTACCTGAGGGTGCCGGAAGAAAGATACCTGATCCTGGTCGAGTATCTTGTTCAGCTGGGGATTGTTGATCTCTCGAAAGATCCTCAGCAGGAGCTTCTTGTCCTTACTTACCGTATCCTCTTCGTTCTCTCCCTCGGGGACGTTCACAAGAACCGCCCGAGTGGCCTTGCCGTCCAGCGTGTCCTTCTGAGAGAGGACAGAGGCCATGGCAGCCTTGAGATCGAGAGAGGAAGAAGTCGCGGGGGGCGACTTGACGAGGTGACCGACAAGGAAACGAACAAGTTCGGTCAGGTTATCGATCGACTTCGGCTGCTGCGTGAACAGCGTGCGCAGTTCGGGATCGATGGCCATCGCGAGAGAGTGAGACAGAAGGAGAGACAGACAGACGAGACAGACAAGAATAGGAGAGAGAAGAGGGAAGGTGAGAGAGTGTGGGAAGGGAAGAGAGTGCGAGAGAAAGAGAGAGAGACAAGGGGTCAGGAGAAAGGGAAGGGAGGAGACGAGACGCGTATGCGGGCGCTAAGCCTATCGCTGCCCTATTCCCGGTCGGGATCCCTCACTTCCTCGCTGATCGCAAGTGCAGCACTGTCGGCGTCTGTGCCTGGGGCAATGACACAGGACCGAACAGTGAGGCCGTCCAAACTCAGAAGAGTATGGTAGCCGCGCTAACAGCTTGGAAAAACTCGTAAATAAACAGTCTATAAGAACACACGAGAGACCGAGAGGCCGCGACCTCTCTCGGCCAAAGAAGGAGTGGAAACAATTTGTAATGTTGTTTTAAAAGATTTTGAACGATTTTGAGCCTAAATGGGGGCCATTGAAGATACGGTAATACTGTTGTCCGGAACAAATTTTGGGGTCGCTGCACAAAAGTGCGTCCCTTTTTTTTGTTCATACTCCGATTTGGCTAATTTTTGGAGATAAGTTAGACATGTATATGTACTACAACTTGAGCATGATAACCCAATACGTTTTTCCGATTTCCAGAGATGCGCAATTTTTGGTGCTCCCGACCGCCCCGCACCAGGATGAAGAGCAGGAATGATGACGTCAACATAAAATTGTAGATCAGGATGGTAGCTTTCTTTTGAAAAAAGAAAGACTTTCTCAATCTCAATTTTGAACAAAGTTATGGCCATTTACGTGGTACCAATTTGACTGTCGAAAAGTAACAGTACCAAGTTTGGCCTTCTGAATCTCGAAGATGACGTGAGATATCAAAATTCAGACGACGCAGTTTTAAAGAGCGTCATTCAAAGTACTGATATCCAAAATTATAGCCGGATCGAGCAAACTTGAATCCTACTGCCGCGACGTGGTCGATTCTCTCGCGATTCGCCTCATATATATTTCACTATTTGAATAAGACGATACTTTCAAAATATAGAGTGGAATACTTTACTAAATAGACCCATCTATGTCTACTGAAACCATACAGTTTGTTATTACAGAAGCGGGGTTTTTTATTACATTGAGGTTTTTCAGGTATAACTTGCTTCAATCTTATTCGATTTCCACGAAATTTCGTCACGACTTATATTTTACGATCACCAATCGAATCATCCTTCCTATGATAGTAAAAAATGTAGTGCAAAAGGTAGATCGAATAAGATTGAAGCAAGTTATGCTTGACACACCCCAATGTGATATAATTTTGCCCACTATCGCCAAACAAATGTTATAGTATTATGTGTCTCAAAGTCAGCCCTGAGCGAAAATGCATACAATCAATGTGATCTTGACATATCAGAACTCTTCTGAGAGATCGCACGAGGTGATTTACAAAAACTTCAAACTGCTTCATTCGGCAACCCATTATCATTATTGATGCATCTAGGGATAACGAACTGTTGCTTTAAGTTTCGGAGCGGTAAATTGCAAACAGCCTAAAAGCCGGCTCTCAAAATTTCAAGTTTGACAGGTCATAATTCCTTTCTTTTTTGAGATACGAAGTCGGCAAAAAAAGCAAACGACCCGCCTTTGAGAGCTGAATAACTTTGAAGCAAAACCGTTTGTGAAGCGTGAATCATATAATATAGATAATTCAAGAAAAATGAGATCTATACGGATTCGTAATCTACGTACTTTTTCCCCCCAGGGAATTGTATTGCCATAATTTAGAAAAATTGACATAGCATATTTTTCTGCGTCAAAACATGATATTTCATGGTTAAACACATACACAGTCGCGTTAAAAATGCATGCAGATACCGTTTCTAGCCTCCAATCACCTTCATGTTTTGCACGGGAGTCATTCTGGAGCATGCAAACGTGAATGTATGCCGAAAAAAAGCAAAAGTGGAAAATTTTTAAAATTTCGATTTTTCGACCATTTTGACAGAAAAAATCGAAATTTTGAAAATTTTCCATTTTGGTAATTTTGTCATAGGAACATGTTGATATGCTCCAGAATGACTCCCTTGCAAAACATGAAGGTGATTGTAGTCTGGAAACGGGATCTACATTCATTTTGAACGCGACTCTCTTGCCTCGCCGTCGCTGATCTACCTGGTCTTCGCTAGTCGGCACGTGGGAAGCCGACGGAGGTGGTCTAATCCCACTCGACCAGGTGGGACACTTTTCAACGCTTTCTCCCCTGCGCGATGTCGGGAACCAGGACCCCTCTCAAGGCCCCTCTCCCTGCTGCCGCCAAACCCAATTCGGTGCGAGTCGCCTCCCAGGAAAGCGTGGACGCGCTTTCTTGCAAAGTAGACGCTGTCATGGCCATGCTCTCTGATGTACGCGCCCTTCTCCAGACCCTCTCTCTCGCCAATCCTCTCCCTGCCCCCACCTCACTCGCCCCCACTCTCGACGTGGCACGCGTTGTGTACGAGTCGTGCTCTCGTGTAATCTCTGACCGGGCGGAGTACGAGGATAAAGAAACAAGGGCAGTCGTCATTGGACACAAGGAGAACCTGAAGGAGGGAGCAGCTGCCGACGAGAAGCTCATCGCTGACCTCGTCCAGTACTCGGGCAGTGATGCGGTGAAGAAGGCGTGGGATGAGAAGAAGATTTCTCATCACCGCCATCCTCCTGATCGTCCTCCCGGTACTCGCCCTCTCAAGATAAGCTGCCCGGACAAGACTACTCGTGATGCCCTCCTCTCTGGAATTCGTGGAAAGCCAGGCCGTCCCTCTCCCTTCAAGGACTCTCTTGCCTTTATCAGGAAGGACCTGACTCCCACTCAGCTGTCCTTGGAGAAGGAAGCGCGCGCTGAGGCCATGCGACGCAATCTTGAAGCTCGCATGATTGTGTGCGGAGTGCGCGACTTCACTCTGATCAATTACCGTACCCCTCGCCCGCTCCCTCCCCGTTACGGACTCTCTCGCACTAGTAAGACCTCTTCTGCCGATCTCCCTTATCCAGGACACTCCGGAACTCCCTCTTCTGCTCCCTCTGCTGCCTCCATTCCCTCGACTCCCGATCCGGCTGCAATCGCGCCTTCCCGCACTGACCACGTGACAACGAGGAGAGGATAGGACAGTGGCAGCAAGGGTACCATACTTCCACTCTTGTCTCCCCTCCCCTCACTCTCTAGTCATTCCCTCGTTAGGTCAACACACAATCGATCGATATTAAGTACCCGTCACTCTAGAAACTCTCCTGTCTCCGTATTCTATGCTAATGCTCGTTCCATTCGATGTAAATCCCCTCAGCTTTCATTCTTGATCGCTTCTCATGAGTACCGCATCATTTGCATATCTGAGACTTGGTTAGATAATAGTGATAGCGACTCTCTCCTTGTTGGCGGTTTTCCTGATTTTTTGCCTTTTCGATGCGATCGCGTTACTTCTGCTGATTACGGTAGGGGTGGTGGCGTCGCGTGTCTAGTTCATAATTCTTTGAATCCCATACTTATTTCTACCTTTTCTTCACCACTTGTCGAGTCGTGTGTAGTTGATATTCATTTAGATTACTCCCCGTCTCTCCCTTATAGGAAAATTAGATTTTTTACTATTTATAGATCTCCTTCCGCCCCTAATGACTCTCTTATTCAACTTCTTTTGAATTTAGAAACTCATATTTCGGTTGATTTTCCTTGTATTTTAATTGGTGATTTCAATTTTCCTAATGTTGATTGGCCCTCTCTTTCTTCTCCAAACCAAAATGACCTACTAGATTTCGTGTCAGACCATCACTTTAATAAGTTTGTCTCTTTCCCTAGTAGGCTCAATAGCTATTTAGATCTATTATTTTGTAATGAGAATATTATATGTAATGTGTCTCCTGCCACTGCACTTAGTGACCATCTCAGTGTGACATTTGACCTTCGCATTCCCCGTCCTCCTCAGAATGTTTGTGCTCCATCCCGTAACTATAGATTAGCTGATTGGATCTCGATTAATGACTGTATACACTTTCATGACTGGACCCACGCTTTGAGCAATCGTGATACCCACCAATCTTATACATATTTTGTTGCCTTTCTAAATAACGTTTTAGACACATTTGTTCCTCTCTCTAAACCTTCCCCTTTCTCTAGATATCCACGAACTTTAAAAATTATTTACGGGAAATGTAAGACATTAACTAGAGTTGCTCCAAACAGTCGTGCATGTGCTATTATGACCCAGCGTTTTAATTCTGCCCTAAATAGATTTCATTGCTCCCTTGAAAATCGTATTGTTATGTCCTCCAATCCTAAGCTTTTCTATAATTATTGCAAGGAGAAATTGAGTACTCCCAAGACCACTCCTTCTGGAATCGTTGATTCTGATGGTTCCGTACTGACATCTAATGACCAGAAGTGTGTAGCTTTTGAAAAATTCTTTTCTTCTGTCTTTAGCCCTCCCCAATCGTCCCCACTCCCTCTCCCTTCCCCTTCTTTCATTTTCGATCTCCCTTCAATTTCTTACGTGGATGTTATCTGTGCACTTAGTAAGCTTGCGCCCAAAGTGAATGTTACTCCCGACACTATTCCCAGTATTGTTCTTTCGAGGTGTAGATTATCTGTTGTATCTCCTCTCCTTACTATTTTTAACAAGTCTCTGCTTACCTCCCAAGTGCCATTTCAATGGCGTCAAGCTTTAGTTAAACCTATTCCAAAAAAATCTAGTAACTCTATAACAGATTTTCGTCCTATTTCACTTACTTCATCTGTGTGTAAAGTTTTTAAGAAGATTATCATAGGTAAAATTACGGCGTTTCTTGACCAGAACAACTTATTTGACCCTCACCAATCTGGTTTCAGAAATTGTAGATCAACTTCCACTAATCTTGCTGAGACTTATGCACATTATCTCCGCATCTCTAAGCATGGCTCTCCTTTTGACACAATTTACATAGATTTCAGAAAAGCTTTTGATTCTATTGATCATAGATTATTGTTACATAAATTGTCCGAGTTAGGCATCTCTAATCACATTGTATCATGGTTCCATTCATATCTCTCTGGTCGTACGCAATCCGTATTTATTGACACTTCATTTTCCCCACCATCCCCGGTCATATCTGGCGTGCCACAGGGATCTTGTCTCGGGCCTCTCCTCTTCATCATATTTATCAATGATATCTGTGTAAAATTCCCGGCCTCCATTTATTATTCTGTGTATGCAGACGACCTCAAGTTGTTCGCTGAAGCCCCTCTGTTCTCAGATGACTTGCAATCCGCTCTAGATATTGTTTCTAACTGGTCCTCGCAGTGGAATCTTGGCGTTTCTGAAACTAAATGTCACATTGTTCACTATGGCCGACATAATCCCCGTAAACTATTCACCATTAACGGTGTTATCTTAAACGAGCCTAGCAATGACCCAAGTAAATGTATCATTAAAGATCTAGGAGTGCATTTCTCCCCTTCTCTTTCTTTCTCATCCCATATTAGTAAAATTATTTCTAAAGCCCGTACCAAATCTAATCTAATTTTTAAATCCTTTCGTAGCAATTCTATTGAGTTATATCTCAAATCGTATAATACTTTCATCCTCCCAAATCTCGAATATTGCTCCATTATCTGGAATCCTATACATAGTGTAGCATTGACTAAAGAGCTTGATAGAGTTCAGCGTGACTATACCCGCAGAATGTATGTACGCTGTTCCCTCCCTCCTATATCATATAAGCATCGGCTCCATGAGCTTAATCTAATGACTTTAGAACGCCGTAGGTTCATAATTGATATATTATTCCTCCATTCGATTATCCACAGCCGTTATTCTCTTGATATTTCTTCTCTACTTACACGCGCGCCACTCACTCGCCCCCTCAGAAATGCACACCCACTTCGAATATCTTTACCTTTCATACCAAATAATTCTTGTTCCACTCTTGTATCTAGAACCATGTCCATTTGGAATGCTCTTCCCATAGAATATGTTAGTTCTTCGCATAGTGTATTTTCTAGTTATATCCGTTCACAACCCCCCACTTTTTATCCCCCGTCTATTATTGCCACTCGGCTTGATCTTTGATCCCGTCCCCTCCCCTACCCTTGCTGCCTAGCAACCTTCAACCGATTCGATCCAATCGACGGACATCCGTTTCTTGTATACCCTCTCGTTATTTCTTGAACTCCCACCTAACGGAATAAACGAATGAATGAATGAATGAATGAATGAATGACTGTGTATGTGTTTAACCATGGAATCTCATGTTTTGACGCATAACAATATGTGATGTCAATTTTTCTAAATTATGGTAATACAATTCCCTGGGGTAAAAAAGTACGTAGATTACAAATCCGTATAGATCTCATTTACACATGGAATCTTATTTTCGGAGACACCCATAAAACTATTAATAAAGTTATCGAAAAATCGCTTTCCTTGAATTATCTATATTATATGCTTCACAAATGGTTTTGCTTCTAACATAAAAGTTATTCAGCTCTCAAAGGCGGTTCGTCTGCTTTTTTTTGCCAACTTCATATCTCAAAAAATAAAGGAATTGTGACCTGTCAAACTTTTGAAATTTTTAGAGCCGGCTTTTAGGCTGTTTGCAATTTACGGCTCTGAAACTTAAAACAAAAGTTGCTTATCACTAGATACACCAATAATGATAATGGGTTGCCGATTGAAGCAGTTTGAAGTTTTTGTAAATCAAGGGTATCTATTTCCTACATTCTCTCAGAATACCTCTGATATAATTAAAAGCAATTCGAAGTAAGATGTTTCTGCACTGTTGGATAAGGCAATCAGGAACTCCAGTATTCGCATGCATATGCAATCGTAATCCTCGCATATCAATTCGGAGCAGAAAATCCGTACATAGTCTGGATTTCCATATTGTCAATAATATGATATGGACAATAGTGATGTCAAAAGGGCGCGCGCTCTCCTCGTTTCACATGATCTCTCGCCGGACAGACAGAGCGAGAGAGCGTGTGAAACGAGGAGAGCGCGCGCCGGTTTGGCATCACTAATGGACATACAGTTTTGTACACTTCGTATTTGCCGATGTATTTTTCGGTAACTTAATTTATCCTCGATGATGCATCTATTCGTGTGTGTTGTGACATCTCTGTTGAAGATCAAGGAGATTATCATTGTATGCACATTTATGGCGCCAAATGAATCGGGGGCGAGCTTTTGTCGAATTTCCAAATTGGGCATTTTCGAAATTAATGCCCCGTGGGCGCGCTCGTTCTAATTCGTCACATACGCCAGGCTCACAGCGGTTTTCTAGATTTTCGCATTCATTCTCACACCGGCAGCTTTCGTTACTTCTCTCTTTATCTCTTTAACCTAATTTCCCCCATTTTAGAACATTTTTCGCTTTTGAATCAACGTTCAAAATATATTGCAATTGCTTACTTTTTTCAGAAAACAATGGCTAACGTCTCTCCAAACAAAGATGAAGAGCATTGTCGCGAAGTGGTAAACCCATTCCGCACTAAAAAAATATCTTGAATTATTACAGTTCCCATTCAACGCTTGCCCAACGAGATAATAGTAAATATAGTCGACAAAATGCAAAAGGAAGATCGACATATTTTTGGATCAACTAATTCTCAAATGTGTGCGTTCTATATGAGGGCCGGCTTCCACAGCTTCACGAGAATAACTTACGATCTCGTAAGTGATTTATCATATAACAATACATTTGCAAATTAATTCTTCACATATTGATATGAGTTAAGACGTATTTTTAAGAATAATATGATCAAGGCTGACCTTCATGGTATGGAGAATCCACTCGAATTGGATCCTCTCGGTAACGGCATATCCGATGTCTTCAAGCATTCCACCACATCTCTGTTGAAGATCAAGGTCAATAACATGCGTACAAATACACATAGCATGTGTATTAATAATAATTTATTTACATACAGACTTCAAAGGATTCATGTAGTTTAAATCGAATTATAATAATCATAATATATTTAGTATTAGTCTTAATACATATTTCTGTAGACTGATATGAATACATCGAATTCCAGGAGTTGGACATTACTTTCTGCAATGATTATTCCGGAAGGTATACCCTACTGAAAACAATTAAATTTTAAGTAAATTTTAAAAAAAACAATCAAAGAATCATCAGTTTCTTGCCTTATTTCTTTTGAAATCGTAAAACGATAAAATCAGTGGCAGTAAGATGGGAAATTCTTGACAAAGAGGTGGCAAATGTTAATAAAATGATCATGGATTTTCCACAAATCGACTCCTACTTCATTCGTTCAAAGGTAACCATTTTATAATTATTACTAGTCCGGCTAGGGGAATGTTTTCACAATCTGAACAGACCACACGTGTCGTTTTACAAAAATCATCATCATCATTTCCAGGACACAAATCATGTTATTACGGAACAGGCCATAATGCATCTACTCGAAAACTCAAACAATCTTGGCATTTTCGCCCGAACATCTCTCACACCTTCTTCAATTTCGGGTATTTTTGCGGTAAGTGGGTACAGGACAAAGACTAATGCTGATGTTACTGTTATTTAAGTATTATTAAAATGATATTGTTATTATTTGTGTTCAGGTGGTCTGCAACTCTCCGAATGCGAAGTTTGTGACATTTCACATTTCGGAAAGTATTGTCGTGCAATGGATGAATCTGCTCCACAACTCGAGAAGATTCAGTGTAGGGTATACGGAGGTGGCGGATCGTGTATCATGTGCTAAATTTGAATGTTTTAAGATACCTTTATTCGATAATAGTGTCTATGTCCGCATGAGATCACGTGTTTGATGACGTCACAAGTAGACCAGACAATGCTCATAATTTTGTTTTATATTTGAATAAAAATATAAATTAACGCGGCAATATCAATTACATTAATGCACGAGTGAATTAATGTAATTGATATTCGAAAAGGTGCCCCACGTTTGTCCACTGAAAGTGTAATACCATATGTCCCCGCCATCCGTGCAGAGCACGGACATGATGTATAATTCAGTACCATTCGAATTTGCTATTTTTCCACCATTGTACAACGCAATCCATCGATACTTTCATTTTTCAAGCGTAATCTTCGCATGTCATTTCATAGACCCAATCCGTAGAGTCCGGAATTTACTATTGTAAAAATGTGCTATTGAAATAGAATTATGCATACTTCGTATTTGCGGCTGTTCTATTGTTCGAAAAGGTAAAATCATCCTCAATCATACACCTCGTGTGTTTTCATATAAAAAATATATTAGGGTGTCCCATAATTTCGTAAAAATTTTTTTCGAGCGAATGTAAAAACCGCTGCACCGATTGAGCATACAAAAAGCCAATATCATTGAATAGAGTAACCATTACACAAACACACGCCATGAAATTTTCATCAGCTGCTCTCTCCGTTTTTTAAGAAAAGATCCAGTGACGTATACTGCAGTAACCAAAAATCACGTTTTCGATTCAACTTTTTTCCCCGCGCAGGAAGTCGATTATTTTATGAATCTAACTAACTAATTTGAAAATACATGTTCCCATAACTCTTTCAGTGTGCTTATCTTATGTCACTGAGTTGTATTTTATGAGTGCTAGCATTCATTAACGATCATATGGCACAACAACGGTTCTGTCTTTCTGTGAACAAATGGAAGCCTAATTTGAATGTGTGCTAATTGGAGATATTTAGTGGTGCTCCATATTGCTTTGTGCATAGAACATTTGACGAGATTGGAGGGAAAAATAATGACAATTATTAATTTAATGGTGAATTTGCATCGAACGAGAGGAAATTTCCAAATTCACCATTAAATTAATAATTGCCATTATTTTTCCCAAAGCAATATGGAGTACCACTAAATATCTCCAATTAGCACACATTGAGTTAGAACATTTTGATTTTTTCACAGTTGCTGAAGCAGCAGCAAGACGATTCCTTCCAAATTTTGAATATATCACGCGTCTTCTGAGAGAATGCATGAAAACGGACACCCCGCGGAACCAGGAGCCCCAACTTTCAGCAGTATCTACGAGATAATTATGCCAGAGTATATTGGGTATCAGAAAACTTTCTACGTTGGCCGTTTTTTTCAGAACCGGTTTTTAGGCATTTTCCGGTTCGCAACCGGCTCTACCGTATTTCCGCTCCTATCATATTTTTTTCGACGAAATCATGCCTCTGTCTTATCATATCGTTGTTGTATATGATTTGGTTGCAAATGATCCATGAAAATTATGAAAATAGAAATTCATGAAAATCGAGGCAATTTTTTCGAAATTATTATATTTATGAAATATTAACTGAAAGGGTCAAATTCCTCACATATCAGCGCAATCCGATTTTTTCGAACAGAATCAATTTTTTCGAACAGAAAATAAATTCTACCGGCTCGGGGACCCCACCCTTTCAAGTATGCGGTGCTCATATTCGAATTCTCCATGCCCGATTCTATCAGGAAAAAAATATGGCCGAACTCCTTAGGGGTGACAAGTGGTCTTCCCAAGGCGAAAATAGCGTCCAACTCGCTCAATTTCAAAATCACTTTTCTGAAAATCATCGGATAAAAGCTCCAAAACATGACTATATTGGCGAAAACATCATAAATAAGTAACATAACTCTTAATAATGCGAATGGAAAGCATTTTGCAACTTTTAAAAAAAATCGAAAAAAATTGCCTCGATTTTCATGAATTTCTATTTTCATAATTTTCATGCATCATTTGCAACAAAATCATATAAAACAATGATATGATAATGCAGAGACATTATTTCTTCGAAAAAATATGATTCGGAATCCAAATTCGTCCAAATTCGGAAACCAAAACCGGAAAGTTTGTAATTTCCGGCTCTGTGATCGAAATCATATTTTTTTCGACGAAATCATGCCTCTGTCTTATCATATCGTTGTTGTATATGATTTGGTTGCAAATGATCCATGAAAATTATGAAAATAGAAATTCATGAAAATCGAGGCAATTTTTTCGAAATTTTTTCGATTTTTTTAAAAAGTTGCAAAATGCTTTCCATTCGAATTATTAAGAGTTATCTTACTTATTTATGATGTTTTCGCCAATATAGTCATGTTTTGGAGCTTTTATCCGATGATTTTCAGAAAAATAATTTTGAAATTGAACGAGTTGGACGCTATTTTCGCGTTGGGAAGACCACTTGTCACCCCTAAGGAGTTCGGCCATATTTTTTTCCTGATAGAATCGGGCATGGAGAATTCGAATATGAGCTCCGCATACTTGAAAGGGTGGGGTCCCCGAGCCGGTAGAATTTATTTTCTGTTTTTGATTGAAGTTTTTCGAAAATTTCAATATGAAGTTGACGTTGGCGAACTTTTTTGTCAACATAAAAGTTGTTGGAAATAATTTTCCGGACATTTTGAGCCCAATGCCACCATTCTAGCTCATCTGGGAGCGGAAATACGGTAGAGCCGGTTGCGAACCGGAAGATGCCTAAAAACCGGTTCTGAAAAAAAACGGCCAACGGTGAAAGTTTTCTCATACCCAATATACTCTGGCATAATTATCTCGTGGATATTGCTGAAAGTTGGGGCTCCTGGTTCCGCACGGTCCTGCAATCTCTCAGAAGACGCCGCGTGTTATAAAAAGTAACTATGAATCGGTTATTAGCACGCTTACGCTTTAACTCTATTGACAGTGTCATTTTGAAAATATATTTGTTTTAAAATGCGTTTTTTGTATTTCGAAAAAATTGGATAGTGCTTCTCACCACATTGATCTCCTCGTAGATGCTTCGGCAGATTGAAGCGTTGTCTCGAGTTCGGTTGAAGAGAAGTTCGGAGATGCACGAGGATGCGGCGACGTCGAATGTAGGCAACATCTTAAATCTCATTTCAAAATTATGTCACACAATCATAAAATGAGACATGTATTTGGCAAACAGCCACTTCTCCACTATCTCTTGGCTTTCGCCATTCGGAGGATCGACTCCCGTTCACCCCTTCTTCTTGATTATTTCTCTAACACTCGACACTTGATCAAGCGCTCTTATGGTGTAAGATAAATAAAAAAACAACAATACAATTCAATGTTAATAGAATTGCGCAGAAAAACAATAATTATGAACTTTTGGATGAGATTCAAGAATCATATATCAAATAAAAATGGAAGAATAAGCAAACAATCACCTTATTAGCCATGACGTACTCAATTTCGGCGAGCAGAGGTAGGTCCTCTACTCCGTAGATGCAGACGCCATGTCGGAACCTTCTAGAAGGGCAACGGGTATCTCGGTAGAAGTATTTTCTGAAGAAAAACAAAGTTCTTCAATATATGATGGATTGCAAATTCCGGCAAATGAAATCCGTAATAAGCACACAAGATACTCACATCGAGCGCAACAGATCCCCCAACCATCCTCTCGATTTTCTCTGCCATATCGAGAATCTGTAACATTCGAGTTTATTGGATTATAAATATAACACGAGTATCACGAGTCAGTGGATGTAATTCCTACCCCTCGGGAACATTTTGAAATTTTTACTCTCGGATTAGCCCCTTATTATGTTGTAGTAATACCCTGGAGTGACGATTTCGAAAAATATAGGTGATAGGTCCCAAAGCCGGCTTTTAGGAATTTTCCGGTTTTGCACCTGGCTCCACTGTATTTAAGCTCACAGATTTGCTACAGAGCTCGCACTGGGCTCAAAATGAGCGGAAAATTATTCTGAACAACTTTTATGTTGACAACTTTTTGAAACACTAGCAAGTTAGAAAGATACGACTAAAAATGTGGAATCCGAAACTTTCAAAAAATGTTTTCTCCATCACGCAGGAAACTTACAGTGGATTTTCTTTTCAGAATATGAAAGAAGAAGTCTTCATACATCTATGAAAAATATAAAATTAAAAATCGAGAGGGGTATATTTTGATATTTCGCGTCAAAGGTGCCAAATTGTCGTTGCATGACAACAAATTCTGTCTAGTGAATCCTAACGTCACATTCATTGAGAAATCGCAGTGATTTATTAATATTATCAATGTTATAATTAATCATGTGCTGAAAAAATCAAAGTGTTGTGAAGTTTAAAAAATCGATTTTTTCGACCTCGATTTATCGCATTTTTACAGTTCTCAAAGTCAAGATTCTTGATGATAAACAAGTAATAACTGTGCATAAGGTCTAGTAGACCCCGAAAATATTTGAGAAACAGCCCACTCCAGCTTCATACTTTTTATATTTATTCACACGAACATGACCTCCCGAGAGTTTCGGAAATACTGGAAGTTCATTTTTTGACCAGGGTTGTATTGTTGCCGATCAATTTTCAATGAGAAAATATCTCAAATAACGGGAAATGTTCAACTAATGGTGAACTGCTGGCATATTTCACAATTACGGAAAATTTTGAAATTTTCTGAATTGTCCATTTTGCCATTTTTTTAGAATCGATGCCATTTGCGGTATGTCTAACGTTTTTCAACTCATCATATCACATAACTTGTTTTGCTATTGCAAACTGTTTCATAACCTAGTAAACATGGTCAAAAAATGAACTTCCAGTATTTCCGAAACTCTCGGGAGGAATATCTCGTTCGTGTGAATAAATATAAAAAGTATGAAGTTGGAGTGGGCTATTTCTCAAATATTTTCACTCACATCGGGGTCTACTAAACCGTATGCACAGTTATTGCTTGTTTATCATTAAGAATCTTGACTTTGACATCTGTAAAAATGCGATAAATCGAGGTCGAAAAAATCGATTTTTTAAACTTCACCAAACTTTGAATTTTTCAGCACCAAATTAAGTATAACATTGAGATAACTAACAAATCGCAGCAAGTTCTCAATGTTTGTGAAGTTAGGGTTGAAGTTAGTGGCACTATACAGAATTTGTTGTCATGCTACAACAAATTGGCACATTTGACGCGAAATATCGAAACATATACCCTTCTCGATTTTTCATTTTATATTTTTCATAGATGTATGAAGACTTCTTCTTTCATATTCTGAAAAGAAAATCCACTGTAAGTTTCCTGCGTGATGGAGAAAACATTTTTTGAAAGTTTCGGATTCTACATTTTTAGTCATATCTTTTTAACTTGCTAGTATTTCAAAAAGTTGTCCACATAAAATTTGTTCAGAATAATTTTCCGCTCATTTTGAGCCCAGTGCGAGCTCTGTAGCAAATCTGGGAGCTTAAATACACTGGAGCCAGGTGCAAAACCGGAAAATTCCTAAAAGCCGGCTCTGGGACCTATCACCTATATTTTTCGAAATCATCACTCCAGGGTATTACTACAACATAATAAGGGGCTAATCCGAAAGTAAAAATTTCAAAATGTTCCCACACTCCTCCACTGACTCGTGATACGCGTGATAATATGAGAGAAATCGCGAGAGAATCGACTACTCGGCGGCAGTGAAAATCAAAATCAACCACTCCCTCTAAAAATTTGGGACAAAGTATTTCAAATGATGCTCTTTCAAACTGCGTCGTCTGAATTTTTATAACTTTCGTCATCTTCGAGATTCAGAAGGTCAAACATGGTACTATCACTTTTTGGAAGTCAAATCGGGCGCATTTAAAATCATAACATGGTTTAAATGTAAGGTAGAAGAACGTTCTTTGTTTAGAATGAAAGAGGAGATCCAGGGCTACAATTCCTGTACAGCTCCTGCGGGGCGGTCGGTCGGACTAAAAATGTCGAAATTTTTCAAATCGGAAAAACCCACAAAAGTTCTTATGCGGAAGTTATAGTCCCTATAGGTGACTAACTTTTCGCCAAAAATCAGACAAATCGTGAAGATGAAAAAAAGAGGGCGCACTTTAGTAGGGTGTTCCCAAAATGGGTTCCAGGAAGAGAAACTTCCAAAAGTTTAATTGGCTGCTATCGGGCTCAAATGGAACCATAATAATCCAAAACAACATTTCAAGTTGTTTCCCCAATTGTTGTAACACTGTAAATGGCCAATAAATTAATATCTTTACCCTCAACAAACGTGTCAATGAAAGTGCGCACCTGTAAATATGATATTTAATGCGATGAATCCGTGGAAAGGCGCAAAACTGTAATATCGGAAAAAATAGTCGTAGGATCCAGCCTCATGGCTAGAATTGTAGAGCACGATGAGCTGAACATTTCATATGTTGAAAGTTGGCTTCTATTTATTTACTGAAGCGAGCTAGAGAGCGTGGAAGATGCTAGAAAACGATGGTGGAGGCGCGCGTGGGAGCACTAAAAGGAGGGGAGGGAGAGGTCAGAGGGCGAGAGCGCCAGACGGTTAGAGCGCCCGCCTTAGGGCGGAGTCTATCAGATTTCTGGCTGTCTTCCACGCTCTCTAGCGCTGTAATGAATAGATAGAAGCTAACTTTCAACATATGAAATGTTCAGCTCATCATGCTTTACAATTCTAGCCATGAGGCGGGACCCTACGAATATTTTGGCCGAAAATACAGTTTTGCGCCTTTCCACGGAATCATCGCAAGAAATATTATATTTACAGGTGCCATCTTTCTTTGACACGTTTCAAGGGATCTTCCTATACTACTTGGAACCGATTTAGCGCAATAGCACCCATCCCATAAGTTGTTGAGGGTAAAAATATTGATTTTCAAATTTGAGGTCATACTGTAGTTTTTGGCCATTTACAGTGTTACAACAATTGGGGAAACAACTTGAAATGTTGTTTAGGATGATTATGGATGCATTTGAGCCCGATAACAGCCAATTATACTTTTGGAAGTTTCTCTGTCTGGAACCCATTTTGGGACCACCCTACTAAAGTGCGCCCTCTTTTTTTCATCTTTACGATTTGTCTGATTTTTGGCGAAACGTTAGTCATCTATAGGGACTATAACTTCCGTATAAGAACTTTTGTGGGTTTTTCCGATTTGAAAAATTTCGACATTTTTAGTCCGACCGACTGCCCCGCACAGGAGCGTGCACTTGGAATGAAATGGTCAATATGAAAGTTGCAGCCCTGGATCTCCTCTTTCATTCTAAACAAACGTCCTTCTATCTTTAATTTAAACGATGTTATGATTTTAAATGCGCCCGATGTCACTTCCGAATAGTGATAGTACCATGTTTGGCCTTCTGAATCTCGAAGATGACGACAGTTATAAAAATTCATCATTTGAAATACTTTGTGCCAAATTTTTAGAGGGAGTGGTCGATTTTGAATTTCACTGCCGCCTAAAATGGTCGATTCTCTCGCGATTCCTCTCATATAATATAATATAATGTATCACGGGCCGATGTCAGCGCTTATCTGGTTACATATCCATTCTTCATCATTTTGGCTTCACAAATTTCCGCCTTTTATCTTAGAGATTGTAAATCGATACATGAATAATCGAAGACTGACTTGGCGACAAACTGTGGTTGGTGCTCTCGACATTTGTGGTGGAATCCGCCGGGCAGGCCCAGTTCTGGATTGATTGCCAGTGTTTGGAAGAGCATCTCGTCGACTCCGTATTCTTACACTTGCAAATATCAAGTTAATATGAATTTACGTTATCTAGATGCGTACGTCATGCGGAAGCAAGTGCATTGGAGGTAATAGGTGAGATGATAATCTACTGGATGATAACCAAAAATGGACCCTTCTGCAGAACTTTCACAGTAGGTTCCCAAAGTGTCACGAATAATTATGTGACAGTTCTACAAAAGGGTTCATTTATTTGGTTATCATTCAGTAGGTTATCATCCGACCTAGCACCCTGCTTGGCAAGTGCCTTGGATAGCTCAGCTAACCATGTCATTAAGCTGTCGGATTAGCGGTGCAACGTTGATCTTATCGAGAATGTAGTCGACTGCCGCACGGGACAGGAGACCCTTAATGATGGAATATGCAATCGCAAATGCGCCACCAGATCGATAATAATAACAAAATGGTGATAAAGCTGGTCACTGTCGAGCAAAATCAAGTAGCATTGAGAGATCCATTAAAAAATATGAGGGATATCGCTCACCTCCATTGAGCCCTTGCCCCACTCGAGGTCCCTTGAATTGCATTCAACCACTGAATATGTGTTATTTATTGTAATTTCATACTTTGAAATGAGTAAATATATAGCATACGTTCAGTTTTCGTCAGATGCTTCGGGCACAAATCCAGTTTGCCCATGTTCCTCTCAAGTGAGGAAAGGCATCGATCCTCAGGACAAGTTGTAATCTCGAGATCGTTTGCTCCTGTAAAATTGTGTTCTTCAGTTACACTATTTGATGTCTTTGCGTCATAGTGATTAATTATACCTCCATAGATCATGAGGATCTGAGTCATCTGCCTATGAGTCTTGAGCATCACGTCGTGGTTCTGAAGGAATCAATTAATAAAACAAAGGAAACAACAAAGGAATAAATACAAAAAAATAAAGCTACTGCAGGAACATCTCATGCTGTTAATTTTTTGGTTTAAAAACAGTTTTGATAGATAACATTATCGATATTTCACCTGCAGTAACATCACGTATTCCCACTTGCTTTCTCTCGTCGCTCGCATGCATTCGATGTGTGCCTGATTGGAATATAATAATTATATTTAAAAACAAAAACAAAAACAAACAAAAAACAATGTTTGAATGACCTCACCTCGTTGTGGTTGTGCCCGGCACTATTCAAGTCGTGCCAGCGTCTGTAGATTAATTAATTAACAGCATAAGGATAAACGAGAAAGAAATATATTTCTTTTTGATATTAGGTTGGTCGATAATGAATACAAGATTTTTAAAAAAATTTAATTTTCCCGCTTTTTTGCAGGTTGGCAATTTCCCAACTCTAGAATGTTCTAGAGTGTTCTCGGAGGTACTCCCCTAAAGATATATAAAAGCGGCCGCTTCAAGGTAGAATAAACTATGACCGACATTACCGAAGACCAACTTCACGTCTTGTACTATTAGGAATGGCTGCGCGGAGCCAACGCGAGCAAGACCACTGCTAACATCAACGGAGCATTCAAGAAGGATGTGACTACCTACAGCACAGTACACCGATGGTTCAATCGCTTTGAGGAAGGAGAGACGAATCTCGAAAGCGGACACTCCACTGGTCCCCCAATCACCACCGATGATTCTGAATTACTCCGTGCCATAAGGGAGAAGCCGGAATCAAGCACCCGTGAACTGGCGACCACACTTGGGTGCGTCCATAGTACTGTTGTCAACCACCTCAAAACGCTTGGCTACCACAAAGTTCTATCCAGATGGGTGCCCCACCAACTCACCGATGGCCAGAGGATGACCCGTACAAGCATCTGCCAATCTCTCCTCCTTCGCCCCCACAGGAAGGAGCTTCTAGAAGACCTCGTGACTGGAGATGAAAGTTGGATCCTCTACGATAACAGTACCCGTCACGCTGTCTGGATCCCCCGAGGAGAAGAGCCGCCAACGCAACCCAAAGCCGACCCCCATCCAAAGAAGATTCTTCTGTGCTGCTTCTGGGATGCGCAAGGGATGCTGTACTATGACCTGCTCACTCAAGGGAAAACAGTCAGTTCTATCCTCTACAGTACTCAACTGGACAATCTGGCCGCTGCGATGAAACAGAAGCGTCGGAGACGAACTACAGTATACCTGCTTCATGACAACGCTCGACCTCATACAGCAAAGTTAACTCAGTCCAAGCTTGCCGAACTGAACTGGGAAACCGTACCCCACCCGCCATATTCTCCTGACTTGGCACCCTCTGACTACCACTTGTTCCGGGCCCTCAAGTTGTTCCTACGCAACAAAACCTTCGCGGACTTTGACCACCTGAAAACCGATGTCGCCAACTTCTTCGAGTCCCAGCCATCGTTCTTCTGGGAGAACGGCATCAATGACCTGCCCAATAGGTGGACCAATGCTGTGCAGTACAATGGTGATTATATTGTTGATTGATTGTTGTGTGTTGTTGAATTATAAATAAAAATGTTATGAACAAAAAAATCTTGCATTCATTATCGACCAACCTAATAGAATCGGAACGGGAATGACAGCTTGAAATGTGTTTTAAACAGAAAACCCACATGTAAACAAGTAAACATAAATATTGACCTTGTAACAACAACTCTTCCAGTTTGAATATCCGCTCAATAAATTCAGCAGATGCCTGATTTCAAAATTACTAGGAAATGTGCTGTCATTTGACAATTTATTGAACCTTTGTATCAATTGCAAAACAGTAGACATTTTCGGTCGTGTAGTTCGTAGCAAGCTGATCCTCTAAGAACTCGTAATCCTGAAATTCAGTTTTTGAATTTAATTTTGATGAACTTATAATCTTATAAACTCACCTTGTACACAAGTCGTGCGTATAAAATAGGAAACCCTGTGTCGAAATTGCGGGGCGGTAAGATCCGATCCTTCAATGATATATATCATTCGTTTACCCGATAAGTTAAATAATCAATTCAATGATAGGATCTGAATAGATGGACAAGCCATGCTCAATCTGGACCCTCTTTCCACTAGCGTTGGTCTATGTTCTGCTATTTCATGGAAGTCGGTATTGAAAGTGAAATATTTATTCGAATGCTTGCCTTCATGTAATCCTTGTCGCCTCGAAACAGCCGCGCACACTCGACGTGGGCAACCTCAGGACGTTTTCTGAGGAACAAATATGAGAAAATGCGTATTTCTGAAACACGCGAAGATGTCGTTTCACCATATGTGTTTTGTTTCTCATACAATATTTGCATACTATTACACATTCATGTATGTTTTTATTCATTATAATTAATTTATGCATGTAATATTTATCAAAAATCTCACCTATAGACTGCGCCATCACTTCT
This sequence comes from Pristionchus mayeri, assembly GCA_036245805.1. NCBI lineage: Eukaryota > Metazoa > Nematoda > Chromadorea > Rhabditida > Neodiplogasteridae > Pristionchus > Pristionchus mayeri. The sequence goes on from BTRK01000002.1 coordinate 9,198,712, forward strand.
TCTCAGCGTTAACCGATGACTCCCTCGATCGTTTCTACTCAATAAATCTCTTTTGCTCCTAGTTGCCCTCAGATCGCTCGTGATGGACAGTGTGTTAGGTACATCATGCGAGATATTTTGATGGAATGTTAGTTCCACTCGTTCTATAAATTTATTAGAGATGTATCATGACATCTTCCAATTATATTCGAATTGTTTAAGCACAAAATAACCTCACCAGGGTATTCGGTAATTATGAAGGCACCAGAGATAACGATAAGGATCGTGACTAAAATGCATGTAGATATGCTTCTGAAATCAATTCAATTATTTCATAATTTTCTATATTTTTCTTTAATTAGCTCTACTCACTTCCACTTAGTAGTCTTCATTGAAGCGATATTGTTGGTGACCATAGGAAACTGTTTGACCTACAATTGGGTGGGGTTATCTTTAGAAAGTGAGCGCCTTGCTAGAAGCGTGCTAGCTCAACTATACACCTACATGGTGATTTGTTTTCGAATATATTTTGACATTTTCGAAACTATTTTTAACCACGACGCACAAACATGACGCGAAACAATGTTCTGATCATTTCTTACTTTCGTTGCCAGACGTTATGCATTACTCTCCCAGAAGGGATACAGAGATCGATCTTACGATCTTAGGCTTTAGATGTTCTGTGACGGTGATATGCTGCCGTTGCATATTAACGTAAATATAATAGTGGGTGAATTCCTCTAATCAAATGAGCAAGGGGCGCAAGCGTCGCTATTTGCTCTATTTTCGAATTGCAATTTCGAAAATAATTCCCTATGGACATGCTGGCACGTAGCGGCTCATATTTCAGGGTTAACATGTCCCTTCAGTTGCATTATGCCTCCTTAGCCTGACTTGTATCTATTATTTCCCATACAGATAAATATGTCTAGTCTTGTATTTATTTTTATCTGAAAATCTGTCGTTCTTCCACCGTTTAAGTTCCACGTTCCTCAAATGACTCGGCTGTCAAATACTTGATCATGATATATACTAATGCACAACACCTCTCCAAATCATGGGAAATTCGATGTGGTAAGCTCATTGTGGAAATCGATACCCTTATTTGCATGATTAAAGTTCTCAATTCAACGAATGCCCAACGAAATAATATCAAATATACTTAACAAGATGAAAAAGGAGGATCGAATTAATTTCGGAGCAATTAATACTCAGTTTCGCGCACTTCAAATGAGGGCCGGTTACAATTGCTTCAAGAGTGTAATATACAACCCAGTAAGTGAAAATCGAGATATTTTTTTCAAATATTGTTTGATTTGGCCAGATAGTAGAAAAAAACACAAATCGCAAATGATGAATTGCAGTGTGCATTTCAGAATGATTTCCTCAAAGTTGTATTCGACGGATCGAGCATTCATGTCGATTTGACCCCACTTGATAAGGATCTACACGGTGTTTTCAAACATTCCAGCACAACACTTGTATCAAGGTCTGCGTCTTCTTCAAAATGATATATTAGGTTGTAACAAAAGTTTTGCACGATGTCGACCATGAGTTTGAGCTCGCCTAAAAAACTTCACTTGAATCGTCATGACCTGATTGGATATAATATATTTGGGGAATACTTGTTCATTATATTCACATCTTCGAATCAAATCCCGTTCAGAATATGCGAGAAAAATGCGAGAAAAACAGGTTTTGTCAAAAGTTAAATATTCACGATGCACACACACATTTGTTTGTCGCGCTCATATTCTAACATAAAAAAATCGTTGTATAATCTCACATAGTGGAGTGGCAAGCCCTTTGGTTGTACTTTCTAAAACTATATGGGATCTTGTGATTGCGTCAATGTAGCACGACTTACACATCATTAAATCCGGTCATTAGCGAGTAATCATTGATCAAAGGATCGTTTATCTTGATTCGAGAATCAAACATATTGGCTTTATGAATAGTGCATTGCCATCTAACACTATGAGGTTGTATATCATAAAGGAATCATCACAGCCAAAATCTTGAAAGTCGGTGTACTTTGTTCGAGTAAATCTCTTCAAAAGGGAGCTATACCCTAAATCGGCCAAGCCAATAAGTGGTAGAGTAAGAGTAGCTTGTGCAGTTAACTACAAAAAATATTAGCTTCTATGTATGCTAGAAACATGGTGACGACGGAAATGATAATTGCAATGTCCTAACATCGGTATCTGGGTTTAATAAATTGTATTATTAAAAACTATCTAATCTTTAATCTTTATCGCCAACGCATGAAGCGCCGTCAAGGGAAGGACAAGTGGGGAGAGTAGGTTGGCCTTTTAGCTCGATCACAGCGAGCTCAGGGGATGGGGGGTGGTGGAATGTGGCAGTTACATGTTACAATCGTATTCGTGAGGATGATAGGATCAGGTCAGGGGAATCTCGGATTTGTTTACGGAACAAGGGACGGGAAGAGAGTACTAATGGGTCAGGGAGGGTATTCCAGAGCGGTAGGACTCTACTAGCACATGTTGAAAACGATGCTGGCACTCTGAATGGGACAGCAATGCGCAGACTATTGGAAGATCGTAAGTTACGAGTGAGCGGAGCAATCGTGTACAAGTCAGCAGAGTCGTGGTGCACGTGTTTGTGAATGGAATCGTATACAAAAAACATATCGCGAACTGCACGGCGATACTCAAGGGTTTCAAGATTGGATTTCTTTAGTCGATCAGGATAAGATAGAAGGGAAATAGAACAACGTCGGAAAACTCTCCTTGTGAATTCTCGCCGCACAGATTCTAGTTCATTTACTAGACCAACTGATGTGGGATTCCAGATTATAGTGGAAGATTCTAATAGAGGGCGTATGTATATTGAGTATGCTTTTACAAGAAGTTCGGGAGATTTGGAGTGAAACGATCTCAACATGAGGTTACACATTAATCGCGCTTTCCTAGTAATTTGACTAATATGGAACCCGAAGTGTAAGTTTTTTGAAAAGAATACACCCAGGTCTCGAACTTCGTCTTTACTCGATATAATTTGACCATTGAGCATATATTGGGTTCGATTCTTTAGATTTCCCAAATGTAAAACATTACATTTAGGTGAGCTAATACTCATATTCCATGTATTAGTCCAATCAGAAATTTTGCTAATCGCATCTTGAAGGTGGGTGCTAAAATCAGGGACTATCGCATAAATCTTAAGGTCGTCGGCAAAAATATTGTAATGAACCGTTCGGGGGATACATTTGCCCAAGTCATTAATGTAAATAATGAATAGCAGTGGCCCGATTGCTGAACCTTGGGGTACACCCGATTGGATAGGTGAGGGCGGGGATAGGTATTCTCCTACAAACACGCGTTGCGATCGGCCTAATAGATAGGACTCAAACCATTGAGTGATAGCAGGTGAGATACCAAGAGTATTGAGCTTATGAATATGCAGTCTAAGATCAATGGAATCAAATGCTTTCTTGTAATCAAAAAGAATTGTATCGACCGACTTTTTTAAACTCAGCTGCTTAGCATAGAAGGAAAAAGTTTCGGATAAAGAGGAAGTTGGGCTTCTAAAATTACGAAAACCTGCTTGCCTAGTATCTAATAAGTTATGCTCGTCTAAGAAATCTACAATGAAATTAATGAGAATTTTTTCAAATATTTTTGAGGCAGTGACTGTAAGGGAGATGGGGCGATGATTTGAGATAGAGGGATCTCCTGGCTTTTTTGGAATAGGTTTTACATGAGCAGTTTTCCATTGAGTGGGTGAGGTGCGCGAGGAGAGAGAGATGTTAAAAAGAATAGTGAGGGGAGTAACTATTGATGTTTTACACTTGCAATAAACCAGGTTGGGAATCATATCAGGTGAGCCATTGAATTTAGGAATTAATTGCGAAATTGCAGAGAGTATATATAAGGTTGGTGCATAAGTTTTTTTCCAATTTTGGAGGTGAAGTTCAAAGCCACCTATGAACCGCCCCTCAAATCGTATCAATACAAATTTGTAGCATAATGTAGGGGTATAGTTCACAATTATTATGATATGTCCAAATTGTGACGTGTTTTTAAATCATACTAGATATGAAAGGTTAACCAAAAGTTAATTTCTCACATAAATATTGAAAAAAATGGGCGCGCTCTTGTTTTGCAGGGAATATTGGCTGGACATCTTCACATCCATTTTTGAGAAGCCCCTTGAATGCGCTTTCAAATAACAGGTTGAAATCGGTGCTAGTCTAATTAAACACATAATTAGGGAGTGGCTAATCATACAAGATAGATATAAATTCCACGTGATATCTCATTTTTCTTCCCTTATGTACTAAAGAGACTGGCTTGTTTAAAGGGGCGATTTAATCTTGCACTATAGGGCTACTTTACTATTAGTGAAATTTGGGACATTTCATCATCCCCTTTTCAAAAAGATATTTTTTTCCAAAATGCGATTATTGGACTAACAGATCAAAATGTTGACTCTTGTTGATTATTTTGAGAGTCCATTTTCTGAATGCACAGGAATTCCGCCACTATGTGAAGCTATTGAGTGATAGGTCAAGGGTAGCTAATGCTAAGGGACACAAAAACGTGGGACATCTATCTATCATCTAATCAGCAAGCTGTGAAATACATTGATGTCGATGTGCAAATTTCGTCATAAAAATGTTGATGACTGCAGCGTTTGGTTGCAGTAATGAATGTCCATAATAACGCAATTTTAAACTCCTCATGTTAGTAACTTTATGCTGAGATAGGCTTGGTTTCGATAAGTCAATGCGAACGGAACAACGGGAAAGGGAAGTGAATTTGGTCACGATTAACTGAACCCAACAGTGAAATTAGCTAATTTTGTGAGCAGGTAATTTGTGCCAAACACGATTCACATGTATATTCGTGATGTACGTTCATCGAGCTTCACGATAGTGTTGATGGTTTCACCTGATCACTACACACTGGAAAGCTCTAACCTGTTAAATTCATACCGAAATTCGTAGTGGGGATTACTTTGACCTCGCACTATGGCCACAAGGCGATCTCAATAGGTCTGTACTAAAGTGCTCTTAAGAGAGTATCCATGCACTCATAATATATGATAATCAGAATGAAAATCAATTAGAGCCAAAGACCGGAATATGTGAAAAGTTGAAATTGGAAAAAACGTATGCACCAACCTGATAGTTTCGGGGCTGATGTAGGGTAAGTCGAACGAAAATCGGGGATGAGGGGTCTGAGGGGGGGTTAAACCAGAAGGTGGGGTTTGAACCTTAGCGAAAAAATCAGAGAAGGCATTAGCCTTCTCTTCATTGTTCAGAAGGATGTTTCCATTACCATCAATTATGCCTGGTAGTTTTGAATTGTTGACTTTTAAGCGATTTTTGCAATAATTGAAGAAGGAGCTAGGGTTTCCCGAATTAACAGCTCGAGACTCACGATGAGTTTCGTATGATTTAAGAGCACGATCGAATCTCACACGCAAAGAGTGAGTTAAGTCACTATTTGGCGCCGCCATGTGGAATTTTTGCAACTTTATGAATATTTTATGAAGGAATTTTGGATACCTCGTGGACAAGCTTGGGCGCCTAAGGGGGATATGAGCGTCTAATATTTCATTTATGACATCGCTAAAATATTGGTATGCTTGAGTTGAGTTTTTATTTCTAAGATCCACCGACCAATTGTGCGCATAAATATAGTAGTTTATCATATCCCAATCAGCTAAGGCATATTTCCTAGATGAATAATTTATAATTTTCCGAGGCGAAGACAAAGAAACTGAGAAGCTTATACCCACATGGTCAAATAGAGGAACATCGGGTTTGACTAAGAATATTATGGGATAATTACAAAGAAGGAGATCAAGAGTATTGGTTCCGCGGGTCGGAAAATCAACAATTGTTGGAATTTTTTCGTAATCACGAAATCCAAGAAAAGGGATACGGACTGAGTAGGGGAGGAATAGGTGCCCCAATCAATCGAGGGATAATTGAAATCACCAATAATTATTGGATGGGCACAATTTGAAGCATTATCTAAATAGGAGAGAAAGGGATCAAGGGAAGAAGAGGGTGAATTGGGCGCACGATAAACCACAATTATTCTGAGGGAATTGCATTGAGGAGAGGGATTGGCTGAGTATATATCAACCGTCAGGCACTCAAAACCAGGTGAGATGAAATTGGAGACAAAGACAGGGAGAATGGATAAATGGGCATAGAGAAGGACACCCCCGCCTCTGCCAACATCACGATCGCATCGAAACATAAAATAGTCTGGGAGTCCTCTCAATAGAAGCGCATCGCAATCATCTCCAGAGAGCCAAGTCTCAGATAAAGCAAAGAGAAGGTATTTGCTGTTAGACAATATATAGGTTACTGTATCGATGAGGTTCCTAATTCTCCGGGAATTTCCGTAAAAGAAGGAGATATTTTTAATGGGAGGAGGAAAAAGGTGACAATTAAAAAGAGAAGGAATTGAGAGAAGGGGCCTATCACTCACATAACTGCCACATTTCACCTAAGCGAGATTGGAGCTGCGCTGTTCACTCGCTGCCGGAGCCGCACTACCTGAAGAAGTGGCAGTTTGAGAGGAGGGAGGGGGGTAAGCTTTTTTCTTCCTTCGATTGGTATCAGCACACTATCAGTACATGTTCACACAAAAATAAGTATGAGCTATCCGTGGAAGGAACTTAACGTTTTAATGCATTTGAGATTGATGTGCATACGGCTACGGCTGTGCGGTAAAGGCAACTGATTCTGACCATGCCCCTTTTAACGCGAGATCAAAAATTACCTGTGCTTATGGAACTCCATTTGTGATAATTCCCATTTGCATATTGTACTGTTATGCCTGTTCAGCACACCGAGATATGTGCTCTATCTCAGTTGTCCATAAAATGCAGACCGCAAAATTATGAAGTTCAGTTTTCAACTGCAGCAACTTTGACTTTAAAATGTGACCACAATATCGAATGGTTTGGTTACTACTAATGTGTCATAGAAAGAGTATGCAAGCACTCATCAAATATAGGTATCAATATTAATTGATTTTGAAAATAAAGGACAGGGTGTGGCAGAGACGAAATTTTGTAAATCGTGCACAACTTGTGTTACAACCTGATTTTTTACTACAGACTCATCTGGGTACAGAAATCGCACGGAAGCTCAATCACGCATTCAAAAGCTGCGAATTCGAAGTGTTGGACATTACTTTCAATGAATATTCTGAAAGGTAGCGTACATTTTTAATCCATTGAATACATTTGAACTTCAGATTCGTGCCTGAATTTTTTCAACGTTGTAAATCAGTCAAATCAGTGACCGCTAGATGGGAGAAGTGCGATATCCCAAATCTGAGCATAAATGACCAGGTATTCGTACATCTTGTAAATAATTCGAATTACCTCAACTTATTTGCCCGCACATCAATCACCGTTTCGGCACTCGCAAGTGCTTTTGATGTATGATTATTATTAGAGTACAAAATAATATTATTAGTTGGTCTGTGATTAAACCTTATTATTTCTTAATGCAATTGAGGTATTCGAAAAAATAATTTAAAAAACAAAAAAATGGTACTGAAATCTCGTTATCAGCCTGCCATAATAGATCTCGAAAATGTAGAATTGTTTCCAGTTGGTCTGCAATTCTCAAACGAAGAAGGAAGTGTTGTGCTACGTCTCCAAAAGTGTGGTCTTTGAGTGGATAAGGCAGCTGGACCGCCGAAGATTTAACATTGCAGTGACAGTCAGGGATACGACATCAAGATCTGTACTCGAACATTATGAGACCAATTTGTTTGAAAAGAGCCTGGACATCCGCATGAGAACAGCTAATTTCTGGAGGGTTTGATCAAAATTTTAATTTGTTTTCTTCAAATTTATAAATTAATTATACCTTCACATTTATAAATTCATTATTAACATCTGAGAACGATGAATGATTATCACATTAGTATAAAACAAGATCGAAAACAAAGTATGCATTTATTAAGTACATTCAGTTTATAAATTTTAAACATGACATCAACACATGAACACATTATTGATTTCTTGTTCCATGCGATGTTACGATTTTTGATACTTTCGTGTTGTTGGTGAACAGCTTCTCTGAAGATGTCGATATTTATGGCCATATTAAAATTTTATTTTTAAACGCAGAAATCGGGTTTTTAAGATGACGTTGCATACATTTACAGACGCGCTCAAAAGTATTGAAACGATTTGATTTTTTCATATAACTTTTTCTACCGTTGACTTAGCAAGTTCGATGTTGGGGCGCTATATACCAAACCAATAGAAGAATACGATGCGAGTATTGCGTCATCACGTGCCCCATAACTATTTGCGTAGTGATGACGCAATCGAATTTCACTTTTTCCAACAGGCTTTATTCTTATATAGATTTTTTCTACTCACCACACTTTCTGTGGTTGGAGTCATGCCCGAGGCCTATCGAGAAAAAAATTATGAGGTTGCTGCGCGACCGCACGTTTGCTGCAGCCTTGCTGCAATAAGAGGGTCTGAAATTCAAATCTCGGCTTCTAGACCAGCTAGAGACTCGTTCAAAGCACCAAAATGATCCTCATCGCGATCCTAGGTGATCCTGTGAATATGGAAAGGATATTCCAAAATTTGCCCTCAGGGCATGGAAAATCATTTTTTCACATGACCACTTTTTGGAGATTCATAACTACGTAGGAACTGTATATAAAAATCTGGTTTTTGGTTAGTCATATTCATTATGCTGTATATATATGGTTCCCTACTTTTTAGGTTGTTTGAATATCTTTCCTGCCTTCGGCGATCGTTTTTCGGAGGCACTTTCGAGTCCCCGGCCCGCTATTTTCGTCCGCGCTCTATCTCCAACTGGACCCAGAGTTGTTCAAACATTTAAAAAAGTTGGGGATCAGTTCCCCAGAACAAGTTGGACTTGTACACGCAATAACAAAAGTTTTCCTTAACATCGAAGGGTCATGCAATCAGGACCACGGTGCACCTCCGATAAACGATGGCCGCTGGCAGGAAAGATATCCAAACACTCTAAAAAGTTGGGAGTCATATCTAGGACATTGTAGACATGACTAAGCAAAAACCAGATTTTTATATGCAGTTCCTACAGAGTTATGAATCTCCAAAAAGTGGCCATGTGGAAAAGTGATTTTTTCATGCCCTGAGGGCAAATTTTGGAATATCCTTTCCATATTCACAGGATCACCTGGGATCGCGATGAGGATCATTTTGTTGCTTTGAACGAGTCTCTATGTGTTACAACTTGTGGATTCGGAAAAGTCAATCATCCAAAATATTTTTTTTGAAATATTATTTTTGGTTTTCTTCGGTCGAAATTGTCGGTTTTCCGTTCATAACTCCTTTATTTCGGATTCTCACGCGTTCTAATAGTGAAATTCGGATTCTACGCGACAAAATACACCATAAAAACTATAATATAAATAATTTTAAGAAATTCGATTTTTCGACCCCAAAATGAAGGGACGGGTCATAGTAAATTTGTGGATTTCGCTTTGTTGAAGTGAAAAACGAAATTTTGAGATAGGAAATGGCAAAATGTAAGAGAAAAAATCATCGGGACTTCAAAATATGAATATTTTTAAAAGTTGAAAAACTCGAAAAAATCGAATTTTGGTCATTTTTTGGTCTTTCCAGCCTCAAATCTCAAAAAGCCACGGGCTTAACGGTCATTTCTATTTTTTCTTAGAGTAAGTCGATGTCGTTGATTAATAATCTGTGCTCAAAAAGTGGTAAAGAGGGGGGTCCCCGATCCGGCAGAATTTGCTTTCTGGTTTCAAAAATGAAGTTTCAATTTTTTCACGATGAAGATGAAGCCATACATTTTCATCGACAACATAAAAGTTGCTTAGAATATCTTTGCGCACATTTTGAGCCCAAAGCCATCCTCTAAGCTCATCTGGGACCTGTTTTATGATAGAGCCGGAACCAAAACCGGAAAATTCCTAAAAGACGGTTCTGGGAAAAACTGCCAACGTCAAAAGTTTTCTCGTCCCCAATATACTCTAACATAAATATTTCATGGATATTGCTCAAACTTTCGGCTCCTTGTTCCTCCTGGTTATGCATTCTCTCAGAAGACGCGTGCTATATCAAAACTCTTCAATTTACATATTCTCTTGATCGATCAAGAAGAGATTAAATATAATGAAGGGATCGTGGTATCGTTTCTCGAAATCTATTCAAATTAAAGCTCACATCAGGTCGCGTGAATAAATTTGTCTTTGCGGTAGGGATTTGTCTCCTCCACATTCTAGACAGAGACAAGCTCCTCTGGTCCATCATTTCTATGGAAAATGCTTCTGCGCACTGGCAACGCAATTTCAGTTTATCACTGTCAATTTGGGCAGATTCAGTCCGGAGTGCCCACCTTTCGCCAGACCTATTTACTGTATTATATACTGTATTATAATGTACAATTTTTAAAATTGCGCGCTACTAATCTTGGATCAGTCCCTTAGAGCCAATATGAATTTTTCGTTCCCTGGAGAGGGCCTTTAAAACAAATTTTCGGATATTTTTTAAAAGAAATTCATTACCATGCAGCCAATTAATTGCCGTGTACAAATTGGAAGGCCATTGAACCCGCCAGCAAGAATGCGAGAGGCATGGGAAAGAAGTTCGCGTATACATAACTGTAGAGTTGTGTTTGGTCTATGGCACATTTATGTAATAATAGGGCTTTTTTCCGAGAGGTGATAAGAAAAAGAAAAGGAAAGACAAATAAAATAGCATTCGGCTATCACGATAAGGCGTGCTCTACCGCCCCTGCGTCAGCTTTCAGTCTGCACTGCTGTTATCAACGACCTATGCATCATGCTAACCGCCCGTGTTGTGTGAACCGCCCACGTAGTGGGGGATTTTGCTTTTTCGTGTTTGTTCACTGTCAATATTTATTAACCCCTTTGGTCTTGGTGGATCTGCAGGCGAGGTGAGCAATTATACGAGATCTCTGAAGAGTGCAGGAAGAATGGAAAGGTAAAGTTAGGTAAAGTTACATCCCGTCTTCGAGACTGGGCTCGCGGGAGACCACTGCTAGGCCACTGTCAATTTGGGCAGATTCAGTCCGGAGTGCCCACCTTTCGCCAGACCTATTTACCTACGTGATTAGCCACGACTACCAATTCCCCGTCCCCATTGGGTAGGGGACTTGGTGAGGCGGAGACGGTCTCACGGCCGGGAATCAAGCCCGGTGGGATGAAATGGGAGGGTGCGCCATAGACCACTACACCACTTCGTCTCTAACCACGAAGGAAGGATGGAAAGGGTGCGGCCTAAATAGCTCCTCCGATTAACAATACAAGTCCCAATAAAACATATGCACTAACAATGTTGAGGCGATCATATTCGGTACGCAGATGAGCATAACTTGAACCAGTCTTAATTAATTAATTACTTAATACTTTATATAGCATTTTTTAGTTGTTAACACCTTATTAATGGTTTTGCTGGCACCCGAGCCGTTCGTGCCCGTAACGACGGATCTCTGAAAAATATCAGCTTTCGAGTGGCAAAGTAGGTGTGGTACAGTACGCTCTTGATCACGATCACTACGATCAGTATTACGTATATCATGGAGGAGGCTGCAGCGACTGCGATATTGTGCACAGCGTGCGGCCAGGTGGCATAATGTAGGCGATGCTTATTGTTTACAAATCGTTGATTTGAGTACTATTCCCCCAGACTGATAGGTTGGCGCCAACATGAGTTGAATTGCCGTAATTTTCGAATGTTTTCGCCCAAATATTGGGTTATTGGTTTGTTTCTTTTTTTGCTTCATAATGGTCGTGATTACCTCTTCAAAGTCATGAATCATAGGATAAAATATGATGACTTGAAGCGAGGAGTTGACTCCCCGTTAAATAAGTGACTACTTTCATTCATTAAATTGTTTATGATCGTTTATGTTTGAAAAATTATATCAAAACTCTTCAATTTACATATTATCTTGATCAATCAAGAAGAGATTAAATATAATGAAGGGATCGTGGTATCGTTTCTCGAAATCTATTCAAATTAAAGCTCACATCAGGTCGCGTGAATAAATTTGTCTTTGCGGTAGGGATTTGTCTCCTCCACATTCTATACAGAGACAAGCTCCTCTGGTCCATCATTTCTATGGAAAATGCTTCTGCGCACTGGCAACGCAATTTCAGTTTATCTAACAGGTTCTCGTCGCAACATGGGTGCAACTAAAGGCCGCACTCACGTTGGCGAAAAATCACCGACTGAAAAACTCGTGTTTGTTCCGTGTATCGGTTATTTTTTAGTGCTTATCGGAGCGGGCAGTCTGCCTTATGCTACATTTTTCATTCTTCTCGATTGAATTTTTCCCAACTCAGCAAGCGATCACCTCTTTCTATGCACTCAATTGAGTTGCGAGTTGCTGATCTCGATTAGTGAACATGTCGGAGGAACTAGGCGACTTCACTGCTCCGGATCGACTTCGCGAGTTAGTCGACATCCTCACCGAGAATGGTTGATTAATAATTTGTTTAATTATTATTAATCTTACTTTAATAATATTAAGGCAAGAACAACAATCGCTTCGAAAATTTCACATTACTCAATACTTCGAAGTGGATTCTGGCAGGTAAGAAATGGGTTGTATAGAAAATCTCCTTTTCACTTCCAAAATGGTAGCAAATCTATCGTATAGGCGGGTTCCCAAAGGAACATCTCCGCTTCTATGGCTTCCCTTCTTCGCATCCTGTTTATCTATTCATTGTCGAAGTGGCTGAAGGCCGATCGTTAGTTTAAACTATTTTTCATTTTTCGTGCTTACAAATAAATACAACACAAATGCCTATGATGGCATCAACTGTAAACATGCCCTTTCAGCCTTCATGTGCATGTGCGAACACCTTATGGCGGCCATGACATGTATGCACTTTTCATTCGTTTATCATTCTTAAATAGCTCCAAGTCTTATATCTATAATTACTTGTTTTTCTAAAAATCGTATATGTTCACCTAAAAATACAATATATCAAATATTAACTGTACTTACAAGGAATGACCGCGAGGGTAGGTTGGAGTTTCTAAACGAGAAATAGCGCGATCGAAAGATGATAAAATTCTAAGAACTTCTACGTTTTTAATATCTGCTAAACGCCACTGTTGATGTCTGTGCTCATGTGGGGAGAGGTGAAAAACCGTTCATTTCCGAGGCTTCAGAAATTCCACTACCACCCAGACTTCCACAGAGGCGTTTAGCAGATATGAAAAACGTAGAAGTTCTTAGAATTTGATCCTATTTCGATCGCGCTAGGTCTCGTTGAAAAATTCCAACCTACCCTCGCGGCCATTCCTTGTTAGAATGATGTGCTTCTTGCAGGGATGTACTCGAGCAGAGTTTGAAAGCACTGCTCAAGGAGCTACATTCTTTGGTTGAGAAGCACGGAAAGCTGGTCCTCGAATCAGATACCACAGTGCGAGCTGCAGTAAGTGTTCGGATTATTAAGACGAAGAAAAACACATATTTTTTAATTGAGTGCTTGAAACGATTGAATTGTACACACTCTCCCGACCGGTCGAGAGGAAAGAACGTGCATATAATGGAGATATCACGGAATAGTGTTATATTGTCTAGAACTCTAATTCTGACCTGTAGGATCACGTAGTGTTATGTTGATAAAGGTGCGGTGTACATATGAGCTATCACGGGAGTAGACTGTGTTGTAAATGACATGGGCAAATTTTCGATGCAATGATCAAATTCATAAAATATTTGCAGTTCTTCAAGCTCCAACGACAGGGCGCGAAACACTAAGCTTCTCTATGTCTTAATAATAGATGAACTACCAGGCTCCGGAACGCTATGCAATCGGAACGGTAGATATTGAGGAAGACTACACGTTCATTCACGCCATGTGGCCGTACGGAGCCCACTCGCCCGCAGAGAGCACAAAATTTTACAAGATTTGTATCAAGTATTGTGCACTTCTCGCAATTTCTTCGCTGGTTTCACACTGAGCAGATGAATAACTCCACATGGAACTAGAATTCGTAATACGGGTCATCGTTTCTTCATTTCCCACACTATCTCGCCGCTCGACCGATCTAGATAGCGTGGGAAATGAAGAGACGGTGACCCGAATTACGAACTCCACAGGGAACGCCTCACTCATCTTCCCTCTGTTTGCATCAGAAGCTCGAATGGAAGTCTGGCTGCGTGGGAGCTGATGAATTCAATGGGCATGGTTATGATTACAACTCAAATAAAATTACACAATTATCTACCGTTATAAAATTTAAAATTGCGGTATTTATAGTGTTTCTATAATTGATATAATAGCTTTTTATAGTCGTCAGTTTCATAAATCAACTCTTTAAGTTTAAAAACATTGCAGATGACGCACTTATTTACCCTGGAAGCACATCGAAGAAAGGGATTGGGTCTTCTTGTGGAGAACCTTCTATCTCAGTGTCTTATCGGGTTATTTTTAACTGCCCAGATTAAATCTCAAATAGATACACTTGCAATGATCAAATATAAGCAGTAAAGCTACATAAATTTCAGGGAAGACGTATACGTCTTCAAGTATGTTTCCAAGTCAAATGCACACATTGTCAACTCTACTAAACGGAATCCCTTCTGGAGTCAGTGGACGACCCTCGACGATCAAGGAGAGAAGAGAGAAATGATGTGGACATTCAGCGGGTTCAAGTACACGGGATAGGCGATAAATATGCTCATCGTGTTCACATTTGTTTTCGTCTAACTCCGATATATTATGGAAACACAGTTACGTTACTGGGCTTGGATTTGTATGCATGCATTAAAAATGATTCAGAATTGTATTTATAAATGATATTACGAATGGCTTCAAAACATATTTTAATTATACAATGTGTATTATTTTATTGAGTTCCCGTCCCATGCGATGCGCCGACCTGTGTTACTTTCGTGTTGTTGGTCAATAGCTTCTCTAAAAGTGTCATTATTTGAGAATAATATATAACTTTTTAATTTCGGAAAATTGTGTCTAAAAAGATGCGCATGTGCACCTACCCAATCTACAAGCTCGGAGTGCGAAAGTTCTGATGGAGCTGTTTATGGCGAGATATACGAATGGTGGCAGACCTGTTAATAATAATTTTGCAACGTGAAAACAAATTTTCTGATAATATTTTTAAGATTTGCTACCATGTACAAATTGGAAGGCCATTGAACCCGCCAGTAAGAATGCGAGAGGCATGGAGAAGAAGTTCGCGTATACATAACTGCAGAGCTTTGTTTGGTCTATGGCATATTTATGGAATAATAGGGCTTCTTTCCGAGAGGTGAAAAGAAAAAGAAAAAGAAAAATTAGCATTCGGCTATCACGATGCGGCTATCACGATAAGGCAGCGTTCAGTCTGTCCTGATGTTATCAGCGACCTATGCGTCCGGATAACTGCCTGTGTTGTGTGCACGTAGTGGGGGATTTTACTTTTTCGTGATTGTTCACTGCCAATATTTCTTAACCCCTTTGGCCTGGGTGAATCTGCAGGCGAGGGGTGCAATTATGTGAAATCTCTGAAGAGTGCAGGAGGGATGGAAAGGGTGCGGCCTAAATAGCTCCTCCGATTAACAATAAGTGCCAATTAAACATATGCACTAACAATGTTGAGGCGATCATATTCGGTGCGCAGATGAGCATAACTTGAACCAGCATCTTAATTAATTAATTATTTAATACATTATATAGTATTGTTTTAGTTGTAAGCACCTTATTAATGGTTTTGCTGGCGCCTGAGCCGTTCGTACTCGTAACAACGGATCTCTGAAAAAAATCAGCTTTCGATTGGCAAAGTAGGTGTTGTTGTGTACAGTACGCTCTTGATCACGATCACTACGATCAGTGTGACGTATATCATGGAGGATGCTGCAGCGACGGCGATATTGTGCACAGCGTGCGGCCAGTTGGCATACTGTATGAGAGGTTCATCAATATTGCTCGTGATTGGTATATGTGTATTTTAAAACGTTAGAGCATGCATTGCATTTCTAATTAACAGATTCACTAATCCGTGATTCGGGAATGATATTCACAAGTTGCTACCGCTGCGCAAGAATGAGTTACATGTGTGCCTGTTTCGTTTCTTTCGATCCGCGCAACTGTGTTTGGATCGGACTGTCCTTCTTGCGACCTAATTGGACGAGATTACCTCTTCCTGATCATGACCGGGAATCAACGGCGAGAAGATAATGGCTTGAAGGGAGGAGTTCACGCCCAGCTAAATGAGTGAACACGTCCGGTCGTTAAAAAAAGCAAAAGGACTGACAGCAGGTCGCGTAAAGAGCACCATAAATGTGCCGTAACTTGCGCAAATTCCGAGGTAGACGTTCGTTCGGGTTGCCTGCGTACACCACTCTTCTCAAATATTGCTATATATGCAAATTGTATGCGCTCTCACTGGTCGATATGTGCAAATTGAAAAGGCGAATGCCAGTTCCTAGAGCTAACCGAGAAAAATCGTGATAAATTTATCATTTCACAGAGGCGGTTCAGGGCCAGCACAACGCAGCAAGGCGAAGCAGTGCACCAGATCCCTCAATGGTATAATGTGAATGTCCATTTTAGAGCTCTCTGTATCTACCATTGAAACATTTTTTGCTATTTGCAGAATTATGAAAAGGTCTATTCTAAAGCGATACACCCCGATGCTAAATACAATATGCATTTTGCCAGTCATATTTCACTAGACTTACAATATGAGACGGATCCCGTGATAAATGACAGCACGCGGTGCGAACAGTACACTGCGCCCTACAAAGAATGCTATACTTGTATTGTGCCATAATTTTCTTACTTCATATTTCAGAACTGAAAGCAGTTAAATATCTCATCATTGTTCGATAATACCTCGATCAGCAATACCCCAAAGAGTATGCAGCTGCAAGTAAGGCAAATCATGTCTTGGATGGCGAGCCAGTACATGATCTGAATCGATATATTGATATTTAAAAAATATATTTAATAATATTTATGGAACGATTAATAAATACGAGTGTTGACCTTGAAGCACGACGTTTTCAACTCTCTGCGCAGTGCCAGTACACAAGGAAGGTAGAGAATCTGAACGAGTTTTTCTTCTTGGATTTTTGGAGACCCCCCCTCTCCCTCATCTAGCACCACTTTTTTCCATCATGTACAGGCGTTCTACCGCTCAATGAAGTAAGGTAAAGGAAATGAGAGGGGGATTAAACCAACACTTTTTAGTCTCGCAATGACTCTCTGTAGGAATCTGTAGGCGCGAAGGTTCCCATTCACGGGGTATGCCATCTTAGAACTCGTAATTTTAGAACTTTATAGCGAGTGAAAAATTCAAGAGTTCCAAATTCATCACGGAGTTCAAAAACAAGAGTTCTAAAACGACCAGATCCAAGATGATATAACCCGCTTTCACAAGAAATTATTTTCCTCATACTGCGTACTCTCTTAGCGGCCTAGTTGGAGAAAGGACGCTGAAACACATATTATTCCATAGTCATCGCAAACTGAACCTCTGCGATAAAGCCGAAAACAACGGAGTAGATGCCGAAACGATATTGCTTGACCCCGTACTGCGCTGCCCATGCTGGTCCCGGCGGCATTACAGAGCTGAAATCAGCAATTGTATGGTATGTTTCACGTGAGCTACATAGTAAATGGCCTTATACATTGCATAGTGCATCTGAAACCTACCCTATAAAATGAAAAAAAAGAAGAAAAAATGAAAAAAATGGGAACCCCTACTTGATTCCTACCTGCAGTTGTACTCCGGCCCTTGAAGCATCGTTGGCATGAATCCATAATGGACCATTCTAAATTTGGAATTGTAAATATAGATAATAAACTTTCGTATTGAATGTAATGTGAAAAAAGCGAAATTTTGCATTACAAAGAAAGATATTTTGTATCGCCGTATATTCTGATCGAAAATAAAGCTCCGTGAGGGGCATATTTTACTTCAAGAAAAATATCGCCGTCTTGTAAGTATATGCGGCCAATTTCAACTCAAGCGTTCTAGATACTGGGTAATATTATGATAATTTAATCGGTATTTACAATTTTAGCATATTTCGGAAAAAAATTACTAGAAGGGAGAAAAAAAAACATGCATACAAGGAACGCATAATGAAATCCCCATTAATGTCATGTGTATTGTATGCTGCATACAATTATACCTTAATTCGTGGGATAAGGATACAAATACAAGAACAAATGTAGATTAAGCCACAATTCATAAGAAAGATTAATGTTACTTGCAAAAAATAGAGCTAGAAATTGCTCGCTTGGGTCAATAAAAAGAGATGGAATCAGGGACGTGCTGAACATTTCCGATGTCTCTCACCAGGCTGACCTTAAAACCTATCAGTATGGATCATTCAAAATGAGCAGAATACTTTCTGAGGAATCCTTTGTTTCTTGTAACCCATCGAATAGAAGGTGGTGGATGAATCAATCATTCTGCCGAAAGGCATTGCAAAGGGCCTAATTGCAGAGGAGCCTAGAAGAAAGTGTTTACGAGATACCCATCGATGTTTATCGGGTGTTTATCTGTGGCACCGCTCTCTCTCGCTTCCAACACCGTCCCTCTCCCTCAACTGCCGACGTTGACCCTTCCGACGTTCGATGGATCGGATCACAAGGCATTCTGGACGGTCTTCTCCGATCTGATTGTTAAGAAAGATCTCGGAGACGCAACGAAGCTGAGGTACCTCGAGAGTGCACTCTCGAGGTACCTCAGCTTAGGCTTGGTGGTATCAGTGAAGTAGGTCACGAGAACATCAGTCTCATGCTCGTTCGTATCAGCATCGTCGATATCCTCCAAAGCTGTTTGCCACTTCTGGGCAGTGTCCTTGATCACCTTGAGGGCTCCAACGAGCTTCCCTCTGAGGCGCGTTGCCTGCGAATGTAGATCGAAGTACTGCTTGTTCGACGCCGAATTTCCAAGAGCGGAAGTACCTGTGGTGATCGACACCACCTCCGAGTACAGCTGAGGAAGACGATTCCTCTTGGTCGTGATGACCCGACGGAACGGTGCACTGAAGTCGGCCATGGTCACGTCTAGAATGCCAGTCTCAGTTCAGAGCGTTCGAACGATAAGAGGGTGTAGGCACAGTCACACGGGACTGTTCACACTTCACAGGATATCTACCTGTCAGAAGTGGAGCCAGGATATCGACCTGGTAGACGAACGAAGCTGGGAGAGCTGAGTGAGGTCAGTCACGTAAACGGCCTCGTTCAGTTCCGAGCGTTCGGTCGAGCGACGTGTGATCACGATCACAAAGAGTGCTGCCACGCGGGACTTTGCCACGCACTACGAGCGTCGGTCAGGTTCGACCTCGTGAAGCGACGGGCCGTGACGACGGCGTAGTGGGGAGCCGTAACGACGGCTAACGGTAGAGCCGTAACGACGGCGAAGAGGAGAGCCGTAACGACGGCGAACAGTAGAGCCGTAACGACGGCGAAGAGGAGAGCCGTAACGACGGCGCGGGGAAGATCGGCACGGCCGATGCACCATAAACTGAGTATCCCACTCAGTCAGTCGGTGTACTGTCCCCACTCTCCAGACAAGTCAACGTCAAGGTAACTTTATCTGAGAGTGTAGACAGGGCAAGTGAAGCGAAGAAACAGTGAAAACGAGGCAGTTATATACCCCCCTCTCTGCGCATTGCGCTGGCGAGAGGGGGGAGAAGAGAGGTTAGAGCCGAGGGGAGAGGGGGCAATGAGCGGGGGGGGGGGGGGGGGGGGGGGGAAAGAGATGAGAGCAGATGATAAGGGGACGGGAATAGTTAGAACTTTGAACTGTCTACAAGAGTTCAACTAAACTCTTGACATTGGCAATCTTCAAATCACAACAATGCATGATCGCCAAACGTACGCATTTGAGAGTGACAAATTATGGAAAATATCGCGTACGAAAAAAATATATTAAGTGCCGTGACGAAATCATCATGCTCATTGTGTCAGTAGCACCCTTACTTTATCTTGCGGTAAACACATGGTACAGCTAAATTACAGCAGATAACACATGATAACTCCTTTCTCAGGCTTATTCCTTCTAATGAAATCACCCCGGCGATTTTGCACTAAGCACAGGTCAAGCGATGAATCGCTATGCGATATCACGGAAATAGCGAACACTGCTAAGAGTATCTCAGGCCAACTGTCACTAATCGCCCGACGGTATGGTGAAGCGATTGGGAAAGATAGGGAAAGGAGGCGCGAGGAGTTGCGGGTCGATAGGTCAAATACTGATGCAATGTATTGCATCAGTATTTGACCCATGACCCGATAAACATCGATGGGTATCTCGTAAACACTTTCTTCTAGGCTCCTCTGCAATTAGGCCCTTTGCAATGCCTTTCGGCAGAATGATTGATTCATCCACCACCTTCTATTCGATGGGTTACAAGAAACAAAGGATTCCTCAGAAAGTATTCTGCTCATTTTGAATGATCCATACTGATAGGTTTTAAGGTCAGCCTGGTGAGAGACATCGGAAATGTTCAGCACGTCCCTGATTCCATCTCTTTTTATTGACCCAAGCGAGCAATTTCTAGCTCTATTTTTTGCAAGTAACATTAATCTTTCTTATGAATTGTGGCTTAATCTACATTTGTTCTTGTATTTGTATCCTTATCCCACGAATTAAGGTATAATTGTATGCAGCATACAATACACATGACATTAATGGGGATTTCATTATGCGTTCCTTGTATGCATGTTTTTTTTTCTCCCTTCTAGTAATTTTTTTCCGAAATATGCTAAAATTGTAAATACCGATTAAATTATCATAATATTACCCAGTATCTAGAACGCTTGAGTTGAAATTGGCCGCATATACTTACAAGACGGCGATATTTTTCTTGAAGTAAAATATGCCCCTCACGGAGCTTTATTTTCGATCAGAATATACGGCGATACAAAATATCTTTCTTTGTAATGCAAAATTTCGCTTTTTTCACATTACATTCAATACGAAAGTTTATTATCTATATTTACAATTCCAAATTTAGAATGGTCCATTATGGATTCATGCCAACGATGCTTCAAGGGCCGGAGTACAACTGCAGGTAGGAATCAAGTAGGGGTTCCCATTTTTTTCATTTTTTCTTCTTTTTTTTCATTTTATAGGGTAGGTTTCAGATGCACTATGCAATGTATAAGGCCATTTACTATGTAGCTCACGTGAAACATACCATACAATTGCTGATTTCAGCTCTGTAATGCCGCCGGGACCAGCATGGGCAGCGCAGTACGGGGTCAAGCAATATCGTTTCGGCATCTACTCCGTTGTTTTCGGCTTTATCGCAGAGGTTCAGTTTGCGATGACTATGGAATAATATGTGTTTCAGCGTCCTTTCTCCAACTAGGCCGCTAAGAGAGTACGCAGTATGAGGAAAATAATTTCTTGTGAAAGCGGGTTATATCATCTTGGATCTGGTCGTTTTAGAACTCTTGTTTTTGAACTCCGTGATGAATTTGGAACTCTTGAATTTTTCACTCGCTATAAAGTTCTAAAATTACGAGTTCTAAGATGGCATACCCCGTGAATGGGAACCTTCGCGCCTACAGATTCCTACAGAGAGTCATTGCGAGACTAAAAAGTGTTGGTTTAATCCCCCTCTCATTTCCTTTACCTTACTTCATTGAGCGGTAGAACGCCTGTACATGATGGAAAAAAGTGGTGCTAGATGAGGGAGAGGGGGGGTCTCCAAAAATCCAAGAAGAAAAACTCGTTCAGATTCTCTACCTTCCTTGTGTACTGGCACTGCGCAGAGAGTTGAAAACGTCGTGCTTCAAGGTCAACACTCGTATTTATTAATCGTTCCATAAATATTATTAAATATATTTTTTAAATATCAATATATCGATTCAGATCATGTACTGGCTCGCCATCCAAGACATGATTTGCCTTACTTGCAGCTGCATACTCTTTGGGGTATTGCTGATCGAGGTATTATCGAACAATGATGAGATATTTAACTGCTTTCAGTTCTGAAATATGAAGTAAGAAAATTATGGCACAATACAAGTATAGCATTCTTTGTAGGGCGCAGTGTACTGTTCGCACCGCGTGCTGTCATTTATCACGGGATCCGTCTCATATTGTAAGTCTAGTGAAATATGACTGGCAAAATGCATATTGTATTTAGCATCGGGGTGTATCGCTTTAGAATAGACCTTTTCATAATTCTGCAAATAGCAAAAAATGTTTCAATGGTAGATACAGAGAGCTCTAAAATGGACATTCACATTATACCATTGAGGGATCTGGTGCACTGCTTCGCCTTGCTGCGTTGTGCTGGCCCTGAACCGCCTCTGTGAAATGATAAATTTATCACGATTTTTCTCGGTTAGCTCTAGGAACTGGCATTCGCCTTTTCAATTTGCACATATCGACCAGTGAGAGCGCATACAATTTGCATATATAGCAATATTTGAGAAGAGTGGTGTACGCAGGCAACCCGAACGAACGTCTACCTCGGAATTTGCGCAAGTTACGGCACATTTATGGTGCTCTTTACGCGACCTGCTGTCAGTCCTTTTGCTTTTTTTAACGACCGGACGTGTTCACTCATTTAGCTGGGCGTGAACTCCTCCCTTCAAGCCATTATCTTCTCGCCGTTGATTCCCGGTCATGATCAGGAAGAGGTAATCTCGTCCAATTAGGTCGCAAGAAGGACAGTCCGATCCAAACACAGTTGCGCGGATCGAAAGAAACGAAACAGGCACACATGTAACTCATTCTTGCGCAGCGGTAGCAACTTGTGAATATCATTCCCGAATCACGGATTAGTGAATCTGTTAATTAGAAATGCAATGCATGCTCTAACGTTTTAAAATACACATATACCAATCACGAGCAATATTGATGAACCTCTCATACAGTATGCCAACTGGCCGCACGCTGTGCACAATATCGCCGTCGCTGCAGCATCCTCCATGATATACGTCACACTGATCGTAGTGATCGTGATCAAGAGCGTACTGTACACAACAACACCTACTTTGCCAATCGAAAGCTGATTTTTTTCAGAGATCCGTTGTTACGAGTACGAACGGCTCAGGCGCCAGCAAAACCATTAATAAGGTGCTTACAACTAAAACAATACTATATAATGTATTAAATAATTAATTAATTAAGATGCTGGTTCAAGTTATGCTCATCTGCGCACCGAATATGATCGCCTCAACATTGTTAGTGCATATGTTTAATTGGCACTTATTGTTAATCGGAGGAGCTATTTAGGCCGCACCCTTTCCATCCCTCCTGCACTCTTCAGAGATTTCACATAATTGCACCCCTCGCCTGCAGATTCACCCAGGCCAAAGGGGTTAAGAAATATTGGCAGTGAACAATCACGAAAAAGTAAAATCCCCCACTACGTGCACACAACACAGGCAGTTATCCGGACGCATAGGTCGCTGATAACATCAGGACAGACTGAACGCTGCCTTATCGTGATAGCCGCATCGTGATAGCCGAATGCTAATTTTTCTTTTTCTTTTTCTTTTCACCTCTCGGAAAGAAGCCCTATTATTCCATAAATATGCCATAGACCAAACAAAGCTCTGCAGTTATGTATACGCGAACTTCTTCTCCATGCCTCTCGCATTCTTACTGGCGGGTTCAATGGCCTTCCAATTTGTACATGGTAGCAAATCTTTAAAATATTATCAGAAAATTTGTTTTCACGTTGCAAAATTATTATTAACAGGTCTGCCACCATTCGTATATCTCGCCATAAACAGCTCCATCAGAACTTTCGCACTCCGAGCTTGTAGATTGGGTAGGTGCACATGCGCATCTTTTTAGACACAATTTTCCGAAATTAAAAAGTTATATATTATTCTCAAATAATGACACTTTTAGAGAAGCTATTGACCAACAACACGAAAGTAACACAGGTCGGCGCATCGCATGGGACGGGAACTCAATAAAATAATACACATTGTATAATTAAAATATGTTTTGAAGCCATTCGTAATATCATTTATAAATACAATTCTGAATCATTTTTAATGCATGCATACAAATCCAAGCCCAGTAACGTAACTGTGTTTCCATAATATATCGGAGTTAGACGAAAACAAATGTGAACACGATGAGCATATTTATCGCCTATCCCGTGTACTTGAACCCGCTGAATGTCCACATCATTTCTCTCTTCTCTCCTTGATCGTCGAGGGTCGTCCACTGACTCCAGAAGGGATTCCGTTTAGTAGAGTTGACAATGTGTGCATTTGACTTGGAAACATACTTGAAGACGTATACGTCTTCCCTGAAATTTATGTAGCTTTACTGCTTATATTTGATCATTGCAAGTGTATCTATTTGAGATTTAATCTGGGCAGTTAAAAATAACCCGATAAGACACTGAGATAGAAGGTTCTCCACAAGAAGACCCAATCCCTTTCTTCGATGTGCTTCCAGGGTAAATAAGTGCGTCATCTGCAATGTTTTTAAACTTAAAGAGTTGATTTATGAAACTGACGACTATAAAAAGCTATTATATCAATTATAGAAACACTATAAATACCGCAATTTTAAATTTTATAACGGTAGATAATTGTGTAATTTTATTTGAGTTGTAATCATAACCATGCCCATTGAATTCATCAGCTCCCACGCAGCCAGACTTCCATTCGAGCTTCTGATGCAAACAGAGGGAAGATGAGTGAGGCGTTCCCTGTGGAGTTCGTAATTCGGGTCACCGTCTCTTCATTTCCCACGCTATCTAGATCGGTCGAGCGGCGAGATAGTGTGGGAAATGAAGAAACGATGACCCGTATTACGAATTCTAGTTCCATGTGGAGTTATTCATCTGCTCAGTGTGAAACCAGCGAAGAAATTGCGAGAAGTGCACAATACTTGATACAAATCTTGTAAAATTGTGTGCTCTCTGCGGGCGAGTGGGCTCCGTACGACCACATGGCGTGAATGAACGTGTAGTCTTCCTCAATATCTACCGTTCCGATTGCATAGCGTTCCGGAGCCTGGTAGTTCATCTATTATTAAGACATAGAGAAGCTTAGTGTTTCGCGCCCTGTCGTTGGAGCTTGAAGAACTGCAAATATTTTATGAATTTGATCATTGCATCGAAAATTTGCCCATGTCATTTACAACACAGTCTACTCCCGTGATAGCTCATATGTACACCGCACCTTTATCAACATAACACTACGTGATCCTACAGGTCAGAATTAGAGTTCTAGACAATATAACACTATTCCGTGATATCTCCATTATATGCACGTTCTTTCCTCTCGACCGGTCGGGAGAGTGTGTACAATTCAATCGTTTCAAGCACTCAATTAAAAAATATGTGTTTTTCTTCGTCTTAATAATCCGAACACTTACTGCAGCTCGCACTGTGGTATCTGATTCGAGGACCAGGTTTCCGTGCTTCTCAACCAAAGAATGTAGCTCCTTGAGCAGTGCTTTCAAACTCTGCTCGAGTACATCCCTGCAAGAAGCACATCATTCTAACAAGGAATGGCCGCGAGGGTAGGTTGGAATTTTTCAACGAGACCTAGCGCGATCGAAATAGGATCAAATTCTAAGAACTTCTACGTTTTTCATATCTGCTAAACGCCTCTGTGGAAGTCTGGGTGGTAGTGGAATTTCTGAAGCCTCGGAAATGAACGGTTTTTCACCTCTCCCCACATGAGCACAGACATCAACAGTGGCGTTTAGCAGATATTAAAAACGTAGAAGTTCTTAGAATTTTATCATCTTTCGATCGCGCTATTTCTCGTTTAGAAACTCCAACCTACCCTCGCGGTCATTCCTTGTAAGTACAGTTAATATTTGATATATTGTATTTTTAGGTGAACATATACGATTTTTAGAAAAACAAGTAATTATAGATATAAGACTTGGAGCTATTTAAGAATGATAAACGAATGAAAAGTGCATACATGTCATGGCCGCCATAAGGTGTTCGCACATGCACATGAAGGCTGAAAGGGCATGTTTACAGTTGATGCCATCATAGGCATTTGTGTTGTATTTATTTGTAAGCACGAAAAATGAAAAATAGTTTAAACTAACGATCGGCCTTCAGCCACTTCGACAATGAATAGATAAACAGGATGCGAAGAAGGGAAGCCATAGAAGCGGAGATGTTCCTTTGGGAACCCGCCTATACGATAGATTTGCTACCATTTTGGAAGTGAAAAGGAGATTTTCTATACAACCCATTTCTTACCTGCCAGAATCCACTTCGAAGTATTGAGTAATGTGAAATTTTCGAAGCGATTGTTGTTCTTGCCTTAATATTATTAAAGTAAGATTAATAATAATTAAACAAATTATTAATCAACCATTCTCGGTGAGGATGTCGACTAACTCGCGAAGTCGATCCGGAGCAGTGAAGTCGCCTAGTTCCTCCGACATGTTCACTAATCGAGATCAGCAACTCGCAACTCAATTGAGTGCATAGAAAGAGGTGATCGCTTGCTGAGTTGGGAAAAATTCAATCGAGAAGAATGAAAAATGTAGCATAAGGCAGACTGCCCGCTCCGATAAGCACTAAAAAATAACCGATACACGGAACAAACACGAGTTTTTCAGTCGGTGATTTTTCGCCAACGTGAGTGCGGCCTTTAGTTGCACCCATGTTGCGACGAGAACCTGTTAGATAAACTGAAATTGCGTTGCCAGTGCGCAGAAGCATTTTCCATAGAAATGATGGACCAGAGGAGCTTGTCTCTGTATAGAATGTGGAGGAGACAAATCCCTACCGCAAAGACAAATTTATTCACGCGACCTGATGTGAGCTTTAATTTGAATAGATTTCGAGAAACGATACCACGATCCCTTCATTATATTTAATCTCTTCTTGATTGATCAAGATAATATGTAAATTGAAGAGTTTTGATATAATTTTTCAAACATAAACGATCATAAACAATTTAATGAATGAAAGTAGTCACTTATTTAACGGGGAGTCAACTCCTCGCTTCAAGCCATCATATTTTATCCTATGATTCATGACTTTGAAGAGGTAATCACGACCATTATGAAGCAAAAAAAGAAACAAACCAATAACCCAATATTTGGGCGAAAACATTCGAAAATTACGGCAATTCAACTCATGTTGGCGCCAACCTATCAGTCTGGGGGAATAGTACTCAAATCAACGATTTGTAAACAATAAGCATCGCCTACATTATGCCACCTGGCCGCACGCTGTGCACAATATCGCAGTCGCTGCAGTCTCCTCCATGATATACGTAATACTGATCGTAGTGATCGTGATCAAGAGCGTACTGTACCACACCTACTTTGCCACTCGAAAGCTGATATTTTTCAGAGATCCGTCGTTACGGGCACGAACGGCTCGGGTGCCAGCAAAACCATTAATAAGGTGTTAACAACTAAAAAATGCTATATAAAGTATTAAGTAATTAATTAATTAAGACTGGTTCAAGTTATGCTCATCTGCGTACCGAATATGATCGCCTCAACATTGTTAGTGCATATGTTTTATTGGGACTTGTATTGTTAATCGGAGGAGCTATTTAGGCCGCACCCTTTCCATCCTTCCTTCGTGGTTAGAGACGAAGTGGTGTAGTGGTCTATGGCGCACCCTCCCATTTCATCCCACCGGGCTTGATTCCCGGCCGTGAGACCGTCTCCGCCTCACCAAGTCCCCTACCCAATGGGGACGGGGAATTGGTAGTCGTGGCTAATCACGTAGGTAAATAGGTCTGGCGAAAGGTGGGCACTCCGGACTGAATCTGCCCAAATTGACAGTGGCCTAGCAGTGGTCTCCCGCGAGCCCAGTCTCGAAGACGGGATGTAACTTTACATAACTTTACCTTTCCATTCTTCCTGCACTCTTCAGAGATCTCGTATAATTGCTCACCTCGCCTGCAGATCCACCAAGACCAAAGGGGTTAATAAATATTGACAGTGAACAAACACGAAAAAGCAAAATCCCCCACTACGTGGGCGGTTCACACAACACGGGCGGTTAGCATGATGCATAGGTCGTTGATAACAGCAGTGCAGACTGAAAGCTGACGCAGGGGCGGTAGAGCACGCCTTATCGTGATAGCCGAATGCTATTTTATTTGTCTTTCCTTTTCTTTTTCTTATCACCTCTCGGAAAAAAGCCCTATTATTACATAAATGTGCCATAGACCAAACACAACTCTACAGTTATGTATACGCGAACTTCTTTCCCATGCCTCTCGCATTCTTGCTGGCGGGTTCAATGGCCTTCCAATTTGTACACGGCAATTAATTGGCTGCATGGTAATGAATTTCTTTTAAAAAATATCCGAAAATTTGTTTTAAAGGCCCTCTCCAGGGAACGAAAAATTCATATTGGCTCTAAGGGACTGATCCAAGATTAGTAGCGCGCAATTTTAAAAATTGTACATTATAATACAGTATATAATACAGTAAATAGGTCTGGCGAAAGGTGGGCACTCCGGACTGAATCTGCCCAAATTGACAGTGATAAACTGAAATTGCGTTGCCAGTGCGCAGAAGCATTTTCCATAGAAATGATGGACCAGAGGAGCTTGTCTCTGTCTAGAATGTGGAGGAGACAAATCCCTACCGCAAAGACAAATTTATTCACGCGACCTGATGTGAGCTTTAATTTGAATAGATTTCGAGAAACGATACCACGATCCCTTCATTATATTTAATCTCTTCTTGATCGATCAAGAGAATATGTAAATTGAAGAGTTTTGATATAGCACGCGTCTTCTGAGAGAATGCATAACCAGGAGGAACAAGGAGCCGAAAGTTTGAGCAATATCCATGAAATATTTATGTTAGAGTATATTGGGGACGAGAAAACTTTTGACGTTGGCAGTTTTTCCCAGAACCGTCTTTTAGGAATTTTCCGGTTTTGGTTCCGGCTCTATCATAAAACAGGTCCCAGATGAGCTTAGAGGATGGCTTTGGGCTCAAAATGTGCGCAAAGATATTCTAAGCAACTTTTATGTTGTCGATGAAAATGTATGGCTTCATCTTCATCGTGAAAAAATTGAAACTTCATTTTTGAAACCAGAAAGCAAATTCTGCCGGATCGGGGACCCCCCTCTTTACCACTTTTTGAGCACAGATTATTAATCAACGACATCGACTTACTCTAAGAAAAAATAGAAATGACCGTTAAGCCCGTGGCTTTTTGAGATTTGAGGCTGGAAAGACCAAAAAATGACCAAAATTCGATTTTTTCGAGTTTTTCAACTTTTAAAAATATTCATATTTTGAAGTCCCGATGATTTTTTCTCTTACATTTTGCCATTTCCTATCTCAAAATTTCGTTTTTCACTTCAACAAAGCGAAATCCACAAATTTACTATGACCCGTCCCTTCATTTTGGGGTCGAAAAATCGAATTTCTTAAAATTATTTATATTATAGTTTTTATGGTGTATTTTGTCGCGTAGAATCCGAATTTCACTATTAGAACGCGTGAGAATCCGAAATAAAGGAGTTATGAACGGAAAACCGACAATTTCGACCGAAGAAAACCAAAAATAATATTTCAAAAAAAATATTTTGGATGATTGACTTTTCCGAATCCACAAGTTGTAACACATAGAGACTCGTTCAAAGCAACAAAATGATCCTCATCGCGATCCCAGGTGATCCTGTGAATATGGAAAGGATATTCCAAAATTTGCCCTCAGGGCATGAAAAAATCACTTTTCCACATGGCCACTTTTTGGAGATTCATAACTCTGTAGGAACTGCATATAAAAATCTGGTTTTTGCTTAGTCATGTCTACAATGTCCTAGATATGACTCCCAACTTTTTAGAGTGTTTGGATATCTTTCCTGCCAGCGGCCATCGTTTATCGGAGGTGCACCGTGGTCCTGATTGCATGACCCTTCGATGTTAAGGAAAACTTTTGTTATTGCGTGTACAAGTCCAACTTGTTCTGGGGAACTGATCCCCAACTTTTTTAAATGTTTGAACAACTCTGGGTCCAGTTGGAGATAGAGCGCGGACGAAAATAGCGGGCCGGGGACTCGAAAGTGCCTCCGAAAAACGATCGCCGAAGGCAGGAAAGATATTCAAACAACCTAAAAAGTAGGGAACCATATATATACAGCATAATGAATATGACTAACCAAAAACCAGATTTTTATATACAGTTCCTACGTAGTTATGAATCTCCAAAAAGTGGTCATGTGAAAAAATGATTTTCC
This sequence comes from Pristionchus mayeri, assembly GCA_036245805.1. Classification (NCBI taxonomy): domain Eukaryota; kingdom Metazoa; phylum Nematoda; class Chromadorea; order Rhabditida; family Neodiplogasteridae; genus Pristionchus; species Pristionchus mayeri. The sequence goes on from BTRK01000002.1 coordinate 9,228,855, forward strand.
ATGCCCTGAGGGCAAATTTTGGAATATCCTTTCCATATTCACAGGATCACCTAGGATCGCGATGAGGATCATTTTGGTGCTTTGAACGAGTCTCTAGCTGGTCTAGAAGCCGAGATTTGAATTTCAGACCCTCTTATTGCAGCAAGGCTGCAGCAAACGTGCGGTCGCGCAGCAACCTCATAATTTTTTTCTCGATAGGCCTCGGGCATGACTCCAACCACAGAAAGTGTGGTGAGTAGAAAAAATCTATATAAGAATAAAGCCTGTTGGAAAAAGTGAAATTCGATTGCGTCATCACTACGCAAATAGTTATGGGGCACGTGATGACGCAATACTCGCATCGTATTCTTCTATTGGTTTGGTATATAGCGCCCCAACATCGAACTTGCTAAGTCAACGGTAGAAAAAGTTATATGAAAAAATCAAATCGTTTCAATACTTTTGAGCGCGTCTGTAAATGTATGCAACGTCATCTTAAAAACCCGATTTCTGCGTTTAAAAATAAAATTTTAATATGGCCATAAATATCGACATCTTCAGAGAAGCTGTTCACCAACAACACGAAAGTAACAAAAATCGTAACATCGCATGGAACAAGAAATCAATAATGTGTTCATGTCGTTTCAATACTTTTGAGCGCTACTGTACCTACCCAATCCACTTGCTCGCAGAGCAAAAGTTCGGATGGAGCTGTTTAGGGCGAGTTATATGAATGGTGGCAGACCTGTTAATAATACTTTTGCAACGTTAAAGGTCCTCTCCAGGGAACGAAAAATTCATATTCGCTCTAAGGGACTGATCCAAGATTAGTAGCGCGCAATTTCAAAAATTGTACATTAAAATCCCCCACTACGTGGGCGGTTCACACAACACGGGCGGTTAGCATGATGCATAGGTCGCTGATAACAGCAGTGCAGACTGAAAGCTGACGCAGGGGCGGTAGAGCACGCCTTATCGTGATAGCCGAATGCTATTTTATTTGTCTTTCCTTTTCTTTTTCTTGTCACCTCTCAGAAAAAAGCCCTATTATTACATAAATGTGTCATAGACCAAACACAACTCTACAGTTATGTATACGCGAACTTCTTTCCCATGCCTCTCGCATTCTTGCTGGCGGGTTCAATGGCCTTCCAATTTGTACACGGTAATTAATTGGCTACATGGTAATGAATTTCTTTAAAAAAAAAATTCGAAAATTTGTTTTAAAGGCCCTCTCCAGGGAACGAAAAATTCATATTGGCTCTAAGGGACTGATCCAAGATTAGTAGCGCGCAATTTCAAAAATTGTACATTATAATACAGTATTTGGAGTACCAGGGGGGTGCTGCACAAGGCATGTATTTTACGGCCATGGTCGATAATTGTGTCATGGTAGGTCAAGACTATGTACCGTACCCAATCGATCATACAGTACTCCCAGATACCGTACACCGCTACCGTAACCCCGATTATCGAGAACTGGATTTATTTTCAAAAAGTTAATATACCGTACCAAATCGATCCTACAGTACCCATACCGTAACCCTGTGTACAGTACTCCTTGCTACCGTATTCCGCACCACTGCGGTTAATCGTAAACTGACTTATTTCCAAAACATTTTCCATTAAGTTGATTTTTGCTCTATACCGTACCCAATCGACTCTACAGTACCCCCAGATACCGTATACCGCTACCGTAACCCCGATTATCGAGAACTGGATTTATTTTCAAAAAGTTAATATACCGTACCCAATCGATCCTACAGTACCCATACCGTAACCCTGTGTACAGTACTCCTTGCTACCGTATTCCGCACCACTGCGGTTAATCGTAAACTGACTTATTTCCAAAACATTTTCCATTAAGTTGATTTTTGCTCTATACCGTACCCAATCGACTCTACAGTACCCCCAGATACCGTATACCGCTACCGTAACCCCGATTATCGCAAATTAACTTTATTTTTAAAAAGTCCTGGTACCGTGCGCATTCCATTATGCAGTACCCAAGTAACTACCGTAACCCAGTTCCTTGGGTCAAACATTTTTCTAAAAATTTTAAAAAAATTTATAAAAAATCCAAAATTGATCATAAAGCGATTACACAATAATCACATATACGGTATTATACTTTAAAATAATTTAAAAATCGATTTTGGATTTTTAGAAAAATGTTTGACCCGAGGAACTGGATCTGACCCAAGGAACTGGGTTACGGTAGTTACTTGGGTACTGTATAATGGAATGCGCACGGTACCAGGACTTTTTAAAAATAAAGTTAGTTTGCGATAATCGGGGTTACGGTAGCGGTATACGACATCTGGGGGTACTGTAGTCGATTGGGTACGGTATAGAGCAAGCATCAACTTAATGTAAAATGTTTTGGAAAAAAGTTAGTTTACGATTGACCGCAGTGGTGCGGAATACGGTAGCAAGAGGTACTGTACACAGGGTTACGGTATGGGTACTGTGGGATCGATTGGGTACGGTATATTGACTTTTTGAAAATAAAGCCAGTTCTCGATAATCGGGGTTACGCTAGCGGTGTACGGCATCTGGGAGTACTGTATGACCGATTGGGTACGGTACTTAGTCTTGACCTACCATGACACAATTATCGACCATGGCCGTAAAATACATGCCTTGTGCAGCACCCCCCTGGTACTCCAAATACTGTATTATAATGTACAATTTTTGAAATTGCGCGCTACTAATCTTGGATCAGTCCCTTAGAGCCAATATGAATTTTTCGTTCCCTGGAGAGGGCCTTTAAAACAAATTTTCGGATATTTTTTAAAAGAAATTCATTACCATGCAGCCAATTAATTGCCGTGTACAAATTGGAAGGCCATTGAACCCGCCAGCAAGAATGCGAGAGGCATGGGAAAGAAGTTCGCGTATACATAACTGTAGAGTTGTGTTTGGTCTATGGCACATTTATGTAATAATAGGGCTTTTTTCCGAGAGGTGATAAGAAAAAGAAAAGGAAAGACAAATAAAATAGCATTCGGCTATCACGATAAGGCGTGCTCTACCGCCCCTGCGTCAGCTTTCAGTCTGCACTGCTGTTATCAACGACCTATGCATCATGCTAACCGCCCGTGTTGTGTGAACCGCCCACGTAGTGGGGGATTTTGCTTTTTCGTGTTTGTTCACTGTCAATATTTATTAACCCCTTTGGTCTTGGTGGATCTGCAGGCGAGGTGAGCAATTATACGAGATCTCTGAAGAGTGCAGGAAGAATGGAAAGGTAAAGTTAGGTAAAGTTACATCCCGTCTTCGAGACTGGGCTCGCGGGAGACCACTGCTAGGCCACTGTCAATTTGGGCAGATTCAGTCCGGAGTGCCCACCTTTCGCCAGACCTATTTACCTACGTGATTAGCCACGACTACCAATTCCCCGTCCCCATTGGGTAGGGGACTTGGTGAGGCGGAGACGGTCTCACGGCCGGGAATCAAGCCCGGTGGGATGAAATGGGAGGGTGCGCCATAGACCACTACACCACTTCGTCTCTAACCACGAAGGAAGGATGGAAAGGGTGCGGCCTAAATAGCTCCTCCGATTAACAATACAAGTCCCAATAAAACATATGCACTAACAATGTTGAGGCGATCATATTCGGTACGCAGATGAGCATAACTTGAACCAGTCTTAATTAATTAATTACTTAATACTTTATATAGCATTTTTTAGTTGTTAACACCTTATTAATGGTTTTGCTGGCACCCGAGCCGTTCGTGCCCGTAACGACGGATCTCTGAAAAATATCAGCTTTCGAGTGGCAAAGTAGGTGTGGTACAGTACGCTCTTGATCACGATCACTACGATCAGTATTACGTATATCATGGAGGAGGCTGCAGCGACTGCGATATTGTGCACAGCGTGCGGCCAGGTGGCATAATGTAGGCGATGCTTATTGTTTACAAATCGTTGATTTGAGTACTATTCCCCCAGACTGATAGGTTGGCGCCAACATGAGTTGAATTGCCGTAATTTTCGAATGTTTTCGCCCAAATATTGGGTTATTGGTTTGTTTCTTTTTTTGCTTCATAATGGTCGTGATTACCTCTTCAAAGTCATGAATCATAGGATAAAATATGATGACTTGAAGCGAGGAGTTGACTCCCCGTTAAATAAGTGACTACTTTCATTCATTAAATTGTTTATGATCGTTTATGTTTGAAAAATTATATCAAAACTCTTCAATTTACATATTATCTTGATCAATCAAGAAGAGATTAAATATAATGAAGGGATCGTGGTATCGTTTCTCGAAATCTATTCAAATTAAAGCTCACATCAGGTCGCGTGAATAAATTTGTCTTTGCGGTAGGGATTTGTCTCCTCCACATTCTATACAGAGACAAGCTCCTCTGGTCCATCATTTCTATGGAAAATGCTTCTGCGCACTGGCAACGCAATTTCAGTTTATCTAACAGGTTCTCGTCGCAACATGGGTGCAACTAAAGGCCGCACTCACGTTGGCGAAAAATCACCGACTGAAAAACTCGTGTTTGTTCCGTGTATCGGTTATTTTTTAGTGCTTATCGGAGCGGGCAGTCTGCCTTATGCTACATTTTTCATTCTTCTCGATTGAATTTTTCCCAACTCAGCAAGCGATCACCTCTTTCTATGCACTCAATTGAGTTGCGAGTTGCTGATCTCGATTAGTGAACATGTCGGAGGAACTAGGCGACTTCACTGCTCCGGATCGACTTCGCGAGTTAGTCGACATCCTCACCGAGAATGGTTGATTAATAATTTGTTTAATTATTATTAATTTTACTTTAATAATATTAAGGCAAGAACAACAATCGCTTCGAAAATTTCACATTACTCAATACTTCGAAGTGGATTCTGGCAGGTAAGAAATGGGTTGTATAGAAAATCTCCTTTTCACTTCCAAAATGGTAGCAAATCTATCGTATAGGCGGGTTCCCAAAGGAACATCTCCGCTTCTATGGCTTCCCTTCTTCGCATCCTGTTTATCTATTCATTGTCGAAGTGGCTGAAGGCCGATCGTTAGTTTAAACTATTTTTCATTTTTCGTGCTTACAAATAAATACAACACAAATGCCTATGATGGCATCAACTGTAAACATGCCCTTTCAGCCTTCATGTGCATGTGCGAACACCTTATGGCGGCCATGACATGTATGCACTTTTCATTCGTTTATCATTCTTAAATAGCTCCAAGTCTTATATCTATAATTACTTGTTTTTCTAAAAATCGTATATGTTCACCTAAAAATACAATATATCAAATATTAACTGTACTTACAAGGAATGACCGCGAGGGTAGGTTGGAGTTTCTAAACGAGAAATAGCGCGATCGAAAGATGATAAAATTCTAAGAACTTCTACGTTTTTAATATCTGCTAAACGCCACTGTTGATGTCTGTGCTCATGTGGGGAGAGGTGAAAAACCGTTCATTTCCGAGGCTTCAGAAATTCCACTACCACCCAGACTTCCACAGAGGCGTTTAGCAGATATGAAAAACGTAGAAGTTCTTAGAATTTGATCCTATTTCGATCGCGCTAGGTCTCGTTGAAAAATTCCAACCTACCCTCGCGGCCATTCCTTGTTAGAATGATGTGCTTCTTGCAGGGATGTACTCGAGCAGAGTTTGAAAGCACTGCTCAAGGAGCTACATTCTTTGGTTGAGAAGCACGGAAACCTGGTCCTCGAATCAGATACCACAGTGCGAGCTGCAGTAAGTGTTCGGATTATTAAGACGAAGAAAAACACATATTTTTTAATTGAGTGCTTGAAACGATTGAATTGTACACACTCTCCCGACCGGTCGAGAGGAAAGAACGTGCATATAATGGAGATATCACGGAATAGTGTTATATTGTCTAGAACTCTAATTCTGACCTGTAGGATCACGTAGTGTTATGTTGATAAAGGTGCGGTGTACATATGAGCTATCACGGGAGTAGACTGTGTTGTAAATGACATGGGCAAATTTTCGATGCAATGATCAAATTCATAAAATATTTGCAGTTCTTCAAGCTCCAACGACAGGGCGCGAAACACTAAGCTTCTCTATGTCTTAATAATAGATGAACTACCAGGCTCCGGAACGCTATGCAATCGGAACGGTAGATATTGAGGAAGACTACACGTTCATTCACGCCATGTGGTCGTACGGAGCCCACTCGCCCGCAGAGAGCACACAATTTTACAAGATTTGTATCAAGTATTGTGCACTTCTCGCAATTTCTTCGCTGGTTTCACACTGAGCAGATGAATAACTCCACATGGAACTAGAATTCGTAATACGGGTCATCGTTTCTTCATTTCCCACACTATCTCGCCGCTCGACCGATCTAGATAGCGTGGGAAATGAAGAGACGGTGACCCGAATTACGAACTCCACAGGGAACGCCTCACTCATCTTCCCTCTGTTTGCATCAGAAGCTCGAATGGAAGTCTGGCTGCGTGGGAGCTGATGAATTCAATGGGCATGGTTATGATTACAACTCAAATAAAATTACACAATTATCTACCGTTATAAAATTTAAAATTGCGGTATTTATAGTGTTTCTATAATTGATATAATAGCTTTTTATAGTCGTCAGTTTCATAAATCAACTCTTTAAGTTTAAAAACATTGCAGATGACGCACTTATTTACCCTGGAAGCACATCGAAGAAAGGGATTGGGTCTTCTTGTGGAGAACCTTCTATCTCAGTGTCTTATCGGGTTATTTTTAACTGCCCAGATTAAATCTCAAATAGATACACTTGCAATGATCAAATATAAGCAGTAAAGCTACATAAATTTCAGGGAAGACGTATACGTCTTCAAGTATGTTTCCAAGTCAAATGCACACATTGTCAACTCTACTAAACGGAATCCCTTCTGGAGTCAGTGGACGACCCTCGACGATCAAGGAGAGAAGAGAGAAATGATGTGGACATTCAGCGGGTTCAAGTACACGGGATAGGCGATAAATATGCTCATCGTGTTCACATTTGTTTTCGTCTAACTCCGATATATTATGGAAACACAGTTACGTTACTGGGCTTGGATTTGTATGCATGCATTAAAAATGATTCAGAATTGTATTTATAAATGATATTACGAATGGCTTCAAAACATATTTTAATTATACAATGTGTATTATTTTATTGAGTTCCCGTCCCATGCGATGCGCCGACCTGTGTTACTTTCGTGTTGTTGGTCAATAGCTTCTCTAAAAGTGTCATTATTTGAGAATAATATATAACTTTTTAATTTCGGAAAATTGTGTCTAAAAAGATGCGCATGTGCACCTACCCAATCTACAAGCTCGGAGTGCGAAAGTTCTGATGGAGCTGTTTATGGCGATATATACGAATGGTGGCAGACCTGTTAATAATAATTTTGCAACGTGAAAACAAATTTTCTGATAATATTTTTAAGATTTGCTACCATGTACAAATTGGAAGGCCATTGAACCCGCCAGTAAGAATGCGAGAGGCATGGAGAAGAAGTTCGCGTATACATAACTGCAGAGCTTTGTTTGGTCTATGGCATATTTATGGAATAATAGGGCTTCTTTCCGAGAGGTGAAAAGAAAAAGAAAAAGAAAAATTAGCATTCGGCTATCACGATGCGGCTATCACGATAAGGCAGCGTTCAGTCTGTCCTGATGTTATCAGCGACCTATGCGTCCGGATAACTGCCTGTGTTGTGTGCACGTAGTGGGGGATTTTACTTTTTCGTGATTGTTCACTGCCAATATTTCTTAACCCCTTTGGCCTGGGTGAATCTGCAGGCGAGGGGTGCAATTATGTGAAATCTCTGAAGAGTGCAGGAGGGATGGAAAGGGTGCGGCCTAAATAGCTCCTCCGATTAACAATAAGTGCCAATTAAACATATGCACTAACAATGTTGAGGCGATCATATTCGGTGCGCAGATGAGCATAACTTGAACCAGCATCTTAATTAATTAATTATTTAATACATTATATAGTATTGTTTTAGTTGTAAGCACCTTATTAATGGTTTTGCTGGCGCCTGAGCCGTTCGTACTCGTAACAACGGATCTCTGAAAAAAATCAGCTTTCGATTGGCAAAGTAGGTGTTGTTGTGTACAGTACGCTCTTGATCACGATCACTACGATCAGTGTGACGTATATCATGGAGGATGCTGCAGCGACGGCGATATTGTGCACAGCGTGCGGCCAGTTGGCATACTGTATGAGAGGTTCATCAATATTGCTCGTGATTGGTATATGTGTATTTTAAAACGTTAGAGCATGCATTGCATTTCTAATTAACAGATTCACTAATCCGTGATTCGGGAATGATATTCACAAGTTGCTACCGCTGCGCAAGAATGAGTTACATGTGTGCCTGTTTCGTTTCTTTCGATCCGCGCAACTGTGTTTGGATCGGACTGTCCTTCTTGCGACCTAATTGGACGAGATTACCTCTTCCTGATCATGACCGGGAATCAACGGCGAGAAGATAATGGCTTGAAGGGAGGAGTTCACGCCCAGCTAAATGAGTGAACACGTCCGGTCGTTAAAAAAAGCAAAAGGACTGACAGCAGGTCGCGTAAAGAGCACCATAAATGTGCCGTAACTTGCGCAAATTCCGAGGTAGACGTTCGTTCGGGTTGCCTGCGTACACCACTCTTCTCAAATATTGCTATATATGCAAATTGTATGCGCTCTCACTGGTCGATATGTGCAAATTGAAAAGGCGAATGCCAGTTCCTAGAGCTAACCGAGAAAAATCGTGATAAATTTATCATTTCACAGAGGCGGTTCAGGGCCAGCACAACGCAGCAAGGCGAAGCAGTGCACCAGATCCCTCAATGGTATAATGTGAATGTCCATTTTAGAGCTCTCTGTATCTACCATTGAAACATTTTTTGCTATTTGCAGAATTATGAAAAGGTCTATTCTAAAGCGATACACCCCGATGCTAAATACAATATGCATTTTGCCAGTCATATTTCACTAGACTTACAATATGAGACGGATCCCGTGATAAATGACAGCACGCGGTGCGAACAGTACACTGCGCCCTACAAAGAATGCTATACTTGTATTGTGCCATAATTTTCTTACTTCATATTTCAGAACTGAAAGCAGTTAAATATCTCATCATTGTTCGATAATACCTCGATCAGCAATACCCCAAAGAGTATGCAGCTGCAAGTAAGGCAAATCATGTCTTGGATGGCGAGCCAGTACATGATCTGAATCGATATATTGATATTTAAAAAATATATTTAATAATATTTATGGAACGATTAATAAATACGAGTGTTGACCTTGAAGCACGACGTTTTCAACTCTCTGCGCAGTGCCAGTACACAAGGAAGGTAGAGAATCTGAACGAGTTTTTCTTCTTGGATTTTTGGAGACCCCCCCTCTCCCTCATCTAGCACCACTTTTTTCCATCATGTACAGGCGTTCTACCGCTCAATGAAGTAAGGTAAAGGAAATGAGAGGGGGATTAAACCAACACTTTTTAGTCTCGCAATGACTCTCTGTAGGAATCTGTAGGCGCGAAGGTTCCCATTCACGGGGTATGCCATCTTAGAACTCGTAATTTTAGAACTTTATAGCGAGTGAAAAATTCAAGAGTTCCAAATTCATCACGGAGTTCAAAAACAAGAGTTCTAAAACGACCAGATCCAAGATGATATAACCCGCTTTCACAAGAAATTATTTTCCTCATACTGCGTACTCTCTTAGCGGCCTAGTTGGAGAAAGGACGCTGAAACACATATTATTCCATAGTCATCGCAAACTGAACCTCTGCGATAAAGCCGAAAACAACGGAGTAGATGCCGAAACGATATTGCTTGACCCCGTACTGCGCTGCCCATGCTGGTCCCGGCGGCATTACAGAGCTGAAATCAGCAATTGTATGGTATGTTTCACGTGAGCTACATAGTAAATGGCCTTATACATTGCATAGTGCATCTGAAACCTACCCTATAAAATGAAAAAAAGAAGAAAAAATGAAAAAAATGGGAACCCCTACTTGATTCCTACCTGCAGTTGTACTCCGGCCCTTGAAGCATCGTTGGCATGAATCCATAATGGACCATTCTAAATTTGGAATTGTAAATATAGATAATAAACTTTCGTATTGAATGTAATGTGAAAAAAGCGAAATTTTGCATTACAAAGAAAGATATTTTGTATCGCCGTATATTCTGATCGAAAATAAAGCTCCGTGAGGGGCATATTTTACTTCAAGAAAAATATCGCCGTCTTGTAAGTATATGCGGCCAATTTCAACTCAAGCGTTCTAGATACTGGGTAATATTATGATAATTTAATCGGTATTTACAATTTTAGCATATTTCGGAAAAAAATTACTAGAAGGGAGAAAAAAAACATGCATACAAGGAACGCATAATGAAATCCCCATTAATGTCATGTGTATTGTATGCTGCATACAATTATACCTTAATTCGTGGGATAAGGATACAAATACAAGAACAAATGTAGATTAAGCCACAATTCATAAGAAAGATTAATGTTACTTGCAAAAAATAGAGCTAGAAATTGCTCGCTTGGGTCAATAAAAAGAGATGGAATCAGGGACGTGCTGAACATTTCCGATGTCTCTCACCAGGCTGACCTTAAAACCTATCAGTATGGATCATTCAAAATGAGCAGAATACTTTCTGAGGAATCCTTTGTTTCTTGTAACCTATCGAATAGAAGGTGGTGGATGAATCAATCATTCTGCCGAAAGGCATTGCAAAGGGCCTAATTGCAGAGGAGCCTAGAAGAAAGTGTTTACGAGATACCCATCGATGTTTATCGGGTCATGGGTCAAATACTGATGCAATACATTGCATCAGTATTTGACCTATCGACCCGCAACTCCTCGCGCCTCCTTTCCCTATCTTTCCCAATCGCTTCACCTTACCGTCGGGCGATTAGTGACAGTTGGCCTGAGATACTCTTAGCAGTGTTCGCTATTTCCGTGATATCGCATAGCGATTCATCGCTTGACCTGTGCTTAGTGCAAAATCGCCGGGGTGATTTCATTAGAAGGAATAAGCCTGAGAAAGGAGTTATCATGTGTTATCTGCTGTAATTTAGCTGTACCATGTGTTTACCGCAAGATAAAGTAAGGGTGCTACTGACACAATGAGCATGATGATTTCGTCACGGCACTTAATATATTTTTTTCGTACGCGATATTTTCCATAATTTGTCACTCTCAAATGCGTACGTTTGGCGTTCATGCATTGTTGTGATTTGAAGATTGCCAATGTCAAGAGTTTAGTTGAACTCTTGTAGACAGTTCAAAGTTCTAACTATTCCCGTCCCCTTATCATCTGCTCTCATCTCTTTCCCCCCCCCCCCGCTCATTGCCCCTCTCCCCTCGGCTCTAACCTCTCTTCTCCCCCCTCTCGCCAGCGCAATGCGCAGAGAGGGGGGTATATAACTGCCTCGTTTTCACTGTTTCTTCGCTTCACTTGCCCTGTCTACACTCTCAGATAAAGTTACCTTGACGTTGACTTTGACTTGTCTGGAGAGTGGGGACAGTACACCGACTGACTGAGTGGGATACTCAGTTTATGGTGCATCGGCCGTGCCGATCTTCCCCGCGCCGTCGTTACGGCTCTCCTCTTCGCCGTCGTTACGGCTCTACCGTTAGCCGTCGTTACGGCTCCCCACTACGCCGTCGTCACGGCCCGTCGCTTCACGAGGTCGAACCTGACCGACGCTCGTAGTGCGTGGCAAAGTCCCGCGTGGCAGCACTCTTTGTGATCGTGATCACACGTCGCTCGACCGAACGCTCGGAACTGAACGAGGCCGTTTACGTGACTGACCTCACTCAGCTCTCCCAGCTTCGTTCGTCTACCAGGTCGATATCCTGGCTCCACTTCTGACAGGTAGATATCCTGTGAAGTGTGAACAGTCCCGTGTGACTGTGCCTACACCCTCTTATCGTTCGAACGCTCTGAACTGAGACTGGCATTCTAGACGTGACCATGGCCGACTTCAGTGCACCGTTCCGTCGGGTCATCACGACCAAGAGGAATCGTCTTCCTCAGCTGTACTCGGAGGTGGTGTCGATCACCACAGGTACTTCCGCTCTTGGAAATTCGGCGTCGAACAAGCAGTACTTCGATCTACATTCGCAGGCAACGCGCCTCAGAGGGAAGCTCGTTGGAGCCCTCAAGGTGATCAAGGACACTGCCCAGAAGTGGCAAACAGCTTTGGAGGATATCGACGATGCTGATACGAACGAGCATGAGACTGATGTTCTCGTGACCTACTTCACTGATACCACCAAGCCTAAGCTGAGGTACCTCGAGAGTGCACTCTCGAGGTACCTCAGCTTCGTTGCGTCTCCGAGATCTTTCTTAACAATCAGATCGGAGAAGACCGTCCAGAATGCCTTGTGATCCGATCCATCGAACGTCGGAAGGGTCAACGTCGGCAGTTGAGGGAGAGGGACGGTGTTGGAAGCGAGAGAGAGCGGTGCCACAGCTCCCGTACCACCGGATGCGTGTGTGGGTGGGATGGCTGCAGTTCCCATCAGAACAGAAGTCGTAGAAGAGCTCGCTGTGAGCAGCCTGTCGAGAATCGCGATCTCGGAATCCAGATCTGCCAACTGTTCCTCGATGTCACCTTCAATCGCAGCGATCGACTTGCTCTCCGTGGTGGTATCAGTGAAGTAGGTCACGAGAACATCAGTCTCATGCTCGTTCGTATCAGCATCGTCGATATCCTCCAAAGCTGTTTGCCACTTCTGGGCAGTGTCCTTGATCACCTTGAGGGCTCCAACGAGCTTCCCTCTGAGGCGCGTTGCCTGCGAATGTAGATCGAAGTACTGCTTGTTCGACGCCGAATTTCCAAGAGCGGAAGTACCTGTGGTGATCGACACCACCTCCGAGTACAGCTGAGGAAGACGATTCCTCTTGGTCGTGATGACCCGACGGAACGGTGCACTGAAGTCGGCCATGGTCACGTCTAGAATGCCAGTCTCAGTTCAGAGCGTTCGAACGATAAGAGGGTGTAGGCACAGTCACACGGGACTGTTCACACTTCACAGGATATCTACCTGTCAGAAGTGGAGCCAGGATATCGACCTGGTAGACGAACGAAGCTGGGAGAGCTGAGTGAGGTCAGTCACGTAAACGGCCCCGTTCAGTTCTGAGCGTTCGGTCGAGCGACGTGTGATCACGATCACAAAGAGTGCTGCCACGCGGGACTTTGCCACGCACTACGAGCGTCGGTCAGGTTCGACCTCGTGAAGCGACGGGCCGTGACGACGGCGTAGTGGGGAGCCGTAACGACGGCTAACGGTAGAGCCGTAACGACGGCGAAGAGGAGAGCCGTAACGACGGCGAACAGTAGAGCCGTAACGACGGCGAAGAGGAGAGCCGTAACGACGGCGCGGGGAAGATCGGCACGGCCGATGCACCATAAACTGAGTATCCCACTCAGTCAGTCGGTGTACTGTCCCCACTCTCCAGACAAGTCAAAGTCAACGTCAAGGTAACTTTATCTGAGAGTGTAGACAGGGCAAGTGAAGCGAAGAAACAGTGAAAACGAGGCAGTTATATACCCCCCTCTCTGCGCATTGCGCTGGGCCGAGGGGAGAGGGGGCAATGAGCGGGGGGGGGGGAAAGAGATGAGAGCAGATGATAAGGGGACGGGAATAGTTAGAACTTTGAACTGTCTACAAGAGTTCAACTAAACTCTTGACATTGGCAATCTTCAAATCACAACAATGCATGAACGCCAAACGTACGCATTTGAGAGTGACAAATTATGGAAAATATCGCGTACGAAAAAAATATATTAAGTGCCGTGACGAAATCATCATGCTCATTGTGTCAGTAGCACCCTTACTTTATCTTGCGGTAAACACATGGTACAGCTAAATTACAGCAGATAACACATGATAACTCCTTTCTCAGGCTTATTCCTTCTAATGAAATCACCCCGGCGATTTTGCACTAAGCACAGGTCAAGCGATGAATCGCTATGCGATATCACGGAAATAGCGAACACTGCTAAGAGTATCTCAGGCCAACTGTCACTAATCGCCCGACGGTATGGTGAAGCGATTGGGAAAGATAGGGAAAGGAGGCGCGAGGAGTTGCGGGTCGATAGGTCAAATACTGATGCAATGTATTGCATCAGTATTTGACCCATGACCCGATAAACATCGATGGGTATCTCGTAAACACTTTCTTCTAGGCTCCTCTGCAATTAGGCCCTTTGCAATGCCTTTCGGCAGAATGATTGATTCATCCACCACCTTCTATTCGATGGGTTACAAGAAACAAAGGATTCCTCAGAAAGTATTCTGCTCATTTTGAATGATCCATACTGATAGGTTTTAAGGTCAGCCTGGTGAGAGACATCGGAAATGTTCAGCACGTCCCTGATTCCATCTCTTTTTATTGACCCAAGCGAGCAATTTCTAGCTCTATTTTTTGCAAGTAACATTAATCTTTCTTATGAATTGTGGCTTAATCTACATTTGTTCTTGTATTTGTATCCTTATCCCACGAATTAAGGTATAATTGTATGCAGCATACAATACACATGACATTAATGGGGATTTCATTATGCGTTCCTTGTATGCATGTTTTTTTTTCTCCCTTCTAGTAATTTTTTTCCGAAATATGCTAAAATTGTAAATACCGATTAAATTATCATAATATTACCCAGTATCTAGAACGCTTGAGTTGAAATTGGCCGCATATACTTACAAGACGGCGATATTTTTCTTGAAGTAAAATATGCCCCTCACGGAGCTTTATTTTCGATCAGAATATACGGCGATACAAAATATCTTTCTTTGTAATGCAAAATTTCGCTTTTTTCACATTACATTCAATACGAAAGTTTATTATCTATATTTACAATTCCAAATTTAGAATGGTCCATTATGGATTCATGCCAACGATGCTTCAAGGGCCGGAGTACAACTGCAGGTAGGAATCAAGTAGGGGTTCCCATTTTTTTCATTTTTTCTTCTTTTTTTTCATTTTATAGGGTAGGTTTCAGATGCACTATGCAATGTATAAGGCCATTTACTATGTAGCTCACGTGAAACATACCATACAATTGCTGATTTCAGCTCTGTAATGCCGCCGGGACCAGCATGGGCAGCGCAGTACGGGGTCAAGCAATATCGTTTCGGCATCTACTCCGTTGTTTTCGGCTTTATCGCAGAGGTTCAGTTTGCGATGACTATGGAATAATATGTGTTTCAGCGTCCTTTCTCCAACTAGGCCGCTAAGAGAGTACGCAGTATGAGGAAAATAATTTCTTGTGAAAGCGGGTTATATCATCTTGGATCTGGTCGTTTTAGAACTCTTGTTTTTGAACTCCGTGATGAATTTGGAACTCTTGAATTTTTCACTCGCTATAAAGTTCTAAAATTACGAGTTCTAAGATGGCATACCCCGTGAATGGGAACCTTCGCGCCTACAGATTCCTACAGAGAGTCATTGCGAGACTAAAAAGTGTTGGTTTAATCCCCCTCTCATTTCCTTTACCTTACTTCATTGAGCGGTAGAACGCCTGTACATGATGGAAAAAAGTGGTGCTAGATGAGGGAGAGGGGGGTCTCCAAAAATCCAAGAAGAAAAACTCGTTCAGATTCTCTACCTTCCTTGTGTACTGGCACTGCGCAGAGAGTTGAAAACGTCGTGCTTCAAGGTCAACACTCGTATTTATTAATCGTTCCATAAATATTATTAAATATATTTTTTAAATATCAATATATCGATTCAGATCATGTACTGGCTCGCCATCCAAGACATGATTTGCCTTACTTGCAGCTGCATACTCTTTGGGGTATTGCTGATCGAGGTATTATCGAACAATGATGAGATATTTAACTGCTTTCAGTTCTGAAATATGAAGTAAGAAAATTATGGCACAATACAAGTATAGCATTCTTTGTAGGGCGCAGTGTACTGTTCGCACCGCGTGCTGTCATTTATCACGGGATCCGTCTCATATTGTAAGTCTAGTGAAATATGACTGGCAAAATGCATATTGTATTTAGCATCGGGGTGTATCGCTTTAGAATAGACCTTTTCATAATTCTGCAAATAGCAAAAAATGTTTCAATGGTAGATACAGAGAGCTCTAAAATGGACATTCACATTATACCATTGAGGGATCTGGTGCACTGCTTCGCCTTGCTGCGTTGTGCTGGCCCTGAACCGCCTCTGTGAAATGATAAATTTATCACGATTTTTCTCGGTTAGCTCTAGGAACTGGCATTCGCCTTTTCAATTTGCACATATCGACCAGTGAGAGCGCATACAATTTGCATATATAGCAATATTTGAGAAGAGTGGTGTACGCAGGCAACCCGAACGAACGTCTACCTCGGAATTTGCGCAAGTTACGGCACATTTATGGTGCTCTTTACGCGACCTGCTGTCAGTCCTTTTGCTTTTTTTAACGACCGGACGTGTTCACTCATTTAGCTGGGCGTGAACTCCTCCCTTCAAGCCATTATCTTCTCGCCGTTGATTCCCGGTCATGATCAGGAAGAGGTAATCTCGTCCAATTAGGTCGCAAGAAGGACAGTCCGATCCAAACACAGTTGCGCGGATCGAAAGAAACGAAACAGGCACACATGTAACTCATTCTTGCGCAGCGGTAGCAACTTGTGAATATCATTCCCGAATCACGGATTAGTGAATCTGTTAATTAGAAATGCAATGCATGCTCTAACGTTTTAAAATACACATATACCAATCACGAGCAATATTGATGAACCTCTCATACAGTATGCCAACTGGCCGCACGCTGTGCACAATATCGCCGTCGCTGCAGCATCCTCCATGATATACGTCACACTGATCGTAGTGATCGTGATCAAGAGCGTACTGTACACAACAACACCTACTTTGCCAATCGAAAGCTGATTTTTTTCAGAGATCCGTTGTTACGAGTACGAACGGCTCAGGCGCCAGCAAAACCATTAATAAGGTGCTTACAACTAAAACAATACTATATAATGTATTAAATAATTAATTAATTAAGATGCTGGTTCAAGTTATGCTCATCTGCGCACCGAATATGATCGCCTCAACATTGTTAGTGCATATGTTTAATTGGCACTTATTGTTAATCGGAGGAGCTATTTAGGCCGCACCCTTTCCATCCCTCCTGCACTCTTCAGAGATTTCACATAATTGCACCCCTCGCCTGCAGATTCACCCAGGCCAAAGGGGTTAAGAAATATTGGCAGTGAACAATCACGAAAAAGTAAAATCCCCCACTACGTGCACACAACACAGGCAGTTATCCGGACGCATAGGTCGCTGATAACATCAGGACAGACTGAACGCTGCCTTATCGTGATAGCCGCATCGTGATAGCCGAATGCTAATTTTTCTTTTTCTTTTTCTTTTCACCTCTCGGAAAGAAGCCCTATTATTCCATAAATATGCCATAGACCAAACAAAGCTCTGCAGTTATGTATACGCGAACTTCTTCTCCATGCCTCTCGCATTCTTACTGGCGGGTTCAATGGCCTTCCAATTTGTACATGGTAGCAAATCTTAAAAATATTATCAGAAAATTTGTTTTCACGTTGCAAAATTATTATTAACAGGTCTGCCACCATTCGTATATATCGCCATAAACAGCTCCATCAGAACTTTCGCACTCCGAGCTTGTAGATTGGGTAGGTGCACATGCGCATCTTTTTAGACACAATTTTCCGAAATTAAAAAGTTATATATTATTCTCAAATAATGACACTTTTAGAGAAGCTATTGACCAACAACACGAAAGTAACACAGGTCGGCGCATCGCATGGGACGGGAACTCAATAAAATAATACACATTGTATAATTAAAATATGTTTTGAAGCCATTCGTAATATCATTTATAAATACAAATCTGAATCATTTTTAATGCATGCATACAAATCCAAGCCCAGTAACGTAACTGTGTTTCCATAATATATCGGAGTTAGACGAAAACAAATGTGAACACGATGAGCATATTTATCGCCTATCCCGTGTACTTGAACCCGCTGAATGTCCACATCATTTCTCTCTTCTCTCCTTGATCGTCGAGGGTCGTCCACTGACTCCAGAAGGGATTCCGTTTAGTAGAGTTGACAATGTGTGCATTTGACTTGGAAACATACTTGAAGACGTATACGTCTTCCCTGAAATTTATGTAGCTTTACTGCTTATATTTGATCATTGCAAGTGTATCTATTTGAGATTTAATCTGGGCAGTTAAAAATAACCCGATAAGACACTGAGATAGAAGGTTCTCCACAAGAAGACCCAATCCCTTTCTTCGATGTGCTTCCAGGGTAAATAAGTGCGTCATCTGCAATGTTTTTAAACTTAAAGAGTTGATTTATGAAACTGACGACTATAAAAAGCTATTATATCAATTATAGAAACACTATAAATACCGCAATTTTAAATTTTATAACGGTAGATAATTGTGTAATTTTATTTGAGTTGTAATCATAACCATACCCATTGAATTCATCAGCTCCCACGCAGCCAGACTTCCATTCGAGCTTCTGATGCAAACAGAGGGAAGATGAGTGAGGCGTTCCCTGTGGAGTTCGTAATTCGGGTCACCGTCTCTTCATTTCCCACGCTATCTAGATCGGTCGAGCGGCGAGATAGTGTGGGAAATGAAGAAACGATGACCCGTATTACGAATTCTAGTTCCATGTGGAGTTATTCATCTGCTCAGTGTGAAACCAGCGAAGAAATTGCGAGAAGTGCACAATACTTGATACAAATCTTGTAAAATTTTGTGCTCTCTGCGGGCGAGTGGGCTCCGTACGGCCACATGGCGTGAATGAACGTGTAGTCTTCCTCAATATCTACCGTTCCGATTGCATAGCGTTCCGGAGCCTGGTAGTTCATCTATTATTAAGACATAGAGAAGCTTAGTGTTTCGCGCCCTGTCGTTGGAGCTTGAAGAACTGCAAATATTTTATGAATTTGATCATTGCATCGAAAATTTGCCCATGTCATTTACAACACAGTCTACTCCCGTGATAGCTCATATGTACACCGCACCTTTATCAACATAACACTACGTGATCCTACAGGTCAGAATTAGAGTTCTAGACAATATAACACTATTCCGTGATATCTCCATTATATGCACGTTCTTTCCTCTCGACCGGTCGGGAGAGTGTGTACAATTCAATCGTTTCAAGCACTCAATTAAAAAATATGTGTTTTTCTTCGTCTTAATAATCCGAACACTTACTGCAGCTCGCACTGTGGTATCTGATTCGAGGACCAGGTTTCCGTGCTTCTCAACCAAAGAATGTAGCTCCTTGAGCAGTGCTTTCAAACTCTGCTCGAGTACATCCCTGCAAGAAGCACATCATTCTAACAAGGAATGGCCGCGAGGGTAGGTTGGAATTTTTCAACGAGACCTAGCGCGATCGAAATAGGATCAAATTCTAAGAACTTCTACGTTTTTCATATCTGCTAAACGCCTCTGTGGAAGTCTGGGTGGTAGTGGAATTTCTGAAGCCTCGGAAATGAACGGTTTTTCACCTCTCCCCACATGAGCACAGACATCAACAGTGGCGTTTAGCAGATATTAAAAACGTAGAAGTTCTTAGAATTTTATCATCTTTCGATCGCGCTATTTCTCGTTTAGAAACTCCAACCTACCCTCGCGGTCATTCCTTGTAAGTACAGTTAATATTTGATATATTGTATTTTTAGGTGAACATATACGATTTTTAGAAAAACAAGTAATTATAGATATAAGACTTGGAGCTATTTAAGAATGATAAACGAATGAAAAGTGCATACATGTCATGGCCGCCATAAGGTGTTCGCACATGCACATGAAGGCTGAAAGGGCATGTTTACAGTTGATGCCATCATAGGCATTTGTGTTGTATTTATTTGTAAGCACGAAAAATGAAAAATAGTTTAAACTAACGATCGGCCTTCAGCCACTTCGACAATGAATAGATAAACAGGATGCGAAGAAGGGAAGCCATAGAAGCGGAGATGTTCCTTTGGGAACCCGCCTATACGATAGATTTGCTACCATTTTGGAAGTGAAAAGGAGATTTTCTATACAACCCATTTCTTACCTGCCAGAATCCACTTCGAAGTATTGAGTAATGTGAAATTTTCGAAGCGATTGTTGTTCTTGCCTTAATATTATTAAAGTAAGATTAATAATAATTAAACAAATTATTAATCAACCATTCTCGGTGAGGATGTCGACTAACTCGCGAAGTCGATCCGGAGCAGTGAAGTCGCCTAGTTCCTCCGACATGTTCACTAATCGAGATCAGCAACTCGCAACTCAATTGAGTGCATAGAAAGAGGTGATCGCTTGCTGAGTTGGGAAAAATTCAATCGAGAATAATGAAAAATGTAGCATAAGGCAGACTGCCCGCTCCGATAAGCACTAAAAAATAACCGATACACGGAACAAACACGAGTTTTTCAGTCGGTGATTTTTCGCCAACGTGAGTGCGGCCTTTAGTTGCACCCATGTTGCGACGAGAACCTGTTAGATAAACTGAAATTGCGTTGCCAGTGCGCAGAAGCATTTTCCATAGAAATGATGGACCAGAGGAGCTTGTCTCTGTATAGAATGTGGAGGAGACAAATCCCTACCGCAAAGACAAATTTATTCACGCGACCTGATGTGAGCTTTAATTTGAATAGATTTCGAGAAACGATACCACGATCCCTTCATTATATTTAATCTCTTCTTGATTGATCAAGATAATATGTAAATTGAAGAGTTTTGATATAATTTTTCAAACATAAACGATCATAAACAATTTAATGAATGAAAGTAGTCACTTATTTAACGGGGAGTCAACTCCTCGCTTCAAGCCATCATATTTTATCCTATGATTCATGACTTTGAAGAGGTAATCACGACCATTATGAAGCAAAAAAAGAAACAAACCAATAACCCAATATTTGGGCGAAAACATTCGAAAATTACGGCAATTCAACTCATGTTGGCGCCAACCTATCAGTCTGGGGGAATAGTACTCAAATCAACGATTTGTAAACAATAAGCATCGCCTACATTATGCCACCTGGCCGCACGCTGTGCACAATATCGCAGTCGCTGCAGTCTCCTCCATGATATACGTAATACTGATCGTAGTGATCGTGATCAAGAGCGTACTGTACCACACCTACTTTGCCACTCGAAAGCTGATATTTTTCAGAGATCCGTCGTTACGGGCACGAACGGCTCGGGTGCCAGCAAAACCATTAATAAGGTGTTAACAACTAAAAAATGCTATATAAAGTATTAAGTAATTAATTAATTAAGACTGGTTCAAGTTATGCTCATCTGCGTACCGAATATGATCGCCTCAACATTGTTAGTGCATATGTTTTATTGGGACTTGTATTGTTAATCGGAGGAGCTATTTAGGCCGCACCCTTTCCATCCTTCCTTCGTGGTTAGAGACGAAGTGGTGTAGTGGTCTATGGCGCACCCTCCCATTTCATCCCACCGGGCTTGATTCCCGGCCGTGAGACCGTCTCCGCCTCACCAAGTCCCCTACCCAATGGGGACGGGGAATTGGTAGTCGTGGCTAATCACGTAGGTAAATAGGTCTGGCGAAAGGTGGGCACTCCGGACTGAATCTGCCCAAATTGACAGTGGCCTAGCAGTGGTCTCCCGCGAGCCCAGTCTCGAAGACGGGATGTAACTTTACATAACTTTACCTTTCCATTCTTCCTGCACTCTTCAGAGATCTCGTATAATTGCTCACCTCGCCTGCAGATCCACCAAGACCAAAGGGGTTAATAAATATTGACAGTGAACAAACACGAAAAAGCAAAATCCCCCACTACGTGGGCGGTTCACACAACACGGGCGGTTAGCATGATGCATAGGTCGTTGATAACAGCAGTGCAGACTGAAAGCTGACGCAGGGGCGGTAGAGCACGCCTTATCGTGATAGCCGAATGCTATTTTATTTGTCTTTCCTTTTCTTTTTCTTATCACCTCTCGGAAAAAAGCCCTATTATTACATAAATGTGCCATAGACCAAACACAACTCTACAGTTATGTATACGCGAACTTCTTTCCCATGCCTCTCGCATTCTTGCTGGCGGGTTCAATGGCCTTCCAATTTGTACACGGCAATTAATTGGCTGCATGGTAATGAATTTCTTTAAAAAAATATCCGAAAATTTGTTTTAAAGGCCCTCTCCAGGGAACGAAAAATTCATATTGGCTCTAAGGGACTGATCCAAGATTAGTAGCGCGCAATTTTAAAAATTGTACATTATAATACAGTATATAATACAGTAAATAGGTCTGGCGAAAGGTGGGCACTCCGGACTGAATCTGCCCAAATTGACAGTGATAAACTGAAATTGCGTTGCCAGTGCGCAGAAGCATTTTCCATAGAAATGATGGACCAGAGGAGCTTGTCTCTGTCTAGAATGTGGAGGAGACAAATCCCTACCGCAAAGACAAATTTATTCACGCGACCTGATGTGAGCTTTAATTTGAATAGATTTCGAGAAACGATACCACGATCCCTTCATTATATTTAATCTCTTCTTGATCGATCAAGAGAATATGTAAATTGAAGAGTTTTGATATAGCACGCGTCTTCTGAGAGAATGCATGACCAGGAGGAACAAGGAGCCGAAAGTTTGAGCAATATCCATGAAATATTTATGTTAGAGTATATTGGGGACGAGAAAACTTTTGACGTTGGCAGTTTTTCCCAGAACCGTCTTTTAGGAATTTTCCGGTTTTGGTTCCGGCTCTATCATAAAACAGGTCCCAGATGAGCTTAGAGGATGGCTTTGGGCTCAAAATGTGCGCAAAGATATTCTAAGCAACTTTTATGTTGTCGATGAAAATGTATGGCTTCATCTTCATCGTGAAAAAATTGAAACTTCATTTTTGAAACCAGAAAGCAAATTCTGCCGGATCGGGGACCCCCCTCTTTACCACTTTTTGAGCACAGATTATTAATCAACGACATCGACTTACTCTAAGAAAAAATAGAAATGACCGTTAAGCCCGTGGCTTTTTGAGATTTGAGGCTGGAAAGACCAAAAAATGACCAAAATTCGATTTTTTCGAGTTTTTCAACTTTTAAAAATATTCATATTTTGAAGTCCCGATGATTTTTTCTCTTACATTTTGCCATTTCCTATCTCAAAATTTCGTTTTTCACTTCAACAAAGCGAAATCCACAAATTTACTATGACCCGTCCCTTCATTTTGGGGTCGAAAAATCGAATTTCTTAAAATTATTTATATTATAGTTTTTATGGTGTATTTTGTCGCGTAGAATCCGAATTTCACTATTAGAACGCGTGAGAATCCGAAATAAAGGAGTTATGAACGGAAAACCGACAATTTCGACCGAAGAAAACCAAAAATAATATTTCAAAAAAAATATTTTGGATGATTGACTTTTCCGAATCCACAAGTTGTAACACATAGAGACTCGTTCAAAGCAACAAAATGATCCTCATCGCGATCCCAGGTGATCCTGTGAATATGGAAAGGATATTCCAAAATTTGCCCTCAGGGCATGAAAAAATCACTTTTCCACATGGCCACTTTTTGGAGATTCATAACTCTGTAGGAACTGCATATAAAAATCTGGTTTTTGCTTAGTCATGTCTAGAATGTCCTAAAGATATGATTCCCAACTTTTTAGAGTGTTTGGATATCTTTCCTGCCAGCGGCCATCGTTTATCGTGGGTGCACCGTGGTCCTGATTGCATGACCCAACTTTTGTTAGAGACAAGATATCTTTTGCAGAATGTCAGAGGAATGTCAGAGGCATTGTATCAATTGCTTTTGTTTATCAGGGTAAATAAATATTTACTTACGGAAACTCCAGCAGAGCACACTTAGCATTGCCGATTTCGTCACAATGAAAATCACAAATAATTTTGACGGATCTGATGTGAGTGCGATTTCGAATTAGTTCGCTCACTACCCTGAAAAACATACATCATTTTGTTAACATATAAATCATAAATGCCTCCAACCTTCCGGAATTGTTACATTTGAAGTCAACAATTAAATCTTGATTTTGTACATTCTTGAAATATTTGATGATCTGATCTTCATTCGCTTGTCTTGTCTGAACGAATAAAATTAGTATAAGTATGGAAAATTGAAAGGGTCTATATTTCTTAACTATCAATGGTACTTTCTTTGTACGTTATGTTAGGCCTGCCAACAATTTCGCACTACTTCGAATACTGGTCATATATCACGTTTTCGGTCACATAATTCTTCAGTTGAATGTTGCAAATATTACCGTGATATGTAAACATTTAGTGAATGCTTTGTAGAAGAATCGAGGAAGTTCAATATTTGTCTCGTCTAAGTTGACGAAATAGGTCCGATTAGTAAGTAGCGTGTTGATGGATATCTCGTGTTCGTTCATTTGCCTACCATACTTGCCTTTGTGATAACGTCTGAACCCATTCTGAAAATGATTTCAGTCATATACATTCATTATTTTCGGTAAACTAATGAGATAGCAAAATTTTATTGGAAATGGACACTTTGTCAAAATCTGAACAAAGAAATTGCCATAAAAGCCTTTGTTCAAATTTTGGCAAAGTGTCCATTTCTCAAAATATTTTGCCAACTCATCGGTGCACCTTATTTTCGAATGCTATTTTGGTACATGCATATAAGAACATGTTTGCGTTGCATACCGAAAAGTACTTGATCTTTTTGAATCGCCGAAAGCCGGCTTTACGGACTAGTCCGTAAAGCCGTTTGTTGACCAAACTGAGGTTCCGGCGATTATTCGAGTTGAGCAGTTCAATAATCATCGTGAGCAACTCGTTCGAGAGGCTCATTAGAGGGAACTGAAATGTTGGCGGTAGGATTATTGAGGTACTTACCAGAGAACCCGGGGAGGGAGGCTTCCCTGACATATTGGGGAATGTGTTTCCCATATCAGATATGCGATCTGTAAAATATAGTAATCGTCTGACTCTCTCCAAACAACACGTTCTCTCGTTGATCAGAGTGGACGAGAGAGTGTATGGCATTGCGAGATAGAATATTTGGATATACTGTATATGAACGCATTGGCTAAACTGAGTATCCCACTCAGTCAGTCGGTGTACTGTCCCCACTCTCCAGACAAGTCAAAGTCAACGTCAAGGTAACTTTATCTGAGAGTGTAGACAGGGCAAGTGAAGCGAAGAAACAGTGAAAACGAGGCAGTTATATACCCCCCTCTCTGCGCATTGCGCTGGCGAGAGGGGGGAGGAGAGAGGTTAGAGTCGAGGGTAGAGGGGGCAATGAGCGGGGGGAAGAGATGAGCAGATGATAAGGGGACGGGAATAGTTAGAACTTTGAACTGTCTACAAGAGTTCAACTAAACTCTTGACACTCCCCCCACACGGGAGAAGTGACGTTACAAATTACTAACAAATGCTAAGAGGGGGAAATGGGATACTGCTCTTCCGCAGGTCTTCATCTTCCAGTTGATGATGATGGAGGAAGGAGAGAAGTCGTACGATGAAGAGTAGGACGAATGTCGGGATAGAGAGAAGAGAGTGCTGGAGAGAAAATGAAAAAGGTGACGCTGGAAGTACGTGTCCTCGAGTAGTCTCTTCTTAGAGATCCTTCTCGCTCACTTTCTTGAGAGAGACTCGACGGTAGAACAAACAGCAGCACTGTACGAGAAAGGGCATCGAAGGGATGCAGATGTAGATCGTGAATAGGACTCCGAGTGCAACGAGGACCACTATCACGATGGTTCGAATCCAGTACTCCATAAACACAGATCCGATGTGCGACAGGTCAGGGAATCCAGAGAGATCGATGGTGAAGGTAGAATTCGATTCTCCTTTGATGCCTTCTGTCGCAACGGAGTGCTGAGTGAACGAGCTCGAATACTTGAGGATCCCTGCTATATCCACGGGAAGTCCACAAGATACATTGCAAGATATCAACACACGAGCTTGGTCTGCCGATATTGCTCTGCGTGAGACTTCACCCGTCTTCGTGCAGGGGATAGAGAATTGGTCTCGATCGCAGGCGATGGTCGCTAATCCTGTAGTTGATGTGGACGTGCACGTCAGATTCACCCGTGCCCCTCCAGTGCATGAGTAACATCCGATAGCTCTTGATGACTCTACTATGCACTCGAATGGGTCCACCTTTAGGGTGTCTAGACGAAATCTCTTTGTGTCCGTCGAGATGGCGATGTCCATTGAGAGGCCTTGAGAGATCTCAGCGAAGACTCGTCTGTTGTGAGCTTGTAGCTTCAGGGAAGGAGTCAGTATCGGCAGAATGCCTTCGATGTCGAAGTTGTCCTCGAGGGACGTTTGACTGCATTCGCACTTTGCGTATCTCTCGGCTGGGACACAATGGCACTCCTCGTGAGATGAGCAGTTCAGCTCTGCAGCGTGATTTGGGGATGCACAGTGTACGATCGGATCTCGAGTCAACAGAGCTACTCTCTTTTTCTTGAGCGCAGTGATGAACTTCTTGCTCAAAAGAGGGAACGGTGGCGTAGCGAAGTTGGTCAGTTCGAGCTTGTGATCGTGCACTGTCTTCCGTTGATTTGGCAGCAGTCGGACAGTGTCGGAAGTGGTCTCATTTCCTACAGTGATCGTAAGATTGATCGTCACTACAGGACTTCATTCTGAACATTCGAAGGTCTCGAACACCTCCTCCGAGACTGGCCTCACGAAGGTACGATAAAACAAGCATCCGCTCGAAGGAAACAGGCAGTCACATCCCAGACCTCCACAGCTCTCGACACAGGTCGTATGACCCGGGAAGTCGTTTCCTCGTGCCAGCCTCGGGATCATGCTGTCTGAGGAGACGTTCAAGCACTTGGTGTTCACGCAAGAACCCATCCTGGCACATCTCTTCTCTGAGATGTACTGCACACGAACGTCTCGATGCACACCTAATGTCCTCTTCTGGCAGTACACGTCGGTTGCTAGCAGGGTCATCTTGACTTCGCCGACGAGTACGTTGTTCTTCGATATCCCGATGCAGGCTTCTCGCGATACTGGGTTGATCTTCAGCAGGCTGTGCATGATCGTGTCGCACTTCGTACCAGTGCAGGTCTCCGACTCCGAGTTGAATCTGAGCACTTCGGGACAGCCTCGAACTTGGGGAAGACCGGTGAGAACGACGATCGTGAGCAGTACGCGATAGTTATGTTTGCCGATAGGCAAACAGAACTATCACGGCGCGAGAAGGGCCAACAGATGAGTCGCCAGAGTCCGCACATTGTCGCTGCGCCCAGCCATTGCATGAAAGTACAGGCAAGTTGGAGGGGTCGGCCGAGTACCACAGGCGAAAAACAGATCTGGTAGATCGTCAAGCAGATCAGATACAGCAGTAGCGCCAGCGTGGCTAGGGCTGCGGCGATGTTGCACTCCGGATTCGTCAGTGCCACCAGACAGAATGTGCAGGAGATATGATCGCAGAAGTCGTAAGATGGGCAATCATGGGAGCGAATCACTGCTGATCCATTTACGAGGTACTTGACGAGCACCGTGAATCCATGCATGGTACTCGAGGCGCTGAAGTGTGTAGTCTCGAAGGTAGTCTCGTTGCTGGAGGTGACTCTCCTGCATTCTTCTGCATTGCAGAGCTGGTAGTCAGGCACTTCTCCATTGTGATGGAAAGTCACGGAATTGCGGTGGCACGAGATCGATTGCGCAGAGGTAGATGCAATGCAGAGCATCAGAATGCCGAGGAGGGCAAAGGTCCCATTGAAGCTCCATGGACCATTACGTCTCTCTGGTTGTCCACGAGGGAATACACCAATGAGCGGGAGGCGTGAAATCATCCGCCCTCCTCGTCGAGCATTGTCTCGGTCGATCTCGACGGGATCATCTTCAGATTCAGAATCAGACCATCTCGGGTTTCGTCGAGCAGCGAGTCTCTTCGACCTTCTCATTGTGGAAGCTGCTGGATGAGGATCTCCCGTATTAGTGGGCGAGTCTCGATCTGAGCTCACTATCTCGAGAGGCACGACTTTGTTGATAGGACGTGAGATCTCTTGGCCAGCAGTCGACATCAGCCGTACTGTTCGACCGTCGCAGCTCAGTACTCTGGCCAACTTTCAGTATCCTCTGGAAACGTTGTCATCCACCAGAAGCACGATCTCCTCCGGAAACGGAATAAGCTGCGCACAGTGAGCTCCAGTCTGTCGAAGAGGGTGGAGCCGTCCATGTTCTCTCAACTCGGTGAGGTAGAACGAACGAAAGACGTTCCAGAACTTCTCTAGATTGGTTTCAGTTTGGTTCAATCGCTTGAGAAGTTCCTTCCTCGTAACATCGGTAGACGGAGAGGGATCGAAGTCCGGATCGAGCAGCGACTCGCGAGAGATCATCGCGCTTGGTAGAGCAAGTTTGACCTTGGGTGATATGAAGTCACACGGCCGAAGAATGGGCAGCTCGAGCGATGACTGTAGGTCCGCGCTGATGTGAGTGAGAGGTCGACTGTTCAAGACTGCTTCTACTCGGCACATCTGGGTGTGAAGATCATCAAGGCTGAGAGTCTTCTTTCCGAAAGCGCTATTGAAAGCGGCTTTTACGCTACCCACGAGGCGTTCATAGAAGCCGCCCATCCAGGGAGAGTGTGCAGTGATCCATTTCCATCGGATTTGCTGACTCGCTACGAATTGAAGCACTCGCTCGTCCGATCGGAAGGCGTCGAATCGTTCTCTCAGCAGTCGGTTCGTCATTTTGAAGGTTGGCGCATTGTCCGAGGTGAGGGTCTCTGGAGCGCCCCTTCTTGCGACGAATCTCTCCAACGCGTTGATGAATGCGAGTGTGCTGAGGCTCTGTGTCACTTCCAGATGAATCAGTCTGGTGGACATGCATGTGCAGAGAAGGACGTATGCCTTGGGAGATTCTCCACTGCTCACGTCACTCGAAGCTACTCTAATTGGTCCCAGGAAATCGATTCCTGTATGCTGGAACGGACGAGAGTCACATACACGCTCAGGTGGGAGGGGAGGTGCGGGTGGGTACTTGTACGGAGCCGTGTACATTCTCTTGCACAGAGTACAGTCCTTGAGTACCGTTCGTACGACCTGCTTTCCCTTGACCAGCCAGTACTTCCGGCGCATTTCTGCGAGTACATGAGCGGCACCTCGGTGGAAGAGCTTCAGGTGCATGTCCCGAATCATCAATCGTGGCAACGAGTTCTCTTCTCGGAAGAGCAGGATCGGCTTCTTCGATTCTTCGTCGATAAGAGCGTTGTCTATTCGACCAGAGGTCACTCTCAGAAGACCGTGAGTATCGTACTCGAGACCGAAATCTCTGAGCGTGGAGATCTCCTTCGTGTTCTTTGATTGATGCTGTCGGAGTAACACGATTCGCGCTTCCTCCAGTTCGTCAGCAGAGGGAGGTCCCGAAGCAGTCGGATGAGACGCGAAAGTGAGACGAGCCATAGACGTCGGACATTTCATCTTGATGAATCGTAGTACAAACGCCGTCACCCGTTGAAGTTTGGCGTACGATGAGTAGTCCTCTACCTTGACCAGCTCGAGTGGTTGGACTTCAGTCTGCACCGAATCAGTCTTCTTCTTCCTTATCTGTCGATTCGCGGGAGGATCGGGTGCAGAAAGTGCCACGATGGGAGTCGCGCCAATGACTTTCTCGAGTATGTTCTCTTGATCGGACCAATGTTCGTTCGAGTGTTCCCTCTTCCACTGATCGGGTGGGAGAGCCAACCAGTCAGGTCCTCTCCACCAGATGTGAGTAGGGTCCTGCATCTCTGCCGCGGATAGACCTCTGGTGGCGTGATCGGATGGGTTCTCGGTTCCACTGACGTGATCGAAGCGGATCGTATCTTTCGACCTCATTCGATATCCCAGATCGGCTATGCTCCTCAATTCCTCCTCAATCTCTCGTATCTTCTTCAGGCGATTCATCACGTAGACACCCAATGATTTGCTGTTCGCCTGATCGACACTGTATGCTCGAATCCAGTGGAGAAGAGTCGTTGCGTGGGTGAAGACTTGAAATCGGAATCGGCGTCGATGCTCTTTCGAGATAGCCTTCGCAACGTAGAGGAGAAGATTCATGCCGATCACGAGAGCCTGTAGTTCGAGCTTGGGCGTGGTCTTCGGACTCTTGCTCGGAGCCAGCTGATTTCGTGCCATGAACTCAGTTTGACCCACTCCATTTCGTGCCATGAACTCAGTTTGACCCACTCCAGCTGATCTTCTTCACTGAGAGGTTGATCCCATCCATAGGATTGCATGAACACCTTATGCAGGAACATCTTGAGTGGTAGGAGCAATGGGATGAGGAAGCCCATAGGGTCGAAGACCGCCGCCAGTCGGGAGAGAATCCGTCTCTTCGTGGCAGGTTTGTCGTCTTGAGTCAGACTACACTGAACAATCCATGAATCGGTAGTGGTATCGTACGGTAGCCCGAGAATCTTCGTTCTCCCAATCGGCCCTTGGTCTCCATTCTCCTTCTCGAGGGTTCAAATGAAGTCATTGTCGGAGGAGAAGAAGGCACGAATATTCATCCCCATGGCTCGGAACACCTGCTTAGCCTTTGCGAAGACTCTCGGCAGATCAGAATGCTCGTCGCACTCGAAGAAGCAGTTATCGACGTAGCAATTGTTCGTGAGCCCTCGCAGGATCATCCGTTCGAGATTGAGATCAGAGATCTCTTCCATCTCTTCGTCAGTCGGATCTCGATCTTCAGAATCGAGTCTCTCATCAATTGATCGGAATTCTTCATCGATCTCAGCTTCTCGTTTCCCCGCGTGATACCGCATCGTGGCCATCAAAATGTATGGGGATTGCTTGATTCCGAATGCTGCTGATGAGTATCTCAAGATTAGTAGATTATCCATCGATGGTGGTTGTGAAGGGTCTTTCAACCAAAGCACTCGCAGGAGATCTCTTTGATCGTCGAAGGTCTTGATTTGAAGAAACGCCTTTTCGATATCTCCTGCCATCCGGGTATGATGCAGTCGAAGGCGAGTGATCATCTGTGGGATGTGATCGAGAAGATTCTCTCCTGGGTCCATCAGGCAGTCATTGAGAGAAGGCTCATTCTTCGTACGAGAAGAGGCATCTATCACCACACGATAAGGAGTCGTCTCGCTGCTTACTCGACTCAAGACGACAAACCTGCCACGAAGAGACGGATTCTCTCCCGACTGGCGGCGGTCTTCGACCCTATGGGCTTCCTCATCCCATTGCTCCTACCACTCAAGATGTTCCCGCATAAGGTGTTCATGCAATCCTATGGATGGGATCAACCTCTCAGTGAAGAAGATCAGCTGGAGTGGGTCAAACTGAGTTCAATGGTCGAGATGAAGGAACTGTGTCTTCCCCGAGCAATCTCTGTACCAACGGGACCGTTCCAACTCGTTCTTTTCACGGATGGATCCCACGCGGCAATGGGTGCTGTGGTGTACTTGTGGACGGAGGCAGGACCACGATTCGTCATGGCACGAAATCAGCTGGCTCCGAGCAAGAGTCCGAAGACCACGCCCAAGCTCGAACTACAGGCTCTCGTGATCGGCATGAATCTTCTCCTCTACGAGACCGTTGACTCGAAGATCAACTCCTTCCTCGCTCTTGATACGGCTGGCCAAGAAGACCAGATGAGTACTGAGCAGAAGAGTAGAAGAGAGAAGGAACAGGAGATCAGCCGTTACTTCGCAGAGAATATCGAGTTCATAGACGGATCATATCATGCGCGATATGCTTTCAATGATCAACTCGACACTCTGACAGATGGATTCTCCCAAGCCTGGATCAGACTGAAGCAGCTGTACCGCAAGATTGGAGACAATCCAGAGACTCTGGCGCGGATCCAGCAGATCTTCCAGAAACAACTCGATGCCGGTCAGATGGAAGTCGTCCAAGCAGGAGAAGGAAGTGATGGCGTCATACGCTACATGCCTCTTCAAGTGGTGGTGAAGGAAAGCAGCGAGACGACTCCTTATCGTGTGGTGATAGATGCCTCTTCTCGTACGAAGAATGAGCCTTCTCTCAATGACTGCCTGATGGACCCAGGAGAGAATCTTCTCGATCACATCCCACAGATGATCACTCGCCTTCGACTGCATCATACCCGGATGGCAGGAGATATCGAAAAGGCGTTTCTTCAAATCAAGACCTTCGACGATCAAAGAGATCTCCTGCGAGTGCTTTGGTTGAAAGACCCTTCACAACCACCATCGATGGATAATCTACTAATCTTGAGATACTCATCAGCAGCATTCGGAATCAAGCAATCCCCATACATTTTGATGGCCACGATGCGGTATCACGCGGGGAAACGAGAAGCTGAGATCGATGAAGAATTCCGATCAATTGATGAGAGACTCGATTCTGAAGATCGAGATCCGACTGACGAAGAGATGGAAGAGATCTCTGATCTCAATCTCGAACGGATGATCCTGCGAGGGCTCACGAACAATTGCTACGTCGATAACTGCTTCTTCGAGTGCGACGAGCGTTTGTACTACGATTCATCAAGATGAAATGTCCGACGTCTATGGCTCGTCTCACTTTCGCGTCTCATCCGACTGCTTCGGGACCTCCCTCTGCTGACGAACTGGAGGAAGCGCGAATCGTGTTACTCCGACAGCATCAATCAAAGAACACGAAGGAGATCTCCACGCTCAGAGATTTCGGTCTCGAGTACGATACTCACGGTCTTCTGAGAGTGACCTCTGGTCGAATAGACAACGCTCTTATCGACGAAGAATCGAAGAAGCCGATCCTGCTCTTCCGAGAAGAGAACTCGTTGCCACGATTGATGATTCGGGACATGCACCTGAAGCTCTTCCACCGAGGTGCCGCTCATGTACTCGCAGAAATGCGCCGGAAGTACTGGCTGGTCAAGGGAAAGCAGGTCGTACGAACGGTACTCAAGGACTGTACTCTGTGCAAGAGAATGTACACGGCTCCGTACAAGTACCCACCCGCACCTCCCCTCCCACCTGAGCGTGTATGTGACTCTCGTCCGTTCCAGCATACAGGAATCGATTTCCTGGGACCAATTAGAGTAGCTTCGAGTGACGTGAGCAGTGGAGAATCTCCCAAGGCATACGTCCTTCTCTGCACATGCATGTCCACCAGACTGATTCATCTGGAAGTGACACAGAGCCTCAGCACACTCGCATTCATCAACGCGTTGGAGAGATTCGTCGCAAGAAGGGGCGCTCCAGAGACCCTCACCTCGGACAATGCGCCAACCTTCAAAATGACGAACCGACTGCTGAGAGAACGATTCGACGCCTTCCGATCGGACGAGCGAGTGCTTCAATTCGTAGCGAGTCAGCAAATCCGATGGAAATGGATCACTGCACACTCTCCCTGGATGGGCGGCTTCTATGAACGCCTCGTGGGTAGCGTAAAAGCCGCTTTCAATAGCGCTTTCGGAAAGAAGACTCTCAGCCTTGATGATCTTCACACCCAGATGTGCCGAGTAGAAGCAGTCTTGAACAGTCGACCTCTCACTCACATCAGCGCGGACCTACAGTCATCGCTCGAGCTGCCCATTCTTCGGCCGTGTGACTTCATATCACCCAAGGTCAAACTTGCTCTACCAAGCGCGATGATCTCTCGCGAGTCGCTGCTCGATCCGGACTTCGATCCCTCTCCGTCTACCGATGTTACGAGGAAGGAACTTCTCAAGCGATTGAACCAAACTGAAACCAATCTAGAGAAGTTCTGGAACGTCTTTCGTTCGTTCTACCTCACCGAGTTGAGAGAACATGGACGGCTCCACCCTCTTCGACAGACTGGAGCTCACTGTGCGCAGCTTATTCCGTTTCCGGAGGAGATCGTGCTTCTGGTGGATGACAACGTTTCCAGAGGATACTGAAAGTTGGCCAGAGTACTGAGCTGCGACGGTCGAACAGTACGGCTGATGTCGACTGCTGGCCAAGAGATCTCACGTCCTATCAACAAAGTCGTGCCTCTCGAGATAGTGAGCTCAGATCGAGACTCGCCCACTAATACGGGAGATCCTCATCCAGCAGCTTCCACAATGAGAAGGTCGAAGAGACTCGCTGCTCGACGAAACCCGAGATGGTCTGATTCTGAATCTGAAGATGATCCCGTCGAGATCGACCGAGACAATGCTCGACGAGGAGGGCGGATGATTTCACGCCTCCCGCTCATTGGTGTATTCCCTCGTGGACAACCAGAGAGACGTAATGGTCCATGGAGCTTCAATGGGACCTTTGCCCTCCTCGGCATTCTGATGCTCTGCATTGCATCTACCTCTGCGCAATCGATCTCGTGCCACCGCAATTCCGTGACTTTCCATCACAATGGAGAAGTGCCTGACTACCAGCTCTGCAATGCAGAAGAATGCAGGAGAGTCACCTCCAGCAACGAGACTACCTTCGAGACTACACACTTCAGCGCCTCGAGTACCATGCATGGATTCACGGTGCTCGTCAAGTACCTCGTAAATGGATCAGCAGTGATTCGCTCCCATGATTGCCCATCTTACGACTTCTGCGATCATATCTCCTGCACATTCTGTCTGGTGGCACTGACGAATCCGGAGTGCAACATCGCCGCAGCCCTAGCCACGCTGGCGCTACTGCTGTATCTGATCTGCTTGACGATCTACCAGATCTGTTTTTCGCCTGTGGTACTCGGCCGACCCCTCCAACTTGCCTGTACTTTCATGCAATGGCTGGGCGCAGCGACAATGTGCGGACTCTGGCGACTCATCTGTTGGCCCTTCTCGCGCCGTGATAGTTCTGTTTGCCTATCGGCAAACATAACTATCGCGTACTGCTCACGATCGTCGTTCTCACCGGTCTTCCCCAAGTTCGAGGCTGTCCCGAAGTGCTCAGATTCAACTCGGAGTCGGAGACCTGCACTGGTACGAAGTGCGACACGATCATGCACAGCCTGCTGAAGATCAACCCAGTATCGCGAGAAGCCTGCATCGGGATATCGAAGAACAACGTACTCGTCGGCGAAGTCAAGATGACCCTGCTAGCAACCGACGTGTACTGCCAGAAGAGGACATTAGGTGTGCATCGAGACGTTCGTGTGCAGTACATCTCAGAGAAGAGATGTGCCAGGATGGGTTCTTGCGTGAACACCAAGTGCTTGAACGTCTCCTCAGACAGCATGATCCCGAGGCTGGCACGAGGAAACGACTTCCCGGGTCATACGACCTGTGTCGAGAGCTGTGGAGGTCTGGGATGTGACTGCCTGTTTCCTTCGAGCGGATGCTTGTTTTATCGTACCTTCGTGAGGCCAGTCTCGGAGGAGGTGTTCGAGACCTTCGAATGTTCAGAATGAAGTCCTGTAGTGACGATCAATCTTACGATCATTGTAGGAAATGAGACCACTTCCGACACTGTCCGACTGCTGCCAAATCAACGGAAGACAGTGCACGATCACAAGCTCGAACTGACCAACTTCGCTACGCCACCGTTCCCTCTTTTGAGCAAGAAGTTCATCACTGCGCTCAAGAAAAAGAGAGTAGCTCTGTTGACTCGAGATCCGATCGTACACTGTGCATCCCCAAATCACGCTGCAGAGCTGAACTGCTCATCTCACGAGGAGTGCCATTGTGTCCCAGCCGAGAGATACGCAAAGTGCGAATGCAGTCAAACGTCCCTCGAGGACAACTTCGACATCGAAGGCATTCTGCCGATACTGACTCCTTCCCTGAAGCTACAAGCTCACAACAGACGAGTCTTCGCTGAGATCTCTCAAGGCCTCTCAATGGACATCGCCATCTCGACGGACACAAAGAGATTTCGTCTAGACACCCTAAAGGTGGACCCATTCGAGTGCATAGTAGAGTCATCAAGAGCTATCGGATGTTACTCATGCACTGGAGGGGCACGGGTGAATCTGACGTGCACGTCCACATCAACTACAGGATTAGCGACCATCGCCTGCGATCGAGACCAATTCTCTATCCCCTGCACGAAGACGGGTGAAGTCTCACGCAGAGCAATATCGGCAGACCAAGCTCGTGTGTTGATATCTTGCAATGTATCTTGTGGACTTCCCGTGGATATAGCAGGGATCCTCAAGTATTCGAGCTCGTTCACTCAGCACTCC
Organism: Pristionchus mayeri; assembly: GCA_036245805.1. Lineage (NCBI taxonomy): Eukaryota > Metazoa > Nematoda > Chromadorea > Rhabditida > Neodiplogasteridae > Pristionchus > Pristionchus mayeri. Next base: position 9,264,866 of record BTRK01000002.1, read on the forward strand.
GTTGCGACAGAAGGCATCAAAGGAGAATCGAATTCTACCTTCACCATCGATCTCTCTGGATTCCCTGACCTGTCGCACATCGGATCTGTGTTTATGGAGTACTGGATTCGAACCATCGTGATAGTGGTCCTCGTTGCACTCGGAGTCCTATTCACGATCTACATCTGCATCCCTTCGATGCCCTTTCTCGTACAGTGCTGCTGTTTGTTCTACCGTCGAGTCTCTCTCAAGAAAGTGAGCGAGAAGGATCTCTAAGAAGAGACTACTCGAGGACACGTACTTCCAGCGTCACCTTTTTCATTTTCTCTCCAGCACTCTCTTCTCTCTATCCCGACATTCGTCCTACTCTTCATCGTACGACTTCTCTCCTTCCTCCATCATCATCAACTGGAAGATGAAGACCTGCGGAAGAGCAGTATCCCATTTCCCCCTCTTAGCATTTGTTAGTAATTTGTAACGTCACTTCTCCCGTGTGGGGGGAGTGTCAAGAGTTTAGTTGAACTCTTGTAGACAGTTCAAAGTTCTAACTATTCCCGTCCCCTTATCATCTGCTCATCTCTTCCCCCCGCTCATTGCCCCCTCTACCCTCGACTCTAACCTCTCTCCTCCCCCCTCTCGCCAGCGCAATGCGCAGAGAGGGGGGTATATAACTGCCTCGTTTTCACTGTTTCTTCGCTTCACTTGCCCTGTCTACACTCTCAGATAAAGTTACCTTGACGTTGACTTTGACTTGTCTGGAGAGTGGGGACAGTACACCGACTGACTGAGTGGGATACTCAGTTTAGCCAATGCGTTCATATACAGTATATCCAAATATTCTATCTCGCAATGCCATACACTCTCTCGTCCACTCTGATCAACGAGAGAACGTGTTGTTTGGAGAGAGTCAGACGATTACTATATTTTACAGATCGCATATCTGATATGGGAAACACATTCCCCAATATGTCAGGGAAGCCTCCCTCCCCGGGTTCTCTGGTAAGTACCTCAATAATCCTACCGCCAACATTTCAGTTCCCTCTAATGAGCCTCTCGAACGAGTTGCTCACGATGATTATTGAACTGCTCAACTCGAATAATCGCCGGAACCTCAGTTTGGTCAACAAACGGCTTTACGGACTAGTCCGTAAAGCCGGCTTTCGGCGATTCAAAAAGATCAAGTACTTTTCGGTATGCAACGCAAACATGTTCTTATATGCATGTACCAAAATAGCATTCGAAAATAAGGTGCACCGATGAGTTGGCAAAATATTTTGAGAAATGGACACTTTGCCAAAATTTGAACAAAGGCTTTTATGGCAATTTCTTTGTTCAGATTTTGACAAAGTGTCCATTTCCAATAAAATTTTGCTATCTCATTAGTTTACCGAAAATAATGAATGTATATGACTGAAATCATTTTCAGAATGGGTTCAGACGTTATCACAAAGGCAAGTATGGTAGGCAAATGAACGAACACGAGATATCCATCAACACGCTACTTACTAATCGGACCTATTTCGTCAACTTAGACGAGACAAATATTGAACTTCCTCGATTCTTCTACAAAGCATTCACTAAATGTTTACATATCACGGTAATATTTGCAACATTCAACTGAAGAATTATGTGACCGAAAACGTGATATATGACCAGTATTCGAAGTAGTGCGAAATTGTTGGCAGGCCTAACATAACGTACAAAGAAAGTACCATTGATAGTTAAGAAATATAGACCCTTTCAATTTTCCATACTTATACTAATTTTATTCGTTCAGACAAGACAAGCGAATGAAGATCAGATCATCAAATATTTCAAGAATGTACAATTTCAAGATTTAATTGTTGACTTCAAATGTAACAATTCCGGAAGGTTGGAGGCATTTATGATTTATATGTTAACAAAATGATGTATGTTTTTCAGGGTAGTGAGCGAACTAATTCGAAATCGCACTCACATCAGATCCGTCAAAATTATTTGTGATTTTCATTGTGACGAAATCGGCAATGCTAAGTGTGCTCTGCTGGAGTTTCCGCAAGTCAAGATGTATCGCATAAAATGCATGGTGAGAATAATATCCAAATATTAATACTACACTGTAGGATAATACGGGATGTAGTCTATCATTTGCCTCAACATATATTCCAAATCACAGAGTGCATCCCCGCTCATAGACGACCCGATACTCCTGCATCTGGTGCGCAACTCAGATTTCACCGATCTTGCCGGGCTTTTCGACCATCACATCGGCCGGACTCGCGAAAGCATTCGAAGTTAAAATCTAAAGTCTAATTGTAACAATTGTCCAGTTTTCAGGTCGTATGCACTTCTCGGGAGAAAACCGTCTGGTGCTGTGTTGCAAAAGAGGTGTTGAAAAGAAGGCGTCAAACTCTGGGCAGAAGCAGTTACTCGGTAAGGCCGCAAGTCCGAAAACATAGATGAATACAATAATTTAGATATAATTACTACTCGCACAGATCACTTCGAACCGAGTGCTGCACCTGGAATCTGCTGCGTACCTAACGTATGCCGATGCCCATGCCCCGTATCTGGCTGGCACATATTTCGTTACTGTGCAAACTGCTAAGAAAGGGGAACATCACTGAACAGTTGCTATTCAATTAACGCATCTCTAATATAAATTTACAAGCACACCACAAATATTTAGTTGCTTTTCATCAAATAGTTATTTACCCTGATAAAAATATGCGAAAAGCAATTGATACAATGCCTCTGACATTCCTCTGACATTCTGCAAAAGATATCTTGTCTCTATTATAACGCTCGATCATTAGTCAATAAGCTACCACCCTTCCACCCCCTCTTAAAAGTAGAGCTACCAGACATTGTGTTCATCACCGAATCTTGGCTAACTTCTCGTATACCTACCCCACTGATAATCGCTGATCTCCCATATCATGCCATTAGACGTGATCGTTCCAATGGCCGTGGAGGCGTTACACTTATTGTACTTCGTGACCATTTTCACTACACTATCCTCGGCTCCATCCATAGTAGTCTTGAATCCCTCTCCATTGATTTGCTCACTTCCTCGTCCTCTTTCATTCGTCTGTGTGTTGTCTACCGACCTCCTAGCTACAGTACTACCCAGACGGAAAATGTGGTTGATTGTGTCTCAGACCTTCTCTCCACTAGTCCCCACCCAATCATATTCATAGGAGACTTCAATAGTGACATCATCTCCAGTTCTACTCCAGCCACAGAGCAATCACTTCACTCCTTCGTCTCTACTTCCGATCTCACCCATGTGTACAGGATTCTGTTGTCAGAATCTGTTAATGGAATGCAAAGGACAAGGGTGATAATAAAATAACTTTATTTATTTAAATTTACAAGTTTAAGGCGAAAGAACTAATTAATAAACAAGAAAGGGGGAATGGAATTAATTTGATTAATGAGGGGCAAGTGTACCTTTATTATTGAAGAGGAGAAGGAAGTGAAGAGTCGATCGATCAATGTTGAAGTCGATCGATGGGTGTGCGGTGTAAGTCGGACGAGATGAACCGCGTCTGACAATGAAGCGTAATGAACGTGGGATGGATGAATGATGGGACGCAAATGATTATGCAATGCTTGGGAATGACATGAAAAGAAAGAAAAAAGGATGAGAGGAAGTACGTGACTCGGCACGTAATTGATCAACAACAGAGAAAAAGGAAAATTCAATGCCAAGCCTTGCGTGACTCGCCTGAGTATCGAGAACCCCAGTGCTAAAGCGAGCGCAGAATGCCTCAGACAACTTGGCGAAGTACGGTACTCGAGTTTGGTTTGTGAATCGAGAAGTGGTTGTATAAAAATATGATTATTATTGATTTTGAGTGAATGTATTGTAGTAGCGAAGTGAGCTTTCGCTACACTCGGGGGAGACGAAGAAAGGAGAAGGGAAGAAGTGATTGATGTAAACTGACTGATGAGAATGAATTAGCATATGATGCTTTTATGCGAGTGACTCACGAAAGGAGAAACATCGTTCAACGGTGAATGGAAAAAGTCGAACAAACGGAAGGTATAAAACGCAAATTAAGCGACAGGTTAACAAGTTAAAGTCAAATTAGTACAAGATGCTCAAGGGCCTGAGTGAAGCAACTGGAAATAGCGTAGAATGGGGGAAACAATTTTACAGTTTGCCAATCTGGCCGAAGTAAACAAGTGGGGGAAACTCCAAGGGCTCCAATTGGGGAGGTCGAATTCTTCGTAGCCCTTTAGGGCTGTAGCTCCGGGTTACGAGGACAGAAGTACTGCTGATGGCGGAGTCCGCGGCCCTGCTCGTCCTTGCACCCGCGGACACACACATCTGGCTCGCAAGAGGATGAGTGTGCGGCGTTCTTGATACGGAAACACCGAAGACACTGATTCGGAGCCATGAGGGAAAGGCGGGTGGAAATGCTCGTGACATGGGAACAATTGCGGGAGTAATGGATCGTCGAATTACAGAAAGTACATTTTACAGTCTGAGCGATATGGAATGGCTTGGAAATGGGGTTAGTGCGTGGAGCAATGGGGGATCGACTACGATCTCTTGAATGAGTGGGACGGTCCAGTGAATTCGGGGTACGAAACTGTGAACGAGGGGCAATGCTAATGCGAGGGGTATGAGGGGTGGAGATTGAATGGGAGTGGTTGGGGGAAGGCTGAGTGGTGTTACTCAAAATGGCAGAGAGGGAGAGGGACATCGAGCCGAGCTCGTTCTTGATGATCTTCGACTCATTGGAGACGTGAGCCTTGAGATAGTTGAGATCCTCTTTGAGACTCTTTATTTCCTCACGACTCTTGTACAGCTCAGAATGAAGAGAATCGAAGCAGGACTCGATGAAATCCTGAAGGGAAAAGATAAATGAACTGATAGACATGATGGTTTGACTGATATTGAGAATGTGATAGAGATGATAAAAGGGGAGTTTCGTGATTATGAAAATATGAAAATAGAGTAGTCGTCGTACGACGTGAGAAGAGCAGCCTCTTGGTCCATCTTCAATTCTTCTTTATGATCGACCGACTGAATGGAAATGATAAGTGAATAGAATGAAATAAATGATTGTATTATAATTTCAGTGTGTATGCACAGTGGAATCCTCGGGGGAGGGGAAGGGGGCAGGGCAGTGATTCCTAATTGCGCCGCGCTGAGCTCTTGGATCTAGTGACCAAGGGATGGGATGCTTGTCCTACTGGGCCCACAGGGTGTGTATTTTCTGATGAGTGAATCTCAAGTGGGATCAGAAGATTGAGAGGTCTCTCGATTGTCCTGCCGGCATGTGATCGCAGCGTGGCCGAAGTATCAGTGAGTGAGAGGATCTTCGCCATTTTCCAGGATGATCTCGGTGTAGTTCCACTCTCGTCTACCACTAGGACAATGGAACCAATTTTGGGGACGGAACTGGATGATCGGTTAGACTGTAGTGGGTCGGATGAATGATTCTGCGAATCTCTGAGGGTGATGAGGTACTCACTATGCCATCTTCTCCAGAACGATTCAACGATTTTGATCGATCGTCTGAGCTGTTTCATTGCTGCTTCTCTGCCTGAGTTTTCCTCTTCTGGAGGAATGTAGTCGTCACTTTCAGTGAGGGTGAGTGCGCAACCAAGGACGGAACTGGGCAGTATGAGATCGATAGGTCTAAGGATGGGACCAGAGAAAGACTGGATGTCGTCTGATGAAACGTATGTAAGAGGTCTCGAATTGAGGAGCGCCTCAACTTCACAAGTAAACGTGTCGAATTCGTCTCTGGTGAGTTTCTTCTTCCCTATGGAACGGGAGAATGATTCCTTGATGATTTTGATGATTCTCTCGTAGATTCCTCCCTTCCATGGAGAATGGGCAGTGGTGAAGTTCCAAGTGATCCCTAGTGAGGAGAAAAGTGTGTTGATCTCAGGGTCGATCTCAGACTTGGACAACAATGTGCTTGCCATCTTAAAAGTGGTAGCCTTGTCGGAGGTGATTCTCTGGGGTGTCCCTTTACGGGAACAGAAACGACGGAAGGCAGAGGGGAGAAGCGATGAGACCACTTCAAGATGGGTGAGTCTGGTGGACAAGCAAGTGAGAACAACGATCCAGACTTTCGAGTTGTCATCGACATGGAATGGACCTGCATAATCTATCCCACAGTGCTCGAATGGTAGGCTCTGTCTGACTCTATCAGAAGGGGGTGGGGGAGTCTGAGGGTACGTGAATGGAAGATTATTGGTCTTCCTGCAAGGAATGCATTGCCTAAGAGTGGACTTGACAAGAGGTCTGGCTCGTGGAATCAGGAACTTGATCTTGAGGGTGTTGAGAACTATGTCTACTCCAGCATGGGTGGAAGAGTGAATGTTCCTAATGAAAAGTCGAGCTAGAGTGCTGTCAGGAGAAGTGGGGATGAAGATGGGGGATTTGAATTCCTCATGTTGATTCGAGTTAGTAACTCGAGTGCTGACTCTCAACAATCTAGTGGATGGATCATTGATTAGAGACATCTTCTTGATGACTGAGTCACTGAGCGATTGCTGACTGAAAAAAATGATGCGATTGAAAGCGAATCTATTCTCCCGTGCATCCAGAGTAGATGCAGTGGGTTGGTGGAGGTGACTCAGTTTCTCGAGAATGCTTGCATTACTGGTCTTATGTGCGCATCGGGCGATGAATCGATAAATTAGCGCTGTCACATTGATAGCCCTTTTGAGGCTCGAATGGCGAGGAAGATTGATGGGAGACTCTGGTGATGTCTCAATCACCTGAGCGCTGATCACTACTGGGAATGGATCGATATCCGGGTACTGAAGTTCGGATAGATTCGTGTCAGGCCATTCAGAAGGATTGGATGATAACCACGGAGGGCCAATCCACCATTGATGCGAAGGATCGTTCATGTCTGATGAGGAAAGGCCACGAGTTGCATGGTCGGCAGGGTTCTCTTCGCCTCTGACATGTCTCGGTGAGTGGTAAGAGAGAAGATTATCAGACGTAAGGGCGTCTCTGATCGAATGAATGAGCTTGACTCTATTGGAAACGAATACACCGACTGGCTTGTTGAACCCAGGTCTACACCAGTGAAGTGTCACAGCTGAATCCGAGAAAGAGTATACATGGATTTGCTTTGTGGGAAACTCTTTTCGGATAGTCTCCACCGTGAACTGAAGCAAATTGTGTGCCATGGCAAGTGAATCAAGTTCCATCTTGGGGATGGTCGAGTTACTGTTGATGGGTGCTAGTCTCGTTTTGGAAATGAGAAGGATCGGTTTGTGACCGGGTACATAGCTGTACACTGAAGCAGCCATTGCGTGCTTGGAAGCATCACTGAATGCTACGAGAGTGATTTCCTTAGCAACCGAAATGTGACTGTATCGATCGATTTGAAGTGAGAAATGATCGAGGTCTACGATTTGCCCGTGGAAAGAGTCCCTAGTGTTGTCATCCACCGTCTCATCCCACTTGAGTGGGTTGTTCCAGAGACCCTGAACGGTGAGTCGAGGTGGGAGAAGAATGGGGTTGAGGAGGCCTAGTGGATCGTACGAACTAGACAGTGCTGAGCATGGACCTCTTTGTCTCTTTCTCTCTCTTGGTAGAGAGGGGAACCTTGATGGACAGAGTGTCACTCTCGGTGTTCCATGTGAGACCAAGAATCTTCTGATTTGTGTCCTTGGATCGATCGGTGTCATTCTCCATTCTCCATTCTCCATTCTCCATTCTCCATTCTCCATTCTCCATTCTCCATTCGTGCGCCCGTGAGGGGTGGTCGTACTCCGATCGCCTCCTCTCTGGCGTGCGTTTGGGAGTCCCCAGTCGTCAGCTTGGACAACCGTACTGGGTCTCGCCTGTCCATCGGATGCAGCCTTCTACCATCCGCGTCGGTTCTCTCAACGTACGAACTCTCCGAACTGCCGACCGAGTTGCCGAACTAGAAGATTGCGTGAGTGGGGTGCAATTCGATATAATCGCCCTCCAGGAACTAAGAAGAATTGGCCGTACGTCCCTGGCCTTGAATGCCAGTGGCCATTTATTGGTTGGATACGGTACCAAGTCCGCCAATGGAACCGGATTTCTTGTGGCGCAGCAACTCGCCTCTCACGTAATCTTCCACTCGGTGAATGACAGATTGTCGTTCATTGACGTCCCACCTCTTGGCTTGCGTGTCATCACCGTATACGCCCCTACGACCAGTCACTCGGACCAAGATAACGACGCCATTTTGAATGAGTTAGGTGCACTCGTGGATTCCTCCTCCCGTAGTGTTCGTCTACCTGGGGGAGGTAGGGGTCACGTAGTTGTCACTGGCGACTTCAATGCGAAGATAGGACGACGTCTGTCGGAGGATGAGCACTATATTGGACGACACGGCCTAGGAGACAGTAATGATCGAGGCCAATGTCTCCTCGACTTTTGCACTGAGTCAAAACTGTTCGTTCACAACACGCGATTTGACAAACGGGACTCGAGGAAATGGACGTGGATGTCCCCAAACATGCAAACACGAAACCAAATTGACTACATTATATCCCGCAATAAGTCAATAATACAAGATGTGAATGTGGTCGGTCGATTCAACTTTACAACCGATCATCGACTAGTTATGGCTCGTCTGAAAGTTCTGAACAAATCAAGGAGGTTTTACAATCAGCCTCGCCCTCTTCTGCAATTTGACAGAACACTGTTTACAAGAAAGATCATTTCGAAGTCTAAGGATGACTTCATGTGCTACAAGAAGATCACATGCACTATAGGAGAAATCGCACACGACTCAATGGTTCCGAGGCATCAAAACGAAAGATTTTCAAAGACGACAAAGGATCTATTCGAGAAAAGGAGGCGTATTAGAGATGTCACACCAAATGCTCATAATCGGATTGACTTTTGCCAGACAAACAAATTACTAAGATTCTCTATAGCCGAAGATCTGCGAAAGAAGCATTTGGAAGTGGTGAGAGAAGCTGTTAGATACGGGTACAGTACACGAAGAGCGCTACGATCGTCGCAAATCGGAAAAAATGAATCAGCTGGAAAAGACCGATGGTTCTATCGCCTACTCCAAAAATGACTTAAGACATGTTGTGAAATCTTATTATGATGATTTATTTGCAAGCAGACAAAGACCGTCTAGAGTGACGTGTAAATCAACTGAAACCTTCTTGCCTATTCTCAAAAGTGAAGTTGAATGCTCAATCAGGAAATTGAAGAATGGAAAGTCTCCTGGCCCAGATAAGATTACTGCAGAAATGTTGAAGAGTGGAATTGATATAATCTCCCAACCTCTTACTTCATTATTCAACGAATGGATCGCCAAGGAGGAAGTGCCCGACAATCTCTCGAATTCACTCATTTCACTCATATTCAAGAAGGGGAATCAGTTAGATATCACAAACTACAGACCGATAGCGTTGCTAAATCTGATCTACAAAGTTTTTACATCCACGATAGATACACGAATAGAGTGTACGTTAAATGCAAGCCAAACTCACGATCAAGCCGGATTCAGAAGGAATTATTCAACACTTGATCACTCCTTTACTATAAGCGAGATTATAAGCAAATCAATGGAATATGACTTTCCCTGTTTCATGGTCTTCATTGACTATACCAAAGCGTTTGACAGCATCGAATTCGGTTCGGTTTGGGCAGCATTGTCAAAACAAGGAATACATTCTAAAATTGTGAACGTTATGAGAAATGTGTACAACAAAAGTCAAGTATGTGTGAGATTGGGCAAGGAAAAAGTTCCTATTGACATAGCAAAAGGTGTCCGACAAGGAGACCCACTATCCCCTCATTTATTCAATGCAGTGCTGCAAGAATGTTTTAGTGAGCTGAACTGGCAGAATTACGGAATAAATATAGATGGAAAACGGCTGAACAATCTCAGATATGCGGATGACGTCGTATTGGTTTCTCATTTTGCGCAAGAAGCTCAAACAATGATAGATGATCTATGCACAGCAAGCAGGAAAGTCGGTCTCGTTATAAACAAGAAGAAGACTGTTGTTATGTCAAATCGAAACCAGCCACGACTAATCGCTGACCACGAAGCTCTGAAATACGTCAATTCTTTCATCTACCTTGGAATACGCGTCTCTTTTGATCAATGCCTAATGCAAGAAATTAATCGCAGGATCGGAAGTGCATGGAGAGGGTTTAACCGGTTTCACGAGTTCCTCACGAACAGAAAGATTGAAATGGGACTGAAGAGACGAGTGTACATGATGTGTGTTGTGCCAGCTCTGTTATATGGATCTGAACTATGGAGTCCGACGAAAAAGATACATACTCGGCTCATTGTAGCACAGCGTAGTATGATGCGGAAAATGTGCGGAGTAACAAGATTGGAACGCCGAACGAATGATTGGCTGTCTCTAAAAGTCCCTCTCCCAGATATCCGAGCACAGGCAATGGAAAGGAAATGGTTTTGGGCCGCAAGACTGGCATATATAAATGACGACAGATGGACAAAACGTGTGATGGACTGGACTCCGTACGATCGAGCCAGGCCAATTGGCAGACCAAAAACAAGATGGAAGGACGAATTTGTGAAGCAACTTGGAGCTAATTGGGGGAGCGTTTGCACAAGAGACCCCGATAAATGGAAGAACTGTATCATCCACCAGGCCCAGACCTTGATCAATGGATAAATAATAATAATAATAATAATAATAATAAGTACTTCCTTCCACTACGTCCCATTCCCATTCCCATAGTCCCCATACCTCCACCCTTCATCCTCGCCCCCTCCCCCTATTTAGAGATCTTCTAACGCTGGATCTCGGAGCAGAGGCAACCTGGTCTACATCGAGTGCCCCCTCCTCGATAAAACTCCCCATCAGACCAGACGAAGACAGATGAGACCAGCCGATTGGATCTTCTCATTTTACGGTTGCACCTCCTTCCCCCCATCCCCCACATTCCTCCCTTCTTATCGTATTCCTTCCTTCGTATTTCTTCCTCAGTGTGAGGAGAGTCAACACTATTGTATCACAACGCGTAAGTAATTATTCGTCTTCCGTTGCGCCGCCGAGCGTAGATAAAATATATAAAATATAATGGTAAACATATGCTCCTTCACCGGTCGTGACACCGTCTCCGCCCTACCAATCCAAGTGTGCAAGATATAATGTAATTGGATGTCGAGAAATTTATCGGACGAATCGCTAAAAATGATCGTTGATTAAAAAACTAGCGACTGCGACACGGGGTAATCGTGTGTTTAGGATCATTATCAATACTTCTGAGAATTGATTCAGTAAATGACACAACACGTACAGTCTCATCGCCGATGTATTGAGTATTGGGTATTGTGCACAACTTTCTTTCGTTTTTCTCCCCTAAGAATTCGTTTGTAATTATCGTCTGCCTTGTTTTCATCATCCATACCACATTTTCCCATATACTGGTTATTGTTATTGGCTAAGATGTCGGGGCTTAGTAAAATTGTGTCGACAAAAGTTGAGTTGATACTACATGACATGCGAGACATATGGGATCTGGAAGTGACATATTTTAGAGATGCAATTTTTTCAATGAATTCATAAATTGCTAATTTGAAATACTGTAGCACGCACGCTCCGGGAATCATTGGCCAATTGGCGAAAGAACAAAATATCATTGTGTATAAGAAGGGATGGTAGAGAGAACCGTGCGAGCCCTTCCACTCTGTACTCTCCTCGGTTTGTATGCTCCCTGACAGGTCACATATTGACTGTGAACGTGTGAAATACACTTTTAAAAGTAACTAATGAAGTAGGTGTACAACTAGGCGTTCATGGGTACAGTAATTGACAGCTCCTGAATGGAAAGAGTGTACAAAAGGAAGAGACCTTAGAGTAAAGTAAATACAAATGCGCTAGTTCATTAGAACTTTTCGAAAGTCTAGTGTGAAACAAGAGGATAACGCGCCGAGTTGCCATTATAAGCTTGTAAGCAAAGATTCTGGGAAGTAGCTGTACATACCATTCTCAACAACAAATCGTTTGGTTGGATGATACAATGGATATTGTCCATGCAATAGCAGATAATCGAGATTGTATTGTAGTATGTCCATTGGTTATAGAGTTAGCTATTGGAGCAAATGATTTTCGCGTGACAATATTCCAGAAGAAAAGGGAAATTGTAGTATTTCCATTCTTGTTCAACTAGCGACTGTAGGAAAACGAGATTATTAGAAATGCTTGGCAAATTCGATGTATTTTTACAATGTTCAAGCAACTTGTTCGTGTCTCGAAAAAGTTGCTATAATAATCGATGAGGCAGAATCACCGGGATGAAGAGAGAAAGCGTTGACAGTGTATTTCACAAAATGGTTATTAGCTTGACATGAATATGTCTTCGAAAATTCAGGTTCATTCAAACCGTTGCCTCTCGCGTTACTCTCGAATTGACCTGGCTGACTACAATGATGTTCGTATTCCTTGCAAAGAGGCTCGTTAAACCATCCCTGTAAGTAGAGTTTGTAATTCTGCATATTCGTAATCGTCTCTTTTTCCCACATTCCCTCACCACTCGACTGGTCGAAAGATCGTATACGTCGGAGGTGCATTGTTCCGAATTTCTAACTCCACCTGTACGGTTTCATCAAAACGATCATGACGAGTGGATCCAGTGCAGGGAAGATTGAGGTGAGACACGTCGAAATTATCTCGAACTGTTCGCATTTTATGCCCATCAATGGCAGATTCAGGTTGATCGTGTAGCAGGAATAAACAAATATGATGGGTACTGCAGTCTGAAAAAAATATATTTTTTGGCCATGCGTCAGAAGCACTCACGCAAACTATGCAGTGATGAGCAATGCCTAGAAGTACTCAGTATTTTAGTACTGAACTATGTTCATAAGTAATTTTGCAGTACTATCATAATAGTTTTTAGTACTGAACTCTGTGCATAAGTAATAAATACAGTACTATCATAATAAGCGCTTTGTAACACATCGCTCAGGCCTACAATATTCACAAGTGACTATTAATTGTAAGCAGGATCATGGCGAACCCCAACCCAATGACCGGCTATTCAATACGTCGGACATCTGCCAAGCTCTAATGAAGATTTCTCCATACTACTCGGTGCTTGCCATTTGCGGATAAATATATTAAATTAAATTAAATTAAACCTGGGCACAAATAGCCACGAGCATGTGCATCTGGAACTTTCTCGCAGACTGCGAAGCTTGTCTGGTCGTATTCCGAATGGCTCGAAAAGTGAGAATTCCAAACGAAAAAGTGATGCACAAGTTGATGCATTGCCCAGCGGCTACCGCAACGACGAATATCAGCGAATCTCGGACCATTTCCCCGTTTCTCTGGAAATTCTCATTTTTTTAATAATCCAAACACTGTATTCCTACACATTGTACATTACATTCATTGAAGTTTAACATGCTGAAACATTTGTTTAAAGTTTGTCTTTTATATGAGTTGTCTTTCATCGAAATGCGACCAACAATCTATCGTAAAGCTTATATATATTTGTATATCATATTATCTATTGGGGTGTCCGGAAAGTTCGTATAATGCTTCGGAAAAAGTCAGTTCGCGATCAAATGAAGTGATTGTTTGTCTGTTTGTCTGTTTGTCAGTCTGTTTGTTTGTCTGTTTGTCAACAATGCATTGCATCATTCTGACGTTGAGTAGTGAGAGGATTTAATCAGTTTCCTAGTTGCTACATTGATTCTTGTGATGGACTCCCATCTCTACCTCCGAGCAGTTTTACTTCATTACTACCGTCTTGGCCGATCCGTGAAGGAGGCCCACTCTGCCCTGGCCCAGTCGGAAGGAGCTGACGCCCCCTCCATACCCTTCTTCTATAAGTGGTTCTCCCGCTTCAAGAAAGGGGAGTTTGGTCTCGATGATCAACCCCGCTCTGGACGCCCTCCCTCCCTCGATCAGCCTCTCGTTCTCCGCACACTGAAGCGCAAGCCCATGGCCAGTGTGCGTGAGTTGAAGAAGGATACTGGTACTCCCAGATCAACGGTGTCCGATATCCTCCATCGATCTGGGAAGAAGCCGAAACTCCCACAAGTGATTCCCCATGACCTCTCCCTCGAACAGCTGAAAAATCGTGTTCAAGTCTGTCGGGAATTACTCCATCGTAGATCCAATCTGCGATGGGTCAATTCCATCATCGCTACAGATGAGAAGTGGATCACGTACGATAACCCTGCAAGGAGACTGCAATGGGTGGATGCAGATGAGAAGCCCACGCCCGTCCCGAAGAAGGAAGAGCACGGAAAGAAGGAACTCCTCTGCTTCCTCTTCTCAGTGCTCGGTCCCATCTACTGGGAGATCCTCGCCCCTGGCACCAGTATCAATGCCGACCTCTTCTCTGAACAACTGGAAGATGTCGCGATCAGAGTCCCTCCCAGACTCCTGAACCAGGGCAAAATTCTTCTTCTGATGGACAATGCTCGCCCACATCGAGCGAAGATGACCCAGAAGAAAATGGACGATCTGAAGATCGAGAGGATTCCCCATCCACCGTATTCCCCGGATCTCTCCCCATGCGACTACCACTGCTTCCGCTCTCTCTCTGACTTCTGCAAAGGAAAGAAGTTCAAGAATCGAGATGAAGTTGTGAGGGCTTTCGTGAACTGGGCGGTCTCGAAGAAACACGCATTCTGGAAGAGAGGAATCGAGACCCTGCCCAATCGCTGGAGGGAGGTAGTGAGAAAGAAGGGGGTATACATTGGTCACTGAGAATTGTAAAGCATTGAATAAAAAATAAAAACAAAAAATTATACGAACTTTCCGGACACCCCAATATATGTTTGTATCCTAAAGTTTTTATTTTATCGTAATGCGACCAACTTGCTCATCCAATAGCAGATCGACAGCCATCCATCATTGATTGTTCGTCCAATTCTCAGTGCCAATTGTAACCGAGCTTCGGCTACTTCAGTTGACTCGGCGTCCGGAATGAGCGCAAGCGAGGTGTGGGTCCTGAAAGTAGAATTTAGCATTTTGTGATGATGGTATCGCAAGACACTATAAAGTGTGTACTTTCTCACCAGTCTGATTGGTGGGAGAGCATGGAGAAAGAAAGAAAATATTCGATATACTCACATTGCAACTGCATTTCCGAGCAGATATGCAGTCAACCATAAGAGGAACTTCCTATCAGCGATAGCTCTGAGCTTTTCGGACCTGAAAACATTTTTTTTTCATTTCTGATATACTTGTCTAGGTTCGCATTGGTGGAAGGTTTGCAAAATATATTTGTAATTTGCGAATCACAAATATCATTGCTTACGAAGCAACTGCAAGATATCGATATACGAAATGAACTGTGAGTAGGGATAGCGGAAGTTGATACAGCACACTGAAGACTACAGTGAGCATCTCGAAAAAGTATGACTTTAAAAAAAATTGTATTCTCAAACAGACTCTTGATCCCCAATCGATGTACAAGGCCACATTGAAAGTGTAAATTCCATTCACAATTTGCTGTAATTTGAATTTAAATAAATTTGTATTTCCGAACAATTACAAAATTTGGGAAATCCGAAGAAAAAAACGTATGGGATCCAGAACGAAATGTGCACTAGCGAGCACAATATTAAGACTTGAAAACATCATGAGGAGGTATTTGTAGGAACCGATGGTTTTACGAGAAAACTTAACAATGAGATACATCAGGAGCGAATTAAGAAAGAGCGCAGGAGCTGAAAAAACAAACAATATAGATATGGAAGATTTAGTTTTGTATAGAAGATTTATTAATTAAATATAGAAAACGTGATTTCTTGCCTAGTTGCGTGTTCGAGAGGAATTCGATCAATGACATTATTAATAAAAAATGCGAAGTAGTTATTTCCTGAAAAACAAGATGAATACTGTTCAGTTCAAAAGTATATATCTGGAATATGCATTTTTTTGTGAGCATATGTGCAAAATTACAATTCCGACTTACGTAAATATTAAGAATTTATCGTAAAACACACTGGACATTGAATGAAGAACGAATGCGATGTAAAAAAAGAATCCGATTTTTCAGACACACCGCATAGAGTGCCTTCAGGTATTCATTAATATTTGAAATGCAAAAAAATATTTAAAAAATAATCATTTATTTCGATTTTTATAGAAACTGCGCCTCGTTGTTATGTAATGGTATGGTTAAGATTCAAGGAAATCAATAGAATCATTATTATTGCCAGCGCATATGATTTCCAAGTAATTCCTTCGAAAACTATTCGTGATTTCCCTGAAGATTATAGCGTTTTGTTTATCTATTATAAAGTTATTATTTGATGCATTATGACGAATGCATATGAGAGACTTTCTGAGAGAACTGAGCAATATTACCTATAGGCCGTACAGCGAAAAATAAAGTGTTGTTTTTAAGACCTTCCTAGGGGTAACTTTCGTGTAGAGTTCGAAAATCGACCTTAGAAAGCCGCATTTCGAGTTTTTCGCTGAAGTTGGGCGGTCGGTTTTTGAATTTTTTGAACGGCTCATCCAAACCCTTAAAATGTATAGTAATTCTGAAAGATCTCGACGAGATAAGCATTTTTACTGTTGGAAGTGAAATGCTAGCTCATCTGTGAAAAAAGTTATGAGCCTTTGAACTTAAAAAATTGTCTAAAAATTCCCGCCCTAAAAAATTTTCCGGGGCAGAGTTTTTTAATTGTGCGCATTCGATTCAGCGTGAAAAAGTACACCTAGGTTCCTATTTTCAGTACTAAAAGCTTGAACCAATTTGGTCATTGGATCCGCCAAAGTGTCCCGAGTAGCATGTTTTCGCAAAATCGGATGTTCCAATTTTTTTCGAAATGCTCGTCCATGGTCTCATAGTTACTTAGAAAAAATAAATAAGTTCCGAGATTAAAATATAAACTTGTTTCGAGCACTTTTCAGTACGGGTTTCCGAATTTTATTGTGAAAATTTGCCAAAATATCGAAATTCCTAACTTGGAAAATTTGAGATGACATTGGCTACCATTGTTTTAGACCATTAAGACAAATTGTTGTTCTACAAGGACTTTCAAACATTTCCTTCATATGTCTATGTTTATTTTTTTCGTTTGGTGAATACAATTGAATGGCTGATAACTAACGTCCGTTATCCGAACGAATATGTACGGCTGCAACTCCGGCCATCTTCAGAACCTTCAGGAGCTCCGTAACGATTGTAACAGTCGAGCGACTGTCCTGAGATGGATGGAATAAAAAAAGTCTGACCAATAGAATGCAACCTGTGGGTCATCTTCGATCATCTGTATGGCGAGATGAGTAACCAGAGTGTTGCTCACGTTGGCAGTGACGTGAGCAAAGCTCCAGGACAGACCTTTTTTTGCATAATACTCAGATTGTGCCTCGTATGGTTTTGTGGCCTGCAGTGCACATAAGTATAATTATTTATAATCCATTTCCCAAGATTTTCCGCTATATTACTCACTTGAACTTTCTGTCCATAGTTGATAACAATTAGAGCTTGGTCTGCTTCAAGGTTTTCAATGATGGTCCGGCGTACTTGCTCTGTGTATGCAGAGCGTAGCTTGAATGATAAACTTAATAAGTCATTTTATAATGAATATTACCACATGAGCCTTGAGTGCTGAGATAGTTTCCCTATGGTTATTCAACTTAAAAATGAGTTCCTTGATCTCATCGGATGGATCAGAAATTTGTATGGAAGAGAGGATATCAGACGTCTTTCTGAAATTAGTAATTTAATCATTGTGGTTGAAAATATGAACCTGAATGTTTTCTCGGTGTGAACGTATCTAGGACATTGATATTTGTGATGGTGAGAGGGAACGACATCAAATTGGGGATTGCTCGGGTCCGAGAGTGAGAAGAGAAGACTATGATCCGGGACGAAACTGTCATTTTTGACATGTAGAGAATAATCATGCTTTAAATATAAGCGAATCTCCAAGAATTTGAACCACATCTCTTTGGCATTCTCTTCTCAATTATTCCCTTTTCGGCAAGCCAATCTAGCATCACTTTGATTTCATCAAAGGCCTGAATAGTTTTTGTTTAATCCATTGTCTTGATTAATTAAAACCTCATATCCTGCAGCTTTGAAACTGCCCAGACACTGCATGCGTTTTCTCTACGCAGAAGGAGCAGCATCCAGTATGCGTAGCATTGTCGAATCAGAATAGACTAGATGTCCCAGTCCTATTTCATTCATGTACTGCCTGTACTCGCGAATCATCTCCGATTTACTGGTCGTTCTGAGGAAATACTATGTGGGTTGTCTCGGTATGAATTATTTTTTGTGTATTTCATTGTTCGTATATCATTTCTGGTCATTTTGTTGCGCAATAGTCTAAATGTAAATTTCAGTGTTCTCATTATTAGGAATTTCGATATTTTGGCAAATTTTCACAATAAAATTCGGAAACCCGTGCTGAAAAGTGCTCGAAACAAGTTTATATTTTAATCTCGGAACTTATTTATTTATTCTAAATAACTATGAGACCATGGACGAGCATTTCGAAAAAAATTGGAACATCCGATTTTGCGAAAACATGCTACTCGGGACACTTTGGCGGATCCAATGACCAAATTGGTTCAAGCTTTTAGTACTGAAAATAGGAACCTAGGTGTACTTTTTCACGCTGAATCAAATGCGCACAATTAAAAACTCTCTCCCCCGGAAAATTTTTTAGGGCGGGAATTTTTAGACAATTTTTTAAGTTCAAAGGCTCATAACTTTTTTCACAGATGAGCTAGCATTTCACTTCCAACAGTAAAAATGCTTATCTCGTCGAGATCTTTCAGAATTACTATACATTTTAAGGGTTTGGATGAGCCGTTCAAAAAATTCAAAAACCGACCGCCCAACTTCAGCGAAAAACTCGAAAAGAGAAGTTCGAAATGCGGCTTTCTAAGGTCGATTTTCGAACTCTACACGAAAAGTTACCCCAAGGGACATCTTAAAATCAATACTTTATTTTTCGCTGTACGGCCTATTGTGAATCCTACCAGATCTCTCATATAACATAATCAACTGAATAATTGCCACTCTACGATTTGGTGGGACGAGTAGTGTGTATTGATTTTGTAATGAGTGCTTAAATACATTTTCCTATATTTTACATTCATTATCCTTGTTTTCGGAAATCGATTCTTGTTATTCTCGCTTTCAAGAAACCATGTCAAGAAAAGCTTTTTCTACCATACCATTGTTTTCATTGTAAGCGTTCGATTACTAAAATCATTATTGTACAAACAGATAATGCGAAAAATCGTATTCAAAACACATCTTGTTTCCACAAATTTATTATTGTTAACTTGAACGATATACAAAATGTAGGTAGATGCATGGTAGTTGGTGTATGAAAATACTTAACTTCGTGTTAGTGCTTAATTTCATCAACAGATGTGTTCACAATTCACGGCTTTTTTTTACTCTCGCCATACGTAACAATTACATAAATATGTACACATATTGTTGAAATTCTATTGAACAGTAAAGCTGTTAACTTTGCCCTTGTTTTTCTTTCGATAAAACATGCTTACAAAACCGTCTCTATACGGATTCATCAGTAATATCATCGCGAAAGGGTCCAAAGCAGGAAAGAATTAAGCGAATGTTAACGAAATAATCGCATATTCCTCCGATCGAACTCCCAACAACGGCAAGTTCAGATTGACCGTGAACATAGAATTACGCAAACCACGGGGATAACTGTCTGGAAAACATAATGTGATCTACAAAATATACACTCTAGATATTTCATCGCAATAAATGTGTCTTAATTCCGCATTTTGACGGAAGCTAAACTTGATCTTCCGTTATCAACCATATGGAATAGTGCGAATACCTGGACACAAGTTGCAATCAATAAGTGCAATTGGAAGCGTGTAGACGATTTGGAAGTATGCTTTGCTTTTCTTCGAATTTCTCGGTAAGTAAGATATGCAAACGATATCGTAATAGTCAGGTGGACAACCTGAGCACAAGTCACGAAAATATTTAATTTTAGAGAGTCCCGTATTATCGTTCCATCGCGCTGAAAATGATATTTTATATAGAAAAACAAACTTAGCGAGCAAATGCTTTCGTACCCAATAAGTAACCGAAACCCATCCATCGGGTATGGTTCGGTTAATTCGTTGAAATAACGCAGATCGGGCGTCCAATAGCTCCACAGTTTCATAGTCCGGGATCAATGTCAGTGCAAAGCATATGCTATGACGGAATGTTACCTTGATTTTGATTTATCGAAGTACTTACTAAATAGTTGCTGTAGCAATAATATAGAAAGCTATTGATACGAAAAACTGCCATCCAGAGAAAATTTTGAGCACTTTAGGCCTGAAAACGGATTGACGGATTCGATTTCACAGCTATAACTTACGCCGCCACCGCCAAATAGCGGTAAACGAAATGAAGAGTAAGCAGAGTGACTGTCAATGAGTAAACGGCACAAAATACCAGTGTGAGCAACTGACGATCAATGATAAACAATCAAGGGCGCATGCAAAACGAAACTGACTCGAGAGCCCCAATCGATATTCAACACGATATTGAATGTGCAGATTCCGCCGATAATTTGCTCAAATTTCAATGCATTATTTTACCGAACTTGGTAATCACAATGTGGTATAGCTTACCGGGTCCAGGAAAACATGAGCAGCAGCGACAATAATGTTGCTGGTGGAGAAAATTATGAGAAGATATTTGTATGATCCAATTGGTTTTCGAGAGAATTTCACTATGAGAAACAACAGCAAGGCGTTCAGTAGAATGGCTTGCAGGAATATTACTGAGATTTATAGTGCGATTATATTTTTTACTTTAAAATATGATAAATATAAACTCGCATTCTACAATATTACTTTAATTCTTACACAGTTGCACGTCTTCTGCTAGTGTCATCGTATACCACAATATGCAAGTGATTGGTTATTTTTCTAAAAAATATATATTTGACATTGGAAAATCAAGTAAATTTGCTGCGATAAAGGTCAATAAAAGGGACAAAAGGGATGCATGGGAGAGGAGAATTTCGATGTGGTTGAGTGATTATATCGCAACTATTCAAGCAATAACTCAAATTATATAACCATCCATGAAGTTGGGAAATAAGTTTTTGTATAAGTTACTGATTCCATAATAAAATTTGTAGCGTGTCGCGTGCCGCGTGGGAGAATGTGACAAACCAACATCTAATGTAGTTAAACCATTGATTTTGTACTTTAATGTAATAAAGCGCTGTGAATTAGATATGGCTTCATAAGAACTTACTAACTTCATTCAGCCAGTCGGCTAGCAAACTGATGCAATACTTTCTCCTCCACAACAGGTAAAGAACTGCTGAATTTATGACGGCTCCGGCTGTTCCTAAACCATGATTATTACTTTTGGAAAATGTATAATACCTTCAAAAGTATCCACAAAACGGATTAATTCAGGCCAGTAAACCCTTGCACAGGAAGTGAGCAAAATATGACTAAAATGAAATGTAGAGGAAAATATTTACTTCCCAGTGAAAACGTGTAAATCACAGCAAATTACATGGGAAATGATGGGTTAATAACACATGGGAAATAGAGGAAGGGAGTGATAGAGCCACATCTAATATTGTGCTTAACAAGGAGAGGTCGCGCAATGTATATGTATTTTCTAAACAAGACAGCGAATTCCAAAGAGGCCAAAATTCTGAAAAATGCGGAACGGTCATGTGGGGTCTGGGCTCATAGCGGGGAACAACTACATAAAGCAATTTTGTGAGACTATGTGACATGTCATCTTTCGTATGATCTTCATACCCCTTTATATTTGTCCCTCACCCGAAGGATGTGATAACCCTCTGGCAGGGATGCGTGCGGGGTGGGGGGAGATAAAGCGCCCAGAGGGAGAGCGAAGCGTGCGACCCCTTCCTCTCTGTACTCTCCTCGGTTCGTGTGCTCTCTCAACGGTCAGATAGTGATAGAGAGCGTGTGAAATAGACTTTGAAAAGGAACTAATGAAATAGTTCAGTTCTATAGTAATTGATTGAACAAATTGCGCATCCAAAACACCTTCCCCAAGCGACGTCGAGGAAGAATCTGGACTTGGCGTTCCCCTAACGGCTCCACATTCAACCAAATTGACTTCGTAGCATCGCCCATCACAGCGAGAGTTGTCAATTGTGGAGTCGTCGGCCAGTTCGAATTCGACTCCGACCATCGTCTCGTCCGACTCACCCTCTCTCTCCCCAACAAGGTGCGGCATAAAAGATGCAGGGAGCGGCTGGATTTCGATAAAGTCGCTTTTACTGCCAATGCGAACCTTCTCGCATCAATGCCCCTTGCTCGTCCATGCTCAGCCACAGACGCCTTCCACAAGATACAAGCGTTTGCAAAGACAGCAGCAACCAACTGTTGGAGAAAGAGGCAATCGCCACCTTGGATCTCTCCCGCAACTCGGAAACTCCTTGCTCAACGCCATCTACTTCGATCATCCCTGCAATCCAATGTCGAATATTCCTTGTCATGCAAAACAGCCCGAAGCAGCCTCATAGACGATATCAAGAGAAGGAAAGAGAACCAGGCAAAACAAGCTGCAATGAAAGGAAGAAGCATCGTCAAAGATATGCTCAAACTGCGCTCGTCTCGTAAACGACTTCTCGTTCCTGACCCAGTCTCTGGCGCCCTTTCCCAAGATGCGACTAAGACTGCCGTCCAAGTTTACTACGGGGAACTCTACAAACGCGCAGTGAACATTCCCTTGGCCGTGCCTCCTTCTCCCGAACCATTGCCACTCTTCCTTCCAGATGAAACGAGGCATGCTCTCTCGCTTCTCAAGTGCGGGCATTCCCCTGGATCCGATGGTATCCTCCCTGACATGCTTTACCACTCAAGAGAGCACCTTGCCCCATTCTTCGCTGATCTACTGAATCGCCTCGTAGCAGGAGACCAAGTACCTGGAGATTTGGTTGAAGCAGTTGTGTCCCTTCTTCACAAAAAGGGCGACCCAACAGATATCGGAAACTTCAGACCAATCTCGTTGCTTAACGTATCCCTCAAGACAATCACTCGCGTTGTTCTCAAACGAATCGAAACATCAATTGAAGAGGCTGAATCGCACACTCAGACCGGATTCCGGAAAGGTCACTGCACTCTCAACAATCTTCACTCGATCAAACAACTCGCAGAACGCACGCACGAATACGGAATGCACCTCTACTTGGGATTCGTGGATTTTCGGAAGGCATTTGACTGTGTGGAATGGAACTCTGTTTGGCACGCACTGTGGATCGCTAGAGTGCACCCGACTCTAATCCATCTCTTGCGTCGCCTCTACGAATCTTCCTCTACTCTCATCCGTGTCAACGAGGATTTGGTTCCAGTTGAAGTGCGGAGAGGAGTTCGCCAAGGAGACACTCTCTCCCCATGTCTCTTCAATGCCGTCTTGAGATACGCTATGAATGAAATCGATTGGGAGAACAACGGAATATCGATCGATGGCCGCAACCTGAGTCACTTAGAGTACGCAGACGACATTGTTCTAATCGCAAAGAGTCGCCCCGAACTGGAGAACATGATGAAGAAACTTATGGAGGCTTGCGCGCGCGTTGGTCTTGAAGTAAATCCATCCAAGACCGTACTTCTAACCTCGTGCACCTCCACCCGAGCACCCATTGTCATCGACAATCTGAAGTTCAACTTTGCCGAATCCACCACCTATCTAGGCGGAAGAATCTCACTTCCCCTTGACTACTCAGCAGAACTTGAGCACAGAATTCGTCTGGGTTGGTTCGCATGGAGCAAGCTCTCGTACCTCCTCTCTTCACGCATTCTACCGATGAAAACAAAGCGGCGCCTTTTCAACAGTTGTGTCATGTCTACGATACTCTATGGCAGCGAGCTATGGGCCCTACGAGCAAGTGACAAGGAGCGACTAAGTGTGACTCAGCGTAAGATGGAGCGGAAAATGCTCGGAATCAGCTTGCGAGATCGATGGAGGAACGTGAACATCCGCAACGCAACAGGAGTCCGTGACTGGAATCAGGAGGCTATGAGAAGGAAGGCAATTTGGGCGTTGAAACTGCGACGAATGGATATGGAAGAATGGAGCAGAGCGACTACTATGTGGATACCTTACAACAGGACGCGCTCACCGGGTCAGCCTAAACCCCGATGGAGAGATGATCTCAGAAGAACTATTGGAGCGAGATGGTGGAACGCAACTGCTGAAGAATACCGACCCTTCCTCATCTTGCGTTAACGCATGACGTGATAAATATTGATTGATTGATTGATAGTAATTGACAGCTCCTACATGAAAGAGTGTACAAAACGAGGACACCTTAGAGTAATTCCAATACAAATGCGCTAGTTTATTGGAACATTTCGAAAGTCTAGTGTGAAACAAGGGGAGTACGCGCCGATTTGCCATCACAAGCTTGTGAGCAAAGATTCTGGGAAGTAGCTGTAGAAGCCATTCTCAACAACAAATCGTTTTGTTGGATGTGAGATGCAATGGATATTGTGTATGAATTAGCAGATTATCGAGATTGTAGTATAACCATTGGTTATACAGTTAGCTATTAGTGCAAATGCTTTTCGCATGCGAAGAAGAAAAGGGAAATTGTAGTATCTTCATTGCTTATTCAAGTAGCGACTTTACGAAAACGAGATTCGTAGAATTGCTTGGTCAATTGAATGTATTTTTACATTGTTCAGGCAACTTGCTCGTGTCTCGAAAATGTTGCTATGATAATCGGTGAGGCAGAAGCATCGGGACGAATAGAGAAAGCGCTGACATTGTATTTCACAAAATGTTTATTAGCTCTGACAGTAATATTTCATTCGAAATGCAGGTCTATTCAAACAGTTGCCTCTCGCGTCACTCGCGAATTGGCCTGGCTGACTACAATTATGTTCTTGCTCCTTGCAAAGAGGCTCGCAAAACCGTCTCTGTAATCATAATTCACATTTCGGGAAATTATTTCTTCATTTTACACCTGTCAAGTGTGTACAATGAAGGTGAAATCGTTCATCGAACTCTACCTGTACGGTTTCATCAATAAGATCATTACGAGTGGATCCAGCGCAGGGAAGATTAAAGTGAGGCAAGTCGAAATGATCTCGAACTCTTCCCATTTTGAACCCATCAAGGGCAATTTTAGGTGTATAGTGTAGCAGGAATAAACAAATATGATGGGTACTGCAGTCTGAACAATTATAGCTCGGAAGGTTGTCATCCAGTACAAACAATTACTAATTTTTTCTTTGCTAATAAGAGAAGTTTATTTTCAGTGTTAGTACAATAAAAACGCAGTTTTACAGTACCAAAATGAAATTGTTAAGATATCGCGTATCATGCAAGTTTTCAGTTATATGAAATTCACAAGTACCATACGTAGACAAGTGTACGGAATGCTGAACACGTTCCTGGGCGCAAATAGCCATGAGCATATGCATCTGGAACTTTCTTGCAGATTGAGACGCTTGTCTGGATGTATTCCGAATGGCTAGAAAAGTGAGAATGCCGAACGAAAATGTGACGGTCAAGTTGATGCATTGTCCAATGGCAACCATAACGGCGAACGCCTGTGAATCGCGGACAATTTCTCCATTTCTCTGAAAATTATGGTTGGCATCGACTAAAGTCATTCAGAGGAAATTTCAATTTCGATAGAAATATGGTCTAATGACGTACCCAATAGCAGATCGAGAGCCACCCATTATTGATTGTTCGGCCAATTCTAAGAGACAGTTGATTTCGCGCTTCGGCTAGATCAGATGTCTCCAGGTCCGGAATGAGCATCAGAGATACGTAAGTCCTGAAACGAGAGTTTCGCTTGTTGTAATGTGCATATATTAGCGATGGTTTGGCAAGGAAATCTTATTTATGTGTATTGTCTCGATTGTTTGAGTGGTATGAGAGTACGCGAATTTATCATCGACACTCGATATACTAACATTGCAATTGCATTTCCGAGCAGATAAACAGTTAGCCACAAGAGAAACTTCCGATCGGCGATTGCCCTTAGCTTTTCGGGTCTGAAGAAGTTGACTTACTAATAGTAAAGAAAAAAACATGTTTAAGGTTAGAAAGATTGAGATTTCATGTTTGAGAGTGAAGTAGATTAGTTTTTTTTCATAAATAATATAACTTACGCGGAAATTGATAAGTACCGATAAACGAAATGGACAGTGAGGAGAGCGGTAGTTGGTAAAGCATACTGAAGAAAACAGTGAGGTGCTGAACATTTGGTATTATTTTTTGCAGAATTCTCCAACAAACTCTAGATCCCCAATCGATATATTAGGTTGATGCAAAAGTTTCGATACAAGGTATTTATGGAATTTTCTCGAGAATAGTTTGCCTGTCTTAGATATTACTTTGGCATAATTTGAGGCACTATTGATACACTACAATCGTAGTTTCAAATTGAATCGATCTCAACTGGTTCACCAAAAAAAAATATTTTCTAAAAAGTGGTAAATTTTCGGTATTTGGGTTATTTGTACAAGCGTCCATTAATACAAAACAGATGGGTTGCAATTTCCGCCATTTCGTGTCGATATTGAGTGCTGGTGCATGCTTCCATAGAACACTTTAAAATAGATCGTTAGCGTCTATAAGAAATATTATGGGTCAATACTTCCGAATTCGCCTTCCAAACTTCGATAGTTAGATTGATGTAAATCATATATGCCCATACGTGCGCGATGAAGAGTACACTGATATCCTACAAAAATACAAGAAAGAATAGCTAAAGGCTGAAGCAAGTTATGGCTCAAAAACGAGAAAACGTATCGAAACTTTTGCATCAACCTAATACAAGGCCACATTGAAAGTGTTAATTCTCCATTGACGATTTGCTGAAAGTTAAGTTAATTTGTTTTTGAATTTTTAGAAATTGAAAAGCTTACGGCATCCAAAACAGAGTGACCAATAGCTAGAACAATATTGAGGCTTGAAAACATCATGAGGAGATATTTGAAGGAAACGATGGTTTTACGTGAGAATTTTACTATCAAATACATGAGAAGGGTGTTAAGAAAGAGTGCTGGAACTGCAAAAGCCAAATTGCACATGTGTTATCAAGGATTCATTTGTACAATAAATGGTATTGCTCGCCTAGTTGTGCGTTCGATAGCATTTCCATGAGGGTCATGATGAAAAAAATATGCAATTGCGTGTAATATTTCCTGAGATTAGCGAGCAAGTCGTCTCGCTTAGAATAAACAATTCAAATGTAAGCTAGTTGTACCGAAACATTGTTTTCATTGTGATCGGTCAATTTCTACATGGCTTTCAAACAGGCATTATTTACTGCATTATGACAGAGAAATGCTGAAAACAGTAGCTATCATACACCTTACATCTCGTTTCCACAAATTACTTATTGTTTATTTGTGTGATACTACAAAATGGGTAGGGAGAAGCGGGATATAATAATATAATTCGAAATTTAAACAAAAATAAAATAATGAATGGGATAGGAAGGATTCACACACCAGACCAGACATATTTTAAAATGTCCCCGATGGATCAAGTTTTCATTCGCAGACCCATGATACATATTTGTTACATATTTTGCTTCATACTACGCATTTATCACCAATAAGACACATTCTGGTGGAGCTAACATCATACAATCGTCGTTTGCTTCGTTATTGCAGAATCGAATTGGCTGATCACAATGATATTCGTATTTCTAACAAAAATTTTCACGAATCCGTCTCTATACGGTTTCATCAACCATATCATGACGAGGGGATCCAAAGCAGGGAAAATTGAAGCGAAAAACACCGAAATTATCTCATACTCATCCCATTTAACTCCGAGAAGCGGCAAGTTCAAATTGACCATGAAACAAGAGTGAACGCAAATAACCGGAATGGCTGTCTGCAATAAACATTTTTTTAGTATACAATATAAATCCGCGGATTTCAAATGTTTCAAATATGCTGTTTCATATGTTTCATATAACAGACTATCTGAGAAAATCAACATATTTCTTCAGCGACTTGGCACCGGCCGAAAATTAGATTTCGTTCTGACTACACCAGTAGGTTGTACTCGACTAGTAAAACCGACGAGCATCACCAAAATTTCGATCCGCGTCCGCGTCCGCGCGGGAGCGGATGTTAAACAAAAATACTGAAAATTCGAACTTTTTTAAAAACGATCCCAATCGATTCAGAGGTAGGGGCGCTGCATTCCTTGACAAATTCTAAGACTTTTTTACTTCGGGGAATTTTTCGATCAGATTCCATCTAGCTCCGGAAATCGATAATTTCACTTTTACTTCGGACATGAATGCCATTCCCCAAAAATTTTTCAAGAACTCCCCTAAATATTATTGGTGATATAGTATTTGCTTGAGGCGATACATACCTCAGCAAAATGACGCGTTTGATAAGGACGCGTAAGTTAGTTAAAATATTTTTTTTATGAATTATGGTGTGGTTTTTGGGTTACGGTAAGTGAGTGCAAAAGTTGGACGACTTTTCCCAATTTTCGAAAATGATCAGAAATTAATTTTCTGATCGAAATACATCTATTTCTCAGCTGATATACCATCCCCGGAATAAAATCACCGGTGAGGTCCATGACCCCCTACTCATGGGTGCGCGCCTCCTGCCACATTGCACGTATAGGGGGTCATGGTCCAAAATGCGTGTGGAGTCGATGTTGGGCCAACCCTAAGTATCATCACAGGCACCACCTACAGACATCCCATATTCAGTTGAAAGCTACCGTACTCCGATCAACCGCATTCTAAATACTGTAGACACAACACGTGAAGACAGACGCGCTCACGCTGGCTTTATAGGGGTCGGGCACTAATGGAATATCTTTCCCACGCCTGTAGTAATCCGTTTACTGTAACCTTGATACGGTAACGCTAGCTCACTATCACGGAACGACATTATTCCAACGTAGGTATTGCGCATGTGATGATATTTTGGTAGAAATTAAAGAAATTTTAAGCATAATTTATTTCTAACTTTTCAACTGGAAATCATTACCGATTGAAGTAGCACACCTGCTTTTCAAATCTCTTGCCAAGTTATGGGTTGCTGGAATTTCATTAATTTATTGGTTTAATTAACTGTGAATAATAACTATAGAGTTCAGACCATTTATGCCAATCCTCTTTTGCTTCTCGTCAACGAATGTTTTCATGCGATACGCGCTATTAAGTCGGTGGAAATTTGAGCGCTGTGGACTATTTCTTCGTTCTTATTTTCTGAGCAACACGCTGCGCTCTCCGGTTCTGAAACGAAGACATATAGTTTATGCGGAAGGTCTCATTGCAATTAGGGAGCTTTTTATATTCAGGAGGGGAACGTTCCCAGCGGGCGATGGGGGAGCATGCGGCGCGGGCGAGAGAAGATTACACGAAATCTCTCGTCTCCCTTTCTCGTCCAGACAGCTGACTCGACGGGAGAGGGAGACTAGAGATGGAGCAAACTCAATTAGAGAGGAATGGTGGAGGATGAGGGGTGATAGGAGAATGGCGGAAAAAGTACGCGTAGGCAACAACATACAAGATGATTAAGTGGAAGGTCTCATTGCAATTAGGGAGCTTTTTATATTCAGGAGGGGAACGTTCCCAGCGGGCGATGGGGGAGCCTGCGGCGCGGGCGAGAGAAGATTACACGAAATCTCTCGTCTCCCTTTCTCGTCCAGACAGCTGACTCGACGGGAGAGGGAGACTAGAGATTGAGCAAACTCAATTAGAGAGGAATGGTGGAGGATGAGGGGTGATAGGAGAATGGCGGAAAAAGTACGCGTAGGCAACAACACTCTCAAGATGATTAAGTGGAAGGTCTCTCTGGAAGAAATAGATATATTTCTCATTTCCATCTGAACGCGAAGCTGACAACAATCGATCGCACGCCCGCAAACGCTCCCTCAACAAGATAGAGGCAGCGGACGAAAACAAACCGCTCGGCCTCTAGTCTTTTCTCGATCTTCTTCTTCTGTAATGCTCGGCTCGTATTAGCGTTTTTGTCCATTTCTGGCAAATTGTAAATCCATTGTGATCATTGATTTCACATGCTATGCGATCATCCGCCAATTCTCGCATTTTTTCTTCGCAAATTCGCCCGTTCTTGTCAGCGTTCGATACTAATAACTGCTACATTTAACGCACCCAATCACGAACAACAATGGTGCTGCCAGTATATTTGTCTTTCTAGAAAATGCGTCTAAATGGTGACACTGACCGCGCCATAACAGAGGGTGCTTGCGAAATCATTTGATTCATTCTTCAAGCTCTTAATTATTCTCGATAGTTCCACGTTCCACGTCTTCACTGTTCATTCCTCTGCCAATTGTCGATTTTGCAAATTTCTTCCCTTTCCCTTTTGCCATAATTTAGAATACAAGAAACTAGCGGATAACTTCCAGTTTAAAGACAATTTCAAGCACAAGTCTACATTTATTCAGTTACAAAAGTAAAAATATTTTTATTTCAGTATAAGGCACAATGTTGTTGCTTAGATACATCAAATAGAGTTGAACCAACTAATTCTCAACTTTGAATAGTTTCTTCTTATTCTCGTAGATGTGTCTATAGATTACATATTCCGGGTCGAGTTCAGGTTTCTCTGGTTCCTTACAATCCTCATCCCACTCTCCATCTCCATATTCATCTTCAACTTCGTCTTCCTCATCTCCTTCTCCGTCACTTCCCCTCATACTGTCGTCATCAGACACGGATCGTTTATTCTTTGGCTTCTTCGCTTTGTTGAGTCTTGAGAATAAGGCTCGAATTTGGTCATGGGTGAGACGGTCTTCGAAAGGAACTTCGATCGCCATGTTTTGTCGATTCATCGCTTCTGTAACATCTGGCTTCATGCCCTTCTTCGTTTCTTCGTCAAAGTACTTCACTACGAATGCTCGAGAGGATTCAGGCAATGCTCCACCATGCGCTCTTGCTCTCAGTGCGAATCCTTCTCCAAGAGGGGAAACAGATGCATCAACTGTGCACGATAGAGTGTTGCGAAGTGGTAGTAAAGATGCTTTCTGTTGCGTGTCTTCGATTGTCCTCTTGAATGTCCCTATCCCATAGTCGCACATCGTCGTTTTCTCGGGGCAGATCTTATGACGACCCCATTCCAAGTGATTGAGTAGGTTTTGGAAGCGGATAAAGGCGCTTCCACACCAACAATAGTGGAGTGCATCAGGGGGAAGGGACTGCTTGGGCGGGGTGACAATGGGCTCGTCGGCATCATCATCCACGTCGAACGGTTCATCAATAGAGTTGCGATTGATGTCGTTGATCCAAAACAGAGTCTCTTCATTATTCCTCAGTCGTTCCATCTCCTCTTCGCCTAGTCCAGGCGTGATAAGTACTCGACCACCCGTGGCGATGATATCCATTGCGCCCTTATTGGCCTTCAGATTCGTGATAGTCTTCCCGGGGCCAATACCATGGTACTTCCAGTACCGCATAGTGACGTTTCCATCACTATCCACCTCGTAATGGAAATGTCCCATGTCGGAAATACCGGGGATCCTGAAGGTGTTCTTCTCTTCTTTGCTTGGGGATTCAATTGAGGCCTCGTAGATAGTGACACCTCGCATTCCCTTCCCAGAAGTAAGCCCAAGGAACATGTCGTGAAGATCCTTCATGTCTTTCCCACTGTCCAAGTAACGGCGAAGGACACCCTTTGCCGTTGCAGTCATCCGATCGGGAGCCGCTTTCCCATTTTGCGACTCACTGAAGCTCCACGATCCAATCTTCAGGCCCGTCGTCTCCATTATTTATGCTTCCGAGTGTGGCAGCCGAGTGGTAGCATCCTGAACAATAAACAAATTGGGCATGGCCATCACTTGTAAGTGTAGTATTAGGTTGATGAAAAAGTTT
Source organism: Pristionchus mayeri (assembly GCA_036245805.1). Classification (NCBI taxonomy): domain Eukaryota; kingdom Metazoa; phylum Nematoda; class Chromadorea; order Rhabditida; family Neodiplogasteridae; genus Pristionchus; species Pristionchus mayeri. The sequence goes on from BTRK01000002.1 coordinate 9,296,599, forward strand.
TTTGCTGATTTTCACATTTTTTACATTTGGTCGTGTCCTGCATTTTTCAGTGGACTGATTTTCATTTAGTTATTTTTTATCAGCGGGCGAATTAATACTCTCATGTATACCATGTGTAGTAGCCAAAACTTTCAGCGTTAAAACCACAATGTTGAATCAAAGTCGTTGAGTAGGTCGACTAAGCCTGTCTTTTGATAGTCTGTACTCTGCGAATAGCAATGCCAGGACAAACCCGTAATATCACAAAAAAGTGAAACTTGCGTAGATGCTAATATCATATTAAAATTAGGTATGCTACGATTAGTCATTTAGAGAGTTCTTCACTCAATGAGCGCACATTATTAGTATGATAACCAGTTAATTTTATCATAAGAATATGTATCGTTCCGAACATTTTTGCCAAAAAATGACAGCAATATGTCTACTTTTGTCATCTCCTCTTTTCCGAGTTATTTTAAACCTTTTTTCGACTAATTTAACATGCTGCCCTCGCCATATTGCTCAAGTTTGGGGATACTTGGCATTCGTAGAACTTTGCTCGAATATCGCTCAAATAAAAACGAATATACTCATATCAGATCGAAAAAAAATTGCCAATTGATTTTTTAGAAAAAAAAGAAGAGACGAGGAGTTTGATTATATTAGCATAATAGCTGCGAAGTAGTGGATAGTAGCGCGCCTCTGTAGAGGCGTGCCTCAATGATTGCTGAATCGGGAAACAATAAAAAAGCAATGTTAAAAAGGAAAAATTTGATGCATCAACTTAATAAACGTCATCAGTTTTGAATTCTGATATAACGAACCGGCGTTGTCGGAGCGAAGATGGATCTTCTCAACCCCGACAGATTTCAGTTCTCCAGCCACGTGATCGAGGACATGGGAGACGGTCACACTGTCCTGTAAATCGTCATTGTAATTTATAAGAAAAATTTTAATACCTGGCGCTCGGTCTTTAATAAGTGTATGAAAGTATGTTGGATGAATTGATCCTCTAGCTTGCAGAGAGAATGGGAGAAGTGCCACGAATGTCCAGTCTCGCCGAAGAAGAGACTCTGCTCCTGCCAGTAGTATGCTGAGAGAAACTTTGTGGCGAAGTCAGCAGTCACTAGGCACTGTCGATTTTCCATCTTGTCAATGATTCCTTCTCTTTCTAGGCTAGTGAACGCAGCACGAATCTAAAGAAGGATACTTATTGATACCTTAGAGTAGGGGCGTACCTCATGATTCCGTTGTCTCTTGATGATCTCCTGATGAGATTTAACTCGGAAATGCATTTCAGCTAATTCCTTCTTCATCGAATCAGAAGTAGAAGCAGCAGATGCATCAGCAATTACTTCCAAGAGTTCTCTGAAATAACAATTGATCGATGTAATCTCTATTATGCTCACGTGAACGACTTCGACAAGTGCGTGCATCTCGGGCATTGCTCCGTATGCTGATGATCTTCAGTTTTGCGGAATGACGGATGGTCCGGGTCGGAGAGAGCGAACGTTAGGCAATGGTTCGCTATCAGGGACTCGTGTTTCAGGTGAAGCTTGAAGTCAGTTTTGAGATATAGCTAGTCTTCGAGAATATTGTTTCTGTGAATATTCGGGATTCTAAGTTGATGGCCCCTTTTCGCACTCACCTCCAATAGATCTTCGCGTCTTTATTGAGAATAGCCATTTCATGGAGACGATCGACTATTCTCAATAAATCCTCGAATGCCTTAAAAGCTTTGTCATATTGAATAAAGCAATTTATATCGTACATAATTGGCTTTGGCGAGAAAGCTGTCAACGCAAGTCATTGAGTGAGAAGCCGTTGCAGGGAGAGAATTGAGGAGACGAATAATCGAAGAAGGACTCAGAGTATGGTCTCCCTCGCCTTGTGCTGCCATGAACAGAGGAAACTGGCGAACTATTTCCGCCTGGCTCATCATTCGCAGTGTTAGGTATCGTCAGCACTTCGCCGCTCGATGTTGTCACAGTATTTTCCCCCCAAGGAAGGCCCATTAGAACAAGAGGGCTGAAAGTGAATTTCATCGCTTGCTCTTGAACCTATGTATACCTCGTTATCAGAGAAATTAGTCCATTAACAGCAATAGTGTCGTATCTCTCATAGATCTGATGGTCCGCAGTCATTGGATAGAACTTCCCAGATCGAGCAATTCTTCTCGCCTTTTGGTATCGATACACAGAGAGGTTAGGGAGGTAGTGGAGGAGGATTCCCTGAGGGAATTGACCAGCAATGAGAGCCAGAGTGAATTCTTGGAGGCGATGAGTAGGAGCCAGCATGTACTGCTCAGCAACTACTCTCATCACATCATCGAAGTTGTGCTCGAGGTTACGATCCCAGTTACGAGGATGGAATTTCCTCTCTATCATTGGGTACAGTTCAGTCTCGTGCCCAGGAGCGAGCCCAGTTAGCACAGCACGAAACATCTTGAACCCATCATCCGCCTTCTTTCTCTTCGTATCCGGGGCTAAGCCCGAGAATGGATCCTTCGGGATGTATTAGGTTGTAACATAAGTTTTGTCGCATTTCGGAGGTTCACAATATTTCCATGAAGGATACTTCTCAAACATTATCAATGCCTGACCTCCTAGTATATGTTTGGGGTGTTCATGCTCATTCAAACCATAGGGTAGAGCTGAACTGCGCACGCTGGCTATGCGAAAAATATTAATATGAACTGATTTAAATTTGGTGCAGATTTTTTTAATTCGTTTGATCAGGTGCTAGTTCGCAGAGATGAATAATGAACCAAACTTCATGGTGATATACCCCGTCAATGCTCTTTCAAAATATACGCCAGATATGGTGCTATGTTGAGCGGAATCAAAGATATACTTCACTGAGTGTAAGGTTAGCCGCTGATTCGTAGCCAACTTGACCAACTCTTCTGAATCCAGAATTGCAACAACAGTGACTAACATAAGTGCGTTCCAATTACCACTCATGGAGGTATAATTTATCATTAAACAAGTGAGAGAAAGAACACTCCACTTGTGGGAAATTTGAATTTTTATTAATTCAATTCGCGCACAATTTTACCAAAATATGCAAGTTTAGGTGTTTCGAATTAAAGATTGTCATTCAAAAGCTATTTATTTCCAAACTTATCCCAAGTAGATACTAGTAAGGGAAGGGTTTATGGTTAGGATGGACACAACAAATCAGATATTGAACATGTGTGCGAGGTAGGAATATGAACAAAGTGCCGATTTCATTAGTTTAATTTACATACCATCGTTCTGAATGGAGCCACTTATCTCAACAGAACCCAATCTACCCCAAACTTTGTCTGCATACTGACCACTTTGGGTGAACTATATTCCACCACTATTTGGATCTGGATATCTATTGAGAAGAAAATTCGGCTTGCGAAAGTTTTCGCGACCGTCACCAACCATCCACATTATACAAACTCGTCTACATTTCTAGAACGATTTTCGTTTGTCATTATCCGTGAGTGGTTCAAAATTATGCACATATGTAGTACTTTACGCAAATCACACAAAATCGGCATAATTTATCCTTTTCAAGAAGAGCTGATGCGTGAAAATGATTTGTAATCCTTATCTCAGTACAACTTTGTCTGACTAATGTGCCTCCTCAACTGCCTTGACAGGACTGAAGTAAACCGCGTAAGAAAGAGTACGAAGGCCCTCACTGATGATGAATAACGAAATTGAGATTAAATTAATTCGAAGAATTGTTGAGGTTAAAATGCATAAGAGATTGGACGCGACAAAACTTATGTTACAACCTGATATTTGTCAAGATGTAATGCTTCCGCAAGAGCATACACAGCTCTCTTGATCAACTCAATGGGCGAAAAAGTGGGAACTGGCTCTTCGTTGGACGGGCTCCAATCCATATCACCACTTTTGTAGTCTTCAATAATTCCTGTGATCATCTTATGGTGATCCGCACAAATAGCTGAAATTGTTTTATTGGAATTCTCATAGAGTGGTATTTACTAACGAGTTCCCACATGAATGTGGTGGCCAGTAGCCTCCGTGAAGAGTCGGGCTTCTTCTTTTTGAACATTGTGTGTATGGCTATCTTCTTTCTCAGCAAAAGCATCATGAGGTTCTCCAGTGATCATTGGAAAGCTACACTTTTGATGGTGTGTTTCGCCTGAAGATTCCCGAATTCAAGAGCACTTATTTTTCCACACTTTCTCACCGATTGTCTTGACCTTGATGTGTTTTGTCGACCATTGAGTAAGCAACTCTTTTTCATGGTGCTCACAGATGTCCAAGTCAGCGAATTGCCTTAGCTCCTCCTCATTTTTCGAATAGAATGCCATTCCTCGAGTCATTGCGAGGTCCATTTTCGAGGAAGTTCCATAGAGTTCCATACGGGTCGGTCCAAGAAGGATACCAAGTCTGAAATGATGAGTTTAAAACTTGTTTTTAGATAGATATAGGGGCCCGTTTGATGAAAGTGGATCAGATACTGAGGGTCCTAGCACAGTACACAATTCTCAATTCGCTATTCGTACATTGGGGGTAGTGATTCACATGGCTTAAAGAAGGAGTGTCTGCAATGTTGGACTTTCGACGCCGTCATATCCATGACCTAGCTTTGGACAACCATAAGAGATTCTGACAATTTTACATTCATATCTCTATTTTGAACCGAGTTGTCATTAGTGGGAGGAAGTGATGAAGGGTATATGGCGCGCCCTCCCATTCCATCCCACCGGGTTCGAGTCCCGGCCGTGACACCGTTTCCGCCTCACCAAGGCGCCTACCCATTGGGGACAGGGAATTGGTAGTCGTGACTAGATCACGCAGGTAAATATGTCTGGCGAAAGGTGGACACTCCGGACTGAATCCGCCCAAATTGACACTGGCCTAGCACTTTAGACATTTAGGTCTATGAGTGAAGATTTGAAAGGTGTTTAGGGAATCTTCGAGAATTCCAAATCACGTAGTTATGCAGAATCTAGATTTTTAGGCCCATTTGCTCGACCATTACTCAAACGTCCTTATATTCAAATACTATTTAACTATTAAAGCTAATCGTACTTCTTTGAGCTACCAGTACACGTGGTGGAAACCGCAGTCGAGTCAATTCGTTTACGGGTATTCGAGATTGAGTATCGCTCAACTGCGAAGAAGCATGAAAGTCCGCTGTTTTTAAGCCGCTGAAATGCTCATTTTTGGAAACCTTTCAATAGAAATTTCTTACCTCCCTGTCGGTTGAGAATGCGGGAGGATGGCATTTCAGTTCATGTAGAATCGATAGAGTTAGAATGAAAAACGGAAGAGTTTTCATCGTCTACAATAATTTAATCTCAAAATAAACAATATTATAGACGAATAGAAAACGAGAAAGCGGTATAAACGAGAAAATTGATACAGATAAACAAACAAAAATGTAGTCAGATACGTTCATGTGAGCAGAGTTTTCAAAGAAAAAAAGAAAAGCGATAAAAGACTAGAGGCCGAGCGGTTTGTTTTCGTCCGCTGCATCTATCTTGTTGAGAGAGCGTTCGCGCGCGTGCGATCGATTGTTTTCAGCTTCGCGTTCAGATGGAAATGAGAAATATATGTATTTCTTCCAGAGAGACCTTCCACTTAATCATCTTTGTGTGTTGTTGCCTACGCGTACTTTTCCGCCATTCTCCTATCACCCCTCATCCTCCACCATTCCTCTCTAATTGAGTTTGCTCAATCTCTAGTCTCCCTCTCCCGTCGAGTCAGCTGTCTGGACGAGAAAGGGAGACGAGAGATTTCGTGTAATCTTCTCTCGCCCGCGCCGCAGGCTCCCCCATCGCCCGCTGGGAACGTTCCCCTCCTGAATATAAAAAGCTCCCTAATTGCAATGAGACCTTCCACTTAATCATCTTGTATGTTGTTGCCTACGCGTACTTTTTCCGCCATTCTCCTATCACCCCTCATCCTCCACCATTCCTCTCTAATTGAGTTTGCTCCATCTCTAGTCTCCCTCTCCCGTCGAGTCAGCTGTCTGGACGAGAAAGGGAGACGAGAGATTTCGTGTAATCTTCTCTCGCCCGCGCCGCATGCTCCCCCATCGCCCGCTGGGAACGTTCCCCTCCTGAATATAAAAAGCTCCCTAATTGCAATGAGACCTTCCGCATAAACTATATGTCTTCGTTTCAGAACCGGAGAGCGCAGCGTGTTGCTCAGAAAATAAGAACGAAGAAATAGTCCACAGCGCTCAAATTTCCACCGACTTAATAGCGCGTATCGCATGAAAACATTCGTTGACGAGAAGCAAAAGAGGATTGGCATAAATGGTCTGAACTCTATAGTTATTATTCACAGTTAATTAAACCAATAAATTAATGAAATTCCAGCAACCCATAACTTGGCAAGAGATTTGAAAAGCAGGTGTGCTACTTCAATCGGTAATGATTTCCAGTTGAAAAGTTAGAAATAAATTATGCTTAAAATTTCTTTAATTTCTACCAAAATATCATCACATGCGCAATACCTACGTTGGAATAATGTCGTTCCGTGATAGTGAGCTAGCGTTACCGTATCAAGGTTACAGTAAACGGATTACTACAGGCGTGGGAAAGATATTCCATTAGTGCCCGACCCCTATAAAGCCAGCGTGAGCGCGTCTGTTTTCACGTGTTGTGTCTACAGTATTTAGAATGCGGTTGATCGGAGTACGGTAGCTTTCAACTGAATATGGGATGTCTGTAGGTGGTGCCTGTGATGATACTTATGGTTGGCCCAACATCGACTCCACACGCATTTTGGACCATGACCCCCTATACGTGCAATGTGGCAGGAGGCGCGCACCCATGAGTAGGGGGTCATGGACCTCACCGGTGATTTTATTCCGGGGATGGTATATCAGCTGAGAAATAGATGTATTTCGATCAGAAAATTAATTTCTGATCATTTTCGAAAATTGGGAAAAGTCGTCCAACTTTTGCACTCACTTACCGTAACCCAAAAACCACACCATAATTCATAAAAAAATATTTTAACTAACTTACGCGTCCTTATCAAACGCGTCATTTTGCTGAGGTATGTATCGCCTCAAGCAAATACTATATCACCAATAATATTTAGGGGAGTTCTTGAAAAATTTTTGGGGAATGGCATTCATGTCCGAAGTAAAAGTGAAATTATCGATTTCCGGAGCTAGATGGAATCTGATCGAAAAATTCCCCGAAGTAAAAAAGTCTTAGAATTTGTCAAGGAATGCAGCGCCCCTACCTCTGAATCGATTGGGATCGTTTTTAAAAAAGTTCGAATTTTCAGTATTTTTGTTTAACATCCGCTCCCGCGCGGACGCGGACGCGGATCGAAATTCAGGTGATGCTCGTCGGTTTTACTAGTCGAGTACTACCTACTGGTGTAGTCAGAACGAATTCTAATTTTCAGCCGGTGCCAAGTATTGGGGTGTCCGGAAAGTTCGTATAATTTTTTGTTTTTATTTTTTATTCAATGCTTTACAATTCTCAGTGACCAATGTATGCCCCCTTCTTTCTCACTACCTCCCTCCAGCGATTGGGCAGGGTCTCGATTCCTCTCTTCCACAATGCGGGTTTCTTCGAGACCGCCCAGTTCACGAAAGCCCTCACAACTTCATCTCGATTCTTGAACTTCTTTCCTTTGCAGAAGTCAGAGAGAGAGCGGAAGCAGTGGTAGTCGCATGGGGAGAGATCCGGGGAATACGGTGGATGGGGAATCCTCTCGATCTTCAGCTCGTCCATTTTCTTCTGGGTCATCTTCGCTCGATGTGGGCGAGCATTGTCCATTAGAAGAAGAATTTTGCCCTGGTTCAGGAGTCTGGGAGGGACTCTGATCGCGACATCTTCCAGTTGTTCAGAGAAGAGGTCGGCATTGATGCTGGTGACAGGGCCGAGGATCTCCCAGTAGATGGGACCGAGCACTGAGAAGAAGAAGCAGAGGAGTTCCTTCTTTCCGTGATCTTCCTTCTTCGGGACGGGCGTGGGCTTCTCATCTGCATCCACCCATTGCAGTCTCCTCACAGGGTTATCGTACGTGATCCACTTCTCATCTGTAGCGATGATGGAATTGACCCATCGAAGATTGGATCTACGATGGAGTAATTCCCGACAGACTTGAACACGATTTTTTCAGCTGTTCGGGGGAGAGGTCATGGGGAATCACTTGTGGGAGTTTCGGCTTCTTCCCAGATCGATGGAGGATATCGGACACCGTTGATCTGGGAGTACCAGTATCCTTCTTCAACTCACGCACACTGGCCATGGGCTTGCGCTTCAGTGTGCGGAGAACGAGAGGCTGATCGAGGGAGGGAGGGCGTCCAGAGCGGGGTCGATCATCGATTCCAAACTCCTCTTTCTTGAAGCGGGAGAACCACTTATAGCAGAAGGGTATGGAGGGGGCGTCAGCTCCTTCCGACTGGGCCAGGGCAGAGTGGGCCTCCTTCACGGATCGGCCAAGACGGTAGTAATGAAGTAAAACTGCTCGGAGGTAGAGATGGGAGTCCATCACAAGAATCAATGTAACAACTAGGAGACTGATTAAATCCTCTCACTACTCAACGTCAGAATGATGCAATACATTGTTGACAAACAGATTGCGCAATCACTGCATTTGATCGCGAACTGACTTTTTTCCGAAGCATTATACGAACTTTCCGGACACCCCAATAGCTGAAGAAATATGTTGATTTTCTCAGATAGTCTGTTTTATGAAAGCTCTTGCTCATTCAGCATGCGTAATAAAACAATAAACATCTGTCCCTGAGCGATTGCAAATTGTTTGCGAATGCAGAATGCAAGGGTGCTGCAAAAATATGGCTGATTTTGAACATATACTAATATAGTATGGGTGATAGCCGACTTGATGGAAACTAGTGTTTGAGAAATTAGACTAGCCATGAATTCCAGGAACCCTTTCACAACTGAACTGGTCAATGTAGTGTGTAACGATAACGTCGTTGCGCGAATTTCGAATTCTGATGAGAACCTGCCTATGAATTCTTCTCCGTCTTCATTTCAATCGCAGATCGAGCTTAATCGGTTCACGAAACTGAAATTTTTCCTGAAATTATTTAACCTTTTCTATATTTTTTATTAACCAGACGACGATTCTTTAATACGGATGTGTTTTATTTTCTGGAATTGATTAATATATATCATGTCTAATAGCATGTTTCACCTCAATTATTACTAAATTGTCAAGTGGTGTTAATTTCAGGCAGCAAACTTAACGCGATATATCATGCCAATAATCGAACTACTATCAAACGCTCAACTAGGCATGACCTTTTTTTTCAAGTTTAATTTTTTTTAAATCACTAATTTAAAAATTATCATCAATTGCAGTTCCATTTCTGCTAGCACTCCTGCTAAACTTACTATTGCTGTATCTCATTGTCAATTTCTCCAGAAAATCTATTGGTTCCTACAAATATCTTCTCATGATATTTTCGAGCAGCAATATTGTACTCGCTATTGCTTACTTTGTGCTGGATCCGGTAAGCTTGATATTTTGACAATTCGAAATTTACGATATTACGGAATACTTGTGAAATCGCGTGAAATGACTCGCCAAATGCACGTTCTTTTTATCCAAATGGTCGATATTTGGTGTTTAGATAGTTCCTGGACTAATTCCGATTTTGGTGCATGATTTAAATTATAAAAATGATTGGTAATTTTAGCACATCGTAAACGGCATAAATACATGCAATGTCGTCCTGAATATCGATTGGGGATCACGCGTCAGTATAATTTAATATTTGTAAAAACATATGTTTTCGCAGTTTCTAACTGCAACTTGCTGCGTTCTTTATGAAATTCCAATGGCTCTTCTTACCGTTCACTTCGTTTATCGATACTTGGCAGTAGTCGCGTAATCCCTAACTGATAATATATGTCAAATGAAGAATTTTAAGGCCCAAAAAACTCAGAATTTTCTCCGATTGGCAGTTTTTCGTATCACTTACTTTGTATCTTCTTGGTCCCTTTATATAGTAAGTGGATGTGTTGGACCTAGGGAATTCGAGAGTTATCGCGACAATCTATTTCTGAAAGTCGATTTCCGACCCGCCTAAAATGCCAAGTTCGTGAGCATTCATCTCAGGAATTACCCAGCTCTGAAATTTAACTCGGAGTGCAATCAATAGTAATGACTGACATGAGTACATTGCACCATTGTGGGCTCTCCAGTCGGTTCCGTGCTCGAACTTGCCATATCGCGATGGTCATAATTCAGCGAAAATATATTTTGACAAAATTTTAAACAGTGCTCGCTATTTTCGATCACTAAAAATCATTTTGAGAGTAGTTGAGATAGAAAACATCGAAAATGTCAATATACTGCGCGTTTAAAAATGTTTGAAATTTTTGCACTTTTTGAATTTTGAATTTTTGAACAACCTTTAAAATGGCCTCAATTATACCATATTTCACCTAACTCTAACTCTAAAATTGATTTTTAGTGATCGAAAATAGCGAGCACAGTTTAAAATTTAGTCAAAATATATTTTTTTCCCCCACAAAATACGAGAGACGGGAAATATTTATAGAAAAGAGTGAAAATATCACATTTGTCAAAACTTGGATTTGCCGGGTATCCTAAAAGCATGAAGCGATTGGAATACATAAATATATTGACCAAGTATGCCCCTACTATATGCTATTAAGCCAGCTTGATATCATAAATGTAAAGAATTTTAGGCGTGTTCAAACATCATGGTCCAAATCTACAATTACTTTTTTCACAACCTAATAATATCTCGACTGGGGCAAACGCTGTCACTAATTGTTTCGATTCCGCTCTATTGTATTTTACTTACTCCTGTTTCCTCCATTGTTTCATCCGGTGTTCGGCCTGGGCGTTCCTGGTCTTGTTGGCGAGTTCGGCGCACATGCGAGAGAAGAGGCGACGAGAAGAGCGAATGAGAGGACGAGAAGACGAGCCATGGATGAGGAGTGGATGAGTGAGGTGCTCTTCTTGCCATGGTGCGCCCTTTTATGCCACCTTAAGGGACCAGGAACTTATTGGGGCACGGTCCGTCTTTCCTGGATGATCTCTTGGCGTGAGTGACAGAAAGAGAGTATGGAACATGGAGAGAAGTTAGTTAATTATCTTTTCCATTGCTCCTCCTCTTGCTCATCCATTCTTGTTTCAGATCAAAATTGTCCAGAAAACGTTACCATTGCTGTATTTCTCTAACGAGCACTTTCCCTCTCATGTGAGATAGTGTGCTATTGCTTGCGAGAAAGAGAGAAAGAGAGAGAGAGAGAGAGATAGAGGGAGATCCATATCCCCTCCGCTTTCCTCCTTCTTTGCAGGATTTGCCATCTCTGCCGATCTTTTGCTCAGCTGATCTTAATTCACAAAAGTGCACAATGGAATGAGGCAGTACAGCAATAGTTGTTGATCGCCGTATATTATCCTATTTTTTACTATTCAGGTGTCAAAGAAAATAATACTGAAGAAAAGTCATGTTGGAGGCTCTTTGAGCGCACCGCGACACGCGCAAACAACGCATATTCACAGATAGTTGGTTATATCGATGATTTCCAAATTCGGTGCTATTCTGTACAAAACATGAATACTTCCTTCCCTGGATTCTTCCTGTCTTTCTCGAACGAAAACTTTCCCTCTCGTAGACATGCGAGAGAGTGTGCTATCGCGAGAGAGTCCTTAGCCATCGTCATTCCTGCACTTTCCCTCTCCTTGTCTCATTGCTCGTCTCGTTTCCTTTCAGGATCTCATCGGATCTTCTGCTTTAGTGATCTTGATTTACGATATTTAAAGTGCAAGTGGGATGAGGAAGTGAAGAAAATGTTTTTTTTGTTGAGAATTGCATGTTCTCCCTGTGACCAAATTGTGATCGAAAGATTATAACCGTTGGAAAAATAAATACTTCATGACAAGGACCGGAATCAGTCCGAAATTAAACCACACGACACCAAAAAAAGACACCGAAATGACGAAATGCCGAAATGACATCACACGTCATTTTTCTTCATGGAATCACAATGTAAAGTGGACAGAGCAGATGTATGCTTGGAGCAATGGTCTCGCTATCTGCATATCATACACTCTCTCGTTCACACTGATGGATGAGAGAGCAGTGTGGTTTGGAGAGAGTCAGACGATTCCTCAATGCTTCTCTATCATTACTAAAATGATATAACGGGGTATATAGAGCTCGGTTTATATTATGAAGATTTGTCGACAATAATTGACGCCCCCCCCGCGATCGACAGGGTGATGACTCTGGAAATATTCATTAATTACGCTTTGTGATGCGCTCAGAATGCCATCAACTCAGCTGTGTCAAGTTCACTGTCCACCTCATTCTCGAAGAACCACCAACGCACTGTGCGAGATCATTTTAGGAAAAACATTATCAACAAAATTCAGGGAAAATGAACCGCTGAAATTCAGGGAAAATGAACCGGAAAATGAACCGGGAAAATAAACACTTTCTTTACGTTATCGCTCTACTTGCACTTCAAGATCATTAGAACAAGAGATCGGCCGAGATAGCAAATCCTGAAAGAGCACTTGCGAGGAAAGACAAGTGAGACAAAGGAGAGGGAAGTGCTGCAAAGACGGTGGATGCTGACTCTCTCCCTATAGTGCACTATCTCTCATTGTGGGGAGATGGGAAGGCTGTCTTTAGAGAAAGATATCACGTTCTCACCGGACAATTTTGATCTGAAACAAGAATGGATGGGGGAGAGGAGGAGCAATGGCGGAGGGGCCCAGGGATCATGATTTAATTTCTCTCAATTTCGCACACTCTCTCCCGTCTCTAACGTCGAGAAATCATCCAGGGAATGAGTTCCTGGTTCCGGAAAGATGGCATAAAAGGGCTCGCCATGGCAGGAAGAGCACCTCACTCATCCACTCCTCATCCATGGCTCGTCTTCTCGTCCTCTCATTCGCTCTTCTCGTTGCCAACTCTCTCGCCTGTGCTCCGAACTCGCCAAGAAGACCAGGCAACAACGGAGGAAACAACGGAAACAATGGTAAGTTCAATTAGTTGCTTTTAGTTAATTGGCCAGCTAGTGAAATCGTGCGGTTTTGTTTCCTTTTTTTACAGTAAGTCGAACGCCGCATAATTGATAGGAGGTAATTAAGGCCCAAAAATAAGTGGCTTTATCTGGGGAAAGCCAAAGCCTAAGTAAAATCATAGAAAATAATTCCAATGATTCACAGGGATGCCGCCTGCCCCGATGCCGAAGACGTGTCCTATGCTCGAGGAGCTGCCGAAGGTAGACTGCGATGAAGCGCTGAGAGTGTGTGTACCTGCGACGAGTTCCACGACAGCATACAGCTGCCCCATGGCGACAACTATTCGGGCATTCGGAACAGTAAGTGGAATATCTGTGTTGCGACTTCGCCCAAAGCGACGGCGCAGAGTGTCCAAGGAGTTTCATCATTTCGGGCGTTTTGGGAGCCGTGATCTACCCTGAGTGGTCGCGGGCACCGCGATCTTTAATGGAGGGGACGGGGAGGATTACGGGTCCCTCACGATCTCGACGGTTTAGGCACCTGGCAACGTGAAGACGACTGTTGAAGCGATCGCTTGCAACACGATGACGGGAGCATGGGAATTCACTGTTGGCGGTGAGTTCCTTAATGGTTTAACAATATTTGCACGATATTAGTTCAGCTCATTTGTATTTCAAGTTTTAAATTTAAAAAAAAACACACTTATTTCGTAAAAAATCGAATGCGTTATTGAAAAGTTGTAAGTAAATATTTTTTTCCAGGTGCACAGCAGACCAGGGCAGTGTTGGAGATGACCACGGGAAGGAACGCAAAGTTCGGCTGTCTCAACAATGTGTAACGACCTCGCACGCGGTCTCTGCACATCAACAAGAATATTCAAGAAGCTTCATATTTATTGCACTTTAATCAACCAGTAGTCATTACATGCTTACTTGTTCTGCATTTTCAAGTGACAAGCAAACTATGGTAATCAAATAAATGTATTTATTTATTATTGTTGATGCTCGATTCGTAGGAATGCAGCTTCTCAGCAAGTTTTCCTCGTGGCTTTAATAGTCTTAGATAGGTAAACAATCAAAATCAAATCTATTATGAGTAGTCAGTATCGTAATAACATAGCATCTTCGTAGAAGGTCTGGTAGCGAAGTGGTTGTGTGACAAACTTGTGATCGGACGGTCATGACCCCGGTCCCCCAACAGCGTCCTCAGATCCCTCCACAAAACGGGCGTTAATCTAAGATAGTGATTCAAATTTTAAAAAAATATTTTTAAAAAACCACAACAAGTGCACACAACACGGGCGGTTAGCCTCAGGCATAGGCACCTGATAACCTCAGGGTAAATTGAATGCTGACTCTCCGGGCCGCTAAAGCTGACGGGAGAGGATTCCCCAAGCTTGGTCGGAAAAGATAGAGGTCAGAGACGACCACCCATATCGAGCTCCAGGAAAAGTCAACTTTCCAAATAACTACGTTGGAAGAAACAAGGGAGTGCGCATGAACTACCTGTACCGAATTTAGAAATATTCTAATCAATGACTCGAACTATCAATTGATTACGCGTTACGTGAGCGATCTCGTCGCGGATATGATCGATTGCTAGCGCAGAATATAGTGGAGTGGAATACAGGGGAGTGGAAGCGGCTCGAACCAATTAGTTCTATGATAGTGACATAGTGTTTTTTGGGGACATTTTTGATATTAGGTTGGCCTGTTTCCTCTCAAATTTGTCCTGAGTGATTATCGAGCCTCAATATGCCACTGCCAATTCATTTTTTTTCAAGTTTTCGTTCTATCTCGTCATCGTAATCGTTGGAAACCGTCATTAAATTAGGCGAAATAATTTTCAAAATATTCTCACAAAATTCCAGGATAATATACGCACTGCAAAGACCCTCTCGCTACAGGGCACTGTCTCTCATTTTGGCGAGACGGGAAAGTTCTCTTTAGAGAAAGACATCAAGAATCGCATTCTCATAGGACAATTTTGATCTGAAACAAGAATGGATGCGGAAGAAAAGGAAGAAAGGAGGGGACAGATCATGATCTAATTTCTCTCAATATCCCATACTCTCTTTCTGTACATGATGTCAAGAGATCATCCGGGGAAGCCCTTGTCCCAAAGAGTTCCTGGTATCGCGAGGATGGCATAAAAGGGCTCGCCATGAGAGGGAGAGCACCCAACTCATCCACTCCTCATCCATGGCTCGTCTTCTCATCGTCTCCTTCGCCCTTCTCATCGCAACTTCTCTCGCCTGTGCTCCGAACTCGCCAAGGAGACCAGGAAACAACGGAGGAAACAACGGAGCGAACAACGGAGCGAACAACGGAAACAATGATGAGTTCAATTACTTACTTTTAGTTAATTGGCCAGCTAGTGAAATCGTTTTTTGTTTCCTGTTTTAACAGTAACTCGAACCCCGCTTAATTGATTATTTATAAGTAAGGCGCAAAAATAAGTGAATTTATCTGGGGATAGCCAAAGCCTAAGTAAAAAGCCAAAGCCTAAGTAAAATCATAGAAAATAATTCCAATGATTCACAGGGATGCGGCCTGCCCCGATGCCGAAGACGTGTCCTATGCTCGAGGAGCTGCCGAAGGCGGACTGCGATGATGCGCCGAGAGTGTGTGTAGCTGCGACGAGTTCCGCGACAGCATACAGCTGCCCCATGGCGACAACTATTCGGGCATTCGGAATCGTAAGTGGAATATCTGTGTTGCGACTTCGCCCAAAGCGACGGCGCAGAGTGTCCAAGGAGTTTCATCATTTCGGGCGTTTTGGGAGCCGTGATCTACCCTGAGTGGTCGCGGGCACCGCGATCTTTAATGGAGGGGGACGCGGAGGATTACGGGTCCCTCCCGATCTCGACCGTTTAGGCACCCAACAACATGAAGATGCCGGTTGAAGCGATCACTTGGTATGAACCTGGTATGAAGACGCTGGTGACCGCGATCACTTGCAACACGGCGACGGGAGCATGGGAATTCAATTTTGGTGGTGAGCTCCTTCTTTCATGATTTGAAAAAAAACGATATGACGCATCTCATCGAGGAGAATTTCATTTTTCTCGGATTATATCACACATTGGTCTGTGATGGTTTTCGTTAATTTAGTAGGACCGCATTCATCAGAAACATCGCATAAGTTCGCAACATTAGTCCTCTTGATCTTCAATCTGAAACGACATACAAAGATCGAAATATCCACCCTCGTCAGTTTTCTTTCTTTAGTATTACATTCTTGTAAAAAGTACGCATAATTCATAACTTGTTATCATTAATGTGATATATGAATATTTGTTTTCCAGGAAATATGCAGCGGACCAAGGCCCAGTTAGACGCCGTCGCGGGAATGGACGCCATGTTCGGCTGCCTCAATAATTAACCTGCTCGCTCCCTGTTCAGCCACAAGAATGCTCAAGAATATCCATATTTATAGTGCTCTATTCGTTAGATAGTCATTACCTTCTTACTTGTTCTGAATTCTAAAGTGACAAGTGAATTGTGGTAATCCAATAAATATTTATGTATTAATGATTGTTGAACAGTTGCTTGTGTTGCACTAATGTAGCTTCTCAGCAAACATTTATCATCATTTTATTAGGCTTTGAGATAAACAATCGAACTCACTCCATTTAGCCAGAAGATGCCTTTCCAGTGAATTTTTTTTCCAAAGTTGCGATCGAAGGGTGATTTTTTTGAGAGTTAAGAGATGGTAGTGATTCACGTGATTCAAAATAACAAAGAAATCCCCTAGTACGTGCACGTGACGCTCACCGCATAAGTCGCTGATGACTTCATGGTAGAATTCACGCTGAACTGGCTCAGCGGGGGGGGGGGGGGGGGGGGGTTACGCCTTGCCATGGGAGCCCTGCACTACTTTCTTTCTGAATATGGCTTATTCCCGAACACTGCAAAAGGCTCATTTATTCACATTTGCTTTCCCGTAGTGAACGAATCGCACACTTATAGTGTTAATAATGTCGTATATAAATGAGAAATTCAACGTTCCTAGTGCCCGAGCATAACGAATTCAAACGGCTTCCTAGAGTTCGCATTAACCAATTACATATGTTATTGGCATTCTTGGGCTTATCTAAGTGAGAAATTCGAACATCTTCTGGAAGTAACCAGTGATTGAAAATATACGGCCCGTACCAACTTGGAAAATATCGATACAAGGATTCCGAAACTGTCTAGCGAATAAGGGTTTCATGAGCGCTCGCGTTATGGTTACCCTCGAGCAAGTATAATAAAATGAAGTTAATCGGTCGAGATGGTGCAAAATGAAGTTGACCACGGTGATGAGCACCCTCGGGAACCCCTTCCCTATAGATTTCGAGTGAAATTGATTTACTAAGCGTTGTTTGATTCTTACGCAATTGGGCTCATATTACATTTTCGTAAATCAAGAGCAATACATCAAAGCAATACATTAAAATGATCCAAGGAGCTTGCAAATCATGCAGGAAAAGAGACGCAAGCCGGATCGAGGAAAGGAAAAGTGCAGGTATGTCAAATACTTTTGGCGCTCTCGAAATACCACACACTCTCATGTATACGAAAGGGAAAGTTCTCTTTAGAGAAGGGCTATAACGTTCTCACTGGACAATTTTTATCTGAAACAAGAATGAAAGAGAAAGAGGAGGAGCAGAGGGAACAGATTATGATGTCTCACACATGCCTCACATATCTATGATGTCTCACAATGTCCTCACATTCTCTATTTCTATGATCAAGAGAGCAGCCCAGGAAGCCCGTTTCCGACTGACAGGTGCCATACAAGGTCCATGGCATCATCCATGGCTCGATACCTCATCTTCTAATACGTACTTTTCATCGCAATTTCGCTCGCCAATACCGTTCGTAATTCGGGTCACCGTCTCTTCATATCTAACAATCTTTCGCCGCATGATCCGTCTAGAGAGTGTGGGAAATGAAGAGACGAAGGCCCGAATTACGTATTCTACTCGCCAAGATCAGTAAACAAGAGGCCAACCCCAGGATCGTTGTATGTACGCGCGCTTTGGTACGCTCAAGAAAAATTGAGTTAAACAAACTAGAATGTATTCGGCTCAAACCAATTAAAGTCAGAGTGTTCGCCGAACTATGCCGCTCCTATGTGACAGGTGTGATAGTCAGTGCCAACAAGTTTGTCACCACAAATTCCAACTTTTCGAGTTCTACGTTTGCCCCGTTCTTGTTTTGTAATGCTAATTGCACAAAACAATGTTCTCAAAAAGAGATCATGCGACGCGCTGCATCGCTAACTTTACTTCTTCATTGAACTTGCACTTTCGTAACTCAAATCAATCAATTAAAATATCGGGGATGATGGCAAATCCTGCAAGGAAAGAGCAAAGACGATGGGCGATGGTACTCTCGCTACATTACACTCTCATTTGGGCGAGACGGGGAGGTTGTCTTTAGAGAAAGGCATCACGGTCGCGCTGGGATTTCTTGATCCGAAACAAGAATGAATGAGGAAGGGGATAAGTGATAAGGGGAGAGGAAAGCTTCAATTTCTTTCACTCTCTCAGTTCTCTAACGCCAAGAGATCGTCGTCCTTGTCCCAATGAGTTCCTGGTCCCACAACATAACATAAAAGGGCTCACCATGATAGGAAGAGCATCTCACTCAACCACTCATCATAAATGACTCTTCTTCTCGTCTTCTCATTCGCTTTCCTCATCGCAACTTCTTTCGCCTGCGCTCCGCACTCGCCAAGAAGACCAGATTATGCCAGGCCGAACCAAGGAACTAATCCGAACCAAGGAGCCAATCTAAACCAAGGAGCCAATCTAAACCAAGTAGCTAATCCAATCCAACGAGCCAATCCACAGCAAGGATTCACGCCAAACCAAGGAGGAAACACGGGTTAGTACAGTAAAGTAGAGTGAAATCGATAAATTTTGTAACTATTTATTAGTGATTAGTTTAGTGTCTAGTAATTAGCGATCAGTGATTAGTTTTCCCGACTCTAAATGTGCAATGTCAAATCCCGGCAGTCAAGCCGAACGCCGGTGAGGACAGCATTGGCGGATGCGATCTATGACGTAATGCTGCATTTGATATATCACAGGAAGCATTGCGCCATAGTTCTCATAAGGCGTAGTGCCAGATTCTCAGGTGATGGCTCAATTATTCACAGTGAATCCGCAGCCCGTCGCTCAAATCAAGAGGCCATGCGATTTCCCTCTCGAGACTCTGTCTGATGCTGAGTGCCAAGAACTGCCGAGAATCTGTCAGACTCCTACGATTACCCTGGAAGAGTTCACCTGCCCTGCTCGAACAACTATACAGGCTAGGGGTAAAGTGAGTGGTTCAAATGAGTTTGGCATCAATATTATTCCATTGATCAAGGTCTGAAACTGATTGATGATGAGCTTCTTACGGCACAAGGTCGGATGAGAACTATGACGTCATTGATAGATCAAAGGTGAGATAGATCTCATCCGACCTAGAGCCCTTCTTACGTGCATCTAATCAGTTGTTACGAACTAAGAGTCCGTTCGCGTAAGAACCAAACAAAATCCGACTATAGTTGGCAACATCAAAAAATGGTCATTCTCTGAAACTTTGTGTGTTGATGTTCTCAAGTATGGCAATGACGATGGGCACATGTATGTTGATCGTTGATCAACCGTTGATGCAGATGACGTCGCGACTAAACTAGATATTGGCTCATTTCTCAAGCCTAAATATCCCTAAAATTAAGAGAATTGGTTTCCGGGATCATTATTTTACCGCGAATGCGATGATGTATTTCATTTTCAAAATTTTTAAAAATAACAGAGAAATCATAACTTCTCATAGAGCCAAGAGTAATCGGTAAGAGTAACACCAATCTGACCGGAATAATGATAAAAAATTATTGTGTTTTTGCATTTACAAAAATCCACCTGGATAAGGATTTATGCAAAATAAAGTGAATGATCTTGTATCTAAATCTGAGGATTATCTTTTCCTTGATCCCATGACCTCTTCCTGCCTCCTCTGACTGTCTGCACTCTCTTCCCTTCCCATTGTCTCACAAAGGCGAGGGGCAGATGAGGGAAGGAGGTCACTCCGAGGCAGAGACTCGGGTAGATCAAGGGATCGATCAGAATCCTCAGATTTAGATAGAAGACCACTCATTTTATGTTGCATAAATCCTTATCCAGATGGATTTTTGTAAATGCAAAAACAAAATAATTTTTTTTATCATTTCGTTCAGATTGGTGTTACTCTCACCGATTACTCTTGGCTCTACGAAGTTACGAATTATCTGTTATATTTAATAATTTTGAAAAACGAAATATATAATCTTATTCGCGATAATATATTGACACCGGAAACCAATTCTCTTAATTTTTGGGGTATTTAGGCTTGAGAAAGGAGTAAATATCTAGTTTAGTGGCGAGGTCATCTGCATCAACGGTTGATCTACGATCAAAATAAATGTGTCAATCGTCATCACCATACTTGAGGACATCAAAACATAAAGTTTCAGAGAATAACCATTTTTTGATGGTGACAGACTTTGTCCGACTCTTACGCAAACGTGCTCCTAATTCAAATGGAATTCAGTTGGCGAAGGTTCCGCTTCAAGCGATCACTTGCGACACCACAAACGGAGTGTGGGAATTCACCATAGGAGGCGTGTACCTTAATGATTTTTTGTGGGCATGACAAAACGGCAAACGACAAAACGGCAACTGAGAAAAATGTAAAACCTATTTCTTTTTTTTCTGATTGGGGCTGACTATCAATGCCATGGGATCACAATATCGTTCGCGCTCAGTCCTAGTCCCCTTGCTCTTTTTAACCTCAGAAATCCCTTTCCCAGTGCAAAATCATGGAGCCATAGCAAGAATGTGCGCTGATGACAGCACAATATATATATATACAATATATATATACAGTCGCGCCGGAAAGTCACCGTACACTTTTTGAATTTGTTGTATCTTTTTGCCCAGGAAATGCATCATTCTGGCACTCAGGTATGATGTACCAAATCCATCGAAGATTATGATCATGGTATTATGGTATTACGTCATCGCATAGTTATTGCGTAGTGATGACGCAATCAATCGGCCCTTTTTCAAAACGGCATTATTCTTACATAGATTTTTTCCTTTTCGCCATACTTTCTATGATTGGAGATATGACCGAGGCCTACCCAGAATAAATTTGTGAAGGTGCTGCTCGGTCGCACATTTGCTGCAGCGAAGCTGCAAAAACAGGATCTGAAATTCTTAACTCGGCTTCTAGAGTAGCTAGAGACCCGTTCAAGGCACCAAAATGATCGACATCATGAGTGCACATGATCCTGAGAATATGAATACGATATCTCATAATTTGCCCTCAGGGCATGAACAAATCACTTTTTTGCATGACCATTTTTTGGACATCCATAACTTTACGGAAAAGTTTATTAAAAAGCTGATTTTTTTTCTGGTAATGTTCAAAATGTATTGAAGAACTGAATTCCAACTTTTTAGAGCGGTTGGATATCTTTTCAGCCCGCGGCGTGCGTTTTTCGGAGGAATACTAGGGTCGGAAAACACCCTGTTTACGCACTCTCGTCGTCTGCACTCTCTCGCCCATAGGGGTAAACAGGGTGTTTTCCGACCCTAGTATTCCTCCGAAAAACGCACGCCGCGGGCTGGAAAGATATCCAACCGCTCTAAAAAGTTGGAATTCAGTTCTTCAATACATTTTGAACATTACCAGATAAAAATCAGATTTTTACTAAACTATTCCGTAAAGTTATGGATGTCCAAAAAATGGTCATGCAAAAAAGTTATTTGTTCATGCCCTGAGGGCAAATTATGAGATATCGTATTCATATTCTTATTCGTATTCGTATTCATATGCTCCATTCTCGATTCTCGATTCTCGATTCTCCATTCTGGATTCTGGATTCTCCATTCTCCATTCTTCATTCTCCATTCTCCATTCTAGCGCTCGTGATGGGCGGTCGTCCCTGACCCCGCTCTTTTCCGACCTAGTTTGGGGAATCCTCTCCCGTCAGCTTGGGCAACCCGGAGAGTATCGCCTACTTGGTACACTTCAAGAGGAGGAGCACGGACGGATTCCCATCGTCTCGAGTGATCTACCGTCAAGAAAGTCTCGCTGTCTGCGTTGCGAGTTCCTAACCGGCGCAAGTCAGGTGTTCGGCGGCAGGATGATCTACTTCAATGCTCAACGGAGATCCGTCACGATCGTCCCTACAGTTGACCAGAGAAGCCAAAGAAGATCCCATCCCTTGACCTAACGACGCTCTGAGACCGAAGATCCCCATTCCCTCCACACCGAAGTCACCCTCCTGCAGGATCATTGTGCCTGACGTCAGGATAAATATGATAAATATGATTCTCAGGATCATGTGTACTCATGATGGCGATCATTTTGATGCTTTGAACGGGTCTCTAGCTACTCTAGAAGCCGAGTTCCGAATTTCAGATCCTGTTTTTGCAGCTTCGCTGCAGCAAATGTGCGATCGAGCAGCACCTTCAAAAATTTATTCTGGGTAGGCCTCGGTCATATCTCCAATCATAGAAAGTATGGCGAACAGGAAAAAATCTTTTTAAGAATAATGCCGTTTTGAAGTGCAGATTGATTGCGTCATCACTACGCAATAACTATGCGATGACGTAATACCATAATACCATGATCATAATCTCCGATGGATTTGTTACATTATACCTGAGTGCCAGAATGATGCATTTCCTGGGCAAAAAGATACAACAAATTCGAAAAGTGTACGGTGACTTTCCGGCGCGACTGTAGGTCCATTATGAAGGGCAATTCACCTGCCCCTCTACAAGTATCGATTGACCCTATCGTAAACTGGTAAGAAGACTGGCACCCATGCGGATCGAAAACAAATCACACATAAATCATATTATATGGACCACAACTCTGAAACACAAAGCAGAAGTGACAGACCTCGGAATTGTTATCCAGAAAAACCTGTTATTTTCTGACTATTGTACTTCCGTAAAGCCCAAAACTGCATGTCACACGATCGTCAGAGCCAAAAAATAGAGATACTCATAAAAAGCTCGCAATGTACACATTAGACCGATTTTGGAAATCGGGGTTTTCTAACCTTACAAAAATACAGATTGTAAAGAATTTGAGTTATTGTCTACAGTAATCGCAGATGCACCATAGACACACTTCCTCCTTCGTAAGAAAACACTCGCAGGCTGTTGGCTAGACCTCCACTACAGTACCCCTTCCCTCTCCCGACCTTCCAACATTCACGCCGACGAGGGCACTAAGTCGGATCAAAATTATGACGTCATACCGCCATTACTATATCAAATAAAGCATGACAACATCGTTCTCTTCCGACGTAGCACCCGAACGAGAGTCTGAAATGCATTTACTGCTGATATGATCCACACTGGTCGTACCTCCCACCCCCATTCTGCCCGTGTGTCGATCTACAGTCGCGCCAGAAAGTGAGTAGACGATGTTTATTTTTGATATAACTTTTGTTGTAGCTGATTTTGCAATTTGGATGTTGTGGTACTATATACCAAATCCATCGAGGAATACGATGCGTGCATTGCGTCATCAATTGCATCATCGCTCATTGCGTAGTTATGACGCAATCAAAGTGTACTTTTTCAAAACGGCATTATTCTCACATAGATTTTTTCCTACTCGCCAAACTTTCTGAGGTTGGAGATATGGCTGAGGACTACCCAGAAAAAAATTTTAAGTTGCTGCGCGACCGCACATTTGCTGCAGCATTGCTGCAAAAACAGGGTCCCAAATTCAGAACTCGGCTTCTAAATGAGCTAGACACTCGTCCAAAGCATCAAAATGATCGCCATCATGAGCGCACATGATCCTGAGAATGATAAAGCTATATATCGAAATTCGCCCTCAGGGCATGAAAAAATCACTTTTTTGCATGACCATTATTTGGACATTCATAACTTTACGGAAAATGTATATAAAAATGTGATTGTTGCTTAGGCACGTCAACGGACATGAAATATTGATCAAGACTCTAACAAGCCGAGGCTATTTCGTCAATTTAGCCAGTGCAAATATTGACCTTCCTCAATTCTTCAGCAACGTCTTTACTAGTGATGCCAAATCGACGCGCGCTCTCCTCGTTTCACACGATCTCTCGCTCTGTCTGACAGGTGAGAGAGCGTGCGAAACGAGGAGAGCACGCGCCGATTTGGCATCACTAGTCTTTACTCAATCCCTTGAGATCACGGTATTTTTTTTTCGAAAACATAATTCTAAATAACGTTTTAACGTAATAACGTAATAACATAATGACTTTTTTTAATTTAAAAATAGTGTTCAATTTTAAATTCCAGGCTCGAACAGTGAATGAAGATGCGATATTAAGTTATTTTAAAACCGTTCATTTCCGGGATCTAATTGTGAAATTCAAGGATGCGGACTATCCAGGAAGGTTTGTTTGCACGTTTGCGAATATTCAACAACAACGTCTGCTTAGATTCGTCAGTGAACTGATTCGAAACCGAAAAAATATCCGATCAGTAAAGATTATTTGGGAATACGGGATCACGGATGAAGAAAGTGCGAAAGCTATGCTCCTGGAATTTCCGACTGTGAAGATATATCGTATCCACGCCGGGGTATGTCAAATGGAATATGCTAAACGTTGATATAGCACGTTGATATATATGTATGGGCCATTTTCTTTGCAGTGCGGTATCATATGCGATTCGACTCTTGTACATATCGCACGCAATTCTGAATTTGCTGAACTCACCGGAATCTCGGAAATTACTGCCTCAGGACTTGCAGAGGCATTTGAGGTGAAGATCTGGTAGAGTGCTAAATGTATGTCATGGTATCCTCATTTCTCAGTCTCTATCTTTTTTTCTCTTGACCTGCGACTTTAGAATTCATGTGAATAAGCTATCGGCTCTCGAACTCTACAATCTGAGATCGTATCTTTCTTATTAGTCCATTTCCAGTTGGTTATCGCATCAAAAAAGAAGAAAGGAGTATGGTGTAGCATCACCCAAAGTGTGCTTCAACAGTGGATTGAACAGCTAGAGCACTCCAGATTCTTGGTAAGTTATTGTCAAAAATATTACGGAATGTGGCATTGTAGGGCTCAATTATTGTTCTCTCTGATGGGGGAACTACGATATTTGCTGTTGGGGACGTTTGTCCAATCAGTTCGATTAATTCGATGCCTCTCTGACTCGTTCCAGGCCACATCATCTCGTGTGATGCACCTTGAATCAGGAGCTTATCTACTGTATTATGCTGTCGCCTATCCTGAAAACACGTTCTTCGTGAACATGCACACTGCTAAGATCGAAAAACTTGGTTAAACACCAGATGGATGGATACACAACTCAAATTATCATTTTCGGAAAATATATTGCACATTACTTACATTTCTTCCGTATCCGACGCATTAATTGACTGAAAAATGAATAAATTAGACATTTGAGGGTAGTCGATTCATACAAAACCAGAGTAGTTCGTGAATATGCACACCACGAAGACTGGAAACCTTTGTTGAGATGGGAAAGAACGGACATGACAGATTCAAATGCATATTATCGCTGATCCGACTTAAGTAAGTGTATTGTTTGCTTTGATGAAAATCATTTATCCCAGGAACCTATGGTGACGCATTCCTATTCTCGAAGAGCACTCAGCACCTCGCGATTTAAGTGAGAATGATAAACTACTTTGTGCTAAGGAAATCAGTATGCGAAGGAAATCGAGTTCAGGAACTTGCAAATTTCGGTAATATCACTCTGATAATATCATCTCGTCGCTTATAAATTAACAAGAAACGTATTTTGAATGTCCAAAAAATTAGATAAACGCTAATGTATATCACGCTTCTCACCAGGGAATCGATCTAGAATCGCCATTCTAGGGAATGGAGGGAAAATTTTAAAATCTGTCCAAACCGGTTTTGGCCATCCTGAGGCATGGCCGAATGACCCCCAGTCCCATAGTGCATACTTCATTTTGGAGCTCCATACACCGTTCATGATCTCGTCCGTTCTCGCTTCAAGAGCTCGTATCTCGGTTACTGTGAAAGATAGAGCAAAATTGACATCAGAGTGACCCCCACTCATTTTAGATGCTCTATCGATCGTATCTTCTGAATCTTAGTTTGAACAGTGCTACAGGTTTGTCTCAATTTATCAAAAGTGTAGGTAAAGAAGCAGATGAATTTTTCACACAGTGTGTAGTTTTCTAAGGGCTATCGAATGAGTAGTCTGCACAGAAAATACCACGACTACAGGTAGAGTTAAGGTCTTTAAACTTTTCCTAATCATGTGAAGTTATTTTTCAACAGGAAAGTTTTACGAACAGCGATCATTCTTGGCGGCGTGGGCAATGAGAGCGGTCTGAGCTCATTGTTCAATGAAGCAAAATAACTTCAAATGATTAGGAAAAGTTTAAAGACCTTAACTCTACCTGTAGTCGTGGTATTTTCTGTGCAGACTACTCATTCGATAGCCCTTGGAAAACTACACATTGTGTGAAAAATTCGTCTTCTTCTTTACCTACACTTTTGAGAAATTTGACCTACAATGTAATGAGGTTTAAAGTGACATTCATACAAAAGGAACTATATAGGTCGATAGAGCTCGAAAAATGAGTGGGGGGTCACTCAAAGGTAAATTTTACTCTATCTTTCACAGTATACGAGATACGAGCTCTTGAAGTGAGATCTGACGAGATCATGTATGGAGCACCAAAATGAAGTAAGCACAATGGGACTTTGGGGGTCAGTCGGACATGCCTCAGGATGGCCAAAACCGGTTTGGACAGATTTGCGATTTTCCCATGGCCAGCTCGGTTCTCTCGTGAGAGGCGTGATATAACCGCACTTCGTATTGTGAATGCGTAACTTTCTCGATAAAATCCGTGTTCATTAGGGTTTCCGATACGGTGCCTTCCATTAATATTAGCGTTTCCCTCTTCTAAGTTGTGACCGACGACTCGAAGAGAAATTGAATTGCCAACAGCCTGTGGATATCGCAGTTTAATAGCGGGGCACAGCCACAGGGTGACGCATTCCACTATTCATCCCTTCCGATCAATAAATCGACCAAGGACGCAACGCTTGTAGTGTTCGCGTCGCGGCTTCCGTCGCGGCTTCGGACGCCATTGTATTCTGTGGACATAACGCGAATGCAGATTGCGGCATATGCTCGCTCATTTGATACATTCATCTGTTCTTAATCTCATCTGTATTTGTAGTATTCACACGCGATCGTGACTTATTTTTCTTATCAAAGTATTGCATAAAAATACGAATATTACTATTGAGATTAATCAATCATGGGTAACGCTTTCGTCAAGAAATTAGAGGAAATTCCCGCCTCGACATATGAAAAACTTTCCGCCTGGGACTATTCAGCTTCAGCGGATAGCTGCTTCAGGAAAATCAAGTATTTTTCGGTGCGTCATACTAATTAATCTTGCTATATAAGTTTTCTCCGTTATAACTATAAGTTCTCAGACTGGATCCGTCCTGATTGAGTCTGGTCTTCATTTTGTGATAAGTACTGTTACAGAACGAATGGAGAAGTTCTCACACTTTGTACGGTATAAAATTGAACGAATTTGAAATATCGATTACAACTCGGACAGACAGGAGTTTCTTCGTCAATTTAGCCAGACCAAAAATTGAACATATTGAATTCTTCAGCAACGCCTTTACTCAATCTCTAGAAATCACGGTATGTGTTCCTATACTTGTGCCTTGAGAATTAAAAAAATAAACCAAGTATTTTTACTCGAAAAGTTTCAGGATCGAAAAGTGAATGAATATGTGATCTACATTTATTTCAAGAAAGTCAATTTTCAGGATTTAATTGTGAAATTCAAGGATGATTATTCCGGAAGGTTCGATCAAATTTTGCACTTAGCGTAAAGTATAACTTTCTTCAGAGTCGTTGGCAGTCTGACTCGAAACCGCAAGAATATACGATCAGTCAAGGTTATCTGGAAAGGCGGGTGCACGGATATTGAAAGTGCTAAGAATGCGCTCCTGAAATTTCCTCTGGTGAAGGTATACCGTATTCACGCAAGTGTAAGTTAATCAAATATTTAAAATCTTTAACTATTTGAATTATTTAGAATAGAAATATATAATTGTTTGTAAAAATAAACTAGCTTCTTCAAATATTGAGAGATGTATGTAATAAGAACATACAAAACGAACTTACAGTCGATTAATAATATTTTTTTCAGTGTGGTATCATATGCGATGAGACTCTTGTGCACATCGCGAAAAATTCTGAATTCGCCGAGCTCACTGGAATCTCCACAATAACACCCTCTGGACTGGCAGATACATTTGAGGTAAGAAAATATATCATATCATTATTGTAGACGCTTTTATAGTTGGTCATCGCATCTCAAAAGAAAGGAGTCTGGTGCAGCGTTGCCAGAAATGTGATTCAACAGTGGATTGATCAGCTGGAGTGCACCAAATTCTTGGTAAGAACGCTTATAATTGAATAGTATGTGTAATCGCATTGAATAGTATGTGTAATCCGTAATAGTTACGATGATACTGTAACTCCGTTGCCATTGGCTGAGTGCGATTTCAGTTTCGAAGGCGGAATGATCTATATTTACCTTACTACTTGCAGATATCATCATCTCGCGTGATGCACCTTGAGTCTGGAGCCTACCTTCTGTATTACCCTGCAGACGCCGGATATCCCGAAGACACCTATTTCGTGAACATGCACACTGCAAGAAACATCTCTGATATCAAACAGTGTATATCGGTGATTCATTAAAACTTGCAAAAAATATTCCAATCACTTTTCACGTCGGCAAATAATTGTCTACACTAGTAATATATTTGTCCTCTGAACGCACGCAATTTGCATGGAATTGAATGGCATAAATAATAAATAATCGAAATGTGCAAGTAATCGATTCATCTTCATGTCTGATAAATGTACCCATCCGCGACGCGTCGATTGATGTGTTCGAGTCGCGTCGCGACTTGTTTTTCGCCAACGCCATTGTAGGATGTGAGTGCAGCGCGCGTGCTGATCGCGTTGCGGATAAACATCTCTCTAACCTACGAGAGTGCGTTCAGTGATAGAGCATCGTTCGCGTCGCGTCTCTCGCTCATTTAAGATATGATCTATTCATGCTTTCATCTTCATTTGTATTGTCATCTATCTCTATGTCGTATTCTTGTTGACATAACCATACTGTCAAGTACTGGATGTCGGTCCATTTCTAATCTCGTGAAACCAAAATCCTGCAAAATTCCATTTTGTCCTCAGTTCATTCAGTCATGGGCAACGCCTCCGTCAAGAATCAAGACGAACAGCCAGCCTTACAGGTGCCTCTGGTTCGTTTCTATACTTATCCATATTACAGTTCCGTTTTTTGTTCTCTATCTTTTCAGAAGTTGCGCATTTCAGTTCCCTCTCCTCCGCCTTCCGAACAAACTGTTGTCGATGATGATCGACCCGCTCGCTGCTCCAGACCGCCAGAGTCTAGGTCTGGCCAACAAAAGACTGTATGGACTAGTGAGAAAGGCCGGCATCCGTAGCTTCCGGAAGATCAAGTATTTCTCGGTGGGCCACCAATCCGTTTACTAGTTTCTCATTTGTCTCCAGTATCAGTTTTTCATATGTTATATTGCAGCATGAATGGAGAAGCTCTTTCAAACTGTACGGCAAACATAGCAGAAACCTCTACACTAATGAAATACAGATTAAAACTGTAACCAATCGAAGCTATTTCCTCAATTTAGCAATTGCAAATATTGATCTCCCACAATATTTCCTGAATGTGTACACGCAATCTCTAGAAATCACGGTGATTTTAATCTTATGAATATAAATATAATCTTTAAATTTGCAGGTTGAGAAAGTGAATGAAGATCTGATTTTTAACTATTTTAAAACCGTTCAATTCCGAGACTTGATTGTGAAATTCAAGAGTAGAGAGTATTCAGGAAGGTTTGTTAACGTTTTATTGAATGCCATGATTTATTTCGCTTAGATTTGTAAGCGAGCTGCTTCGAAACCGCAAGAATGCCAGATCAGTCAAGGTTATTTGGGAATACGGTAACGATGAATTAGAGGGTGCCAACAATGTGCTCCTGGAATTCCCGCATGTGAAGATCTACCGCATTCGCCCCGGTGTAAGACAACCAAAACATATTCGATTAAGCATTGTCAATTGTCTCGGGGGGGGGGGGGTGACAAAAGCCCAACCGACAAAAGCCCAACGGATCACCATTCGCTGGATATTTGAGATTATATCTTGAGAGTTGTTTCATTGTTACTAGTATGTGCTACACTACATCACTCTGATTAGATCCTCTAGCTAGGCGATCTTGACTTTCACTACATATCCACGTATAGGGGTTTATTGTCTGAAAATGAAAATTTCTGTGAAAAATCATGGTTAGATAAACACCAAATACCGTAGCAAATCTATACCCATATTACCTGGATAAAGTAGTTTCTGGGGTACTAGAATATCGATTGGTTACGGTATTTGGTGATTTTCTAACCATGATTTTCTGATGAAATTTTCAAATTTGGACCTTGACGGTGATTGAGAGTTAAACTCAAGACCGAATTGTTAGAGGATCTAATCAGGGTGATGTAGTGTAGCACATACTAGTAGGAATGGCGCAACTCCCAAGATGCTAGCTCAATTATCCAGCGAATGGTGATCCGTTGGGCTTTTGTCGGTTGGTCTTTTGTCACCCCCCCCCCCCCCCCTATTGTCTCTGCAGAGTGGTGTCATATGCGATGACACCCTCGTGCACCTCGCACAAAATTCGGAATTCGCCGAGCTTACTGGAGTTTCGGCAGTTACTGCTTCTGGACTGGCTGATGCATTTGAGGTAAACAATAGATAGTACCATTACAATTGATGCATTTACAGTTGGTCATCGCGGCTAAAAAGAAAGGAGTTTGGTGTATCGTCACCAAAAGTGTGATTGCTCAGCTGGAGTGTTCCAGATTCTTGGTAAGACTTTTCGTCTAATATCAGTGACAATAAAAAGCATCTATATTTTCTAGTATTAATAATATTTAGGGAGATACACTATCAACTTGACGTACTAGTGCTCTCCAGTGTGCTCAGTCTTAAAATTGGGCTGCATCTTCATCTCTACCGAACTATTATAATTGCAGATCTCATCCACACGAGTGGTGCACCTCGAGTCGGGAGCATACCTACTGTATTACCCCTCGGACTGGAATTACGGCGACAACACGTACTACGTGAACATGCACACCGCTAGGACTGGGCAACATCGTCAAAACCTGGATGGATGAACATACAAATCACAATTACAAATTATCGCTCTCTATATGTCACGCAATATTGGCATGTCTTCCATATCATACAATTAATTGAACAATACAACCATTTATCGAAATGTGAAGGCAATCGACGCATACAAAAACCGGAGTAATTCGTGAACCCGTAAGGCAAGGGTGACAATCACAGAAGCACTACTCACAGCAATTACAAAAAAAAATAATTAAATTTGAAACATTTTCGAATTTCACACTTCGCATTTGAACTTTTCAATTTTGAAGCCAGGCTTGTTGTGTTCGTGATGAAATCGAACCTACAAGAAATGCTTTTAAAATTTAATGTGTTAGATCTGGTTCGAACGACTGACTAGTTTGTTATTCAATCTTGTTATATGTTTACCTTTCAAAGACTCACCGTGTTGATATTCTCGTAATATTTCCTGTCGATATTCGTTCCGTCCCTGGTCCTGTTGAATAGAAGCTCCGATACGCACGAAGTAACGGCTTGATCGAAGTCGGGCATCATCTATAATTGAAAACATTTAATATTATTGTATTGTTTAACAACACACAATCGGCGTGGTGGCGCAGTGGTGTGAGGCGCTATACACTCGCTATACACGGGACCTGAGTTCGATCCCCCGGGGTCGGTAAATTGGCAGTGACCCAGGTCGCGAAATGTATCGTTCCCTAGAAGCACCTTGGACAGCAGGGATACGTAGTCCAAACAGTAGTCGGCCTCACCGCACTACACCACCTAGCGTAATCGTCTATCGACGACTGTAAAATCGGTTGAAGTGGCTCCAAAAAAAAATTAACAACACAAAAACAACAACATTTTAATCATATTTTATGACGTTTTTAATCAATTGCATACCTTATTCGCCATCACATGCTTCAGGTCCGCGAGGAACGGCAAGTCCTCCACTCCGTAGATGCAGATCGCGTGGCGCATTTTATGCGATGGACAGTCATTATCGGAGCCAGTCCAAATGGAGTAACTGAAAAACGTTATTGACTGGAATGAAGGAAACTAGCTTGTAAGATGTGAAGTGGCATGCACTATCCTAGTAGGATGTGCTGCACTTTTGAACTACGATGTGGTGGACATTTAATGCCGGTAACAGGAACACATTTTGCATGTCAAAGTTGTGCTGTCTCAAACCACACTCTTCGAACATCTCACACAAAGACCAGGCACAATGAAATGCAACAGTTTCTCGCCAAGACCGCATGGCTTCGGGCTCGAAGGCTAGTCTGCAACCATCACTTGAAGCAAGGCAATAACAAGTTAGGCATTAATGCTGAAGCAGTGTAGTTACTTTCTCAAGTTCAAGCAAACATTGATACCGAGAAATATGCTGCGCCCTCTTTTCCCTGCACTTGAAGTGAAAGCCGCCGGGCAGTCTAATCTCCGGAGTGATTTGGAGCGATTCGTACAGTTGCTCGTCAACGCCGAAGCCCTGCAAATATTTTTAATATTTTTGTATTTTAGTTTTTTTTGTCCCAGCGGATGATGAAGATCGTTCCAAGGAATGAAGAAGAAAGTTATATCATGAGTGAAACACATGTGATTGAAGGAAACAACAGATCATACAATTAAGAATGAAAATGAGCTAACCATATCGTTCATCTCCCTCATAAGCGGAACGATGTTGATCTCGTCGAAGATGAAGTCGACTGCAGCACGGGAGAGAATCGCCTTGAAAATTGATTAAATCGGAAATGAAATTGTATGTGATGCATAGGTCAAAAATTGATGACCTTGCGTGCATCAATTTTTTCAGCTCTTCGACTATTTTCGAGCAAAATATAGTGATTCCGAATATGTTTCATCTGTGATATGTTTAGAATTTCAATAGGGGAAGCTCGGTTTTTGTGCAACTGCGTAGGGTAAAATAAATCATACACAATTTTACACATGAGACTTTAAAGTTTTGCTTACTTGCATCGCTCCTTTGCCAAATTGGATCGAACTCGACTTGCACTTCGCCACTGCAAAACTTCATTTAGCCGTATGATCAATTTCAAATCTTTGGACTGATATTGTATCTTGTGCGCACCAGCATGTAGATTAATTGTACAATATGCCTGCGTTAAACAAATATTAATGTAATGACATGTTTGGCAAATAGGTAAACATATATTACTCACACTCCGCTCCTCTCAGACTCTTCGGGCAAAGCTCCAGCTTGCCCAGATTCTTCTCGAGAGAGGATATGCATCGATAATCAGGGCATGGGGTGATTTCGACGTCGTTCGCGCCTGAAACATTGATGAAATGACTCCAAAAAGGATGAAATGACTCCAAAAAAGTAGTGTTGAGAGAATGTTAATGAAATATTGAACACGAACCTCCGTAGATTTTCATGATCTCGGTCATCTCTCCGTGCGTCTTAACCATCACGTCGTGATTCTAAAAGACCCCGATTATTCCTGATCATTCGTGTATTTTTATTGTATGCTGAATTGCACAATGATTGCGTACCTGCAGCAGCATCGCGTACTCCCACTTCCTGTCTCTCACGGCGCGCAAGCAGTCGAGATGCGCCTGAAATTTAGATAACTTCATTGATTCGTTCACCCCGTTGGGGATGAGTTCATAATAAAAGCACACGAGGGTATACAATAAATGGATTCAAGTTTTTAGATGACGACAGCAGGTATTACTTCATTCTGATTGTGGCCTGCTCCATCGATATCTTCCTCCCTCCTGAAATAGTGGAGAGATTGAGAGGCTTGTTATCGATACAAGTAGCAAATTAATGAGTATATGAACTGAGAACATATAATGTAATCTACAACTAGGCTTCTCTTATTGGACATTTTTTGACTTTCCAGTTGTGTTTAAGAGCATCAATATGCCTGAACGGCGTTTGTTTATGATCTGCATCTGAAACTTATCCGAACAGCCGATTTCCTCACTTTGCAACGACGACATTCGGCAGGCACTTCTCCAAATCGTATAGACGCGCGTGGAAGACGCGAGAGGCCTGAGTAATTTATCTTTATTCGAAGGTGTTAGCATCAACGAGGGTGTGTCTAGATGAGTGATGGGTTTGCTTTACATCATCGCTTTTCGTTCAGCTAAAGGACATGTGGAGGTAGTTGTTAGTGTTTGCGCTCGCCGCTAGAGCGGTCAATTTCGACTAGCGCTCGAGCGACAATCGCTCGAGCGATTATTTCTGGGACTCGCTCGAGCGAAAGCGGCGCTCGAGCGATGAATTCGAGCGATTTTAATCAATGCAAACTCAAGAAATAATGGCAAAATCACTCGAGCGCTCGCCAAAAATCAATTTCTCGAGCGCCGCTCTCGCTCGAGCGATTTTCTGAAATGATCGCTCGAGCGATCGGCGCTCGCGAATAACATCACTAGTAGTTGTATGTGTGATTTTATAACCTAACACATGATCTACACATTAAATCTACACCGTGAAACGTTTCCAAACTTGCCTTGCGCCACGCAAGACCATGTTTTGCGCATTTTTAGTTTCTTGATTCCAAGAAATTATACATATCAAGCATATTTTATTTAGTTGTTTATATAAAGAGCAAACCGAGGCATAACTGATGTTGTTCGTTTCACAAAAATTTGTTGGTAATGTGAAACACAATCAAATATTGAAATTTAATTCCGAATCAAATCATATTTCCTGATTTTCCTACTAAATCATGTTAAACCACATTGAAATGAAACCCAATGCTCTTGTTTATTTTATTTTTGCTAAACGGAAGTTCGTAAATGTACCTTCTTATCAATCGAAAAGCAAAAAACGTTCTCGTTCGCGTAATTAGTCGCAAGTTGCTCCTCCATGAACTCGTAGTCCTTAAATTAATTTCATTTGCATTTCAAAACTGGATCTTAAATAATTACCGTGTGTACAATGCGTGTGTAGAGAATGGGAAAACCAGTGTCGGGATTCCTCGCGGGTAGAATTCGCCTCTGTAATTATTTTATTTAAAAAATACAAAAAAACAAAAGCGACCTTTATCGCCTCGCAGGACATGTCCAGCTGCACGTGTTCGATCAGCTTCGGCCGCTTCTTGGCTACTTCCTACAATATATTTTAATGGTAATTTATCCTACATTTTTAATAATATCTATTTCGTCATAAACCCTCGTAAGAGAAGTGAGACAGTTTTGATTTCCAGTTATTGATTCCACGCAACCCACCTTCATGTACTCCTTGTCATCTCTGAACAGCCGCGCGCAGTCAACATGCTCGACTTCTGGCCGCCTTCTGAAAAAACTTCCATTTTATCAATATTTGAGAACCATGTGTGCTTCTGCTGGAATACAGCATTGCCCAAGGACGGAACTGGAGTAGTCTCGTTTTCACAAACTACAATTACACGAATAAAAGAGTACGAACACACCCACGCAAACGTGCCTCGGGACAACTCTTGTACATCATCTTTGGTTCGGAAATTGTTGATTACTTACCGGAATACTGGCTTCTCGGGCACAGTCGTCGTCGTAGGGGCGAAGGTGCTGAAATTCGTGGATTGACAAGATATTGAAATGACGCCAACCTTTCTTGCTCTTTCTCCACTGATTTCATAGTGCTCGGCATTTCCATAATCTTGCCTTGCAGAGTCGTATTTAGATCCCATTCTGAAATTCTAGCAAAACCTGCTTGACATGAAACGGAGCATCACTAGTAGTGATTCACTAAAATTATCCCATTGATGATGTAACAACTGATGCCTCATACGGATTTGAGAACCAATAATCCATTTCCACATTCATCAGGTTTTGTTGGCA
This sequence comes from Pristionchus mayeri, assembly GCA_036245805.1. NCBI lineage: Eukaryota > Metazoa > Nematoda > Chromadorea > Rhabditida > Neodiplogasteridae > Pristionchus > Pristionchus mayeri. Next base: position 9,332,597 of record BTRK01000002.1, read on the forward strand.
ATCCGATTACGGCTAATGCCCGTTGGTGGTATGTTCAAAGTGCGCCCCGTGCTATTTTTGTAGCAACATTCATCTTCCGGAACGCATAGCAAGAAGTCAACCAATGCTGATAAACCCTTCACTCACGCCATAATGTGTCAAAAATATCTGTGGAATTGGGAACTCACCTCTGCTTTCCGCGGTGCGGAATCGCAGGAAGCTATTTGAAAATTCGTCGAAATTAATCGCGTCCATGTAGACAATCAGGAATCCCAGTAGGAACACGCAGGGAATGAATAATCTGAAGGGGGAAAGTTGAGCAATATAAGTATCGATCTAAAGTGTTATTAGAAGATATCTGGCATAAACAATGTTAATTGTTTGATCTCTATTGAATCTCCATTGAATCCTCCAGTCAAGCCACAAAATCGAAGCAAATATATCGTACTGGCAGCAATATTTTTTATCAGGTTGTTGCGAAAGTCTTGCTCCTTTTTGTCATTTGCATATTCATGACTCTTCTGACTTTCGCTTTTATTTTAGGATCATGCTCACGCATAGGTCGCTGATAACCTCAGGACAGACCGAACGCAGAATTGGCGCGGGGGTGGCAAACCAGCCTTGCTTGGATGCCTCAACTTACGTTTACGTTTTTTTTATGCAATTTTTCTTAGGTAACTAAGGTACCAATACTCTTCCTATCGCACATTACCTCAGATTTCTCCCATAGTTAAGAAAGACACAACATGAAGTCAAAATCTGACACCTGATGTCATGAATATGACTTTTCCTTCAATCATAACTCCCTAAGGAAACGTGATACGATCATACCAGTGCCACATGTACAAACATATAGGAGCATGTATCACAATAAAATAGTCAAGCACAATCAGAGCCACAAGCTTTACTTCCGACTTGTGCTTGATTTGGGTTCGACCATGAACAATGTTCATCCAAAAATGTTCTAACCCCCGCATTTTTATCACGTAGCCTTGGCCTTCCAAATTGCTCTGAACTATAATATTCATACAGTTATCTTTTCACAATTTGAGAGTGGGACTGATTCAGTTTTGTTGAAAATTGCTACGCCGTCGTGAACGGTGGGATGACAATTTTGATGCCGAAATCGTTACTTTTATTTCACACGTCATTTCACACGCACATTGTCATTTCAAACGCACATTGAATGATCGCCATTTCGTGCTCATTTGAATAAGCAACCTCTCCCCTTTAATCACATTTAAGGATTCCTTTCGCAAATCATTAGTATTTATTTGGCGATTCAAAACAATCAGTCCCACAATTCGTATTTTTTACAGAGTTTCGGTCAAATTCAATATTCGAAAAAATCAAAATTTCAGCACGATGAGAAATACTCAAACAAAAAGTTATGGTGGTTTATTATATCTATGACAGTTGAATGAAGCGCACTGGTCTTCGAATCAACAGCTTTGGTTCTCTAAGCAAAAAATCGCAATGAGTTCGCTGTATGGCATTGCTGAAATTCAAATTCCGAAACGTCTTACTCTAGAAATGATGAAGAAAGAGCTGACTTCAACACACTTTTAGGTAGAATATAGTATGTACTTTCACATTAGCGACATAAGTTTATGGCATGATCAATTGCGGTAATTTTGTACCACTTGTAAGAAATAATAAATTTCGAATCACAATTTCAGAATTTTGGATGCTGACTTAAGGCGTACATTTAAATCGTGATTCATATATACCATTGTAGAATAACAAAGAAGCATCCCCTTATACTTGACTATAATATCAGACATTAGGGTTTTCAATGAAGAGAAATTGATAAGATCAAATGTTCCGTCCAAAAAGGAGCAAGACTTTCGCAACAACCTAGTACAAGTAATACATGTTTTTGTGCAAAAAGGGTACTAGGTCGGATGAGAACCCTCGGATGAGAACCCACCGGAAAATAACCAAAAAAGTACCGCTCTACAGCATGTTCACAGTAGGTTAATAACATGGTTCTGGAAAATCCTACAAAAGGGTGCATTTTTTGGTTCACATCCGACGGTTCTGATGTGGTGTAGTGATTACTGGTTACTAATTACTAGAGATCGTAATTCGAGTCACCGCCTCTTCATTTTACACTGTTTTCGCCGTTCCACCGGTCGAGATAGTGTGTAAACTGAGGAGACGGAGACCCGAATTACGATCTATAGTAATTACTTACTTCCACGTCGCCGTCCTCTTCGGTTCTACCGACATCTCCATCTCGATTCCGTCATCGGGATCCCCCTCAGTGGTCGGCAGTCGGGAGTAGGGCTGCCGGGTCATCTGAATTGGCTAAGAGTTCAAGTAATTATACTCATTATTAAAGCCCGATCTTCGTATCAATCAAAGTTGCGAGAACAAAATGGGGATTACGTTACGTGATGACTGTGATTCAATCAGCAAATGCATATCAGAGAGAGACAAGATTCTCCGAAGCAATATATCAACGGAAATTAGAGAAACAGTAATAAGCAATAACAATGAATCGGCACAGCGTGAATAAGCACGTTTCGCCAAAGCGTATATCGGGGAGAACAAGCGGATTACGTAAACGCGAGCGCGCGTCGAGAAGCACAGGCAACATGTGGAACTGATTCGCGCCTGTTAGCGCGGCGCGGAAGGGTATCTGGTCAGTCAAGAAAAAAACGCGGTCGGCAGACAAGAGCGCATAAGAAATGAAGAGATGAAGGTCGTTTTTACTCCAGAGAGAGCGGAAATTTCAAAACACCATCCTAACAGCGCACTGCATGAAATTTCAGGAGCGTATGCTGGTACTAAGGCCTGGGTATCGATTTCTGAACCAAGTTGGAGCAGAAATTGTCGGAATCAAGCGCGCATAAACGGGGAAACCGTGAGGCAAAACGCGGCGGAGACTAAGCGGATCAACGTAGACGACGAGAGCTCTCTAGAGTGATTTGGGTGCAAGATGAATTGGAGAAATGAAGCCAGGTTTCTTCATTTTGCGTGCTTACTCGCTCTCTCGATTCCACAAGGTTTGTGAAATGGAAATGTATATACTCGAATGTCTAACTCCCGTGAACGAACAACAACGAATCCAAGCAAATTGATGCGATATGCGCTCTATCATTTGACATGTTCTAGCAATGTTCAGAGCGAAGAAAGGGCACGCATAATGGCGAGAAAGTTGTTGCGAAGCCATAACTGATGTGTGCATGACCATCATGCATGACTAACATTCGTCAAGCGCTATTGACTAGCGCTTCCTTATCAGTGACTCAAGACCATTAGAGACCATCAATGCAACCATCTCTCCTCCTCTCTCCATTGCTGTCTGACTGTAGAGAAGGGAGGGAGAGAGAGAGAGAGAGAGAGAGAGAGAGAGAGAGAGAGAGAGAGAGAGAGAGAGAGAGAGAGAGAGAGAGAGAGAGAGAGAGAGAGAGAGAGAGAGAGAGAGAGAGAGCGGCATTCAGACTACATTTTCGCACCTGGCTACACAATCATCCCGCGCTAGCCTTTCGCGATAAGGACAGGGCGAGAGGTGAAAGCGGAAAGGGGGAGAAATCTGATGATACTGAGCAGATGCTGGAAAGTGCAGGATAATCTGAAGCCGTTCAAGTATGCAAAGCCACGCCTAGGAAGGAGATTGAGTACCATACAATCTTACAGAGTGGTTTCTGTTGGATGATACTTTAGCAGAGATTGTGCATGGACAGTGGGCTCTGTAGTAAAACGCGGGTCCCACCTGATACTTTTGTGGTCCCAATACACTTTTGTGGTCCGATACTTTTGTGGTCCGATACTTTTGTGGTCCGATACTTTTGTGGTCCCATACTTTTGTGGTCCGATACTTTTGTGGTCCCATACTTTCGTGGTCCCATACTATTGTGGTCCCAACATCATACACATGTAAGCATCATAATAACCTAAATTCATTTATACCTCCTTCCCAATATCAGCGACCCGCGAAGCGGGGAGCCCTGTAAGCAACGATAGGGTCTCCCCGCGAAACGGGAAGACCCGATCGTGGCTTACCGCTTAGGCAATGAGACGGCTTAGGACGGCGATATACACAGAAAGGTGCGTGGCTCAGTCTTGACCGACGAGTGAATATATAAAATGCATAATTTAGAATGACACATTAATCACGCACTTTTCTATTTATTATATATCGCCGGCCTAAGCCGTCTCATTGCCTAAGCGGTAAGCCACGATCGGGTCTTCCCCCTTCAAATGGTCGATTCTCTCGCGATTCCTCTCATAATATAATTTGACTTTCATTCGGTACAATTTTGCTGCTGCTCGTGCTTCAAACTACTTGTTTTGTTTTAAAATCCTTCCAAAACTTTTCATATTTTCAGAAACACTGGTGTTCTCTCTCAGTGTGTATTCAATTGAGGATGATGTGTAGTTAAAAAAAAATAAAACGCACTCCATTGACCGTCACATGTACACCTCCTGCATTCACATCCGTGTCCGGAATTGGTGGTTGGAAAAGACCGCTCTAAAAATACAGCATTGTAATTCTACAAAAATGCACCTTTATCTCTTGTTCGGATAAATTTATTAGAGTAAATGTTGTGTTGATGTTGATGTTAATGTTGTGTTGATATTAGCATAATTGTTGCCCCAGATCAGACACGAATATGCCTCAGGTTCCGGTTGAAATAATTGAAAAAAAATATATATCACACCCAATAAGTAGTATAAATTGCGAATCAAACCTGATATGGGTCACCGATCCACAGTGAGTCCAGATGAGTAAGGATGTCTTTTGTTATGCAGGTATTTTATACTAAGCCGAGAATATTTGAATATCTGGCCACGGAAGTTGGGCAGTGAAAACAGTGGCACCCGAAAACACGAATGCCTTTTATGTTTCGATCGTTGGTCGATTCTTTCGATGTTTCCGTGTTGGACAAGCGTGCATGTGATGTATTGAATAACATTATCAATATCACTTCTTCGATGTCGACATTGTCAAATAGCTCGAGATATTCAATAATGGAGGTGCGAAAATATTGCATTATTGTTCGAATGCACTAAAAAAATGGGGTCAAAATATCGAATTTCAAATTTTCGGTCCGATGGTCATTTTTGACCAATGGAAGTGTGAAACCATAGTGGAAATCAACTTATAATGTTGTTTTGGAAGCTTTTGAACGATTTTGAGCCCAAATGAAGGCAATTGAATATATGGAAGTCCTCTTGTCCAGAACTCATTTTGGGGTCGCCGCACAAAAGTGAGCCCATTTTTTTTATTTATACTCAGATTTCACTAATTTTTGGCAGGAAGATACACCCATGTATGGACTAGAACTTAAGCATGATAACCCAAAACTTTTTTCCGATTTCCAAATTTACGTCACTTTTGGTCCACCCGGCCGCCCCGCACCAAGATGAAAACCAGGAATTATGACGTCAACAGTAAAGTTGTAGAACATGATGGTAGCTTTCATTTGAAATAAAGAACAGCCTTCTATCTTTATTTTTAAGGGATTTATGATCATTTAAGTGAGCGTGAATTGACTATCAAAAATTGAGAGTACCATATTTGTCGTTCTGAATCTCGACGATGACGACCGATATCAAAGTTCTGACGACGCAGTTTGAAAGAGCATCACTTGAAGTACTTGTCACCAAATTTGTTTCAAGATAGGACAAACTTGACTCCTACCGCCGCGGCGTGGTCGATTCTCTCGCGATTCCCCTCTTATAGTATAATAAAAAATCATAATATTGACAGGTGCCAAAGGTCTGACTTGTTCTGTCATTCAATCATGTTTAATACGTTACATGATACCTTTGATAAACCGTTCAAAAAAAAATGAAAGCTACCATCATGATCTACAACTTTACTGTTGACGTCATAATTCCTGGTTTTCATCTTGGTGCGGGGCGGTCGGGTGGACTAAAAGTGACCTAAATTTGGAAATCGGAAAAACGTTTTGGATTATCATGCTTAAGTTCTAGTCCATACATGGGTGTATATTCCTGCCAAAAATTAGTGAAATCTGAGTATAGATAAAAAATGGGCTCACTTTTGTGCGGCGACCCCAAAATGAGTTCTGGACAAGAGGACTTCCATATATTCAATTGCCTTCATTTGGGCTCAAAATCGTTCAAAAGCTTCCAAAACAACATTATAAGTTGATTCCCACTATGGTTTCACACTTCCATTGGTCAAAAATGACCATCGGACCGAAAATTTGAAAATCGATATTTTGACCCCATTTTTTTAGTGCATTCGAACAATAATGCAATATTTTCGCACCTCCATTATTGAATATCTCGAGCTATTTGACAATGTCGACATCGAAGAAGTGATATTGATAATGTTATTCAATACATCACATGCACGCTTGTCCAACACGGAAACATCGAAAGAATCGACCAACGATCGAAACATAAAAGGCATTCGTGTTTTCGGGTGCCACTGTTTTCACTGCCCAACTTCCGTGGCCAGATATTCAAATATTCTCGGCTTAGTATAAAATACCTGCATAACAAAAGACATCCTTACTCATCTGGACTCACTGTGGATCGGTGACCCATATCAGGTTTGATTCGCAATTTATACTACTTATTGGGTGTGATATATATTTTTTTTCAATTATTTCAACCGGAACCTGAGGCATATTCGTGTCTGATCTGGGGCAACAATTATGCTAATATCAACACAACATTAACATCAACATCAACACAACATTTACTCTAATAAATTTATCCGAACAAGAGATAAAGGTGCATTTTTGTAGAATTACAATGCTGTATTTTTAGAGCGGTCTTTTCCAACCACCAATTCCGGACACGGATGTGAATGCAGGAGGTGTACATGTGACGGTCAATGGAGTGCGTTTTATTTTTTTTTAACTACACATCATCCTCAATTGAATACACACTGAGAGAGAACACCAGTGTTTCTGAAAATATGAAAAGTTTTGGAAGGATTTTAAAACAAAACAAGTAGTTTGAAGCACGAGCAGCAGCAAAATTGTACCGAATGAAAGTCAAATTATATTATGAGAGGAATCGCGAGAGAATCGACCATTTGAAGGGGATGAGCGGCGATAGGAATCAAGTTTGTCCTATCTTGAGACAAATTTGGTGACAAGTACTTCAAGTGATGCTCTTTCAAACTGCGTCGTCAGAACTTTGATATCGGTCGTCATCGTCGAGATTCAGAACGACAAATATGGTACTCTCAATTTTTGATAGTCAATTCACGCTCACTTAAATGATCATAAATCCCTTAAAAATAAAGATAGAAGGCTGTTCTTTATTTCAAATGAAAGCTACCATCATGTTCTACAACTTTACTGTTGACGTCATAATTCCTGGTTTTCATCTTGGTGCGGGGCGGCCGGGTGGACCAAAAGTGACGTAAATTTGGAAATCGGAAAAAAGTTTTGGGTTATCATGCTTAAGTTCTAGTCCATACATGGGTGTATCTTCCTGCCAAAAATTAGTGAAATCTGAGTATAAATAAAAAAAATGGGCTCACTTTTGTGCGGCGACCCCAAAATGAGTTCTGGACAAGAGGACTTCCATATATTCAATTGCCTTCATTTGGGCTCAAAATCGTTCAAAAGCTTCCAAAACAACATTATAAGTTGATTCCCACTATGGTTTCACACTTCCATTGGTCAAAAATGACCATCGGACCGAAAATTTGAAAATCGATATTTTGACCCCATCAACTCGTGGGATGGGTCCACTTGCACTAAATGGCTTTCAAATAACACGTGGACATCTTCGTAAATACATCCCTCGAAGTTGCTCAAAGAAAATGGGCTCCTGGAATTGCGATATTTCCATTGATTTATCCGATGAAAGGTGCGAAAGTACAGCCCAAGTCAAAATAGGACTAGAGACCCGACCTATGGCTAGAAATGTAGAGCACGATGAGCTAAACATTTCATCTGTTGAAAGTGAGTCTCTATCTTTACTTTGAAGTTTGCTACAGAGCCTAGAAGTTGGCCATAAATAGGCTAGAATCCCCCGAGAGCGCGTGCTCTAACCGTCTGGCGCTCTCGCCGGCTGACATCCCTCTCCCTCCCCTCTATTTAGTGCTCTCCCGTACTCGTCTCACGTCGGTGGAAATATCGCAATTCCAGGAGCCCATTTTCTTTGAGCCACTTCGAGGGATGTATTTACATTATTTGAAAGCCATTTAGTGCAAGTGGACCCATCCCACGAGTTGATGGGACTACACCACATGTTTTATTAATTACCAGTTTTTTTTCTATGTTAACAATTAAATATGTCCTATTTGAATGTTGTGAAAAATTGATTCAAATATTCATGCAAAGACACTCTATAACGCCTGCACTCCCCTTCCATGCTGATTATTCATGTCTCAACGCTGTCTCAACGCAAATTCAACGCTGTCTCAACGCAAATTACATAATACTGCGCCGATTCGCGTCGATTCTGGTCCGGAAAACTACCCCAGGATGACATAAAAAATTTGAAAAAAAAATTGAAATTTAATAAAGCGAGTCGATGAAAAGAGAAAAAAAGTTCTTAGAGATGTTAAAAACCTTATGCTTTTGAACATTTGAGTGTTGATTTTTTTCCAGAAATTATGAAGTATTAGTGAAGTATGAACACCCTGAATTGTTCCTTCTACATCCTACCCGGAAGGCTGGACTTAAGGCACCGTAAGATAATTAAATATGTGTATTTCGAGGTGGAAACCTCCCGTAGCGAAATATCACTTCGTAACTATAATTCGTTCAATTACAATAAATGTTAATCAGTAAACAAATAAATTTTAATATATCGGATTGGTGCAAACGTTTTTGCCGATTTTCAGATTTTACACGTGGACATCTTCTCTCGCAGGAAGACTGCTCTTCCGAGGGGAGCTAAGTCCAGATCCTTCCTTAAAGTGTAGACGCACTCGAACTGCGCTCTTCTCCTCTGGTCGAGTCGGTACATCGTCTGGAGCATCGACTGAATCCCCACAATCTTCATCGGCGCTGCCGAACCATGCTGGAGAGATAGAGAGATAATCATAAAGAGAGTTACCGTTCTGAATTTACATCGTATCATACGATACTTCGATAATGGAAGTGAATACGAGAGACAGAAGGCGGAGAAGCTGCCGAAAGAGACCAGATTATGGTCCCCTTTTTGGACGTTTTGGTTATATTTTGTATAATTGAAATTATTCGTGCGCGCTATATAGTTCATACAGATATCACACATGAAACATATACGGAAATGAACCGACAATGCCCACATTAGCCCAAAAATGAAAAAAAAAGCTAAGGTGGATCTCACCTCTCTGAAGAGTCTCCTCGTGAGTAAATCAGTCAGTCGTTCCCTCTCTGCGGAAATCGTTCTGCGACCCTCGGGGGGAAAGCTCGTCGTCCACTGGAAGTGTCGTTTTTTCATTATACATTAAAGAAGGAGTAATACGAAAAGTTAGTTTAATTATCCACTATGCGTGTGGAAGCCGACATGCCGATCATGCATCACTTTATCCGAAGTTTCGCATACAGCTCTGAGGCTATTTACATACGCGCAAAGTTCAGTGCCAGCGCAGGATTGTGACTAGTTCGTTTATGGTTCACTCTCTCTACGTAATTTTTGACTAGTTTTTGGGGTAATTTGGCTACAGTCTCCCATTGCGAGCGCAACATGTTCGTGGTGGGACTCTATCATTCATTCGTGTTACTCCTTCTTTAAAAACTACGAAGCAACGAGCAACTTTTTTCGAAACAATATTTGAGATTATGCATGACTTTGCACAACTGAAGATGCTTAAGATTCGTTTTGATCTAACGAAACCTCGAAAACAGTACGCATGGCCGGGAATCGACGCCCTAGACCGCTACACCTCTTCGCCTCTTAACTTTCATTTACTGCATTTAACTGTGCCTCAAACGATATTAATTTACCTGCTAGTAACTATGATGTGAGACCGCCTGTGATATAGCAAAGAAGGAATGACGTCAACTTTCTGATCTGACCTAGTTCACAATCGATTGCATTGGTTACATTATCGACGTACCAGGGGAAAAGAGCGCGACAGCCCTCAATAGCGCGTAAGAGGCATCGCTCAATTTGAGGTCCTGGAGGAGTTGGACGGGTTGGCAGAAGAATTGGACCGCCCACGGACTGTAGCACATGATGTGGACGGATCTGCAGAATTTGATTTGATGATACTTTAGTTCGTAATTCGGGTCATCGTCTCTTCATTTCCCACTCTCTCTCGCCGCTCGACCGGTCCCACCACGAACATGTTGCGCTCGCAATGGGAGACTGTAGCCAAATTACCCCAAAAACTAGTCAAAAATTACGTAGAGAGAGTGAACCATAAACGAACTAGTCACAATCCTGCGCTGGCACTGAACTTTGCGCGTATGTAAATAGCCTCAGAGCTGTATGCGAAACTTCGGATAAAGTGATGCATGATCGGCATGTCGGCTTCCACACGCATAGTGGATAATTAAACTAACTTTTCGTATTACTCCTTCTTTAATGTATAATGAAAAAACGACACTTCCAGTGGACGACGAGCTTTCCCCCCGAGGGTCGCAGAACGATTTCCGCAGAGAGGGAACGACTGACTGATTTACTCACGAGGAGACTCTTCAGAGAGGTGAGATCCACCTTAGCTTTTTTTTTCATTTTTGGGCTAATGTGGGCATTGTCGGTTCATTTCCGTATATGTTTCATGTGTGATATCTGTATGAACTATATAGCGCGCACGAATAATTTCAATTATACAAAATATAACCAAAACGTCCAAAAAGGGGACCATAATCTGGTCTCTTTCGGCAGCTTCTCCGCCTTCTGTCTCTCGTATTCACTTCCATTATCGAAGTATCGTATGATACGATGTAAATTCAGAACGGTAACTCTCTTTATGATTATCTCTCTATCTCTCCAGCATGGTTCGGCAGCGCCGATGAAGATTGTGGGGATTCAGTCGATGCTCCAGACGATGTACCGACTCGACCAGAGGAGAAGAGCGCAGTTCGAGTGCGTCTACACCTTAAGGAAGGATCTGGACTTAGCTCCCCTCGGAAGAGCAGTCTTCCTGCGAGAGAAGATGTCCACGTGTAAAATCTGAAAATCGGCAAAAACGTTTGCACCAATCCGATATATTAAAATTTATTTGTTTACTGATTAACATTTATTGTAATTGAACGAATTATAGTTACGAAGTGATATTTCGCTACGGGAGGTTTCCACCTCGAAATACACATATTTAATTATAAACCCTAAACTGTAACTAACTGGAAATACATGCACACATGTCCAAAAAAATGAGACTCCCATCCATAAAAATGTGACTCCCATCCAGGTATCATCAGTACTCGATAACACTTTATGCATTATTCTTGTTAAATGCATGGCAAGAAAAGCTAATAACGAATAATGTAAACTAATAGTTCCACGAATAATCTAAACAAGGATAACTACGACGCTTCACTATGGAGTAATACATGAAGATGCGGAAAAGATGTACGAATTGTCAATCGATGGATTTTCATACACCTGAAAGCGATGGGTAGCATATTTTTCTCTTGCAAATCCAAGCCTGTATCCACTGTTTGTTCGCGCAGAAGACGGTACGAAGATCATCTGCAGAAGCGTATGTTCCGATGCGGGTTCCATCCGTTTCGATTGAGTTCACAAAAAGAAGCCTGGAAATTAAATCATTTTAACTCGCATCATTGTCGATTACGCTCAACAGGCATTGATCACTTGCGTAAGATACTTTTTGAAAACATAACAGTTGGGATTGGTTTCGCTAAAAATTATCAATCATGGCTTATGGTTTCTCATTCTTCTAAATGGAGAGCACAAACAACTCAAATGTGTTGGCAACTTACTGGACCCAATCGGAGGAACACATGTAAACAGTGGAAGAAGCCATAGTCGCATTTCCCTACCTGATATGACGGCATGTTAGAAGTAGGTTTTTATAATGATTTGTCCCTGCCATTTTGATGGGTAAATCCAATGGGAGCTCTTCGCATTCACACACAAAAGGAACTTGAATATGATTTCATAAAATCATGTCCTGTAAAATTTATTCAAAAAGTCTTACGTATTGGAGGCGGTCGCACACATTTCGCTGCGAGGAAATAATGTCTCACCGAGAACGGATCGTCTCGGAAGAGCATGTACCACGAATCAATTTCATCGTCCCGACCTTAATCACAACTGTTTTTGAAGATCATATCTTCATAGTTCCAATGCATAATGTTAACATACATTAGTGTAACAATACATTGAATATTAGGGTTTGTGCTTGTCAAACGTGCAATCTAACCCATGTGCGTATTGTTGTAGTTCTCCAGCACGCCATTCCGTCATGCAGCAAGGCTTATAAAATTATTAATTATAAAATAGCGAAAACGAATGAGGTTTAGTCGAAGAAAATTTTCGGTTTCCGGGCGAGTGCGTACCACAAGGTAGAACTGTTGCTGGGAAATAATTTATCATGCTGAGTCCTACGTTTTTTTCCAATTTGACCTTGGGAAGGTTTTCACATTTTCCGGTCTTTGGTTCAAAAAGATTTTCAATTTGATCCTCACATATGATGAGTGCGTATATACTCTCTTTACCGCACTTTAGTACACATTGAAAGAGCCTTGTGAGCATAGTTTGAGATCAAAGTAACGTCGATCACGAATTTCGAAATGAATTTAACAAATCAGAGCCTTCTAGGGAGTAGTGATTGGGCGAAACCAGCACGGAACGACCCGGATATGACAGTTCAATTATCGCTAGAAATAGGTAAATCTAAAGTAAAAAATGATAGTGCAATTACGGTATTTCGCAAAGCTCGCCAAGAGATTTCCAAAAAATACCGTAATCGCACCAAAGTGTTGTGTATTTGATTTATCGATTTGCAGCCATAATTAACCTGTCCAGACAGATTCCTGCAAATCGACCATGATAAAAATTATGAGCACAATCACAGCTTCCAAATTTGCGTATTCGCAATTACTCCGAATAGTGAAATTTGCCCGGTGCGGCTCGGTGGCCGTTCCGGTTTTTTTCATGTACGATATATATAAAGCTCTAATTCCTGGCGTGTTGAGAAATCGGGAGAGGAGGGACTGATTACGTTAGAAAGGCATCGGTCCACTAGGATACTGTATAACAATCAATAATACGCATTGGGTCTGCTACCGTATTTCGGGGGGGGGGGGGCAGCCAGACTAGTGATATTATATTATATTTTAATCAATATTCCAAGTTAAGGCGACACATTAATCGAGGATTAGGATTGAAGTCGTTTGCATAATCTCTTCACGATGGGTCAAATTGCAGGCGTTATGGCATGTACGTGGTTGGACGTGGTTGGAGTTGGGCCAGAATGGATCTGAAACAAATTGCAATTTTGGTGAACAAATATTTGCCATTACTTTAGCTAATTTTAGTAAAAACTTGGCAAACGCGCTGCGGTAGGTGGGCATAACAAGGAGGAGGACGAGATTGTGAACGATTGGATAGAGGGGGACAACAAACACTGTCAGTAGTGGAACAACTGCAATTCGGGCAAATTAGCGAGTTCAACATTCGGGAAAGCGACACTTCGCTGCACATAAATTCTGGCCGTCGAAAGAGTTTAATCATGATAGACTGGCCGGATGAATACCTTTGGAAAAAGTCACCCCTCTTCAGTATTTAGCCTAGAGTTCCAGACAGTGTTACTCCCACTGTTAATATCCTGCATTTTGACACTGCTTGATTACCATCCGTAAGCCAATCATCCAAAGGTGATCATCCGACCCAATGCCGAACATTCGATTAACCGAATATCTATGTCTAGCAATTCACGCGGACATTTGTTGTGCAAAACATCGTACGGAATGGAAAGCAGTGTATTTATGTTTGAATGGAGAAAATTAAGAAAGGAATGACAATGAAGAGCAGTGGAATTTTCAACTGAAATGAACCGTAATTAAATATCGCAAATATAAATATGGCTTGCTATAAGTTTTTAAAATGTTTTTAAAATATTATACCTGCATGAAAAGATGGATTAGGGACTGTCGAATAAGCATTTTTGAGCGCTCACTTTTGTTTGTCTGAAATATGCCGCTCAAATTCACTTTAACTTTCTCAAAAAAAAAAGATTTACATCGGACAACAACACAATATAAGTGTTGAATTAGAAGTGATTAAGTCCTTAATGTGTCGTCGCATCATTTTACGAGTTTCACATAAAAATGGATAAGGCGGCTCTACCGGAATATGTTAGTCCCTCATTTTTTCGTTGGTCCCTCAAATTTTCCGTTGGTCCCAAGTGTTTTTTATTTTGGTCCCAAGATTTTCGTTGGCCCAAAGATATTTTTTCGTTGGTCCCAAAATTTTCTTTGGTCCCATGTTATTTTTTCTTTGGTCCCAAAATTTTCGTTGGTCCTTTATTTTTTTCTTTGGTCCCAAGATTTTATTTGGTCCCTCAAATTTTTCTTTGGTCCCAATAATATTATTATTATTTCAAGTATTTATACCATACTCGAATGATATCGAACCCTTCGAACGTTCGCGATGATATCGAAGCTGAGATGGCTAATTAAATTACATGAAACATATAGAAGTGCGCACCGAGTTTATTGTTTTGTATTATTCTCGATCTATGGTTGAACCAAATATAGTTCTATTCAAGAGAAGCTCGGATATGCACCAACATACGGCAATGTCGAATTCAGGCAATACCTGAAAAAATATACAATCGTGAATGTCATCGTAATATTGCTTGGCTAAAAATAACAGTCTTTCAGTTAACCTTATTTAAAATAATTTGCTTGGAAAATGACAATTGTGGGAAGATCCTCAATTCCGTAGATACATGAAGCATGCCGTTGTTTTACCGAAGGATAGTCATTATCAGGGGAATCCGTGATCCAATTGATACTATAACACACAACCAATTTAAAAAGTACTTTCAGAAATGCGTCACAAATAATAATTAAATTAAATAAACGAATAAAGAATCCAAGAATGTTGCACTCCGTGATAGGTCGGTCGAGAATTCTTAAGTTACTCAGAATACATTTTTTATAAGAGGTCATTTGCCTAAGAATTGAGCCGATTTTGGAGCAATGGAAATTGTCTGAATTCACGTTATTTGGGGTTATCAAGGGGGGGGGGCAACAACTGACCAACTCGTCGCATTTTATTGTAATTTGGCGCATTGACTAGGTAGTTGTTTCACTGTAATCTGCCATATTTCAGCTCCCCGATGAGCTAGAATACCGGCTTTGGGCTCAAAATGTGCGGAAAATTACAACATTCTGCACCCTCTGAGTGGGTGAGGAATGTTGCTTTCACAACGTGTAAATTTGAGCAATTTCGAGATAAATAATATATTTTTCTAGAATACTGATTTGTTCGGTTTTTTCGACTGTATTTGATCCATTCTATGAGTAAATGTTTTAAAACAGCGAAAATTGAATAATTGAGCGTGTATCGTAAAGAATGATCATTATAAAAATTTGAAAATTTCAAATTGGCGAGCATTTTTGCTGCACTAAGGCCAATTCCCACCTCCACATGGCACGGCTCAATTTTTTTCCTGAAAGACTACTGTACGTAGATTCTAAAAATGGGGTCCCCGAGCCGCTAGAATTTATCTTCTCATTCCGAAATCACTTTTTGATTATTTTCAACATGAAGTTGACATCAACGCAACTTAATGTCAACATAATAGTTGCTTGAAATAATTTTCCGCACATTTTGAGCCCAAAGCCGATATTCTAGCTCACCGGGGAGCTGAAATATGGCAGAGCCGGTCCTGGAACCGGAAAGTACCTAAAAGCCGGTTCTGAGAAAAACGGTCAACGTCAAAAGTTGTCTCGTCCCTAATATGCTCTAGAATAATTATCTCGAGAATTTTACTGAAAGTTGGGGCTTATGGTGCCGCAGGGGGTCAGTTTTCATGCAATCTCTCAGAAGACGCGTGATAATGACCTTGTTTGCAACATCTATCTGCTACACGTGCAAAAATCTGAAACTTCAGTATTAGCCTAGTCTAAGCAAGCTACGAAGAAACATAATTAACAAGATTTCCTAAAATTTGAATGTTAACTGAAAATGTCTATTGGTCGCATTCATGAGAGGCCTGCTATATTCAGTTAATTTTTTTTGCACATTTGGTACGCGAGATGTATCAATAAATCGGATTTCAACGCTACATCACCTGGAGAAAACCGCGCCTCCAAATGCAAAATTAGTATCTCCATCGTCTTCAGCACCTTTGATGGGGGAGTTAATTGCTCAACTTATTGCCGTTCGCTTGAAATTTGGCGCAACGACTTGGGAGTTTTTCGTTGTATTCAGTACATGCTCCCCTATATTTGCATGTATTAATCATGCAACCAGGCGAACTCGAGTTTCACTCCATATCTATGCATGGTTCATGGTTCAAAATTGATAATTTGAGTGGAAAATATATTAACTCAAATGTAATGACAAATGCATATCCCTACTACATGATTGCAGTAGCTGTTGAAGGTCGTGAATAATGATTGGTCATGGTATTTGGGATTTATCATGCCATGATTTTCCACTCAAATTCTAAATTTCGACCATGAACGCCTATACATTGATAGTTAAACTCAAGATCTCATGGTAGAAAGAGTTGTATTAGGTTGTAATAAAAGTTTTGCCCGATTTCGACCATAAATTTTGAAATCTCCGAAAAGGCTTCGCTTGAAACGTCACGACCTAACTTTATAGCATATATTTGGGTAATACTTGTTCATTATATTCACATCTTCGAATCACATCATGCGTTCATGAAATGCGAGAAAATCCGATTTCGCCAAAATTGAAATATTCACGATACACACATATTTGTTTGTCACGCTCATATTCTAAGAGAAAACATTGGTGTATAATCTGATATAGTGGATTGGCAAGCCCGTTGGATGTACTTTAAAAAACTATATCGGATATAGTTGTTGCTTCAATGTATCACAATTTACAGATCATTGAAATCGATTATTCGCGAATAATCATTGATCAAAGGATTGTTGATCTTGATTCAAGAATCAAACATTTTGGCTTCGTCTTAAGTTCTTTTACATATACTACCATGGGGCTTTATATCATAAAGGAATAATGGAGCATAGCCTTTTCCGCGTCTAGGAAATTGATATTTTCTGAAATTATGAATCATGGTCATCACAGCCAAAATATAGGAATTCGGTGTACATAGTTCGTGTCGATCTCCTCAAAAGGAAGCTATCCCCTGACCAGGCCAAGTCAATAAGTTATAGAGTAAGAGTTGCTTGTTCAGAAAACAATATAAAGTCTGAGCTATCTTATATGCTGGAAACATGACATTTATGGAAACTTCAATTTCGACATTTTAATATCAGTATCTGAGTATGCAATATTGCATTTTTTTAATACAATCATTTTATGTCCATTTGAAAATAAATGTGAGCTTACCATGGAAGGTGGTTAAAGTTTAAATGCATTTGAAATCGATAGTCTTACGGCTACGGCTATGCGGTGAAAGGAACTGATTCCGACCAAGCCCTTTTTTACGAAAGATCAAAAATGACCTGAGTTTCGGTAACGCTTTTTGTGGTAATGCCCATTTAGATATTTCTTTATTATGCTTTCTCATCACACTTTCCAAATATACCTTGATATTTGCATTATCACGGATGTCCGTAGAGTTCTGACCCCAAAATATGTAGTTCAGATATCAAAAGCAGTAACTTTAACTTTGAAATGCGACCATGATATCAAAAGGTTTGGTTTATACTAATGTGTGGTAGAAAGAGTATCCAATCACTCAACGAATATAGGAAACAGTATGAAAAGATCTTGAGAATAAAAGACGGCGTATTCTTAAAACGAAAATTGAAAAATCGAGCAAAACTTTTGTTACAACCTGATATAAGCAAATTTTGTGGAGCGCATACTGGTTACAGTGAAACAACAACTACCTATTCAATGCACCAAATTACAAGAAAATGCGACGAGTTGGTCAGTTGTTGTCCCCCCCCCTTGATAACCCCAAATAACGTGAATTCAGACAATTTCCACTTCTTCAAAATCGGCTCATTTCTTAGGCAAATGACCTCTTATAAAAAATTTATTCTGAGTAAGACTTAAGAATTCTCGACCGACCTATCATGAAGTGCAACATTCTTGGATTCTTTATTCGTTTATTTTATTTAATTATTATTTGTGACGCATTTCTGAAAGTACTTTTTAAATTGGTTGTGTGTTATAGTATCAATTGGATCACGGATTCCCCTGATAATGACTATCCTTCGGTAAAACAACGGCATGCTTCATGTAAAAAAATTGAGGATTGAGGATCTTCCCACAATTGTCGTTTTCCAAGCAAATTATTTTAAATAAGGTTAACTGAAAGACTGTTATTTTTAGCCAAGCAATATTACGATGACATTCACGATTGTATATTTTTCAGGTATTGCCTGAATTCGACATTGCCGTATGTTGGTGCATATCCGAGCTTCTCTTGAATAGAAATATATTTGGTTCAACCATAGATCGAGAATACTACAAAACAATAAACTCGGTGCGCACTTCTATATGTTTCATGTAATTTAATTAGCCATCTCAGGTTCGATATCATCGCGAACGTTCGAAGGGTTCGATATCATTCGAGTATGGTATAAATACTTGAAATAATAATAATATTATTGGGACCAAAGAAAAATTTGAGGGACCAAAATAAAATCTTGGGACCAACGAAAAAAATACTTGGGACCAAAGAAAAAAATAAGGGACCAACGAAAATTTTGGGACCAACGAAAAAATATCTTGGGACCAACGAAAATCTTGGGACCAACGAAAAATTTGAGGGACCAACGAACAAATGAGGGACCAACATATTCCGGTAGAGCCGATAAGGCTGGTGCCAACCTGTTCTCTTAGCACATAGAACATGTGCCAGAATGGAGTTGTCAAGATAACCACGCATAACAGCAGACACTGAAATATTTTACGTCCAATGTATATTGAGGAAGGGGACGACTAGGCCCGATTACCCAACTCTAGAGAAGATGTGATATTCTATTCATTTTCCGCATATTTCGTAGCATTTTTTTTGGTTGGCACTGGCAAGCATTAAACAAATGTAAATGTCAATGGTATTAGTATGTGACTGGTTTTAAAGAATAATTCTCAGCGAATACGCGCATGGTTTTTCAGATATGAAGATAACTATCTTCAAGCCTCGTGCTCTCTCGCTCCTTGCCTGCCCTTCTGGTTCACTTGACCCTTAAGCAACTAGTCGTAACTTATCAAATAATACATATAAAAATTCGGTTTTGAGGATTATAGTGAGGATTTTTGGGTGCTACAAAAATGTATTGCCTGATTTTAGTGTTAATTTTTGCTCCTCCTTTAAGTGGTGAATTACCGATATCATTGCACCTATAATCACATGCACAAATATGTTGTCTGGATGCTGGAAATAAGCCGCAGCCCTTGTTCGAATCCAGCCGAGCTCAAACTGACTCTGTAAATGTAGTGTTGTTTTGGCTGATACAGTTGTATCAGTGTTCCTACCTCTTTGATCCGTCTTTCGGAGTCACCAGAGTCGAAAGGAAACGTGGTAAAGACTGTGGTGGGCGTGAAAAAAGCTGCGACCACAGCAAGCAGAATGATGTGTCCGGTGCGCTTAATTGAGTTACAAATTTGAGATAATATCGACTAGTTCCAAGCATGAAAAGGCGAACCAAACAATGATAAAAAACACACTTTTCGTAGTTTCCATCGACTTGAGTCGGGCATCATAGCCTGGTGTCTGACTAGAACACAAGCCGTTGTCGATATGCCAAGAACTGCTACTACAAATACGAGCAAGCCCTGCGCAAAATAATTTGAATTCGAAGATCATACATCTTTAACCGAACACTAGACAACGGAAATGTAGGTGCTCAATAGCCATTTAATATTCGAATTGCATAGCTGTTGCGTAGTTACCAGTAGCACGGGCACAGCGACTGTCCGGCACAGTAATCCGTTGCAGTAAACCAGCAACTCTTCCGCAATCGCTATTGGCTCGAATAAGATTGAGTCGTAGATATCAATGAGTATGACGGAGAGCTGTGTTGAAGCCATTAAAATAGGCGTAAAATGGCACATATACTTGGACTGCAAGAAGATTAGGCTTGATTTGCGCCTGGTGCGCTGGCGTAGAGTACAGTAGACACAACAGGGCGGGTATGTGCAAGGAACATGATATGCCGAATGCGATCCGTTGAGCACACACACGAGATTGCTCAAAAGCGAGTGAAATATAAATGCTCGAGTCTTTCGCATGTAGGGTAGCATTCAAATTCGGTAGATTGAATGACTGCGGCTCGTGACAATGCACATGTCAGCAATTCAGCCGTCAAAACCGAATCAATAAGTGGGGAAATTGGTAACGAGTAATTCGAATCCAGCTGCTTTCAGCATGGGTGTTCGCGAGAGAATCGAGCAAGCATTTTCACTAATTATCGAGCAAATATTATGGGTGGAAAGGAGAACAAATCCCCGACCCTTTCCCGGCACCTATCCGTTCCCTTCCCTTCTCTTAACCATTTCTGAACTAGTCAATTCCGAACTTGCTGAAGTACCACTGTGGTGTACGATAAATACAACTACTGATATTGGATATATGGCGAGGAAAGCATATTGCACTGTTTGCTTAGCAACATCACGCATGGCGTGGAAAAAAGTCAATGAGAGGAGGAAATATTTGAAATCCCACAATTCTGCAACTCGGAAATTGGAAAATTGGGAATTTTGGGTGTAAATTACACTCCATATTCCAAATTTAAAGTACCTAGCTTTATCGGCCGAGGTATGGAAATGCGGGAGTCCACAAATGTTTAAAAAAATCGCCCTGACTTTTTTTCCACGCCATCAGACTCTAATAGGGTGAAAGGCTCTCGATCGGAATGTGTACATACCACTTTAATTTCACCTGTAAGCAAAGAGTGCGCAGTGCGCAAAAGAGTAACATGTTCAGTGCAGGTGTTGCACCTAATCTGAGAGGAATAGCGAGAGCATCGACCACTCCGCGGCGGTAGAAAGTTTATCTCAAAACAATTTTTGTGAAAAGTACTTCCAAATGTTGGTTTTTTACAAACGACGTCGTCAGAATTTAAATATCTATCGTCATCGTGGAGATTCATAAGGCCAAACATGGTACTATCGATTTTCTAAAGTTAAATCGGGCTCACTTAATTGATCATAACTCAGATCAAAATGAAGATAATGGGTCGTTATCATTTACAAATAAAGCTACCATCCTGCTCTATAGCTTTTATGATGGCGTGATCATACCTGGTCCTCATCCTGATGCGGGGTCTTGTCCATTTGATAAAGATTGCAAAATCATACTCGCCAAGAATGAAAAAAAAATGAATTCATTCACCAACGTTCACCGACTTCATTCACCAACGCTTGAAGAAAAGGAACGAAGAAGATGCAAACTACGCAAGTTTACAATAACGAATACTACAATCGAAATATATAGTGAAATGGAAATCGTTTGTGTATTCTGAACACATTGAAAGTTGTCACTACTGAAGCCTGGCTGCTTTCGTTCGTTATGATACCGCGCCTAAACATAAAAAATGGTACCGTTTCATTTTTTATACGTTTCCCCACGATATAATTTTTAAAACGTTAAATAAATAGTCAAACGTATCACCATCAGTAAGGTTTTCATTGATAACCCTCACCGTTATGATATGCTCGTAGTACTGTCTATCTATTACAGATCCATCACGCGTTCGATTGAAGAGCATTTCCGAAACGCATGACGTCACGGCCTGATCGAATTCTGGCATCATCTGAAACAGCGAATTACTTTTTACAAAAAAATATCAAGAGAGGAATCGCGAGAGAATCGAGCAGTCCAATTCAATATTGTCCATTCTCACTAAAACACATGCTAGATTCTCCCGCAATTCATCTCTTTTAAATATTCATTGTGCACCTTATTCGCCATCACGAACTTGGAGGCAGCGAGAAATGGCAGATCCTCCACCCCGTTCAGGCAGACCAAGTGGCGCATTTTGCCCGATCGGCAGTCCTCATCTTTGCCAACCCAGTTGCCGATGCTGCAACAAATCAATAAATTTTTCTTATCAGGAGTGTACGCTGAGAAGATTATGGGTCGGTGCTCTTCAAAAGTTACTCCACCAGTGTTTACCGATTATTTCGGCTCTCCATCAGCAAATTTACAAAGTTAAAGTTATATTTCACTACGTCAATATCTAACATCAAACATATGACTCTGATTCTGTGAGTTAGTTTACTTGACAAGGCAACATAATATCTAGAGTAAAGTCATCATTATTCACTTTGTGTGACAGCAAATGAAAAAATGGTCACGCACCGAACAATGAACATGTGGTAGAAGCCGCATTTATGGTGAAAACCGCCCGGAAGACGAATCTCCGGGGAGAATTGCAGAGATTGATACAATTGCTCGTCAACGCCCCATCCCTGAAATTAAAACATGGCTTCGGGGGAATGGTATTCCTTTCTGTGGCAGATTTGAAAGGTGATATAACACTCAACATGACGAGTGATTTTCCAACTCTTATATGAAACTTATCGAGTTTCATTCAATTATTTAGAACAAAATCTGAAAACAAACTAATTGGTCCATCTCTTTCAGGATCGGTGCAATATTGATCTCATCGAGAATGAAATCGACTGCGGCACGTGAGAGAATAGCCTGATTTTATTTGAAATGTAAATATTTGTTATTAATTTTTTTACCGCCATCGATCCTTTAGCCCAGTGAATATCTGCCTTATCGCATGCTTCCACTGGAAAACATCATTGTACCATCAATATGATGATTTTGCAATATACTATACAATTCACTAACTCACACTCCGCTCCTTTTAGGCTCTTCGGGCAAAGCTGAAGTTTGCCAAGATTCTTTTCGAGTGATGGGAGACATCGATAATCAGGGCACGGAGTAATTTCCAAATCGTTCGCTCCTAATTGGACTATATATTTACACTTATTTCCACTCGATAGGAGCTTTATTATTTTAGAACTTCTTGATTCATATTCAGATGAAATGTGGAACATTGCATGTTTCATCGTATGTAGAGTTCTAAAACGACCAGTTCTAAAATGATACAGCCCCATCTCGATACAGCCAGGTTGCAGTAAACGTACAATGATAAAAGTTAAATTATTCAACGTCATTAGATCAAAAGACAACGAACCTCCGTAGATCTGTAAAATTTCCGTCATCTCGCCATGAGTTTTTATCAGCACGTCATGATTCTGATGCGTTACAGTTATGTGATAGTCAAGTTGAGATACATACACATACATATTGTGAGTTGCAATACGATACAAAAATAATGTAAGTATTTTTCCAACCTGCATTAATATTGCGTATTGCCATTTTCGATCCCTCACTGATCTAAAACAATCCAAGTGGGCCTGTAAATGTATTTTTTTTATTTAAAGGTCCTCTCCAGGGAACGAAAAATTCATATTCCCTCTAAGGGACTGATCCACAATTATCTAGCGCGCAATTTCAAAAATTGTACAGTATCATACAGTATATTGGGTATCAGGGGGGTGCTGCACAAGGCATGTATTTTCGGGTCAGGTCGATAATTGTGTCATGGTAGGTCAAGACTAAGTACCGTACCCAATCGATCGTACAGTAGCCCCAGATACCGTATGACGCTACCGTAACCCAGAATATCGAGAACTAACTTAATTTTCAAAAAGTCAATATACCGTACCCAATCGATCCTGCAGTACCCATACCGTAACCCTGTGTACAGTACCCTTGCTACCGTAATCCACACCACTGCGGTCAATCGTAAACTAACTTTTTTTCCAAAACATTTTACATTAAGTAGATTCTTGCTCTATACCGTACCCAATAGACTCTACAGTATCCCCATATACCGTATACCGCTTCCGTAACCCCGATTATCGCAAACTAACTTTATTTTTAAAAAGTCCTGGTACCTTGCGCATTCGATTATACAGTACCCAAGTAACTACCGTAACCCAGTTCCTTGGGTCAGATCCAGTTCCTTGGGTCAAACATTTTTCTAAAAATTTTTAAAAATTTTTTAAATCCAAAATTTATCATAAAATGATTATACAATAATCACATATACGGTAGTATACTTTAAAATAATTTAAAAATCGATTTTGGATTTTTAGAAAAATGTTTGACCCAAGGAACTGGATCTGACCCAAGGAACTGGATCTGACCCAAGGAACTGGGTTACTTTAGTTATTTGGGTACTGTATAATCTAATGCGCACGGTACCAGGACTTTTTTAAAAATAAAGTTAGTTTGCGATATTCGGGGTTACGGTAGTGGTATACGGTATGTGGAGGTACTGTACTATCGATTGGGTACGGTATAGATCAAGAATCAATTAAATGAAAAATTTTTGGGAAAAAAATCAGTTTACGATTGACCGCAGTTGTGTGGATTACGGTAGCAAGGGGTACTGTGCACAGGGTTACGGTATGGGTACCATAGGATCGATTGGTACGGTATATTAACTTTTTTAAAAATAAAGTTAGTTCTCGATATTCTGGGTTACGGTAGCGTCATACGGTATCTGGGGGTACTGTACGATCGATTGGGTACGGTACTTAGTCTTGACCTACCATGACACAATTATCGACCTGACCCGAAAATACATTCCTTGTGCAGCACCCCCCTGATACCCCATATACTGTATGATACTGTACAATTTTTGAAATTGCGCGCTAGATAATTGTGGATCAGTCCCTTAGAGGGAATATGAATTTTTCGTTCCCTGGAGAGGACCTTTAAGAAGTTTATAATTTTAAATTCGTAAAATCGTTCGCACCTCGTTTTGATTTTTTCCAGTATTCTGGGCGTCCCGTTCCTTCCTGAATGATCTTTTTATTTCAAAAGTATGAGTTTCATACTTTTCATGTGACTTGCAATGACGTTCGAGTAAATTAGGTAAGTGAACAGTTTCAATTTGAATTTACTAACTTTGTAACTATGACGTTCGGAAGACATTCTTCCAATGATTTAAAGCGTTCGCGAAATTGTGAGGGTGCCTGCAAGAACGGAAAAAAATGATGTATTAGGTTGAACAGAAAGTCTTTATCCACTGTTTTGCTCGATCACTGCTCAGTGCAGGATACCTTTGGTGTTCCCTCGCCTCTAGTCAATAACACATGACAAAGGGACTATGTGGTCAACAACTCCCCATTCCACGCCTTTCATTCTGCCACTAGTAAGACCACGATGTTTGTTCCCACGGCCTTGCACATCCGCAACGTTCTGTTATTCGTATTTCTCTCTCACACTACAATGAAGGAATAGGAACGTCAGTTGGCTGAAGTGTACGATTCATATGCCACTCACTACCAGACCATGCGCAATTGGTACCAACTCTTCGAGAAGGGGGACTTTTCCATGGATGATCATGACCGGTCTGGGAGGCCACCCGAGCTGGATTTGGATGCGCTACGGATCGTAGTGGAATTGGATCCTTCCCAAATACCCGCGACATGGCAGCCACACTTGGGGTATCGCAAAGCACCATCGTAAAATGATTGGTCTCCATTGGCAAGAAGAAGAAGCTAGGCCGTTTCATACCCCACAAATTGACCCAAGACCAGTTTGACCACCGTGTCGACGATTCCCTTTCTCTACTCACTCTTCACGCTGGAGATCGATGGTTGGACCGTCTCATAACAGGGGTCGAGAAGTGGGTCTGCTATGAGAATCACCATGGGAGGGCACAGTGGGTGGATGTCAATGAGACCCCACTGGACGTCGCAAAGCCTGGCCTTCACCCTATGAAAATCTTGCTCTCTGCCTGGTGGGGGGTGGATGGCCCGATTTACTGGGAGCTCCTACCCGAGAAGCGGATAATTACTGAATATGTCTACACTAAACAACTACGGAATCTCAAGAAGAAATTCGCACAATCTGCCCTGAACGGCAAGAAAGTGTACTATCAACACGATAACGCCCGACCCCATGTTGCACGGCAGGTCAAGCAGGAGCTGTCCAAATAAGGCTGGATGGTTCTCCCTCATACACCGTATTCTCCTGACTTGGCCCCTTCGGATTATTGGTTGTTCTCGGATCTGACCCGTCATCTCGATCAGAGATCCTTCATTTCCCGTGGGGCGATCGAGGCCGCACTCAAGCAATATTTTAATTCGCGCCGAGATGGGTTCTATAAGGAGGGAATCCATAAGTTGCCTGAACGTTGGAGATTTGTCGTAGATAACAATGGTGCATATGTTTGATTTTGCTCTTGTGCTTTATTGTCAGAAGAAGGGAAATAAAAAATGGATAAAGACTTTCTATTCAACCTAATACTTTCAATGTAGTGAATTATGTTCAAAAGGGTGACCATTGTACTTTTCTTCGTTTACATTTGTGAATACAAATAATTACCTTACTATCGATTGAGAAACAATACACGTTTTCCTCCGCGTAATTGGTCGTAAATTGATCCTCTAGGAATTCGTAATCCTGCAAAATAACATTTTAAAAAAATATATTATTATTTTTAATTGGCATTTACATGAATTTAGGAAAAATTACAGTGTACACGATCCGTGCGTACATAATGGGGAAGCCGGTGTCAGGATTGCGAGCGGGAAGAATTCTATTCTGAAATTAGCATAATATCAGTTTAATTTTCAAAAAAATAAGATAAACCGTTCAAAAACGTATATTAACTACGTCAATTTAGCATACTTTGATTGCTTCACATGACATTTCCAGTGAGTCATTCTTAGATAATGTTGGACGCTCTTTTGCAATTTCCTGGAAAATACTGGAATATTTCGAAATAAACACTCGAGGGGACAGAGGCCGTTCAGACCCGAGTAATAGTGTGTGTTCACACTTTCGCACATCGCAACAGGTCAAATTGATACGTGGAATTGGGATAAAATTTACCTAAATGTAAGAATTTAATGGAAATACCTAACGTTAAAATGCGATACCTTCATGTATTCTGTGTCGCCGTGTAAAAGTCGTGCACAGTCGATGTGCGCAACTTCGGGTCGTTTTCTAAATAATCTTCACCATGAAAACAAAATTATTGCTCGTTCCTCGTGAACTCAAATCGCGATATGTTACGAAAATATAAGACCGTTACAGGGAACCCACCGAAAAACTGCACGTGGGGATGAGGTGGCATTGTTTTCTAAAAACAAGGTGAATAAAAACAAGGTGAAAACAAGCGAATTCCATCTTCAAAATATATTTACGAGTTACTACTTTACTTTACGCTACTTTACGCAACGTATTGAGTTGGAGATATCACGCTGACTATTAATCACCGATGGGTTCAGCGTTATCATAATGCATGAATCGAGCTGGCATCATCTTGAAGCTTGCGACGTCCATGTACGCAACGAATGACGCGAAGGAAAATACGGATAGTACGCCGATCCTGGAACATTCTCATCGTATTTCATTGAATTCAGTAAATCTAATTGAACAACTAATCGCACATTTAGTTTTACTGAGCTTTCTATTTAAAAATTTAAAAAATGAAGATTCTAATCAGAACGTACAAAATGCGGCTTCGTTTCCCTTTTACCGCTCCATTTAGCACATCATTCATCGTATGATGCAATGAGTACCCGGATACTATTTTGGCAGGGAAGCGTTTAGTTCGTGATATCTGAAAAGTGTAGTTATAAAATATCAATAATATCCAAAATGTCAAAGAATACGAATAGATCGCGAAGGAAATCTGACTGAACAAAACACTACACTTCTTATCAAGCACTGCAACCGGCTAGTGTTTGCAAATAGGAGTGCTGAGGACAGAGGAGAGAGCGTGCGCAATAGGCGTGTATGCTTGCCCATTTCTCGAAATTTGACTAGAAGGCGAGGAAGAGCCACAGTTATCACATGTTTCCTGGTTAAATGCATTCTCCTAGGCAGTAAATAGTGCTTTTTAAGAAAAATGCAACAAAAAGATCAAGATTAGTCACCAACATAAATGCGTCCAAGCAGGTCGTAAAAGAACTGCGATATTCTTCTTATCACTCGACTAGGTTGAAGACGATGCGCACATGCTCTCCTCGTTTCGCATGTTCCCTCGCCCTTTATGACACTCGGCTCACAGCGAACTCATTGATTTTAATTTCAAGTTCATATGTTTTTGCTTGGACAGTGTACATACAATTTAACGCATTTATGTTCCATGTACAATCTACCAATGACCATCCTTGGAACGAGGGAACTTCCATATTCCTCCCGCTAAAACCGCGATCACAATAGAAATGTAGGCAAGAACGACGAAAATTAATGATATGAGCAAAGAAGAAGAGATGAGTACTCGTTCCAATGAGTGTCGTAGAACAATAGATATCTTCTGCGTTGTGCATAGCGCTATGCCTAAAAGATGAATAATGTGCATAATGGAATAATTGCCTTAAAGGAGGAGTAAACTCAAAATTCAATTTTCGAAGCTATCACATGCACTGCCGAGAGCTCCACAACGATAAGAAGCTCCGAAATTTTCACATTGATGTCTCCATTCTGAACGGAGTTATCGCTAGTTGGCTGGGAGCCAGATCAGGGAAAGCTCAGGGAAGGGGTCGAGATAGCACGCGATTTGAAGAGAGTGCGTCACTAGGTGAAACATATTACAACCGGGCGCGCGTTTGCATTTCCTCCTCCTTTAATCCTTTTCTTCGTTTTATCAAATTTTAACATGACGTACTTGCCAAATCAAGTTCGCGAAAATCATGGTGATATTTGTACAGTTCGATGACCGGCCAGTGAACGAGGTAGATCAGATAGGAGAGATCGGAGATGTATACGATGACTCTGCGTAGAAATATTTGAGATTTCAAAAAAAAGTTAACCAACCTATTAGAAAGAACTATGTTAGTGGTTCTCTTTCCGAGAACAAGCAACACACCAGTAGCTAGCGTCACCTGAAGCAGTTGAAAATAGAGATTCTTATATACATCGGGTACAAACACACAACTATTCTGCATATCGCTGTCATCCACGGGAAGACACATAGTATCCATAATAAAGAAAGTCAAGCTGTAAGTCAAGATGGGTGTAAGATCAGAGTCAACACTGCGACAACGCTTTTTGGACATCTGAGGTTGTTCTGCAAACACCGTTTGTATGCAGCAGTAGAACATGCGGTCAATGAGCTGCAGCTTCTTTGGGCAAGTGTAGGTGAAATTGATGCCCATGAACGAACCGATTTCGATATTATCTATTACTTCATCTTCATTATCCAACAATTTCTCCCCATCTTCAGATTCGATAGGTATACTCCACTGTAAACAATATTTTATATCAAATATGCAAATATTATTTTTTCAATTATTGTTGATACTGCATACCATTGGAAAATCCGTATTCGCCCTACTCATAATTTCCAGAATTCGATCAATTTCGAAAGCAATGTGACCAATCAGAAATTGCCAAAGTCGCGATATCAGACGACCAAATGAGGCCGAACCCGGCACGAAAAGTTGAAATGCGAAGGAAACTGAAAAAAAAACTTTTTTTTAAAATCGAGATTTTAAAAAAATGAAAATATTTGAAAATTGTCAACGTACCAACACTGAGAGAAAGCAAGCCGATTAGTCGTCGTTTTGGTGCCTTTGCTAAGCTAGCCCCGAAATAAATTAGAGGAGCTATGAGATAATACTGCATTTCCACGCAAATCGACCACGCATGTTGAAGGACTGGATAGCTGATCACCTGGAAATATGGTTTATAGAACGGAATTGTCGCCAATTACAACCTAATTGCACATAGGTCGTAATGCATTACGCCAAATTCCGGTTTTCCGGTTGTATATTTGAGATTATATTATGCCAGTGCTAGAGTATGAGAAACGATACCACAGTATCTTAATTCAAGACACTATCATGACCAGCTGAATATCGAGCTGCAATCAATGGCGAGGATCTGTATTATATATGAATCTCTAATTAGTAGAAACCTGAAGTCGATCATCATGCCAACTGTCGTAGCCGTTGAAGACTCTGCATGTTCGCAGCCAGTGGCAGAGCCCATTTGAGATCAGAGGCAAATATCGCGATGTTCGAACGCACGGGCCTCAAACTCAAACTTGGGTAATTAAACCTTTATCTTGCGGAAAGGAACACGAATCAATGAACCGATAACAAGGAAGAAAGAAGAAGAAAAAGAAGAATAACTGTCCTTTCATGATTCCCTTCTTCTTATATGAGAGACATCGCGAGAGAATCACCTTTTCCGCGGCGGTAGAACTAAAATCATCCTATCCTGATATAAGCGTGGTGCAAGGTATTTCAAATGATGCTCTTTCAAACTGCGTTGTCAGAATTTTGATAACTGTCGTCATCTTCGAGATTCAGAAGGCCAAACTTGGGACACTCACTTTTTAGGGGTCAAATCGAGCCCACTTAAACGATCATAAATCCGTTTAAAATGACGATAGAAACTAGTTCTTTGCTCAGAAAGAAAGGTGAGAAGATTCTCTACAACTTTTATGTTGATCATCTCATGCCAGTGCGGGGTGGTCGGGTCGACCAAAAATGATCAAATTCAGGAAATCGGAAAAACCCCCTGAATAATTATGTGCGATTTGTAGACACTATATGTGAGTAGCTTGACCACAAATTTCATCCAAATTGAAAGATGTATAAAAAAAGGGCGTGACTTTCCGTCCGGCGACTTTAGAATGAGTCCCAGACCAAAGTACCCTCTAAGCTCCAACTGACAGCTATTAGCCTCAAATGGGTCCAAAATCATCCAAAACAAATTTTAAATAGTTTGCGACATCAATACAGTACTCCAATTCTGTCAAAATTACGATAGGACGTGAAAGTTGAAAATCGGTTTTCAGACCCTTAACGACTTAATAGCTTGGCCGGTATGTGCAAAACCACTTTGAAATAACATAGGAATGTCCCTCTAGGCTATTCATAGAAAGGTCACACCTAGAAATACGAAATTTCACCTGAGGGAACCGAGGAAAAGGGAAAAACTGTACTTTAGGTCAACATAGTGATAGCGGCCCGACTCATAGCTAGAAATGTAGAGCACGATGAGCTAAACATTTCATCTGTTGAAAGTGAGTCTCTATCTTTTCTTTGATGCGATCTACATTGCATAGAAGAAGCCCTGAAACGGGCTATAATCCCCCGAGAGCGCGCGCTCTAACCGTCTGTCGCTCTCGCCGCCTGACCTCCCTCTCCCTCCCCTCCCTTTATTGCACTCTCGCTCGCCTCCACCATCATTTTCTGCCAACTTTTAGAACATGTAGCTCGCTTCAACGTAAAGATAAAGACTCACTTTCAACAGATGAAATGTTTAGATCATCGTGCTCTACATTTCTAGCTATGAGTCGGGCCGCTAACACTATGTTGACCTAAAGTACAGTTTTTCCCTTTTCCTCGGTTCCCTCAGGTGAAATTTCGTATTTCTAGGTGTGTCCTTTCTATGAATAGCCTAGAGGGACATTCCTATGTTATTTCAAAGTGGTTTAGCACATACAGACAAAGCTCTTAAGTTATTAAGGGTCTGAAAACCGATTTTCAAATTTCATGTCCTATCGTAATTTTTACAGAATGGGAGTACTGTATTGATGCCGCAAACTATTCTAAATGTTGTTTTGGATGTTTTTGTATCCATTTGAAGCTAATAGCTGTCAGTTGGAGCTTAGAGGGTACTTTGGTCTGGGACTCATTCTGAAGTCGCCGGACGGAAAGTCACGCCCTTTTTTTATACATTTTTCAATTTGGCTGAAATTTGTGGTCAAGTTAGTCACATATAGTGTCTACAAATCGCACATAATTATTCAGGGGGGTTTTTCCGATTTCCAGAATTTGATCATTTTTGGTCGACCCGACCACCCCGCACTGGCATGAGATGATCAACATAAAAGTTGTAGAGAATCTTCTCACCTTTCTTTCTGAGCAAAGAACGAGTTTCTATCGTCATTTTAAACGGATTTATGATCGTTTAAGTGGGCTCGATTTGACCCCTAAAAAGTGAGTGTCCCAAGTTTGGCCTTCTGAATCTCGAAGATGACGACAGTTATCAAAATTCTGACAACGCAGTTTGAAAGAGCATCATTTGCAATACCTTGCATCACGCTTAGATCAGGATAATACGACGTTTGGTTCTACCGCCGCGGACCCCCCTGTAATGGGTGATTTTCTAGCGATTCCTCTCATATAGTGGAATCGCGCGGGGGCGATCTACAACTGCCATAAAGAGGCAGGAGGAAAGCGGCAGAAAAAATGGTCATAAAATAACAGAAATAGAAAGAGGAGCGGACGAGGAAAATATCGATTAGTCGTCAACGTGACGACACTCCGGGCCAGCAAAGTGGGTGGAAAATGAGGAAAAAAAAGTAGGTAGATGAGTCTAATGCAATCAATTCTTAACATATTGAATCTACTTGAGCATGGAAAATTTGAATGCAGGGATGTGCGACCGTGTCACCCTCCCGGCCGACGGAGATGAACGTTAGTAGGGAGTCGAGTCGAGTAGGCGTTCGTCAGCTGTCCTTGACCAAGAGAGGCGGGAAGCGAAGTGGCAGGCTCGAAGGACGAGGGGGGATTGTTGATCGTGGACGTTGAGTCTTGTGGCGAGTCCGTCGGCTCGGGTGGCGGTTTGGAGTTCTTGAGAATCTCGATTGGCGTTGAGACTGCTTCGATCTCGGCAGAGATCACCGGACCGAGTTCAGTATCGATGACAGTGTGGTCAGGGAATTGCACACTCCGTAGAAAAGGCGTGAAGAAGAATCTTCGGAGGGTGTCCTGACCGAGTAAAATCTTCGGTCGTAATCGGCGAGAAACGATGGCGCCGTTCTTCTCCTTAGCCCAGTCGACTGTAGGGCATGGACAGACAGATGATCGAAGGTCGATCTTCTCCTGTTGACCGTTAGGTAGACGAATGAGGACCGGATGAGCGGTAGTTGGGAAAACCAGTGGTTCAGTGTTCTCGAAGACGGCGATCGATCTCAGGCGTTTTTCCGATGTCGGGAGGGCGAGATCGGAGACAAGATCCTTGGAGACGTAAGACGCGTTGCTTCCAGTATCGAAGACGAGTGTGACGGAAATCTCGCGTTCAGGTCGATCGGGAGAGGCGACGTCGATGTCGAGACAGAGGAGTGTAGACTGCTTCTCGTCTACAGTGGGGGACGAGCTGATCAGAAGAGTGGTGTCGCGAGACTCTTCGTTGCCGTGAAGATCTTCTGAGTAGAGGAGGTTGCAGAGATCTCTTGCAGGATGAGCGTCGTGGACTGAGCGAGCGTGACGTGTAGTGGTATTCCGGAGGGAAGGGACGGGAGTGGTGCATAGAGTTGTGTGATGGTTTTGGCGGCACTTCCAGCATCTCCTTTGATCGGGGCAAGCATCAATGTGATGGGAGGAAGAGAGGCAGTTAAGGCACAATCCTCTCCGAATGACGGCGTCCTTCTTCTCAAGTGGAGATGAGAAGTGTGAGCAGTTCTTCGTGAGATGGAAGCCATCACAAATCCGGCAACCGATGGATCGTTCCTGATGGTGAATAATCTCTTCACGTGCTTCGGTATGGGAATTCGGCGGGGGAGATGAAGGAGGAGGAGTAGTCGTTGATCGATGCACAGGTGATGAGTTGGTCAGTGTGAGCAGTCTCTCGATGCGATCGTCATCTACGGCGTCTCTCATGATCCCGAGAACGGTGAAGACTCCCACGGACTTGAGCTGAGCCTCCTTCATGATACGGGTCTGTAGGTAGATCGGCAGCTTGGTGATCATAATATTCACCAGGAAGTCGGGGCTGTCGATGTCTCCTTCCGGGCATAGCTGATGCACGAGGGTGGTGAACTCCGTGTAGATGCGACGGATCTGTCTCCCATCTAGATCACAGTTGTTCACTGATTGGAGTCGAGCCATGAGAGCGTGACGGATGAGTGTGGGTCGATCATACTCCGCTTGCAGTACGGACATTGCAGTGTCGAACTTTTGATCGAGTTGAGCCAATCCAGCGATCAGCTGCAGCGGTTCTCCCGATAGACAGGACTTCAGTAGTGCCAATTTATGACATCCTGGGAGTGCAGCGTCTCCAAGGAGAGCGGTGAACTCCGCTTTGAACGGTGGCCATTTGATGATGTCGCCGTCGAAAGAGGGTAGTTGAGCTCTTCCGATGAGGGTCGACTGCAGGAAAAGGGATGGCGTCAGCGTAGGAGCCGGAATAGAGGGAGCAATGGTGGGAGGTGGAATGTATCCCGGATACTGCTTGGTGTGAGCAGCTTGGAGACTGGAGTGCGGCTTGGTGTAATATGAGTCGGTAAGGCTGGCTCGAGTGGACGAGCGGGAGGAGTGAAGAGAAGGCGCCTCTTTGTTACCAGTCTCTGCGGGAGCGCTAACTGCTTCACCGATGGATTGAGGCGTGGCTTTGCAGGCGTTCTCAAAAAGTCCGTGTAGATACCATACTCTCTCAACCCTCCCATGTGTCTTCCAGGGTTCCGCAAGGCAGTGTTTTAGGTCCACTACTATTCCTTATTTTTATAAACGATATTGTCGATTCCTTCCCAGTAGATTCCTACTTATTTGCCGATGACCTTAAGCTTATGTTCTCTTTCCGCCATCAATCTCCCCCCTCTCATGCCCCTCTCCAATCTGCCCTAGATGCACTTTCCAGTTGGTGCGCTACTTGGCAAATGTCAGTTAACCCAACTAAGTCTCACATTCTTCATATCGGGAAGAGAAATCCCAAAATTAAATATTATTTCAATTCCGTTCTAATTTCTCCCATCTATTGTGTTAGGGATCTTGGTATTCTCATATCAAGTAATCTATCCTTCCGCCCTCATATTGTAGACATTGTTAAAAAAGCTTCCAAGCGCCTAAATTTTCTTTTCATTGCAATTAAGTCCGCCAATCCCTCAGTTCTTCTTCATGCGTACAAAGTTTATGTACGCTCAATTTTAGAGTATGGTGCTATTGTATATTACTCTTACACTCTCAAGGATCGTAAACTCCTTGAGAGAGTGCAATATAATTTCATACGTAGGCTTCATTTTCGTTGTAAAATGCCATTTAGCTGTTACACTTCGTCCTGCAAGAAGTTCGAACTAGAACCTCTTGACTATCGTAGAACTATATTCTCGTATAAATTCATACATTCTCTTTTCTCCCCACAATCAACAGTTACCCCTTCATTTCTATTCAATAATAGACTATCTCGTACCAGAGGAGCATTTCGTAAAATGTATCCCCATTTCCGAGCTTGTGATAATTATTCCAAAAACTTCATCTCACATCGCACTCATTCCGTTATTAATTCTTTGCCAAGTGATATATTTGCTAAATCATCTGTATTATTCGCAAAGCATATTTCCTCGGTTATTCCTGTGTCTTATCTTCAATAATGTCCAATTGACATCTAGCCTACTCGATTCTCGGGTCGTCGAATGCGGCGGCTACTCTACATTTATCAATTCGACAATAACCAGTCTACCTACCAGCTCCGAGCTGCTGTTTTTTCTGTTATTATTGTACTCGCGCATTTTAACTATGTGCGATAAAGATATATATACTTTAACAGTGGATGCCTGCGCTGCGACCGCCGTGGTAGACGCATGTTGAGCAGCTGCCGCTGGAGCAGTTGCGAGAATCGGTGGGGAGATCCGAGTACTACTTGTTGTGGATGCGCCGTCCGAAGGAAGGGGAATTTCGAGAACCCGGCCGGTAGCCTCCTGGACAAGGGCGGAGAGTGACTTATCTGCATGAGCGAGGGATCGCTTTGCTTCCGATATGACCTCCTTGTAGTCACCAATCTTGTCGACGTATTGGGAATGGGCTTGCTTCTCGGTGGGGTTCATCAGCATCAGGGTGCTCCATTCATCGTATGCGCTCTCGATCCTCCTGTAGTACTGGATAACATCGCGGCGAGCTTCGTATAGGTAAGTGATGTCGATGCATAGGGTATCGTCGTCGTGGGTGATGGGGTCGTCGGAGGAATTGTACTCCTGTAGGAAGGAGTTGAGGAGATCCACTCGACGGATGAGTGTTCTCATGTCAGATCCGATCCTCGTGCGGAGTGAGCGAGACATCGTAGAGTGTCTTCGGGCGTTTCTTGGCGGTGTACCCAAGAGACGGAGCCAGTCCTCGCTCTTTTCTCAGTAATCCGCAAAGGAAAACGATACTAAGAGGGGTCAGTCTACCGTCGGGTCGTTGAGGCGATGGAGTCGTCGAGCAATCACCTTGCACTCGTGCTGTCGTAGCAGAATGCGAATACCGGTCGGTGTAGAGGGGAAGGAAGGGACGAGGAGAGGGAGGGCTGCAGTCGTCGTCACTGACTGCACGGCTGGGCTGCAGACGTAGGTGTCGTTCAGAAATACGTGGTCGCCATTTAGTGGAACTCGACTCTCAGTTACCTCAAACGAAGGCGAAATCGGTGGAACGGAAGAGGAGGAGTACGGCGATCTGTAATTTGAATGTCCCTGACAAACATTCATGATAAATATTTGATTCATTGATCTTAAATGAGCATCGATTGTCTAATTTTTCTGGTTGAACTCAAAAGTAAATTTAAGCGCCAATCGAAAAACAGGAAAAAAGTGCTGATTTGCTTCCTTATCATCGAAGCAAACGTACTGTCACAGAAAGTAGCATAAGCGCGTAGAGGGGAACGAGTCTTCTCAATCGATTGCCGTAGAATCGGCCGAGTGCTTTACAAGTGAGCTTGGACTCCCGCGAGAGAATTGACGCGATTAAGTACCCGGAAAGCACGAAATATCTGAACAAATATGTTGATGCCATGAAAAACTAGTCCAGGAGTTTTCCAAAAACATCCAGCTTTTGAAAATACGGATTATGAGGCGGACTAACTGCTGTAGCCAACTTGACTAAATGCTGGATCAACTGGGAGCCGAAATAATCAAAAAAATCCAAATATTTATAATAATAATAATAATATATTTATCGCTCGTGGGGGGATTCAAGTAAGGAGTAGTAAGAATTATACAAGTAAAATAGTCATCACATGACGATATTACGATGCCGAATGAACGACAAAGGAAACTCATTTCCCTGTGCACCTTGATTTATTTTCGCATCATGAATGCATTTCAGAATAAGGTCTTCCTGTTTGTTTTTTTTAAAATCTAATCTCTGAATGAAAATCATAAACTGACACATCCACTCCGAGAATTCCATTGACGAAATGCCGTGGTGCCAGGGCAAATAAGAAAACACATATGGCAGAGAGCGCCTTTAGGCCCTAAATATGTGAACAGATGCTATGATAGGGGAAATAAGGCAAATAATATTTTTAGAAACGCACCTGAATGTCAGTCCGTTTCTGCGTCGTAGTACGAATCATTGTTCAGAGAAGGAAGACATTACGGACACAATAATTAAGGGGATGAAAGTGTTGTGAGAGGTGATTCTATCATAGCGTCGTTTAGTGTTGCCGGCATTCGCCCTCCTCATTTTAAGTGCACTCTCACCGGTCAGATAGTGCGAGAGAGCCTGTAAAAGGAGGAGAGCCCGTCGGTTTTACTGTCAATTTCAACTCTTTTTTTAGGATATTGTACATCCAATTATAATCTCGTTATGATCGTTGAATAAAAATATTATACCAACTTGCACTCCAAATTCTCGATATTACTCACTATACTGCCGCTTTTATCGTGAACACATACCAAGCCATTGGATGGATACAATATTTTGTACACTATACGGTTGTTCAATTGGACTCCATCTGTTCTTTGGGCTACAATATATCATAAATCCTAATACCCACTCATTATACACTCTCCGAGTGGCATATGATGTTAGCATCATTGTGGTATCTCGGCAGACTTAAAAACATATATTGAGCTCTCTACTATCCCCGAAATCCACAGAGCAATTTATCAAAAATGTAAGTTCTTGGAATTGTATCCTACGAAACTTTTCAAAGCTCAAAGATTCCCTCGGCGCATTTCCTTGTCAGTGCTATAGACACAACAACCGTGTATTCCATGCGCCATTATTTTCAGTTTTTTTTACATTGTCTTGACAAGGGCTGAACAGGTGAAGTCCACGAGAACAACCGTATGGCTACCGTTAGAGTGCGAATTCCGACTAATCGCCTTTTTCTTCGACACACTCTATCGAGGGTTGTCCCATTGAGAGAGCAACTGAGATCTCAACATGATTTTGTATCTTATTCTCGCGAGAACACACATTCCTTTCGAGATCTCATACCTTTATCATAAATCCCTTACATTCGCGACCTGATCTTTCCTCGACTGGTCCAGATAGTGTCTGAGATGAAATGCCTATTACATACATCAAGCCATTGCGAGCGTATGCCCATGCAAACGATTGTATTCGTCCAATAGTTTGCGATGCTTACACAAGAAATGCGGCAGCTGCTGCATAATAGCCAGGGGAATTTGACGTATCTTGCTTGCTAGTTCCTTAATGATCCCATAGTATTTTTTAGATAACCTAGATGTTTGATTCTCTTGCTTGTTGAGTCAACTCATACCTCATTCAATGCATTGCAAAGCAAACTGCGAAAATACAAATACCTTAATGACTCGTTTTCAGTTCTTGATTTATCCCAATGAACACAACAGAGCTGGGCGAGAGTTACAATATTCAATATTCCTAGCACATCTCATATTTGGTATGGACCCTTTTTGACTTTTTTAATAAGTGTTGTTTACATTTGCATAAATTTAAATTCAAGAACTTTAATTTAGGTCCAGCTCTTCTCGTATTCAACGCGTTTGTTTGCATGCTGATTGTTTTGGACATCGACACGCAAGGAAAAGTGTACCGGAAATATCTGTTCTCACTCCAGGTTTGTGTTCATTTGTGGATTTATGACATATATTGCATTTATTTAGTTTTTCGCTACTTCTACTGATGCATATATGAGTGCAATTACTCCTATAATGCAATTTAACTGTCGATTGATATACCACGTATCGAATATCGGAAGGGTGTTTGGCACCGAAACGTGCATAGTGGGTATATATCACGCCTAGTACGAATTATGATCCATTACAGATGATTTATTCTTTTCTCTTCTTCGGGGTTATTTTCGCATATTTCATGTGTGTCTACTATCGTAGGAACGTGAGTATTTATCTGCCTGGGCACCATATATAGAATAATAATTGACCCGGGTCGTTCCAGATCCTACTTAACAATAACAGACTTTTCTGCTTTCACGGGTGGAAATATAGTTTGTTTATTGCCATGCTTGTTCTATTAATGTTCATCGTTCTCATAGCAGCATATTTCGTCGTTGAAAGCTTACGAACACCTATAACAGTTTGTTCCCTTAAACCGTTCAAATGTAGACATACATTATTTCAGGAGATACCTTCGACTATTGAATGGGTAAAGCGGAAGATTTCGTTCCTTGTTATTAGCTCCAGCCGATTGAACTATCCTGCTCTGCTATGTAAGGCATCGTTCAGAAAATATATGACTTGAGTCGAATTTCAGTTGCAATTGGATCTGCTTTTGCTTGCGGGACCATCATATTGATGATGGTGTACCAGCTAATTCGCGAAGTCAACAACGGTATGGTGATGGCAAGCGTGGCCACCAAGAGGTGAGCAATTGCGAATGTACTGCACATTTTGCATGGGTTAACCACGTGATGGGATTACACAAATAATCATTTCAAGCCCTGTAAAATGTAGTATTAAGTGAGCTGTGCGATGGTTTAATAAACAAAATCTGATTTAACGAAATTATTTCCAGATATCACACGCGCGTTGTCTTCTCCTTAATAATGCAGGTACTCCGAAATCCACTGAACACATAACCAAACATACTTCCAAGGGTTGCATTCCGAGTGTTTTCTTTGTCGTCCCCTTGTACTACCTGCTTGGCCTACTAATGAACTCTTTCATCATCGGATTGGAAGAAGCGGCGAATAACCGATTCGGTAAGCACGCTTATTCGTAAGCAGCGAGTCTCTATTCTCTCTTGATTTCGCCCCGAATCGTAGAATGATCGTCACTTATTATAGTACTGACAATCGCCTTTTATGGTTCCATCTTCAGCATCAACTTTATCTGTTCTTTGCCCAAGCGTGATGTCGCTGCACGGATTCGCCCATTCCATTACGATTATCACTTGCAATCCGAGCTTACGAAGAACGATTTCAAGGATGATGAGCAGGAAGAAAATAGCGCCAATTGATCACATATATTGCAACGGAGTTTCATCCGCTCTGAATGTTGTTGAACGTACTCGTAGATGAGTGGTTGCATACAAAAAAATGTTATATGAACAATGGGTCTATCTTGCCTTATAAACGTCCATAATTTGTCTTCGAAGGCGCCAGCCTCAATTACAAAGTGTCACCGTGCCACTCCAATGGCAAATACAGGCCCGGATGCTGAATGGCTGGTATTGACTGCTGTGAGACGGTACTGAGTACATCAGAGTCAATATAGTTTTTTTTTCAAAGTACGAATATTGATTATTGTGCACCATTTGGTGTCTGAGAAGGGGGCCTAAGCGCAGTAAAACGGTCAGTAATGCCAATAAGAGTCAATACGTGCGAAAAGTGTGCTCAGATCGGAAGAACATCGCACTATCCTTCTTATCAATTGCACATCATCTAGCGATGAGAAATCCACATATTCTCATTGATTTGCTTGCTCTCTCACACTATCAGCCCGGCCGAGAGTGAGTGGGGTGAGTTGGCAATGATGAGAGCGAGCATTTGGCACCTCTCAAATATCAACGGAATCATCCAGCCGTAGAACCATCCTGCTTGACCTGCCGTGCAACATGGGGTCGGGTGTTATCGTGTTGATAGTACACTTTCTTGCCGTTCAGGGCAGATTGTGCGAATTTCTTCTTGAGATTCCGTAGTTGTTTAGTGTAGACATATCCAGTAATTATCCGCTTCTCGGGTAGGAGCTCCCAGTAAATCGGGCCATCCACTCCCCACCAGGCAGAGAGCAAGATTTTCATAGGGTGAAAGTCAGGCTTTGCGACGTCCTGTGGGGTCTCATTGGCATCCACCCACTCTGCCCTCCTATGGTGATTCTCATAGCAGACCCACTTCTCGACCCCTGTTATGAGACGGTCCAACCATCAATCTCCAGCGTGATGAGTGAGTAGAGAAAGGGAATCGTCGACACGGTGGTTAAACTGGTCTTGGGTCAATTTGTGGGGTATGAAACGGCCTAGCTTCTTCTTCTTGCCAATGGAGACCAATCATTTTACGATGGTGCTTTGCGATACCCCAAGTGTGGCTGCCATGTCGCGGGTATTTGGAAAGGATCCAATTCCACTACGATCCGTAGCGCATCCAAATCCAGCTCGGGTGGCCTCCCAGACCGGTCATGATCATCCATGGAAAAGTCCCCCTTCTCGAAGAGTTGGTACCAATTGCGCATGGTCTGGTAGTGAGTGGCATATGAATCGTACACTTCAGCCAACTGACGTTCCTATTCCTTCATCGTAGTGTGAGAGAGGAATACGAATAACAGAACGTTGCGGATGTGCAAGGCCGTGGGAACAAACATCGTGGTCTTACTAGTGGCAGAATGAAAGGCGTGGAATGGGGAGTTGTTGACCACATAGTCTCTTTGTCATGTGTTATTCACTAGAGGCGAGGGAACACCAAAGGTCTCGTGCACTGAGCAGTGATCGAGCAAAACAGTTTATAAAGACTTTCTGTTCAACCTAATATTAGAGTTCGTAATTCGGGTCATCGTCTCTTCATCTCACACACTCTCTCGACCGGTCTAATGGCGAGAGAGTGTGTAGAACGAAGAGACCGTGGTTTCATTTTTCGATGCGCGATCATTCGTACTCCCGAGTGCCTTCCTCCGACAACCACCCCAATTGCGAGGTGGATATTAGAACACAAACATATGTTAAGAGGACAAAGATATGGAAGTGAGTTTCGTCCAAAAATATTTGGATAAATTTCGTATTCTGTTTATTCTGTTTCATTACAAATGCATTCTCGAGATGTGATGTCAAAATGTATCTACGTTTCAGAATGTTTACTATTTGCGTTCTCGTCCTCGGAATACTTTTACTTTTCGCTACAAGATTCGTCATACTTACTAGTGTATCTCCTCATCAAGTGATAGTGGCAAGTATCGGTGATTATGAGTTTGAGTAATCGTTTCTGATTCAAATCTGGTCATTCGAAGTATCAACACTTACCGTATCATTTTCGATAACTTATTTTCGATATGATCAATAACTGCAGTTGCATCTCAATTTCAGTGAGATTCTCAGAGAAGCTATGCGGAGAAGCTATGCAACACTAGCACTACTGGAATGGGAGAATACGATCTGTTAGAATGCAACATTAACAATTTCCCAATGGATATTTTTAGGTCGAATTCGAGCTTACCACCAGGAGGTTTCAATATTTCGGTACCCAAATTGGCAATATTTGATTTGTATTGTAGGATTGCAAAATTACACAGGACACAATAAGTCGGGCAAAATTTACTTGTAAAAAATACTTCAGAAAACGACCCGAAGTGTCGCACGTAGACTGCGCTCGACTGCTGAAAGCTGATACGGATTACGTAAAAGTATATCTATGTTATCGTTGATTGTTTAACAATTGTATCACAAATTAAGTCATGTGTCAAGATCGAAAAAAATCGTTTACTTATTCACAGGAAATAACGAAAAATCGTCCGAAACTTCGGGAGAAATGGACGCTGGATATGTCTTGCGAGGCAATCAAGGTTCGCACGTAAAAAATGCGCCGCACTTGTAAACAATCGTTTGTAAAAAAATGTTTTCTTATTCAATACATATCACACTAGCCCATTGTCCCCCCAATCACTCGTTTCGAACTATACACGTTTCGGTGCCAAACACTTGTCCGATACTCGATACGTGGTATATCAATCGACAGTTGAACTGCATTATCGGAGTAATTGCACTCATGTATGCATCAGTATAAGTAGCGAAAAACTGAAATAAATGAAGAATGCCATAAATCCACATTAAATGAACACCAACCTGAAGTGAGAACAGATATTTCCGGTACTCTTTTCCTTGCGTGTCGATGTCCAAGACAATCAACATGCAAACAAACACATTGAAGACGAGAAGAACTGGACCTATATAAAGT
This sequence comes from Pristionchus mayeri, assembly GCA_036245805.1. Lineage (NCBI taxonomy): Eukaryota > Metazoa > Nematoda > Chromadorea > Rhabditida > Neodiplogasteridae > Pristionchus > Pristionchus mayeri. The sequence continues at coordinate 9,375,633 of BTRK01000002.1, forward strand.
TTGAGAATAAATGGTACAAAAAGTAGGGAGCCTACCGAATATGAGATGTGCTAGGAATATTGAATATTGTAACTCTCGCCCAGCTCTGCTGTGTTCATTGGGATAAATCAAGAACTGAAAACGAGTCGTTAAAGTATTTATATTTTCTCAGTTTCCTTTGCAAAGCATTGCAATGAGGTATGAGTTGACTCAACAAGCAAGAGAATCAAACATCTAGGTTATCTAACAAATACTATGTGATCATTAAGGAACTAGCAAGCAAGATACGTCAAATTCCCCACGGCTATTATGCAGCAGCCGCCGCATTTCTTGCGTAAACATCGCAAACTATTGGACGAATACAATCGTTTGCACGGGCATACGCTCACAATGGCTTGATGTATGTAAGTCTTTTCATTTCAGACACTATCTGGACCAGTCGAGGGTTTAAGAGACCCGCTCGGTAAGACTCGACCATATCGTCCACCCCGCGAACTTGTTCCTCTAGCAACGGGAACCGTAGGCCCATACTGTGGTGGGAGGAGTGTCTTGGGCCCGTATTATGAAATTCGTCCCTTATTATATGCTATGGCCTTTGCGCAGACATATAGTCGAAAAGAGAGGGGCAATTAACGAAAAATCATATTTTCTTAACAGTACAGAATTGACTCAAAAGTCAAATTGTGTTTCACTCGTCATGTCCTGAATATGTTAAAAACTTATTCGGAGTCAATTCCGATTGATTCGAATATCACCGTTCCGATCAAAAATTTCAGTTTTTTGAGCTGATTTTTCGGCTAGTGCGTCCAATCCCTTAGCTTTTCCGTGGATAGTGTTGCCTGATGATGCTTACATTTATCCCCGGTATAGCCATACTTCGGGACGATTCCGCTTTTTCAGGAAAAAATTATGAATGTAAATTTGTTAACCACCATGGACATAAAAATTAGCGTATTCACCATCCTTCAGGGATTATGATCAAGCACAGTCATATTTTTATTGTTCTATCATAATGGTAAGATATGGCACCAAGAAAAGTGGAGATTGGCCTATTTCTGAAAATTAGGTTTTCGAACGATCGATTTCTACCAAGTTCGAGCGCAGTTTACTTTTAATTTACAACTTGAATCCCGCCATTTCAGTGGGCATATTTCAGTCGACCAACACGTTTGTCGGAATTTGCTATAGAGGGGCTCACTACTGTTTCCGAAATTTGAGATTTGTTGGCCTGAAAATGCAACATCGTGACATGTAAATAACTACGACGTTGAATTCTGGAGAAAGTTCCATTAAATTGCAACAATGGCCGTTAGCATACAAACTTTTTAGACCTGACCACTCTGTCCATAATGATACAATCAGAAAATATAATGATTAATAAACTTATGTTTTCGATTTGTCCGAGAATTTCAATTTTTTTTGAAGAGCGTAAAGTTCTGTGACAGACACATTTTTGATTGGTCTTAACTTATGTGATTGAAAATTGCATACAGTTGATCGATTTTACCTGTTGTCTTGAGAATTATTCCATTTTGTAATTTTCTCTTTCCTTTGACACATCAAGTTTGAGCGAAAATAACTGATGTTAAATACTTTGCAAAACACATTTGACGGCAATATTGTACATATTATGAGTTCTACTGTTAATATATCTCACAGTTTTAGGAAACTTATTTGAACCTGGGAAGTGTAATGCCCACAAATTTGGGACATTTCAAGATTCGAAAATCTGATTTTTTTTCCTAAAGTAGTTCCATCAACGAAATTTTACTATATTTTGACTCATTCAACTTGAAAACATTGTAAAACTTAATATAATAGATCATTCAGAGTCTTTATATCATGTTTTGTATTGTCGACCATCGCGATGTTGCATTTTCAGGCCAAAAAATCTCAAATTTCGGAAACAGTGGTGAGCCCCTCAATAGCCAATTCCGACAAAAGTGTTGGTCGACTGAAACATGCACATTGAAATGGCGGAATTCAGGTTGTAAATTAAAAGTAAACTGCGCTCGAACTTGGTAGCAATCGATCGTTCGGAAACCTAATTTTCAGAAATAGGCCAATCTCCACTTTTCTTGATGCCATATTTTACCATTATGATAGAACAATAAAAATATGACTGTGCTTGATCATAATCCCTGAAGGATGGTGAATACGCTAATTTTTTATGTCCATGTTGGTAACCAATTAATATTGATAATTTTTTACTGAAAAAGCGGAATCGTCCCGAAGTATGGCTATACCGGGGATAAATACAACCATCATCAGGCAACACTATCCATGGAAAAGCTAAGGGATTGGACTCACTAGCCGAAGAATCAGCTAATACAACAGAAATTTTTGATCGGAACGGTGATATTCGAATCGATCGAAATTCACTCCGAATACGTTTTTAACATATTCAGGACACGACGAGTGAAGCACAATTTGACTTTTGAGTCAACTCTGTACAGTTAAGAAAATATGATTTTTCGTTAATTTCCCCTCTTTGTTCGATTATATGTCTGCGTAAAGGCCATAGCATATAATAAGGGACGAATTTCATAATACGGGCCCAAGACACTCCTCCCGATTCTTACCGAGCGGGTCTGTTAAAAAGGCCAGAGCGACGAATGGAATGGATCAATGCGAATCCATTGAGAAATGAGATATGGGCCATTGTTCTCGCGAGAAGAAGATAAAAATCCTTGTGAGATCTCAGTTGCTCTCTCATTGGGACAACCCTCGATAAAGTGTGTGGAAGAAAGATGCAGTCGGAATTACTCGGAATTCACACTCTAACGGTAGCCATACGGTTGTTCTCGTGGACTTCACCTGTTCAGCCCTTGTCAAGACAATTAAAAATAAACTGAAAATAATGGCGTATGGAATGCACGGTTGTTGTGTCTATAGCACTGACAAGGAAATGCGCCGAGGGAATCTTTGAGTTTTGGAAAGTTTCGTAGGATCCAATTCAAAGAACTTACATTTTTGATAAATTGCTCTGTGGATTTCGGGGATAGTAGAGAGCTCAATATCTTTTTTTTTAAAGATACTCTGTGTCGTTTCGGAGGAGTCGTGCACAGTCTACATGAGCGACTTCGGGTCGTTTTCTGAACTTTGCGCGGGCCTTTGTTTGCCGACTAATTGTTGAGACAACTATCGAGCGTTCAAGCTTCACGACAACCTCTCGGTCTGCAAAAATAATAGGCGATCATGGTTAAGGCAGAATGGGTACTTTAACTGTGAAAGCAACTTGTACATTGGATGTTCAAAAGATTACCCTGCATCATCAGTCCCAGAAGGAGAAGCATGATAAAAACAACGAGTACACAAACAATGATGAATCTGAGAGAGAATTTAAAACGAAACATAGTTCAAATGTATGTTTTCCTTTTTTCGTATGCAGTTAATGCGATGTTAAACATACTTTAACAATCCCGTTCCAAAATTTTGTGCATCTTCATTAATGTTTGTCGTCAGAAGGGAGTATGATGATCGTTCCATCAGATGACAATTGGAATGAAAATTGGATAAATTCGAATTAGATGAATAACACTGTTAAATGTTAAATAATGTAGAACATAAATGTGCACTGATGTTTAGAAGAATTTGCATATACTACATCAACAATTCCCCATTGATTTGGAATCATCGCGTTTATCATCTGGGAATGTGCGTATTCGTGAACAAAATCAAGTGCATTCAACGGCATTCAAGCATCCCCGTTCATCCAGTTCCAATATTTTTCAAATAAAAATATCATAACGATGATACGATTAATAAAAACAGAAGGATTTTGGGTTTAAACTGCATTCGCAATTGGCATTTTCGGTGCAAGCTGCTTCACAAGAATAGTGCATTCCAAAGTGCAGGCAGAAAGGCTTTTCAATGGTATTTTAAGAAAAAGTGTAGCTGTACGTAGTGTCACGAAAAACGGTTGAAGATATGTTATCGTTTTATTACGACATGACGACTCATCACACTTAACACGTTCTCTTTGGAATTTCATGGGGGCATATACCATGCCAGATTCTTCCAAGCCAGTCAACCATGATTTGAACAATATTTTTATTAATCGCTCATGCATGCCACACCGATCTTGATGAACTTACGAGTCTTGAATAGCAATTGTGTGGCTATGAATTGAAAATTTTTAATATACCAACCGCCGAAGGAAGACAATAGGCATCACATGATACCCGCATTGAATCACTCACTCCCACTATTTTCCCCAAGATACTACTCCTTTTTCCGCTTGAGTTATTCGTGTACTCCCCATTCATTCATCTCCCATTTCGAGGGGGGGTGACAATTGGTAAAACGACAACTGGTAAACTCGTCGCCGTTCACTTGCAATTTGGCGCAGCGACTTGGGAGTTGTTTCATTGTAATCTGTGTGCGATCCCATACATTTGCATATATTAGTCTTTTTAAAAGGCGATCATGAGTTCATGGACGTGCACATTCCATGAACCCCGGGTCGTTGATTTGGAGTAAAACTCATGATCGCCTTTTAGCAAGACTTACATATGCAAATGTAGGGGAGCGCATACTGGTTACAATGAAACAACACCCAAGTCGCTACGAAAAATTGCAAAAGAGCGGTGCCGAGTTTACCAGTTGTCGTTTTACCAATTGTCACCCCCCCCATTTCGAGATACTGCAGTCTCCTGGCCTCGTCATTATTTCATAATGATCATTAACATCATTTACTTGTCCCATAGTTTATATCTGTTCTCCCCTACGTTCGTGTACTTACAACGTCTCACACATCCCATTTCCAGATAGGTAACTCTTCCCTTCATCATGCTCAACAACATCATCTACGCTTCATATGGTGTTCCCTGTGTTGTTCTCTACGTCCTCACAGTGGCCGCTATCATTCCGATTAGAAAGCAACTCAGTCCCAGTTTCGTCGCCATTTACATTTGGAATGGGGTAATTGTAAGTATACTGATACGTTTTATTAATGAGAAGTGCTCGGGGTTGAACAATTCATTTGAATTTTCAGAATCTTCTGACTTATCTCAACTCGTGGATAGCAGGTTCCCGACTCATTAATGAGAAGTGGTTTGCACCCTACTATCACTTTGCCATTCAGTCCGGAATAATCGCGTTAGCCAATGCTCGCAATTCCATTTGTCTTAAAGGGATCCGGGAGCCCCAAAGTTTATATTTTTAAATTATTTGGTTTCTTTCTATTGAAATCAACTATTGAAAACATATTATTTCGAAAAATAAAATAAAAATTTAAAAAATATATGAGTGGAGAAAATTCGCAATGAAAATAATTCAAAAATTTGAACGGTAGCGTGAGCCTTGGTGAAGTTTCCCACCATTTTTGCAATTTACCGGCTTTGAATTTACCGGTTCCCCTAGCGACCGCGACAGGGCTCCGCATTTATCGGCGTTTTCCACTTGTTTTTACGTTGTTTCTTTTCAAAACTGGTTATATTCCGTTTCAGAATGGCCCAATTCACTTTGCTCACCATGAATTTAGGCAGGAATACACCTTTTTTTAGCTAATGGTACCAAATTTGCTAGCTGTTTTTTTTCGAGTTGCTATTGTTTCGCTAGACTTGCGAGCAACTTGTAATATAAATATTGCTGACTCAACCCGCTTCTCATTCACTAATCGCGTGTTCATCTAATTCGGCTTGGCTTGATATGAGCGTGGAAATGCCGACTTCAGTTCTTATATGCGGTGTTCGTTCGCTCTACCGTGTAGGAAGGCGTGTTGACTAGTTGTTCCCGACTTTTCCCACCATCCTCGCGATTGTAATACTTTTCTTCGATAATGTCGATACTACATAATAGTTTTGCCTCCTTTGTGTTGTCTTTTATTGTCGAGCCTCACCATTCATTCGCTCCGTTTCAGCGGTTCGCTGCCGGTCCATCCGTCGTCGGCGGAGGATAACGTGCAACACGGAGAGTAATCGTCAAGGAATAGTGCGTTTTCCACGATTGTTTTGTTGTTTTTTATTAATATTTTTTATTTAACCGTTCCAGCCATGCCGTCCTTCCGCTGACCGTAGAGGAGTGACCGTAGAGGAGAAGCGAGCAAGGCCGAAACTGGCTGCGGGGAAGGTGTGTTTTCCACTTCGTCTGTTAGGGCCAAATGAAAAAATGTGGCCAGATTTTATGTTGCCGACCGCTTACAAAAATACAGAAACTCGCTCGCTTTTCCCGAGTTCCAGACCTAATAATTCTGCCACGTTTACCATAGACGCAATTCTCGCGCTCACGCCATGTAATTACGCGTCTGCCTTGCATGTTTCTGTTTCTCACCCCACCAGTCATGAGCTGCTACCCTCTACTTATCGATCCCGTTTTGTAGGTGCTCAAAAATGAGTTATCCACGCGCTCTTCAACGGCTCGTACGACCGCGGCCAGTACACGCACAAGATCCACCACCTCCAGAAGGTGAGTGCTAATTATCCGTTAATTAGTGCATATTTAATCGATAAATCAATATTTTTATATTGTTTAGGTCCCGACGCTGACCCTCAAGATCGCGCCCAAGGGACCGCTGGCGATCCACGAGGAGGCCTGGAACTCCTACCACTACTGCTGAGCGGTGCTGACGAATCCCGACTACATGAAGTACAACTTCTTCGTCAAGGTCGAGACCATCCATCTGCCCGACCGAGGAACGGCCGAGAAAGTGAGTGAGAATTTGAAGAAACTAGACTGCGTTACTAGAGTGCTGCTTCGGGAGTACTCTCACGAGCCACACTATACTTGCACGTGTATTATTCAACTTGCTTGTCGTTTCATTATTGGTCAACATTTAAAATTATATGTAATTATTTAAAATACAGGCGCACAACCTCTCGAAGGAGGAACTGGTGAAGCGGGAGGGCGCCCACATCGGCGTCGCCAACGGCAAGGAGTTCCTGGCGGCGACCAATGTCAAGCAGGAGACGCCCCCCTCCCTCTAGGTTTGTTGGGCTACGCCCATTGAAATGAGTAGTATGAAAACTGAGTTGTTCCTTGCATTGGGCAATCAGAAATGCTTGCATGTTTTGCGTTGCATACACTGATATATATTAGCTTCTCCTTATTAGCATCTTTTTTACACTAGTGTTGGCAAGGCACGCTAATACGAAATCGCGAATTTGATATTTATTATAGTTAAATCATCATGTTTCCGTTTGGTTGCGAGATCTTTGAACCGCTCACAGTCTATATTTACAGGTCCACCATGATGGCGCAAATCTCCGCCCCGAACGTGAACTAAGTTCAAAATTGATTCTCTGGTCTTAATGAAGATCGTCAAGCATGTAGACAGCGAACTGTACGCTGGCATGAGTGAAGTATGTCGAGCCTGAATTTCTCCATTTATTCGTGTTGTTAAGGTTGCTGGTGAGGCTTGCCAGGGACTACTCACTGGTCTCGTCGCTGTCGAGGATGATCGTCTCGAGATTACCAGCTGCTCTCCAGTAAGATCGTTTCAATGTTTTCGTTGTTCGTTTTCCTAATTTGTTATTTCTTCATTTTCCCACAATCTCTTTTGTTTTAGACCGCTCGTGCTGAGCCGATGCTCGATTCTGGGGAAGTGCGAACCAAGCAAATCAGCAATATGAAGAGATGAAGCAGGCGGAGATGATCGACATGCTCAGGAAGTTCAGGTGAGATCTGGTTGCTAAAGTTCGTTTACTCCTGACGGCGATCATGGGACTAGCCTTTGATACAATACTTTCACATGAGCAATAACACTGGAATGAGGGAGTACGAACACAACCCTGAATCCTACGATCGCAGTCAACCGCATAGCTTATCACGTCTTGGCAAATGTTTCATTACTGTCTTCTTTCCAGAAACATGAACATCGATTACGAACTGGTGCGCTTCTACCAGGCACACCCCTTCTCTGCATGCTTCAATCAGGACTAAGTACCGTAACCAATCGATTGTACAGTGCACCCTGGAACTGGATCTGACCCATGTAACTGGGTTACGGTAGTGACATGGGTACTGTACAATCGATTGGGCACGGTACCAGGAGTTTTTTTAAAATAAAGTTAGTTTCCGATATTCGCGGGTTACGGTATCCATATACGGTATCAGGGTGTACTGTACTATCGATTGGTTACGGTACTTAGTCTTGACCTACCGATCGATTTTTGACCATGACCCCTATACGTCGAGGGGGGGGATGCCCATCCGGATGGGCACCCCCCCCCCCCGATACAATTCCCGCACATCTATGGTTGTGTCCCTCAGTCTGTTGGTTAGTCTCTGCTACGTATTTAGTATAGAGCACAGAAGAGTCTAAAGATGTTTGAAATGTGTCTCATCCATAATCAATTTAATAAATTCTCACAACGATTCCATTTTTGCAGATCAAAGACGCGCCATCCAGACGACGATGGGACAATGCAACAACAACAACATCAACAACACCACACGTCAAGTAAGTATGAAAATGGAGATTAAACAAGTGTTTCACTGTATGTCTATCCTAACAATAACGCACGAACCCTGCATGATCCCTACCCTCTACCCCCACCTATGCTTGCTTCTTCCCTCGCCCTCTTCCTCGCCCTCTCTTGGGTGGCTCGTACGTCGAGTCGCCGTCGGATCCCTCATATTCTCCATCTTCTCCATCTTCCTGCCCTCTCTTCGCTTTCCTCTTCCTTCCCTGCTTCGTAGATGGCTCTTCCTCGTCTTCTCCTTCCGTCTCTCGATCAGCTTTCTCTCTTCCCTTCCCACTGGATGCTCCTCTTCCCCTGCCGCGGCCTCGCCGAGGTCCTCTCCCTCGCCCTCTTCCACTTCCTCTTCCTCGTCCTATCCCAACACCGGCGACCTTCTTCTCATCTTCTCCCTCATCCCAGTCTGGTCCAGAGGAGGCATCCACTACCTCAGCTCCCTCCTTTCCCACTGGCACTTCTTCTACTCGGGACTCGCCTGTATCATCTCCTTCCTCGTGCTCCGAATCGTCCTCGGAGGGGGCGATTGGATTGGAGTCTGAATCGACATCCTCTCCGTATGCCGCTCCGTACTCAATGGAGACATCGCTCTCATCTCCCTTCGAATCGCCTTCCGACTCCTCCTCATCGGCATAGAGAGCAGCCATGTAGCGATTGGAGTCGGGGATTCCCTTCCTCTTGAGGAATGAAGCATCCTTCATCTCACGGACCACTCCTTCCACCTCATCCCAGACCTGACAAGATATTAGTTAGACATATTTTTTTTGTTAACAATTTCGGCATAGCTCGATGAACTAATTTAGTTTGAATATACTAACTGATTCCATCTTCCTCTTCACACACTTTGCCTCTCTACCCTTTGCTCTTGTCTGGTAGGAGGACTTCTCCTTTCTCACTCCGAGCACGCCTGCCATCGCAATGGTGTTGTGGTGCAACACCCCCATCTTCACCTTATCCTCGTAAGCCACAGCCGAACTAAATAGATGAGTTAATAACTGGATATTAGACGTTTCAATTAGTGGAGGTAATGACGGTATTGATTACTAACCTGGCTATCCGCTTGGGCGCGTAGATGTTCAGTAAGCTGTTAAACCATTCGCATGGTGACGTGTTCTTCTTGGGGGAGGCTCGTTCCAGGGCGAGGATGAAGGAAGGCTTGAGGATGACCTCCTTCAGATGAGCGAACTCAGCGCTTTTCGGATCGATCTCGTGATCTGAAGCATCGGGGAGAGCATCGTGGAGGCATTCGCTGATACCTTTCAAGAAGGGGACCTGAAGTACATATTTATTAACGTGCATGGGTACTAATGTGTACTAATACTGCTCATTAATCATTCCAACATTCATGCTAACCTTCTCAAAATTCTTATGCCACCCAGCGACGTGAGCGAGCGAACTTTTCATGTATTCTACTCCCTTCGTCCTGTCCTTCTCGAACTTTCCATGGACGAAGTAGCAGTGGTCGATCAGCTCGCGTCGCCAGTGCTCGATGCGGGGGCAGTCTTTGCGCTTTGTTAGCTGAATGCAAATATTGCTATTTGTGCTATACTATATTCTGAGTATATTGTTGTGTCAACTAAGTTATTTTGAGTACCTCGCGAAGCGCCTTGTTCAGATTCTTGACAATGTGCCAGAAGTCCAAGTGATGCTTAATTCCAGGAAAGAGATCACGCATCATTTTGGATATCTTGGCATCATTGTCAGATACGAGCGATGTGATCTAAAGCAAACCAGCATGGTTCCCGTTTCAATTAGGAATGGTTTATCACCAAATGACTCTTACTTCTCAATGATCTCTCACCGATCCGATCGGAGGAGAATGAAATAAACCATTCATTGAAAAACCATTCCTAGTTTGTATATTATGGGTCAGTGTTTGTTGATGACTAACCACGAGTTGCTTCGCCTGCAGTTCCCTCAGCCCCATCCTCACTCCCTCCTTCTCCATACGACCACTCACCCCATCTGGAATAGAAGGACATAATCATTACTCACTCCAACTAACACTACCTATCCCCGGCATATCCTTATGCATATTCTTGACGTGGACGATGAGATTACTCTCGATGTCCACGAAGGGAACGGTGCAATTGGGTGCCGTTCGGCCCACATGGGAATACCGCCCATCGACTGCGATGCCAATGCCTGCCTGAAATTCGAAATTTGAAATGATTGCGATTGTGTCGTACTGTAAATCACTACTATACCTACCGTATCCCTCGGTCATTTCAGATGCTACAGTATACCTAACACATTTATGCTTTACAGGGTCTGGAGCTCGGCTACTTTCGAACGCGAGAAGTATGGTGGATCACTACCAAAGGTGGGGGAAATCAGGGGTAGTGGGTAGATCCCCTCATTGAAACAAATGAGGGTGGGCAGCGAAGGCTGCCTCGCCGGGGAGATGAAGAAGAAGGAGATCAGGTGAGAGGGGGGGGGAGGGCTGTCGAAGGGATGTAGGGAGGGCATAACAGCAGTAATGCAAGGAGTATTCACTAACTATGTTGGACGTCCGCACGGTGGCCTCAGCTTGTTTCATGTGTCTGATGAAGACCTTATCCACAGCGGGAACCACAATCCGTTTGAGCTGTCGTCGCATTGTCCGCTCAGAGGGAAGTGCGAGACCGATTAGCTTGCCCATGTCCAGGAATCTCTGAATTCAGTTTCCGGGCTACTGTACTTTACGGCCATTGGGACTAGGTTGTTCTGTTTTTTCAACATAGTTATATGGACTAACCGGGCGGGATACAGAAGTAGTGTGGACGGCCGAAGTCAACTTGAGGTTTCCCTCGAAGTATCTTTCGACCATAGGCTGAGAATGCCACTCGACTTCTCTCTCGCACACTAAACACTCCCATTGCAGGACCAGTGCCGAGCCTACGGTGCGGCACTTGAATGTGCCCTCCTCGATCTCCTTCTTCCCACACTGGTGGCAACGAGTGAAGAGGGAAAGAAGGCATTCTTTCTTCACTAGGAAGTAGTCGTGACTGGGTGGGGTAGGGGGACCACATTGAACACCCGTCTCAGAGGTCACTTCGGTGTTGGTCGTTTCTTGAGATCGGATGTAGGACTGAAATGATGTAAATAATACTCGCTATATTGTAATAGGGAATTATAAGTTTTACCGTTCTAAAATTGTTGTTTTGTGTTCTGGTTTCATGTACTATTCCACCATATTACAATGTGATAGAGCGTGGCCTAGTTCGGCAGAAATTCAATTTTCGTGCCACGGGGGAAATGACTTCGCATGCTCTCTTCAGTTCGTTTGCGTTTTCTCTCACCGACTATTACTGTTAGAGAGCACAAGTAATGAAGGGAGCCAATTCGTGAACAAAACAACCACTAGTCAAGAATCTGCCAGGTGGCGCTCTCTCACTTTTGTACACTCTAGTGCGTCTACTAGTGATCAGGGCACGTGTCAGTTCGTGAAAAGGGGTAATATTTGTTTGAAATCTAATCAATGATCAACGTTTCACTGTTCTGTTGTTTGATCTTTCTCTATTCGTTCACATTTCTAGCTTTCATAATTGAATAAATATTTCAAATGGTATTGTTGCACGTACTCCAGATGCTCCAGATACTCCAGACTGGGTGCGTTGAGGCGATGGGAAAAGTAGGTCAGACATGGCATCGACCATGGCCTCTACGGTAGGAGCTGGCTCTGGCTGAAAGACTCCGGGCTGGAATGTCACATAGTCTTGTACATGTATGTGTGTTTTATTGCCTCCTCAGGGATTGTATATTATTCGGCCTCCCCAGGGCATAAGAGTATTCGAATGTCTTTCGGAAGTAAATAATTGTGCCCTGTACCTGTACATCGCTCTCCTCATTGAGCCTCGGAGGCTCTTCTCCCTTCTGACGATGCTAAAAAAACGCGTAATGAAGCAAACGGCAAATTCGATGATCAATTACAAAACAAGAAAGAGCTTTTTATCGATTCAGCATTGGATTATACAACCGAGAGGCCCTGATAACGGTGACAGTATGTCCAATAGGTGAAATACATTATGACTCACGTCTTCAGGGCCTTCGCGGTCCAGGTGGTTTCTTCCTTTGAAGTGGTTCGGGCAGAGCCACGCTCGCCTCCCCTCTCCTTGAATCCTAGCAGCCTTCTCTTGCAGCAGCTCGAACTCATCGTCGATGAGGTTCAGGCGGAGCAGCCATTCCCTTCCCATCCCAGCAATGTCGGGAATCTTGCGGCATTGGTGGGAACGACGAGGGCAGGCGGAGCAGTTAACCGTAGCCATGCACTGATAGCAAATGTAAGCAAGAATCGTGCAATTAGAATGAATATGAAGCGATCAGAAAACGCTCGTTCGCTATTCAGTAGGGGCAGATTACTTCACTAACCGCATTATACATGACCGACCTCTTTTCTAATACAATTCAGGCCACAAAACAGTGAAATACAACATAAATAACTGAAAAAAAGTAAAAGAAAGCAAAGAAACTGCCGAAGAAGACGGCCGGCCAGCCGATCTGAAAACCGATAATCAAGATGCTTCCAATACAGTAATTTTAATATATATTTTTTGAATTTTTTGAAACGTCGAATTTACACGCTACCACAGTAATACACTATATATTTAATTATTTATTTTTATTGCTTAAATAATTTTTTTAATTTTTTTAGTTTATTGCATTTAACTAAGGGGTGGATGAGACGCAATTTAAGGCACACTTGATTTTTGATGTCCGGATCCCTTTAACTAAAATTCAGTATGATTCATCAATTTCTAATCAATTATCTCTACTTTGCTCAAAATATCAATTCGTTTCTTCTGACTGTGGACCGATTCTTCTCCATTGTGGCCATTCATTAGAACAACGTGAGTCTGATAGAAAAATGGGGTAATTGTAAGTATACTGATACGTTTTATTAATGAGAAGTGCTCGGGGTTGAACAATTCATTTGAATTTTCAGAATCTTCTGACTTATCTCAACTCGTGGATAGCAGGTTCCCGACTCATTAATGAGAAGTGGTTTGCACCCTACTATCACTTTGCCATTCAGTCCGGAATAATCGCGTTAGCCAATGCTCGCAATTCCATTTGTCTTAACTAAAATTCAGTATGATTCATCAATTTCTAATCAATTATCTCTACTTTGCTCAAAATATCAATTCGTTTCTTCTGACTGTGGACCGATTCTTCTCCATTGTGGCCATTCATCAGAACAACGTGAGTCTGATAGAAATTGCATTTTAAAGATATCTTCTAAATTATTCAAATTATTATTGTCATTTATAGATCTGGTTACGATACTATTCTGTGGTCGGGCTTTCATTGTATTTCTGCACGTTCATAATCTATTACTGCATTGGCGGGTTGGCGAACATCTTGAGAAATATAACACTTCCGAATGCACATCCAGGTACTATTCTGCGGACTACGTGTACACTTGGGTGTACGACCCACTCACAGAATCATTCAGTGTCGTCACAAAGGACCTTTCGGTTAGACCAGAGACCATTTACTTTGCACCTCTAAACTGGTATGATTCCTAAATTGTGCTATGTATCTAATATACTTTCACGACATTTTAGTACTGTAATATAGCCAAACATTCAGCTCGTATTCAATTCAATACTGATGCAAGTTGTGTTCGGAGTGTTGATAATCAGCAGTTGCGTCTTATTGAATGTGAGAATCATTTTTTTTTCCAAATTGTAATAGTGAATCGTGAATAATATGCACTGTAGTGTAAATTCAACTGGGGACACATTTTACAGGCCATTTCATGGAATCGACTCAGAAGCTTGACAAATCTCAACCGTGCGGTAGGACCTGTCAGTGAGTTTATCATTAAATCGATTCTTCAGGATCGTTCATTCTTCTTCATTTCTTTCGCCATCTTCGTAGCACAGACACTGAACATATTTATATTGGTACGTATTTCAAAACTCATAAACAATGATACAATTAATATAGTAAATACAATGATCGCAGATATCTTACTTCTACTTCTTATTCATCTCACTCAACGTCGAAGGAATACGATTCGTTGTGTACATTATGAGTTACACTTCCGATGTCTTCTCTCTCGGACCCGGAATGTAAATTACATTTTGTATCAAGTGGTGATAAATTTCCAAGAAAAAAATAACTCACTATTGCATGACCCTGTATCCGATTTGAAACGCTATATGAAAAGATATACAGAAAAAATGTGCATTTCTAGCAAATCCTTCATTACATAAAAAAATTAATTCAGATACTCAGTATTGGTGCCGGGTCCAATCAGACGTCGTTGCCTCTCTCAGCTCACTTGCGGTCGGTTGGCTCACAAAAAGTCGGGCGTCACTACTGTTGGATCCCTCCATGCTTCTAACAGTGCATCTGGAACATATACTGTGACCAAGATATAACTGGCATTATCTTATTGATTTCACTACTACACACTTAAATATATTCACATTCAGAACCCAACCAAACCAACGTGCAATTATTCATTCAGCATATGTATTTGTATTTATTTATGTAAAAGAAATATGTTGCATTGATATCACAGACCAGAACTTGTATCCAGTCATGCACGGTTTCGGCGAGTTACAATGTGATGATATTGGTTAAACGTCGTGCTGGGAAAACTGAATGGTACAATGGTTAGTATTCTTGGAAATGTGAGTATCCGAAGTGTGCTTTCCTATACAACTTTTGCACTCTGATTGCGTTTAAATTGAGGCACTGAAGCCACACTAGTTCATTCAAGAGGACGATGAAATATCGCACAACTCGTGTTGACAACCGCATGAAAATGTATACAACTTCAATTGAGTTGATTTCCACATACTGGAATCCGTTTGTGATCTTTTTTTAACATTTCAATGATGGACTAGATATATATTGTAATATGAAAAGTTCGGCTCTGTCCGGTTTGGGGGGACAAATGAGATTTCGGGGACAAATGAAAATCTGTCCGGATTTGGGGGACATATGAAGATTTCGGGGGACAAATTAGATTTGGGGAGACAAGTGGATGAATGTTATTGTTAATCATGTATTATCTCACTAAACATCCGTACATCTATGTACACTGTATCTAACGACTGAATATCATATGTATTGAAGCGATTGTCTAACTCGAAGATATGTGTTTGTTGAATAATTAAATGTACATTTAAAGATATGGATGACATATTTTTCTCGTTTATCCTTAGTTCACTTCGCTGTTTGAGGATAAACGAGTGCATCGCACCCCCTTCTACGACGAGTCCCACGACCATAGCTGCCCACGCCGGCGGCGACACCCATAACCACTATTCATGCTTCTTCTAGGGAGGGGGGACCTGGGAAAAAATAAATTAGGGCAATACAGAAGAAGCACCGACTGTGAGACGTTAAGTGCGTCAAAAACCGATGCACGGATGTTTAATGAGATAATATATGAATAATAATTACATTCAACCATTTGTCCCCCCAAATCTCATTTGTCCCCCGAAATCTTATGTGTCCCCCCAAACCGGACACTTACTTCATTTGTCCCCCGAAATCTCATTTGTCCCCAAACCGGACAGAGCCAAAAGTTCTCGGTGTTAATACATCACTTTAATCATACGAGATCAAATTTGAAATAACAAGTGTACATCATTTCCAGGTAAAGTAAATCACACAGGTCACAATTCGCACTTGAAATTATGGTTGTCGAATCCGGTTTTATTGCGTTCGTGGCGGTAGCGTACCTGTGATACATCATATTTTATAATATAATCCCGTTAGCGATCTTCTCTAATCTTATCTAGATGTTAGTAATACTTAAGTCACATGAAGTTGAACAGATATCATATAAATCGAATGAAAATGGCCGACCACATTAATGTTTTCATAATATTTCCGGTCGATATTCGATCCATGTCTCATTCTGTTGAACAACAATTCCGATATGCAGGTAGTTATTGCATGATCGAAATCGGGCAGCATCTAAATAATGGCATAAGTGCATTTTTATTCTAAATTCTATACCTTGTTCACCATAACGAACTTGGATTCGGCCAGAAATGGAAGATCCTCCACTCCGAAAATGCAAATCGAGTGCCGCCACTTGTTAGTTGGACAGTGCGGATTGGAGCCAGTCCATGAGGAGTATCTGTAACACAAAGTAACACTTCGTACGGAGTACAACGTTAGTAAGCATCATTGCAATCCTATGATAGTTTTCAGGACATTCGATTTTTTTCCTGTACGGAAAAATGTATATCTCAAAATATGAGCGAAATTTAAAAATGAAAGACTTACAGGAACCGCCAAATTGTGTCTACAACTCCGTTACGCGGCCAGCGTGTTAACCTGAATTTCGAATAATATGAGCTTCAGTTTATATTAAAAAAACATAAATGTGATAATGTCAAACCTGCTAATGTATTGTGCCGGCTTCTTTCTGCACTTGTGATGAAATCCACCAGGAAGTCGAATTTCAGGAGTGATATGGAGTGACCCGAACAATTCCTCGTCAACGCCGTATTCCTATTCACTTTTCATATTTTTATTTATTAAAAAACTTTGGCTCTGTACCAATTGACATGTCCCATGATACTTTCCTGGTCCCAAGTTACTTTCCTGGTCCCATACTTTCCTGGTCCCATACTTTCCTGGTCCCGTACTTTCCTGGTCCCATACTTTCCTGGTCCCATACTTTCCTGGTCCCATACTTTCCTGGTCCCATACTTTCCTGGTCCCATACTTTTATGGTCCCATACTTTCCCGGTCCCATATTTTCATGGTCCCATACTTTCCTGGTCCCAACGACATGTACATGTAGGCATAATACTTCCTTGGTCCCAAATTCACGTGTGCCTGACTGTACACAGCTGAACCACCTTCCCAATAATGGCGACCCGCGAAGCGGGAAGCCCTGTAAGCATCGATTGGGTCTCCCCGCGAAGTATGGGACCAGGAAAGTATGGGACCAGGAAAGTATGGGACCAGGAAAGTATGTGACCAGGAAAGTATGGGACCACGAAAGTATCGGACCAGGAAAGTATGGGACCAGGAAAGTATGGGACCAGGAAAGTAACTTGGGACCAGGAAAGTATCATGGGACATGTCAATTGGTACAGAGCCAAAGTTTTTTAATAAATAAAAATATGAAAAGTGAATAGGAATACGGCGTTGACGAGGAATTGTTCGGGTCACTCCATATCACTCCTGAAATTCGACTTCCTGGTGGATTTCATCACAAGTGCAGAAAGAAGCCGGCACAATACATTAGCAGGTTTGACATTATCACATTTATGTTTTTTTAATATAAACTGAAGCTCATATTATTCGAAATTCAGGTTAACACGCTGGCCGCGTAACGGAGTTGTAGACACAATTTGGCGGTTCCTGTAAGTCTTTCATTTTTAAATTTCGCTCATATTTTGAGATATACATTTTTCCGTACAGGAAAAAAATCGAATGTCCTGAAAACTATCATAGGATTGCAATGATGCTTACTAACGTTGTACTCCGTACGAAGTGTTACTTTGTGTTACAGATACTCCTCATGGACTGGCTCCAATCCGCACTGTCCAACTAACAAGTGGCGGCACTCGATTTGCATTTTCGGAGTGGAGGATCTTCCATTTCTGGCCGAATCCAAGTTCGTTATGGTGAACAAGGTATAGAATTTAGAATAAAAATGCACTTATGCCATTATTTAGATGCTGCCCGATTTCGATCATGCAATAACTACCTGCATATCGGAATTGTTGTTCAACAGAATGAGACATGGATCGAATATCGACCGGAAATATTATGAAAACATTAATGTGGTCGGCCATTTTCATTCGATTTATATGATATCTGTTCAACTTCATGTGACTTAAGTATTACTAACATCTAGATAAGATTAGAGAAGATCGCTAACGGGATTATATTATAAAATATGATGTATCACAGGTACGCTACCGCCACGAACGCAATAAAACCGGATTCGACAACCATAATTTCAAGTGCGAATTGTGACCTGTGTGATTTACTTTACCTGGAAATGATGTACACTTGTTATTTCAAATTTGATCTCGTATGATTAAAGTGATGTATTAACACCGAGAACTTTTGGCTCTGTCCGGTTTGGGGACAAATGAGATTTCGGGGGACAAATGAAGTAAGTGTCCGGTTTGGGGGGACACATAAGATTTCGGGGGACAAATGAGATTTGGGGGGACAAATGGTTGAATGTAATTATTATTCATATATTATCTCATTAAACATCCGAGCATCGGTTTTTGACGCACTTAACGTCTCACAGTCGGTGCTTCTTCTGTATTGCCCTAATTTATTTTTTCCCAGGTCCCCCCTCCCTAGAAGAAGCATGAATAGTGGTTATGGGTGTCGCCGCCGGCGTGGGCAGCTATGGTCGTGGGACTCGTCGTAGAAGGGGGTGCGATGCACTCGTTTATCCTCAAACAGCGAAGTGAACTAAGGATAAACGAGAAAAATATGTCATCCATATCTTTAAATGTACATTTAATTATTCAACAAACACACGAGTTAGACAATCGCTTCAATACATATGATATTCAGTCGTTAGATACAGTGTACATAGATGTACGGATGTTTAGTGAGATAATACATGATTAACAATAACATTCATCCACTTGTCTCCCCAAATCTAATTTGTCCCCCGAAATCTTCATATGTCCCCCAAATCCGGACAGATTTTCATTTGTCCCCGAAATCTCATTTGTCCCCCCAAACCGGACAGAGCCGAACTTTTCATATTACAATATATATCTAGTCCATCATTGAAATGTTAAAAAAGATCACAAACGGATTCCAGTATGTGGAAATCAACTCAATTGAAGTTGTATACATTTTCATGCGGTTGTCAACACGAGTTGTGCGATATTTCATCGTCCTCTTGAATGAACTAGTGTGGCTTCAGTGCCTCAATTTAAACGCAATCAGAGTGCAAAAGTTGTATAGGAAAGCACACTTCGGATACTCACATTTCAAAGAATACTAACCATTGTACCATTCAGTTTTCCCAGCACGACGTTTAACCAATATCATCACATTGTAACTCGCCGAAACCGTGCATGACTGGATACAAGTTCTGGTCTGTGATATCAATGCAACATATTTCTTTTACATAAATAAATACAAATACATATGCTGAATGAATAATTGCACGTTGGTTTGGTTGGGTTCTGAATGTGAATATATTTAAGTGTGTAGTAGTGAAATCAATAAGATAATGCCAGTTATATCTTGGTCACAGTATATGTTCCAGATGCACTGTTAGAAGCATGGAGGGATCCAACAGTAGTGACGCCCGACTTTTTGTGAGCCAACCGACCGCAAGTGAGCTGAGAGAGGCAACGACGTCTGATTGGACCCGGCACCAATACTGAGTATCTGAATTAATTTTTTTATGTAATGAAGGATTTGCTAGAAATGCACATTTTTTCTGTATATCTTTTCATATAGCGTTTCAAATCGGATACAGGGTCATGCAATAGTGAGTTATTTTTTTCTTGGAAATTTATCACCACTTGATACAAAATGTAATTTACATTCCGGGTCCGAGAGAGAAGACATCGGAAGTGTAACTCATAATGTACACAACGAATCGTATTCCTTCGACGTTGAGTGAGATGAATAAGAAGTAGAAGTAAGATATCTGCGATCATTGTATTTACTATATTAATTGTATCATTGTTTATGAGTTTTGAAATACGTACCAATATAAATATGTTCAGTGTCTGTGCTACGAAGATGGCGAAAGAAATGAAGAAGAATGAACGATCCTGAAGAATCGATTTAATGATAAACTCACTGACAGGTCCTACCGCACGGTTGAGATTTGTCAAGCTTCTGAGTCGATTCCATGAAATGGCCTGTAAAATGTGTCCCCAGTTGAATTTACACTACAGTGCATATTATTCACGATTCACTATTACAATTTGGAAAAAAAAATGATTCTCACATTCAATAAGACGCAACTGCTGATTATCAACACTCCGAACACAACTTGCATCAGTATTGAATTGAATACGAGCTGAATGTTTGGCTATATTACAGTACTAAAATGTCGTGAAAGTATATTAGATACATAGCACAATTTAGGAATCATACCAGTTTAGAGGTGCAAAGTAAATGGTCTCTGGTCTAACCGAAAGGTCCTTTGTGACGACACTGAATGATTCTGTGAGTGGGTCGTACACCCAAGTGTACACGTAGTCCGCAGAATAGTACCTGGATGTGCATTCGGAAGTGTTATATTTCTCAAGATGTTCGCCAACCCGCCAATGCAGTAATAGATTATGAACGTGCAGAAATACAATGAAAGCCCGACCACAGAATAGTATCGTAACCAGATCTATAAATGACAATAATAATTTGAATAATTTAGAAGATATCTTCAAAATGCAATTTCTATCAGACTCACGTTGTTCTGATGAATGGCCACAATGGAGAAGAATCGGTCCACAGTCAGAAGAAACGAATTGATATTTTGAGCAAAGTAGAGATAATTGATTAGAAATTGATGAATCATACTGAATTTTAGTTAAGACAAATGGAATTGCGAGCATTGGCTAACGCGATTATTCCGGACTGAATGGCAAAGTGATAGTAGGGTGCAAACCACTTCTCATTAATGAGTCGGGAACCTGCTATCCACGAGTTGAGATAAGTCAGAAGATTCTGAAAATTCAAATGAATTGTTCAACCCCGAGCACTTCTCATTAATAAAACGTATCAGTATACTTACAATTACCCCATTCCAAATGTAAATGGCGACGAAACTGGGACTGAGTTGCTTTCTAATCGGAATGATAGCGGCCACTGTGAGGACGTAGAGAACAACACAGGGAACACCATATGAAGCGTAGATGATGTTGTTGAGCATGATGAAGGGAAGAGTTACCTATCTGGAAATGGGATGTGTGAGACGTTGTAAGTACACGAACGTAGGGGAGAACAGATATAAACTATGGGACAAGTAAATGATGTTAATGATCATTATGAAATAATGACGAGGCCAGGAGACTGCAGTATCTCGAAATGGGGGGGGGGGTGACAATTGGTAAAACGACAACTGGTAAACTCGGCACCGCTCTTTTGCAATTTGGCGTAGCGACTTGGGTGTTGTTGCATTGTAACCAGTATGCGCTCCCCTACATTTGAATATGTAAGTCTTGCTAAAAGGCGATCATGAAGCGGAAAAAAGAGTAGTATCTTGGGGAAAATAGTGGGAGTGAGTGATTCAATGCGGGTATCATGTGATGTCTATTGTCTTCCTTCGGCGGTTGGTATACTAAAAATTTACAATTCATAGCCACACAATTGCTATTCAAGACTCGTAAGTTCATCAAGATCGGTGTGGCATGCATGAGCGATTAATAAAAATATTGTTCAAATCATGGTTGACTGGCTTGGAAGAATCTGGCATGGTATATGCCCACATGAAATACCAAAGAGAACGTGTTAAGTGTGATGAGTCGTCATGTCGTAATAAAACGACAACATATCTTCAAGCGTTTTTCGTGACACTACGTACAGCTACACTTTTTCTTAAAATACCATTGAAAAGCCTTTCTGCCTGCACTTTGGAATGCACTATTCTTGTGAAGCAGCTTGCACCGAAAATGCCAATTGCGAATGAATTTTAATCCGAAAATATTTCTTTTTTTTATTAATCGAATCATCGCTACGATATTTTTATTTGAAAAATATTCCAACTGGATGAACGGGGATGCTTGAATGCCGTTGAATGCACTTGATTTTGTTCACGAATACGCACATTCCCAGATCACAAAAGCATTTATTTCAAAGCGGTGTGAATTTTGAGGGAATACATTCAAATGCACTGAATTCATTTGCGTTCTATTAGGTTGGTGCATAAGTTTCTTTCTTTTTTCTTTTTCAAATTTCTGTTGGCATGCCTAGACTCTCATGATTTTCTGAATACCATGTGTTACGGCCATGGCGGTAGATTACTACCATACATTTGATTTGGATCTACGCGTCATCGTGAGAACTTGATAAGACTCAGAAAATTAACATAGGAAAACGGCGATTTTGAGCATTTTGGGATAATTTCAGGTTATCGAATACTTTTGGGATTCTGATTCTACCCAATTGAGGAACACTTGTGCAGGAGTTCTTTGTTCCAATATGCGTAAAAAATCCGGATTCGAACGAGTGTGTGAGACAGGGGAATCCAAAAAGTGTTGATTTCAGCGGATGAATCAGAACACGATTATTTCAAAATCAGCAGTTCTTCAACGTGAAGTCCTATTCTTTCCTAAATTTGTTAGTATACTTAAAGGGGAAAGTACTTCACAACCCGTCGAAATTGAGCATTCGTTAATGCTGTGTAAGGAAGTTGCGCTCAGCAATTTGTGATCTATGATTTTCAAAGACAGTAGTTATGTAATTGGGCCAACATTTCTAGTAGGTTTATCAAGGCAGGTTTGGTGGGCTATGTCGTATGGCATACCCAGTCAAAGTACTTTGTAACAATGTGCTAGATGTAGCCTTTGCGCTATTCCCCTCGGAGCCTAGAGCAATTGAAAAGTCGGATTGTTCTACCTGGTCCGATTACTTCCGAACTAAAATGCTCAATTCTAATTGATCGAATCAACACAATATAGTATTCGCTATAGTGTGTACCCATGTCCGTATCAACAACAAAAACAATTATTTGATTGGCTCATCACAACTACCTGGGTAGGTGAGAATGTTGGTACATGAAAAAAGAAAGAAACTTTTGCACCAACCTAATACATTATTTATCATATTTGGCATTCGTCAGAATTGAATGTATCCAATTTACATTTTCATCTTATGGAGCGGACCTCACTCCCTTCTGACGACAAACAGTGATGAAGACGCACATCAATTTGCAACGGGATTGTTAAAGTATGTGTAACCTTCTATTAACGGAATGCGGCAAAAAAGGGAAAACATAAGTTTGAACTCTTCTGTTTCGTTGGAAATGCTTTCTCAGATTCATCATTGTGTGCGTGCTCGTCGTGTTTATCATGGTTATCTTTCTTGGAGTGATGATGCAGGGTAATCTTTTGAACGGTAAATTTAAAAGTTGCTTTCATAGTTCAAATAACCATTGTGCCAGTAGTAATGCTAGTCTATTATTTTATCTGAAATCATGCTTGTAGACCGGGAGGCTGTCGTGAAGCTCGAACGCTCAATAACTGTTTCAACAAAGGTTCAGGAACAAAAGATTCACGCGAGGTTCAGAAAACGGTCCGAAGTATCTCATGTTAACTGTGCGCGACTACTCCGAAACGATACGGAATACATGCAAGTGAGAAAACATTGAAATTAAATTAATCACAATGCATTTCGCATTTTCACTGTATAGGAAATTGCGTCGAAGCGTCCGAAACTTGTGGAGAGAGTTACACTGGACATGTCATGCGCTGCAATAAAGGTACGTTTATAGTTGGTTGTAGTTCTGGTAGGATAATTATCAGGCATATCTTTATTATTAATTATACATTGTGCTGATGCAGATGCAACGTATTTCATTTTCAGTCTCGAATTTTGCCCGCGCGCAATCCGGACACGGGATTTCCTATTTTGTATGCCCGCATTGTTTACAAGGTTTGATTTGAATAAAAAATCATCATTTTGAGATAATTGAGGACTATGAATTCCTAGAGGAGCAACTCGCGACGAATTACGCCATGGAGAACATTTTCTGCTACTCAATCGACAAGAAAGTAAGCCGAACTCGATTTTAAGTGGTACTTGCGTTGTGTTTTAGAAGTTCTTTAATTGACTAAGCAGTGGGGATCGTCGATTTTTCTTCGGATGATTGAAACAAATATTCATGTGTAGGCCCCAGAACTCGTCCACGATCGTTTCGTACGCCTGCAGACGTGCCTTCCGAATGTCGTAATTTCAAAGTTCATTTTTTTTGTTTTTGTTGTGACGAACATTAATCACACAACTCAGGAAGCAGCTCAATGTGACTGACTATGGTCATAATCAGAACGAGGTATTCCATGAAAAAATAGATAAACTGAAAATAATGTTAATATCACAATATTATATCATTATATAATATTAGGCATTACAGTTATCATTATTATATTAGGCTGGTAAGAAAGTAATGCTCGATTTGAAACATGATGTTTAAGCCCGCCTACAATTATTTTCGCTGAAGATCTCAAGCTAGCACCATGATATATAGTAGGGGTTCACTTGTCCGATATGCGCATGTGTTCGAATCGCATCATGCCTTTTGGGTATCAGGAAAATTCAAGATTTATCATTTGTAAGATTTTCGCAGTTTTCTAAAAATAATTTATGTTTCTCGTATTTTACGGGAAAAAAATGTCGTGACTGTACAAATAGTGGAATGAGAAGCCCATTGAGAGTGCTTTCTAAAAATACGTCTGACATCATATCTGGATCATTGTATCACGATTTACACACCATTGAATTCAAACCTTTCCGAGGTAAGCCTTATCTAGCGATGATGTTTCCTGCTTCGAGGATCGTTCAGAGTCGCTTCTAAATAAGGGCGCTACCATGATACTCTATGTTGCTACATATCACAGAGAAACATTATAACTCACGCCCTTTCTACTTTTAGCAAACACAAATTTTCAGTATTGGCGAATAAGGGTGAACATAGCCAAAATTTGTATTTTTGGTGTCCGGTGAATGAACAAATTTCCTCAAAGGAGAGCTAACCCCTGACTTAGTCCAGCCGAGTAGTAATAGATAAAGAGTAGCTTCAACATGTAACCACTAAAGTTATTACTTTTCATTAATACTAGAAACAGTTTCGGAATATTCGAATTTCGATGTTCAAATCTCGTTGTCAGGTTGATGAATGTTGCATGTTTTGGTAGAAGTATTGTATGTTCATATAAATAAAAATTTAAAGTTAAACACTTTTCGTTTTACTACATTTGAGATCGATACATACATTGTGACGGAGACGCGGTAAAAACAAGAATTTCTGTTCAGGTAAGGTCAAGTTCGCAAATGAGTTTATTTTCTAGCATTCCTTTTGCAGCAGACTAGATTTACATGTTGTATTGTAATATTCGTAAGTAGTACTTTTCGCATATGGCATAATATTTGCCTTTTCAAAGCTATCCATGGAATGCTGGTCCAAAACATAATCAGTTACCCATTCGATGATATTCATCAGGCCAGACTTCATCATCTGGCCTGATTACCAATTGGATAGGCTTGAACCAATGTGCGACGGAAAGAGTACCCAAGCACTCAACGATCATATGTAACAATATGATAATCAGACGACAACAAGAGGCGTGGTAACTCAGAATCGAAAATTTCAAAATCGAGCATTACTTTCTTGCCAACCTGATATTATCATAGCATTATCATCGCACATGACATATGGCATAGCATATGGCATTTTATATTATCATTATATTAATATTATTATTAGGCACACCTCGACTGTCTGCACTCTGTCAGAAAAAGGAAGTGGAAGTATGCGATGCTCCTTCAGGTTAGTGAATTCGCCTAATGGCGTGGTAAAAATCAAGGAGACGAGTGAATATTTGAATTCCCACAATTTTATTTCTTCATATTTGGTGCGCATGATAATTCACATTGTAGATTTCTACGGTTATCCATTTCAGAATCACGACGTAATGATCAAAACACACAGAGATATGACGGAAATTCTTAAGATATACGGAGGTGCGTGTCCTATTGGGGAAATTAGACTCGAAAAACGGGATGTTTACATCTAACTCATGTCAAAAAAAAATTCAACAAAAAAAATTCAACTGGAATTCAACAATATTATCTAGCGTTGCCTTTGTGGAAAGTAACTATATTTTCTCATTGTTCTCTCACATAGTTTAGAGACCACATGAACCCCGTCTTAACTGAAACATTCAGGCGCTAACGACATGCAAATCTCTCAATGTGATCCTGATCGATGCCTTTCCTCTCTCGAGAAGAATCTAGGCAGGCTGCAGTTATGTCCGAAGAGTCTCGACAGTTATGAAATATAGCTTAATTAATCAAAATGAGGCGGTATGTAACTATTCTGTATCTGAAGAGTGACGAGATACTGAATGGAAAAAACCCGCAATTTGTATAAATTGGTTTCATTTCAGCCGATGAATGCAGTGCCAGCACGATCCAGTGGGGCAAGGGCGATATTCAGGTGATAATTTAATTTGTCAATGAAGAAAAATGAGAATGCGATTGATATTTCGAAATTCGCATGACTCAAATGGCAAACCTGAAACATAGCAACATTTCGGGGAAAGATTGTGATAAATCAAGTCAACATAAATTTATCAACCCTATGCTGTAGGTGCTTCTCTCGCGCGCTGCTGTCGACTTCATCTTCGACGAGATCAACATTTTCCCGCTGATGAGGCAGATGAACGCGATGGTTCATACATCATTTTGCTTGTTTTTGCTCAAGTGAAATCAAAATGTATGCGTTCGACATACTTCAATTACGTTTCATACTGATTATATTTCACAGGACAGTTCAAATTAAACATTATTGTTGACCGATATGAAAAAAATATAACAAAAATAATTTAAAAAATACTGATGAGTATTACTTCGCCAGGAATTCGGCGAGCAACTGTACGAATCGCTGCAAATCACTCCGCAAATTCGCTTTCCCGGAGGATTTCATCACAAGTGCAGAAATTTTTCATCACAACACATTTCACGGTGCGATATTTAACAACTTTTACCCAACTAATGATTAAGAATTTCGATTAATTCAGTAAGACTGTATGGATATCACGGTGTGACTCCTGAACAAGTTTTTCTAATGAACAATTCGTATTTTCAGCACGACAATCTGGGGAGATAAGGATAGCCAGTGTCGCTCGGGCAAGCTACGACATTTCATATGCATCTACGGAGTGGAGGACTTGCCGGAACTGCCTGCTTCGAAGTTTGTCATGGCTAACAAGGTACACATATCGATGGTTTTGAAATACATGGATCCAAGATAAGTGAAGCTTTTCTCTGACAAGTAAGAGTTCCGGAGAATCGATTAATGAGTAAAATCATTGATGCTTCTATATAATTTAGATGATGCCGGACTTTGACCACGCCGTAACCTCCTGCATGTCGGAATTGTTGTTCAACAGGACTAGAGATGGCTCGAAAATCGAAAGAAAATTCTACGAAAACATCAATACGGTGACTATTATGCTCTTGAAGCGATCATCTTTTTATGAATAACATAAAATAAATAATCATGACATAAAAATAATCAATAATTTTGTGTAGGTACGCTACCACAGCGAGCGAAAGAAGCCCGGATTTAGCATCGATAAATTTGAATGTGAATTAAACGGTAATCGATAAATAAGCAACTCTCCGAATCACAACAATACCCGTACAATTGATGTTATGCTAATGCTGCTTCCGCTCTACAAAAATCAGTTACTGCACCAAATTGCCGGAGTAACATATTCCGTTACACACTAGTTCACAGTTAAAATAATACAGAAAAATCACTACTGCTTGTACTGTGAGGTGAGAGTAAGACAAAGTATAATTGTAAAATAAGAAACGAAAATGATGAATCACTTTGACTAGCGGAGCATGGTGAATCACTAGGCAGAGAAGGGAAACATTAAAGAATGCGCAACAAATGGATCGATTACCCTTCTCGTCGTAAAACATATTTTCGACGTCTGAGCTATGATCCTCGCCGTGAGCATTGGGCAGGAAAGGCCGAGAGACTTAATTGAGTGTATCTTAATAATTACAGTTTATTCGTTGAATCAGTGCAGTACATTGCGTAATTACTGCTGAAATAGTGTAGTAAGTAAGCATTAGTGGCAGGGAAGAATATTTGATAATAATTGTGATTCCTGTTCACATCCATGGGTAGATCCAGAAGCGCTCCCATGTATCGCGATTCCCCCACCGTCTTCACTTTTCCACTTTTCCTGGCACTCAGCCACTTGCCATGGGCACTTTGAAAGGACCAGGATCCATCTACATTCTTGAACGGTGTCCACATCTCCCACCCCAGAGCGTGCGATTCGAGGATAACTGAGCCGTCAGGGTTTGCGCGAAGGTATCGACGAGGTACATGAATCGCCCTCAGTACCACCTGAAGTGTACAAGTGATTTTCACGAATAATTTTCGAAAACCGAACTGTTCAAAGGACAAAAATTTCATACATGTTAACATTGGTTAAGCATATTTGTACTCCGCTGGACATTAATCGATATGGGCAAATAATTGTTTATGTGTACCTTTCCTTCTTGATGCTCCTCGATGTACCAGTATTCCCACGCCTCCGCCGGGCCGCTCTTCATGTTCACTACAGAGCCAGATGTTCTGCCCGCACGAGAAGCTTCTTGCAGTGTCCCAAAGGTCCACAATTGATTGCCGGAACTGGTGGGGTCGAACCTTGACTTGGGGAAACTATTTGAAGTGTGCCTTGAACATCTCTTACGATTTACTAAAACATGTTATAACATGTATTGACAGGTTGCCGTTAGTGATGACATACAAGAGTTCAAACTGTATTCCCATACTTTCTACGCACCCTGTACAGATACTCAACTCGTTTTTTTCTTCATAAAACAGTTTGTAAAGATAGAAATTATCTTGTAGGGATACCGTTTTATTATGGTATACTTCACGCTATGATGAATCACATCGGAAAACGCGACCCAGATATTTTTGAACAGTTTATCAAACAAATACAGCATTCAATAGAACTGAACCACTGCTACCAGCCCTTCATCAGCTGCAATATAGGGAATGTAAAGTCACTATCTGATTTTTAAATCGACATAATGCTTGGATTCTTGTTGAAAAATAGCGTAGATACTGAGTGCTATTTCAAAATTTTTAAATATATGAGAGGAATCGCGAGAAAATCACCCATTTGAGGGGGGTCCGCGGCGGTAGAACAAAACGTCGTCGTATCATGATGTAAGCTTGGCGCAAGGTATTTCAAATGATGCTCTTTCAAACTGCGTTGTCAGAATTTTGATAACTGTCGTCATCTTCGAAATTCAGAAGGCCAAAATTGGGACACTCACTTTTTAGTGGTCAAATCGCGATCACTTAAATGGTCATAAGTTCGTTTAAAATGAAGATAGAAGGTCGTTCTTTTTTAGAAAGAAAGCTGAGAAGATTCTCTACAACTTTTATGTTGATCATTTCATTCCATGTGTATGTCCCAGTGCGGGGTGGTCGGGTCAACCAAAAATGATCGAATTCTGGAAAACGGAAAAACCCCCCTGAATAATTATGTGCGATTTGTAGGCACTATATGTGACTAGCTTGGCGCCAAAAATTAAAAATCAAAAGGGGTATAAAAAACGGCGTGACTTTTCGTCGGGCGATGTCGGAATGAGTCCCAGACCAAAGAACCCACTAAGCTCCAACTGACAGCCATTACCTTCAAATCGGTCCAAAATCACCCAAAACAACTTTTAGAATAGTTTGCGGACTCAATACAGTACTCCCATTGGGTAAAAAGTACAATCGGACCTATAATTTGAAAATCGATTTTCAGACCCTTCAACTTCAGCGCTTGGCCCACATGTGTTAAAACACTTTCAAATAACGTAGGAATGTCCCTCTAAATTATTCAAAGAAAGGTCGCACCGATAAATACGGTATTTCATCTGAGGGAACCAAGAAAAAGAGCAAAACGGTACTTCAGGTTAACATAATGTTAGCGGCCCAGATCATGTCATGTCTAGAAATGTAGAGCACGAAGAGCTGAACATTTCATATGTTGAAAGTTAGTCTCTATCTTTCCATTGAAGTGCGCTACGGAGTCTAGAAGTTGGCCAAAACCGAAGGGAGACGCGTGCGGGAAAGCGCTAGATACAGGGGAGGGAGAGGGAGGTCAGGCGGCGAGAGCGGCAGACGGTTAGAGCGCGCGCTCTTGGGGGATTCTAGCCCGTTTCTAGGCATTTTCTAAGCTCCGTAGCGCACTTCAATGAAAAGATAGAGACTAACTTTCAACATATGAAATGTTCAGTTCTTCGTGCTCTACATTTCTAGACATGAGCTGGGCCGCTAACATTATGTTAACCTGAAGTACCGTTTTGCTCTTTTTCTTGGTTCCCTCAGATGAAATACCGTATTTATAGGTTCGACCTTTCTTTGAATAGTTTAGAGGGACATTCCTACGTTATTTGAAAGTGTTTTAACGCATGTGGGCCAAGCGCTGAAGTTGAGAAGGGTCTGAAAATCGATTTTCAAATTATAGGTCCGATTGTATTTTTTACCCAATGGGAGTACTGTATTGAGTCCGCAAACTATTCTAAATGTTGTTTTGGGTGATTTTGGACCGATTTGAGGCTAATAGCTGTCAGTTGGAGCTTAGTGGGTTCTTTGGTCTGGGACTCATTCCGACATCGCCCGACAAAAAGTCACACCGTTTTTTTATACCCCTTTTGATTTGGCTAATTTTTGGCGCCAAGCTAGTCACATATAGTGCCTACAAATCGCACATAATTATTCAGGGGGTTTTTCCGTTTTCCAGAATTCGATCATTTTTGGTTGACCCGACCACCCCGCACTGGGACATACACATGGAATGAAATGATCAACATAAAAGTTGTAGAGAATCTTCTCAGCTTTCTTTCTGAAAAAGAACGACCTTCTATCTTCATTTTAAACGAACTTATGACCATTTAAGTGAGCGCGATTTGACCACTAAAAAGTGAGTGTCCCAATTTTGGCCTTCTGAATCTCGAAGATGACGACAGTAATCAAAATTCTGACAACGCAGTTTGAAAGAGCACCATTTGAAATACCTTTTACCCAGCTTACATCCGGAAAGGATGATTTTGATTCTACTGCCGCGAAGAAGGTGATTCTCTCGCGATACGTGTTATTTTTAAAAATATATATACACTCACTTGATCGCGTATATCAAAAAAAGGTGTCAGTCACTTGCTCCTAAAATATATTCTTGCACCAAAGCAACTTGTTGTGTTCTTACTCGAAAAATATTGACTTTTTTATGTTTTCACTCGAATCAACAAAAATGTTAGAAGATGCGTTTTTATGAGATACATCGCGAGACCTTCCCGCGGCGGTAGGACCAAACTCATGATTTCGGGCAACAAATTTTACGCAAGGTACTTTGAATGATGCTCTTTCAAACTACGTCGTGAGAATTCCGATATCTATCGTCATCGTCGAGATTCAGAAGACCAAAGTTGGTACTATCACTTTTCGACAATCAAAACGGGCTAACTTAAATGATCATAAGTCCGTTAAAAAAAATAAAGATAGAGGGCAGTTCTTTGTTTCATATGAAAGCTACTATCATGTGGAACAACATTTTATGTTGAAGTCATCATTCCTGGACCTCAGCCTCGTCCGGGGCGGTCGGGTGGACCAAAATTGACGTAACTTTACAAATCGGTAAAAGTTAGCTGAATAAATGCCCGCGATTGATAGTCCGTATGGCTGGCTAACTTGACCCAAAAAATCAGAGAAATCGTTCATGGGTAAAAAAAATGGCGCTGGCTTTTATACGGCGACCCCAAAAGGGGTACCAGACATCAATAATGTCCAAGCTCCAATTGGCCCTTATAGGGCTCAAACTTATCGAAAATAGTCTAAAACAACTCTTGAAATTGTTAAAACCCACATTTAATCACTTTTATTGAGCCAAAATATCGATACCGCCCAAAATTTGAAAATCCATATTTTTACCGATTTAATGCATTTGCGTTAGTGAGAGATGTGCCCACATGTACAAAATCGGTCATACGAATAATAAAAACTTTCCTCGAAACGACTCAAAGAAATGGCGCTCCTGGAAATACGATTTTTCGTAAGAGAAATCTGAGAAAAGACGCTAAACTGTAGCACGGGCGGAAATTGATCTACCGATCTGGGACATGGCTAGAAATGTTGCTCTCGACGAGATAAATATTTTATCTGTTGAAAGTGAGCTTCTATCTTTTCGTTGAAGCGCGCTACAGAGCCTGGAAGTTTGGAAAAAAAGGGCTAGAATCCCCCGAAAGCGCGCGCTCTAACCGTCTGCCGCTCTCGCCGCCTGACCTCCCTCTCCCTCCCATCTATTTAGCGCTCGCCCGCGCGCGTCTGTCCTCGATTTTCGCTAACTTCTACGCTCTGTAGTGCGCTTCAACGAAAAGATAAAAGCTCACTTTCAAAAGATAAAATGTTTATCTCGTCGAGATCTACATTTCTAGCCATGTCACAGATCCGTAGATAAATTTTTGCCCGTGCTACAGTTTAGCGTCTTTTCTCAGATTTCTCTTACGAAAAATAGTATTTCCAGGAGCGCCATTTCTTTGAGTCGTTTCGAGGGAATTTTTTATGATTCGTATGACCGATTCAGTACATGTGGGAAAATCTCTCACTAACGCAAATGCATTAAATCGGTAAAAATATGGATTTTCAAATTTTGGGGCAGTATCGATATTTTGGCTCAATAAAAGTGATTCAATGTGGGTTTTAAGAATTTCAAGAGTTGTTTTAGACTATTTTCGATAAGTTTGAGCCCTATAAGGGCCAATTGGAGCTTGGACACTATTGATGTCTTGTACCGATTTTGGGGTCGCCAAGCCAGCGCCATTTTTTTCCCATGAACAATTTCTCTGATTTTTTGGGTCAAGTTAGCCATCCATACGGACTATCAATCGCGCGCATTTATTCAACTAACTTTTACCGATTTGTAAAGGTACGTCAATTTTGGTCCACCCGACCGTCCCGGACGAGGCTGAGGTCCAGGAATGATGACTTCAACATAAAAGTTGTTCCACATGCTAGCAGCTTTCATATGAAACAAAGAACTGCCCTCTATCTTTATTTTAAACGGACTTATGATCATTTAAGTGAGCCCGTTTTGATTGTCGAAAAGTGATAGTACCAACTTTGGTCTTCTGAATCTCGACGATGACGATAGATATCGGAATTCTCACGACGTAGTTTGAAAGAGCATAATTCAAAGTACCTTGCGTAAAAATTGTTGCCCGAAATCATGAGTTTGGTTCTACCGCCGCGGGAAGGTTATTCTCTCGCGATGTATCTCTTATAAGCAAATATATTATTTTAACAGTCGGAAATATACCGCGATGGCGATAGCGTGTTCCATTAGGTCGTGCTTGTTCTGGAAATTGAACTTTAATTTTACCATTCTACTATGATTTATATTTTAGCAGCTTTAAAAAAATCATAGTATGTTTGTCTGAAGTTCAGCGGCAAATCTGATGTATAATATGCGGATAATAATACCGGTATGGGGTTTTCGATGACGGTGCGGTGAAATTGACCTAAAATGAGGTTGTTATTTTGAAAAAATAAGACAAACAAACGGGTTGAAGTTGTGTTTTTTCGGGGGGGGGGGGGTGACAACTGCACAACCGACATTTGCACAACAATTCACCATTAATTTGCGAATGGACGTAACGACGTGGGAGTTGCTTCATTGTAACCAGTATGTGCTGCCCTACATTTGTATATGCAAATCTTCTTACCAGGCGGACTTGAGATTCACTCCATATCTCTGTATGGGGGTTCGTTGTCCAAAAGATAGAATTTGAGTTGAAAACCATGGTTAGATAAATCCCAAATACAGTGACAAATCGATACCCCTGTTACTGAGTTAGAGTAGTTAATGAAGCTCGTGAATAACGATTAGGCACGGTATTTGGGGTTTATCTAACCATGATTTTTCACTCAAATTCTCACTTTTGGACCATTAACCCCCTTCCATAGATATGAAGTGAAACTTAAGTTCGCCTGGTAACAATAATTATATATGGAAAGGTAGGGTAGCACATACTGGTTACAGTGAAGCAACTCCCAAGTCGCTACGTCCAATCGCAAATTAATGGTGAATTGTTGTGCAAATGTCGGTTGTGCAGTTGTCACCCCCCCCCCCCGTTTTTCTTCAGTTGTTTCATCAAATTCGAAAAAGGCCGATAAATACCGTAATGATTCCGGAATCAACGTTTTTCTCAAGATCTGCGATGATGTCATTGATGAGGCCTGCGGCGATCAGAGAAGAAGAGAGTATAAGGACGAAGAAGAGACGGGCGGTGAACATCTGCAAATTCAAGGGTGGATGGCGGAAAATTAGATTACGAAATTGGTAATGGTCGAAGTACTCCTCCAAAAGTTGAGCTGACAAGGGGGACCCTAAACTTACCGCCGTCCAATCCAACCTTTAACTATATGTGGTTGTATATACCAATGATACATATCTCTTGGTTCAGATTTTGCCGCACTCATCTACTTAGGGTCGATAATCGATCAAGTCGATTTCATTGCGATTGTGCATGGCGCGATCCCAAAATACCCCCAGGTTTCACTCTTACACTCTCGTGGCCCAAATGGGACTCGAACCTGCGCCATCCTGTTCCCATGGCTGGCGCCTTACCTAGCCGGCTATCTCGGCGACGAGAGCGAAAGAGTGAAACCTGGGGAGTATTTTGGGACCGCGCCATGCACAATCGTAAAGAAATCGACTTGATCAATTATCGTCCCTTAGTAGATCAGTGCGGCAAAATCTGAACCAAGCGTGAGATATGTATCATTGGTATTTACAACCACATATAGTTAAAGTTTAGATTGGACGGCGGTGAGTTTAGGCCCCCCCCTGGTGAGGGAGTGTATGGGGGTATATCAGGTTGTTGCGAAAGTCTTGTCGCGTCATAGCGCTTGGACATTGTAGCGCCTATAGTCTTTACTTCATCTTTGGATATCATATAACTACTTAAAATCGATGAGGTAATAAATGACCTTTCTAGCGCACTTTACTCCACAGCTGACAAATCATTTAGAAAATCACAGTGTTAGACGAAACCCTGGGGAGTAAGGTAACGGACATGCTCCTTTCTGCGTTTACTACTACTTTGAAGAGAATGATATGGCCAAATGAATAACATATGCATAAACAGCATGAGCCATGGATTACCAGGGCACATTAGTGGATAGCCAGGTACACATGCCTTTCTTGAAATTTTTAAATATTTCGGAATGAAGCTTGGACAAGAATTTTCGGATACATGTTTTATAGTCTCATTTTAGTGCCGATGGATCTAGGAATCAATATTATTCGGAAACATATATTCTGAAGTGATATACTTACAATTTCAGTTTGGGGTTGGCGGAATACTTCCCCGGCAAAATTGGTCCTTCTAAATAGAGATTCTCATATTTGAAAGACGAAAACTACCATATTTGGCAAAATTATTGCTCGCAGCCGACTTAAATTGTGGACATATTGGGCCTGAACAAGTCACCCTTCCTCTATTATTATTTCACAAGTAATATTTCAGAAGTCGCGAGTTGTTTTAGGGCTATAATAAATTTAGAACATATTCTTGAAATTTTCCGGTTTTATATAGGAGCTTCGATAGGGGTAACTACATGGCTATGGTGCTCATGTATGCACCTAACATATATTATGAGGTTAGGGAACATAAATTCCAGAGAAGCGAAATAAGTGTATTGAGGCACGCGACAGGACTTTCGCAACAACCTAATATCATTGCCATAGTTGCCCAACACTGGCGGCGATGTATTTTCAGACCATGACCCCCTTACATGGTTGCGCACTGCTCCCCTCAATAGAGGGGAGCAGTGCGAAACTACGTATAGGGGTTCATGGTCAAAAATCAATTGGTAGGTCAATGGTAGGTCAAGACTAGGTACCGTACCCAATCGATAGTACAGTACCCCAGATACCGCATACCACTACCGTAACCCGATATTATCGCAAACTAACTTTATTTTTAAAAAGTCCTGGTACCGTGTCTAGTCGATTCTACAGTACACAAGTGACTACCGTAACCCAGTTCCTTGGGTCAGATCCAGTTCCTTGGGTCAAACCTTTTTCTAAAAATTAAAATCGATTGTTAAATTTTTCCAAAGTATTCTACCGTATATCTCATTACTGTAGAATCATTTTATAATCGATTTAGGATTTTTAGAAAAATGTTCGACATTTTTAGAAAAATGTATGACCCAAGGAACTGAATCTGACCCAAGGAACTGGGTTACGGTAGTCACTTGTGTACTGTAGAATCGACTAGACACGGTACCAGGACTTTTTAAAAATACAGTTAGTTTGCGATAATATCGGGTTACGGTAGTGGTATGCGGTATCTGGGGTACTGTACTATCGATTGGGTACGGTACCTAGTCTTGACCTACCATTGACCTACCAATTGATTTTTGACCATGAACCCCTATACGTAGTTTCGCACTGCTCCCCTCTATTGAGGGGAGGAGTGCGCAACCATGTAAGGGGGTCATGGTCTGAAAACACCTCGCCGCCAGTGTTGGGCAACTATGATCACAATTATTCTCGAATATTCTTTCCTGTCAATAATGCACTATTGCAGTAGTAATTCCGCAATGCACTGTACTGATTCAACGAATAAACCGTTATTATCATTATTAAAATGCATGACCTGCTCAATTAAGACTCTTGGCCTTTCTTGCCCAGCGCTCACGGTCAGGAGTTTTCAGACGTCGAAAATCTGTTTTACGCCGGGAAGGGTAATCGATCCTGGTGCTCTGTCTTTGTTGTTTCCCTTCTCTGCTAAGTTAGTCACCCTCCTCCGCTAATAAAAGTGATTCATCATTTTCGTTTCTTTCTTATTTTGCTATTATACTTTGCCTTACTCTTACCTCACACTACAGGCAAGATTGATTGTTCTGTGTGATTTTAACTGTGAACTAGTGTGCAACGGAATATGTAACTTCGGAAACTTCTGGCAGTAACTGATTTTTGCAGAGAGGAAGCAGCATTAGCATAGCATCAATTTTACGTGTATTGATGTGATTCGGAGAGTTGAGTATTTATCGATTACCGTTCAATTCGCAATTAAAATTATCGATGCTAAATCCGGCCTTCTTCCGCTCGTTGTGGTAGCGTACCTACACAAATTATTGATTATTTATTTTATGTTATGCATAACAAGATGATCGCTTCAAGGGCATAGTAGTGAGTGAAATTTATTGAACAATACGTTGGAAGCACAGTGGTTTCGGTCAAAATGACTGTGAAAGAAGTCTCACCGTATTGACGTTTTCGTAGAATTTCTTTTCGATTTGCGAGCCGTCTCTCGTCCTATTGAACAACAACTCAGAAATGCACGATGTAACAGCGTGGTCAAAGTCCGGCATCATCTAAGTTACAACATGCTTTTTTGAAGAATTATAATTAATCGATATTCCAGTTCCGAGAAAAAAAGTATAGGTGCACGCAACGCTTGTAAGCGTAATGTCTTGCAAAACCATCATAATCGTACCTTGTTAACCATGACAAACTTCGAAGCAGCCAGAGCCGGTAAATCCTCCACTCCGTAGATGCAAATGAGCAAATGAAATGCCATAGCATGCCCGAGCGACACTGGCTCTCGTTGTCTCGCCATATAGTTTCACTGAATTATTAGTCGAAATTCTTATTAGTTAGGAAAAAGTTGTTAAATATCGCACCGTGAAATGTGCTGAGACGATAAATTTTGGCATTTGTGATGAAAACCTCCGGGAAATCGAATTTGAGGTGTGATTTGCAGAGATTCGTAAAGTTGCTCGTCGACGCCGAATTCCTGACGAAATTTTAAGTTTTTCATTTTTTCATTTTTTAGAATTCAACAACGGGCTTGAATCATTGATTGGAACTGAAATGTGAGGTATAATGAAAATGAAACTTAACTGAATCTATTGGACGACGATTTGAGCAAAATTCGAAAAGAAAGTTA
Organism: Pristionchus mayeri; assembly: GCA_036245805.1. Lineage (NCBI taxonomy): Eukaryota > Metazoa > Nematoda > Chromadorea > Rhabditida > Neodiplogasteridae > Pristionchus > Pristionchus mayeri. Next base: position 9,413,693 of record BTRK01000002.1, read on the forward strand.
ACAAACCATGGCATTCATCGCCCTCATCAGCGAGAAGATGTTGATCTCGTCGAATATGAAGTCGACTGCCTCGCGAGAGAGAAGCACCTAGTTCAATGTAGTTGAAATAAATGCTTATTTATATTTTAATTATCCACACTTTCTTGTATGTTTCTGCATAGATATTTTAGTAATGTGATACGTTCAACATCAATGATACGTAAGTTCATCATTTAAAAAAAAAACCTGAATATCGCCCTTGCCCCACTGGATCGTGCTAGCCTTGCATTCATCAGCTGAAATGCAACCAATATTATGCGTAAGGAATATTTCGCCAATCAGTTTACATTTCGACTGGTTTTGCAGATAGTTAACGCAAGTTAATATACCATCGTAACTGTCGAGGCTCTTCGGACACAGCTCCAGTCTGCCTAGATTCGTCTCGAGATTGGAAATGCATCGATCAGGATCACATTGAGAGATTTGCATGTCGTTCGCGCCTGAACCCTTTCATGGGTATACATTCTCGCCAGAATTCCGGTCGAGAGAGTATGTGAAATGAAGAGACAGATTACAAACTCAAATGTGTTTGAATTTCAGAGGCGAATGTGTTTGCGGATGTGATATAGCACATGTTTCGAGCTGAAATTGCATGAAGACACGTAAAACACGTGTCTTCATGCAGGATTTCTTTTAGGATTTCTTTCATTTCTGCGTGCGTTTGGATCATCACGTCATGATTCTAAAATGATAATCGCGAAATTCTGTAATACAATTCGCACTGTAATATTGAAAATATTATCATCTGCTCCAGTTATTTAAGAGACCCTCCACGAGAAAACGCACCTATCCAACGGACGACTTTTTTGCAACCCCTGTCACTCTTCTGTGGGTGAAGTCCTCATACCGAGTGCTGATATTTGGCCCAATATGAACGCTCCTAGTGCATTCGAAAATTCTGAAACATTCCCATATTTAGAATCAATTCGAATTTGATTCCGATGGCGCACCAGAACACAATTGGACGTGATAACATAATGCAAAAATAATTTTGAGTGTATCCCGGTTGGTTTTCAAAATATGATTTTTTAATATTTTTTCTGCTCTTCAACAGATGGTTATATTTTACATTTTTATAAAGTGATTGATATTTAGTCCTTTTCAACATTTTCTAACTAATATGTTTTTGATACGTTGTAAAACCTTCATATCTTGTTGATTCAGTCGATCATCGTGTCAGAATCGATCCAACCGTCTGCACCATCTCACGGATTTTGCGTTTTCGAGATAAAATTTCACCAGATGCAAGGGTATAGGACGGTTCTCTTTTATGTTGATATATTAATGTTAGTCCATACTACAATAATTACCTGGTGTTCATCGAGAGATGTTTGCAAATTCGAATATAGCTGATTGTGGACATGAGAAATTCCGAGGCTGAGAAAATCGATTTTTTCAAAGTTTTGAAACTTTAGCTTTTTAGTGTGATTATGTAGAGTTGTCCATGAAAAGTTGTTTACGACTCAATATTAGCACATGCAATACGTTGGACATGCGAAAATCTCTAAAATAGGCTATCCGATAACGACCTTACGATGTTCTGATCGAAATTTCATGGCTTATTGTTGATCGAATTTCAACTGTGATAGTTCCAATGTATGCTTGGTTGAATGTTCTCCGTAGAATCACACGAAATTTGTTGCCGAAATTCTTGCGTCGTAATAAAACATCGGAAATGGTAAAATAATTGACGAAACAATTACCCCCAAAGTTGAGCCAAATTCGATTTCATGTGTGTTCCAGAGCACTTAGGGGGTGTCTATTATAATGCATAAGTAATTTTGAGTCTAGCTTGATCGGCTGAGAAAATATGAATTGTCATCATTTTTCCCTATACCCGCACCTGGCTGGCCGCTTTGCCCGACCCACGCGGTATCCCTGTGAAATTTCAATTTACCACCCTAAGCACTCTAGGTCCTATTATTACCAAGGCCTGAATCGGAATTCTTGGCGGAATGTCCGGGAGGGGGGGCCAAATGGTAACTCTCCTCAGATCCGGCTTCTTAAGTTTTTAGTGTTTTTATGGCGTATTTTGCGTTGAAACTTCGGAAAAAGTGGTTGTTGAAGCGATTGGATAATGTTAAGTGGTCGAAAATGACGATTTTCGACATTTTCGGATTTCCTGAAAAAAAATTCTCCATGGGACACACAGATACCATCATTTTCGGATTCCTCGTGCACAACTACATAATATATCCAATTTTCAGCGAATTTTACCGATGAGCCCGGAATTTATTGCGTTTTGACTAAGGCACACTGAGTGGTTGGGAGCACCTGTCCCGCACGCTGATGCTGTCAAAGTGCTAAGATTTTAGCACTGGTTTACATTACCCACGGGTTCGATGCCCCTCTAGTGCAAAACTGTTTTGCCGGATTTTCCAAACACTATTAGGACAATATAATGGGTGGAAAACAAATTTTATTAAAAATTCCACAAATTAATCGTTGTCGACATATCACAGGTCTTCTGAGTGAATGCATGAACGAGATACCCCTATTTGACAAACTGTTCAAACTGCTTCAATCCCTTCCAAACTTTGAGGGTTGATGTACCTAAGGTCATGAAATTTAATTTTAACTTGGTGTGGCCGAGATATCAAAATCGTCTAAAATCCGGCTTTCGAATTTTCGAAAATTCAAAAATTCATAAATAATATGGTTATATTCCGGAACTTCGAAAAAATCGAAAATTCAATGTTCGAAAAATCGAAATTTTTAAATTTCGGCCAGGTCCGGTTAAAAGTTATAAACATGTTTGTGTGTAACACTTATGATATTTATTGCACAAAACAAACCATATCTCCTCCAAAAACTTAAGAAACGGGCTAGTGAACTGAAAAAGTTCATCAAGATCTCATCATTTGACGGGTTACAGCAAAAAATGGAACAGTCTATAAGAAATGGACGATAGATTTTTCGTGGCAGTAAAGTGCGTAGATTCCGAATCTGTAATAATCTCATGCAGTTTTAGCGAAAAATTTTCAGAGCCGGCAATTTTTTTGAACAAAAAAATTCAAACAAATATTATTTTCAGATGATCGATATTTCATCTTTGTTTTCTTGAACAGTGCTCAACTGTAAACTTGTTCTGCTCGACGTGCCCTACATGTCTGTTTTTTTTAACGAACGATTTGCTCAACGTTGAAGGAATTTATGAATTTTTGAATTTTCGAAAATTCGAAAGCCAGATTTTAGGCGATTTTGATATCTCGGCCACACCAAGTCAAAATTAAATTTCATGACCTTAGGTACATCAACCCTCAAAGTTAGGAAGAGATTGAAGCAGTTTGAACAGTTTGTCAAACGGCACCTGCGATCTCTCAGAAGACTTGTGATATGAGAGGAATCGGGAGAGACTCGAGAACTCTGAGGCCTGCCGGGACGTAGGAATTCATGATTTTTAATTTGGCTGAAAAATTGATTACAGGTACTTCGAAACGTGCTCTTTCGAATGGGTTGGCTGTTTTAAAAAAAAAAATTTCTCGACGCGACATCCTCCGAAAGTGGGCGGAGTCTCGTTTTTTTCGGAAAAACTCGATATTTGCGTCGATTTTTCGGCATTTTCCGATAAAGCTACGAACAAATTGTCAACAGACGAATGAAAGAGGAGCGTACGAGGAACATTTTTGTTACTTCTGATGTGTTGAAAACCCAAAAATTGCATCAAGGGTCCAACTTCGGCAAAACTTTTGAAAAATTTTGAAATACCAAAAAGTAATGGTTGCTATGCTCGATTTATTAGCCCTCCTGAGTACTTTCATTTGATATATCAGGTTGTGAAAAAAGTAATTGTAGATTTTTAAATTTTCGATTTTACAATACCCCGTCTTTGGTTGCCGCCTGCATATCATATTGTTACTTGTGCTCGTTGAGTGCTTGGATACCCTTTATGCCGCGCGTAGGTTCGAGCCTATCCAATTGGTATTGAGGCCACAGTATGAAGACAAATTTACTTCGACAAAATGTTTTACTAAGTATGTTTCGGTCCAGCAATCGATGATGAGCGAGGATAGGGCAAATATTACGTCACATGCGAAAATTATGGCATACGGATATCACAATACAACGCGTGAAGCTGGTCCGTTCCGAATGGCTTGTCAGAAAATACGCTCATTTTTTAGCGTGACCCTAACTGCACATCAACAGAGATAATTATTTTTACCGTGCATCCGTAACTATTGGTGTATCCATCTAAAATGTAGTGACGCGAAAAGCACTTTCCATGGTTAACTTAAAAATGTATTTAGGTGGGCATACAATACTTCTAGCAAAACATATAACATTCCTCATCCCGACTACGAAATTTGAACATCGAAATTCGTATGTTACAAGTCTTTCATTTTCCAGGGTTGGTGAAAAGCCCTAAAGTTTGTGGTTATCTGTTACAGCTACTCTTTATGTATCTCTATACGACTGGTCAAAGTCAGGGGATAGCTCCCTTTTGGTGAAATTTATTCATACACCGTATACCGAAAGTCGAAAATTTGACAATATTGGCCTGTATTCATCAATACTGAAAATCCATGTTTTCTACAAGTAGAGAAGGGATGAGTTCACATTTTTCTCGTTGGTATGTAGCACCATAGTGTATAATGGAAGCGCACTTATTTAGAAACCCCACTTATTTAGAAACCTGTAAAATATTTTTAGAAAAGAGTACATAAATATATTGAATAAGGATACCCCTACTATATGCTATTGAGCCAGCTTGAGATCATAAATGAAAAGAATTTTAGGCGTGCTCAAACATCATGGTCCAAATCTACAATTACTTTTTTTCACAACCTAATATAAGTCACTGAAATCGGTTCATGTGTTGTAATGTTGCTCTCGATTAAGCAAAATCGGTCATAGAGGTTGGGTATAGACGTCATGTTTACTGTATGCAAACTAGGTTCATTTGCATCGAAATTGCATACATACATCACCAAGACTTGTTTCCGCTTCATTTCCAAGTAATTTTCAGGTCCACTTAGTCATAGAATCAATTTGAAGAAATTGCGATCTATCGAATGGAAAGGCACAAAGAACCCGGTTTCTAGTGGTAATTGACATCAATTCAAAGATAAATCGTCATAATACAATGTAGGAACAATTTTCAGAACATTATAGAAAGCAAATAATGCTTCAAATGTTACTTGCACTATTTGAGAATCGAAAAAAACCGAAAAACGACACGTCATACAGAAATTAAGATTTCGCAAACTGATTTGAACCAGAATATAGAGAATGAAGAGCTAAACATTTTATCTGTTGAAAGTGAGTTTCTATCCTTTCGTTGAAACGAGCGACAGAGCCTGGAAGTGAGCAAAGTCGACGGTGAAGGCGCGCGGGAGAGCACTAAATAGTAAATAGTGCTCTCCCGCGCGCCTTCACCGTCGACTTTGCTCACTTCCAGGCTCTGTCGCTCGTTTCAACGAAAGGATAGAAACTCACTTTCAACAGATAAAATGTTTAGCTCTTCATTCTCTATATTCTGGTTCAAATCAGTTTGCGAAATCTTAATTTCTGTATGACGTGTCGTTTTTCGGTTTTTTTCGATTCTCAAATAGTGCAAGTAACATTTGAAGCATTATTTGCTTTCTATAATGTTCTGAAAATTGTTCCTACATTGTATTATGACGATTTATCTTTGAATTGATGTCAATTACCACTAGAAACCGGGTTCTTTGTGCCTTTCCATTCGATAGATCGCAATTTCTTCAAATTGATTCTATGACTAAGTGGACCTGAAAATTACTTGGAAATGAAGCGGAAACAAGTCTTGGTGATGTATGTATGCAATTTCGATGCAAATGAACCTAGTTTGCATACAGTAAACATGACGTCTATACCCAACCTCTATGACCGATTTTGCTTAATCGAGAGCAACATTACAACACATGAACCGATTTCAGTGACTTATATTAGGTTGTGAAAAAAAGTAATTGTAGATTTGGACCATGATGTTTGAGCACGCCTAAAATTCTTTTCATTTATGATCTCAAGCTGGCTCAATAGCATATAGTAGGGGTATCCTTATTCAATATATTTATGTACTCTTTTCTAAAAATATTTTACAGGTTTCTAAATAAGTGGGGTTTCTAAATAAGTGCGCTTCCATTATACACTATGGTGCTACATACCAACGAGAAAAATGTGAACTCATCCCTTCTCTACTTGTAGAAAACATGGATTTTCAGTATTGATGAATACAGGCCAATATTGTCAAATTTTCGACTTTCGGTATACGGTGTATGAATAAATTTCACCAAAAGGGAGCTATCCCCTGACTTTGACCAGTCGTATAGAGATACATAAAGAGTAGCTGTAACAGATAACCACAAACTTTAGGGCTTTTCACCAACCCTGGAAAATGAAAGACTTGTAACATACGAATTTCGATGTTCAAATTTCGTAGTCGGGATGAGGAATGTTATATGTTTTGCTAGAAGTATTGTATGCCCACCTAAATACATTTTTAAGTTAACCATGGAAAGTGCTTTTCGCGTCACTACATTTTAGATGGATACACCAATAGTTACGGATGCACGGTAAAAATAATTATCTCTGTTGATGTGCAGTTAGGGTCACGCTAAAAAATGAGCGTATTTTCTGACAAGCCATTCGGAACGGACCAGCTTCACGCGTTGTATTGTGATATCCGTATGCCATAATTTTCGCATGTGACGTAATATTTGCCCTATCCTCGCTCATCATCGATTGCTGGACCGAAACATACTTAGTAAAACATTTTGTCGAAGTAAATTTGTCTTCATACTGTGGCCTCAATACCAATTGGATAGGCTCGAACCTACGCGCGGCATAAAGGGTATCCAAGCACTCAACGAGCACAAGTAACAATATGATATGCAGGCGGCAACCAAAGACGGGGTATTGTAAAATCGAAAATTTAAAAATCTACAATTACTTTTTTCACAACCTGATATATCAAATGAAAGTACTCAGGAGGGCTAATAAATCGAGCATAGCAACCATTACTTTTTGGTATTTCAAAATTTTTCAAAAGTTTTGCCGAAGTTGGACCCTTGATGCAATTTTTGGGTTTTCAACACATCAGAAGTAACAAAAATGTTCCTCGTACGCTCCTCTTTCATTCGTCTGTTGACAATTTGTTCGTAGCTTTATCGGAAAATGCCGAAAAATCGACGCAAATATCGAGTTTTTCCGAAAAAAACGAGACTCCGCCCACTTTCGGAGGATGTCGCGTCGAGAAATTTTTTTTTTTAAAACAGCCAACCCATTCGAAAGAGCACGTTTCGAAGTACCTGTAATCAATTTTTCAGCCAAATTAAAAATCATGAATTCCTACGTCCCGGCAGGCCTCAGAGTTCTCGAGTCTCTCCCGATTCCTCTCATATCACAAGTCTTCTGAGAGATCGCAGGTGCCGTTTGACAAACTGTTCAAACTGCTTCAATCTCTTCCTAACTTTGAGGGTTGATGTACCTAAGGTCATGAAATTTAATTTTGACTTGGTGTGGCCGAGATATCAAAATCGCCTAAAATCTGGCTTTCGAATTTTCGAAAATTCAAAAATTCATAAATTCCTTCAACGTTGAGCAAATCGTTCGTTAAAAAAAACAGACATGTAGGGCACGTCGAGCAGAACAAGTTTACAGTTGAGCACTGTTCAAGAAAACAAAGATGAAATATCGATCATCTGAAAATAATATTTGTTTGAATTTTTTTGTTCAAAAAAATTGCCGGCTCTGAAAATTTTTCGCTAAAACTGCATGAGATTATTACAGATTCGGAATCTACGCACTTTACTGCCACGAAAAATCTATCGTCCATTTCTTATAGACTGTTCCATTTTTTGCTGTAACCCGTCAAATGATGAGATCTTGATGAACTTTTTCAGTTCACTAGCCCGTTTCTTAAGTTTTTGGAGGAGATATGGTTTGTTTTGTGCAATAAATATCATAAGTGTTACACACAAACATGTTTATAACTTTTAACCGGACCTGGCCGAAATTTAAAAATTTCGATTTTTCGAACATTGAATTTTCGATTTTTTCGAAGTTCCGGAATATAACCATATTATTTATGAATTTTTGAATTTTCGAAAATTCGAAAGCCGGATTTTAGACGATTTTGATATCTCGGCCACACCAAGTTAAAATTAAATTTCATGACCTTAGGTACATCAACCCTCAAAGTTTGGAAGGGATTGAAGCAGTTTGAACAGTTTGTCAAATAGGGGTATCTCGTTCATGCATTCACTCAGAAGACCTGTGATATGTCGACAACGATTAATTTGTGGAATTTTTAATAAAATTTGTTTTCCACCCATTATATTGTCCTAATAGTGTTTGGAAAATCCGGCAAAACAGTTTTGCACTAGAGGGGCATCGAACCCGTGGGTAATGTAAACCAGTGCTAAAATCTTAGCACTTTGACAGCATCAGCGTGCGGGACAGGTGCTCCCAACCACTCAGTGTGCCTTAGTCAAAACGCAATAAATTCCGGGCTCATCGGTAAAATTCGCTGAAAATTGGATATATTATGTAGTTGTGCACGAGGAATCCGAAAATGATGGTATCTGTGTGTCCCATGGAGAATTTTTTTTCAGGAAATCCGAAAATGTCGAAAATCGTCATTTTCGACCACTTAACATTATCCAATCGCTTCAACAACCACTTTTTCCGAAGTTTCAACGCAAAATACGCCATAAAAACACTAAAAACTTAAGAAGCCGGATCTGAGGAGAGTTACCATTTGGCCCCCCCTCCCGGACATTCCGCCAAGAATTCCGATTCAGGCCTTGGTAATAATAGGACCTAGAGTGCTTAGGGTGGTAAATTGAAATTTCACAGGGATACCGCGTGGGTCGGGCAAAGCGGCCAGCCAGGTGCGGGTATAGGGAAAAATGATGACAATTCATATTTTCTCAGCCGATCAAGCTAGACTCAAAATTACTTATGCATTATAATAGACACCCCCTAAGTGCTCTGGAACACACATGAAATCGAATTTGGCTCAACTTTGGGGGTAATTGTTTCGTCAATTATTTTACCATTTCCGATGTTTTATTACGACGCAAGAATTTCGGCAACAAATTTCGTGTGATTCTACGGAGAACATTCAACCAAGCATACATTGGAACTATCACAGTTGAAATTCGATCAACAATAAGCCATGAAATTTCGATCAGAACATCGTAAGGTCGTTATCGGATAGCCTATTTTAGAGATTTTCGCATGTCCAACGTATTGCATGTGCTAATATTGAGTCGTAAACAACTTTTCATGGACAACTCTACATAATCACACTAAAAAGCTAAAGTTTCAAAACTTTGAAAAAATCGATTTTCTCAGCCTCGGAATTTCTCATGTCCACAATCAGCTATATTCGAATTTGCAAACATCTCTCGATGAACACCAGGTAATTATTGTAGTATGGACTAACATTAATATATCAACATAAAAGAGAACCGTCCTATACCCTTGCATCTGGTGAAATTTTATCTCGAAAACGCAAAATCCGTGAGATGGTGCAGACGGTTGGATCGATTCTGACACGATGATCGACTGAATCAACAAGATATGAAGGTTTTACAACGTATCAAAAACATATTAGTTAGAAAATGTTGAAAAGGACTAAATATCAATCACTTTATAAAAATGTAAAATATAACCATCTGTTGAAGAGCAGAAAAAATATTAAAAAATCATATTTTGAAAACCAACCGGGATACACTCAAAATTATTTTTGCATTATGTTATCACGTCCAATTGTGTTCTGGTGCGCCATCGGAATCAAATTCGAATTGATTCTAAATATGGGAATGTTTCAGAATTTTCGAATGCACTAGGAGCGTTCATATTGGGCCAAATATCAGCACTCGGTATGAGGACTTCACCCACAGAAGAGTGACAGGGGTTGCAAAAAAGTCGTCCGTTGGATAGGTGCGTTTTCTCGTGGAGGGTCTCTTAAATAACTGGAGCAGATGATAATATTTTCAATATTACAGTGCGAATTGTATTACAGAATTTCGCGATTATCATTTTAGAATCATGACGTGATGATCCAAACGCACGCAGAAATGAAAGAAATCCTAAAAGAAATCCTGCATGAAGACACGTGTTTTACGTGTCTTCATGCAATTTCAGCTCGAAACATGTGCTATATCACATCCGCAAACACATTCGCCTCTGAAATTCAAACACATTTGAGTTTGTAATCTGTCTCTTCATTTCACATACTCTCTCGACCGGAATTCTGGCGAGAATGTATACCCATGAAAGGGTTCAGGCGCGAACGACATGCAAATCTCTCAATGTGATCCTGATCGATGCATTTCCAATCTCGAGACGAATCTAGGCAGACTGGAGCTGTGTCCGAAGAGCCTCGACAGTTACGATGGTATATTAACTTGCGTTAACTATCTGCAAAACCAGTCGAAATGTAAACTGATTGGCGAAATATTCCTTACGCATAATATTGGTTGCATTTCAGCTGATGAATGCAAGGCTAGCACGATCCAGTGGGGCAAGGGCGATATTCAGGTTTTTTTTTAAATGATGAACTTACGTATCATTGATGTTGAACGTATCACATTACTAAAATATCTATGCAGAAACATACAAGAAAGTGTGGATAATTAAAATATAAATAAGCATTTATTTCAACTACATTGAACTAGGTGCTTCTCTCTCGCGAGGCAGTCGACTTCATATTCGACGAGATCAACATCTTCTCGCTGATGAGGGCGATGAATGCCATGGTTTGTTAACTTTCTTTTCGAATTTTGCTCAAATCGTCGTCCAATAGATTCAGTTAAATTTCATTTTCATTATACCTCACATTTCAGTTCCAATCAATGATTCAAGCCCGTTGTTGAATTCTAAAAAATGAAAAAATGAAAAACTTAAAATTTCGTCAGGAATTCGGCGTCGACGAGCAACTTTACGAATCTCTGCAAATCACACCTCAAATTCGATTTCCCGGAGGTTTTCATCACAAATGCCAAAATTTATCGTCTCAGCACATTTCACGGTGCGATATTTAACAACTTTTTCCTAACTAATAAGAATTTCGACTAATAATTCAGTGAAACTATATGGCGAGACAACGAGAGCCAGTGTCGCTCGGGCATGCTATGGCATTTCATTTGCTCATTTGCATCTACGGAGTGGAGGATTTACCGGCTCTGGCTGCTTCGAAGTTTGTCATGGTTAACAAGGTACGATTATGATGGTTTTGCAAGACATTACGCTTACAAGCGTTGCGTGCACCTATACTTTTTTTCTCGGAACTGGAATATCGATTAATTATAATTCTTCAAAAAAGCATGTTGTAACTTAGATGATGCCGGACTTTGACCACGCTGTTACATCGTGCATTTCTGAGTTGTTGTTCAATAGGACGAGAGACGGCTCGCAAATCGAAAAGAAATTCTACGAAAACGTCAATACGGTGAGACTTCTTTCACAGTCATTTTGACCGAAACCACTGTGCTTCCAACGTATTGTTCAATAAATTTCACTCACTACTATGCCCTTGAAGCGATCATCTTGTTATGCATAACATAAAATAAATAATCAATAATTTGTGTAGGTTTACTTCTGATGTGTTGAAAACCCAAAAATTGCATCAAGGGTCCAACTTCGGCAAAACTTTTGAAAAATTTTGAAATACCAAAAAGTAATGGTTGCTATGCTCGATTTATTAGCCCTCCTGAGTACTTTCATTTGATATATCAGGTTGTGAAAAAAGTAATTGTAGATTTTTAAATTTTCGATTTTACAATACCCCGTCTTTGGTTGCCGCCTGCATATCATATTGTTACTTGTGCTCGTTGAGTGCTTGGATACCCTTTATGCCGCGCGTAGGTTCGAGCCTATCCAATTGGTATTGAGGCCACAGTATGAAGACAAATTTACTTCGACAAAATGTTTTACTAAGTATGTTTCGGTCCAGCAATCGATGATGAGCGAGGATAGGGCAAATATTACGTCACATGCGAAAATTATGGCATACGGATATCACAATACAACGCGTGAAGCTGGTCCGTTCCGAATGGCTTGTCAGAAAATACGCTCATTTTTTAGCGTGACCCTAACTGCACATCAACAGAGATAATTATTTTTACCGTGCATCCGTAACTATTGGTGTATCCATCTAAAATGTAGTGACGCGAAAAGCACTTTCCATGGTTAACTTAAAAATGTATTTAGGTGGGCATACAATACTTCTAGCAAAACATATAACATTCCTCATCCCGACTACGAAATTTGAACATCGAAATTCGTATGTTACAAGTCTTTCATTTTCCAGGGTTGGTGAAAAGCCCTAAAGTTTGTGGTTATCTGTTACAGCTACTCTTTATGTATCTCTATACGACTGGTCAAAGTCAGGGGATAGCTCCCTTTTGGTGAAATTTATTCATACACCGTATACCGAAAGTCGAAAATTTGACAATATTGGCCTGTATTCATCAATACTGAAAATCCATGTTTTCTACAAGTAGAGAAGGGATGAGTTCACATTTTTCTCGTTGGTATGTAGCACCATAGTGTATAATGGAAGCGCACTTATTTAGAAACCCCACTTATTTAGAAACCTGTAAAATATTTTTAGAAAAGAGTACATAAATATATTGAATAAGGATACCCCTACTATATGCTATTGAGCCAGCTTGAGATCATAAATGAAAAGAATTTTAGGCGTGCTCAAACATCATGGTCCAAATCTACAATTACTTTTTTTCACAACCTAATATAAGTCACTGAAATCGGTTCATGTGTTGTAATGTTGCTCTCGATTAAGCAAAATCGGTCATAGAGGTTGGGTATAGACGTCATGTTTACTGTATGCAAACTAGGTTCATTTGCATCGAAATTGCATACATACATCACCAAGACTTGTTTCCGCTTCATTTCCAAGTAATTTTCAGGTCCACTTAGTCATAGAATCAATTTGAAGAAATTGCGATCTATCGAATGGAAAGGCACAAAGAACCCGGTTTCTAGTGGTAATTGACATCAATTCAAAGATAAATCGTCATAATACAATGTAGGAACAATTTTCAGAACATTATAGAAAGCAAATAATGCTTCAAATGTTACTTGCACTATTTGAGAATCGAAAAAAACCGAAAAACGACACGTCATACAGAAATTAAGATTTCGCAAACTGATTTGAACCAGAATATAGAGAATGAAGAGCTAAACATTTTATCTGTTGAAAGTGAGTTTCTATCCTTTCGTTGAAACGAGCGACAGAGCCTGGAAGTGAGCAAAGTCGACGGTGAAGGCGCGCGGGAGAGCACTATTTACTATTTAGTGCTCTCCCGCGCGCCTTCACCGTCGACTTTGCTCACTTCCAGGCTCTGTCGCTCGTTTCAACGAAAGGATAGAAACTCACTTTCAACAGATAAAATGTTTAGCTCTTCATTCTCTATATTCTGGTTCAAATCAGTTTGCGAAATCTTAATTTCTGTATGACGTGTCGTTTTTCGGTTTTTTTCGATTCTCAAATAGTGCAAGTAACATTTGAAGCATTATTTGCTTTCTATAATGTTCTGAAAATTGTTCCTACATTGTATTATGACGATTTATCTTTGAATTGATGTCAATTACCACTAGAAACCGGGTTCTTTGTGCCTTTCCATTCGATAGATCGCAATTTCTTCAAATTGATTCTATGACTAAGTGGACCTGAAAATTACTTGGAAATGAAGCGGAAACAAGTCTTGGTGATGTATGTATGCAATTTCGATGCAAATGAACCTAGTTTGCATACAGTAAACATGACGTCTATACCCAACCTCTATGACCGATTTTGCTTAATCGAGAGCAACATTACAACACATGAACCGATTTCAGTGACTTATATTAGGTTGTGAAAAAAAGTAATTGTAGATTTGGACCATGATGTTTGAGCACGCCTAAAATTCTTTTCATTTATGATCTCAAGCTGGCTCAATAGCATATAGTAGGGGTATCCTTATTCAATATATTTATGTACTCTTTTCTAAAAATATTTTACAGGTTTCTAAATAAGTGGGGTTTCTAAATAAGTGCGCTTCCATTATACACTATGGTGCTACATACCAACGAGAAAAATGTGAACTCATCCCTTCTCTACTTGTAGAAAACATGGATTTTCAGTATTGATGAATACAGGCCAATATTGTCAAATTTTCGACTTTCGGTATACGGTGTATGAATAAATTTCACCAAAAGGGAGCTATCCCCTGACTTTGACCAGTCGTATAGAGATACATAAAGAGTAGCTGTAACAGATAACCACAAACTTTAGGGCTTTTCACCAACCCTGGAAAATGAAAGACTTGTAACATACGAATTTCGATGTTCAAATTTCGTAGTCGGGATGAGGAATGTTATATGTTTTGCTAGAAGTATTGTATGCCCACCTAAATACATTTTTAAGTTAACCATGGAAAGTGCTTTTCGCGTCACTACATTTTAGATGGATACACCAATAGTTACGGATGCACGGTAAAAATAATTATCTCTGTTGATGTGCAGTTAGGGTCACGCTAAAAAATGAGCGTATTTTCTGACAAGCCATTCGGAACGGACCAGCTTCACGCGTTGTATTGTGATATCCGTATGCCATAATTTTCGCATGTGACGTAATATTTGCCCTATCCTCGCTCATCATCGATTGCTGGACCGAAACATACTTAGTAAAACATTTTGTCGAAGTAAATTTGTCTTCATACTGTGGCCTCAATACCAATTGGATAGGCTCGAACCTACGCGCGGCATAAAGGGTATCCAAGCACTCAACGAGCACAAGTAACAATATGATATGCAGGCGGCAACCAAAGACGGGGTATTGTAAAATCGAAAATTTAAAAATCTACAATTACTTTTTTCACAACCTGATATATCAAATGAAAGTACTCAGGAGGGCTAATAAATCGAGCATAGCAACCATTACTTTTTGGTATTTCAAAATTTTTCAAAAGTTTTGCCGAAGTTGGACCCTTGATGCAATTTTTGGGTTTTCAACACATCAGAAGTAACAAAAATGTTCCTCGTACGCTCCTCTTTCATTCGTCTGTTGACAATTTGTTCGTAGCTTTATCGGAAAATGCCGAAAAATCGACGCAAATATCGAGTTTTTCCGAAAAAAACGAGACTCCGCCCACTTTCGGAGGATGTCGCGTCGAGAAATTTTTTTTTTTAAAACAGCCAACCCATTCGAAAGAGCACGTTTCGAAGTACCTGTAATCAATTTTTCAGCCAAATTAAAAATCATGAATTCCTACGTCCCGGCAGGCCTCAGAGTTCTCGAGTCTCTCCCGATTCCTCTCATATCACAAGTCTTCTGAGAGATCGCAGGTGCCGTTTGACAAACTGTTCAAACTGCTTCAATCTCTTCCTAACTTTGAGGGTTGATGTACCTAAGGTCATGAAATTTAATTTTGACTTGGTGTGGCCGAGATATCAAAATCGCCTAAAATCTGGCTTTCGAATTTTCGAAAATTCAAAAATTCATAAATTCCTTCAACGTTGAGCAAATCGTTCGTTAAAAAAAACAGACATGTAGGGCACGTCGAGCAGAACAAGTTTACAGTTGAGCACTGTTCAAGAAAACAAAGATGAAATATCGATCATCTGAAAATAATATTTGTTTGAATTTTTTTGTTCAAAAAAATTGCCGGCTCTGAAAATTTTTCGCTAAAACTGCATGAGATTATTACAGATTCGGAATCTACGCACTTTACTGCCACGAAAAATCTATCGTCCATTTCTTATAGACTGTTCCATTTTTTGCTGTAACCCGTCAAATGATGAGATCTTGATGAACTTTTTCAGTTCACTAGCCCGTTTCTTAAGTTTTTGGAGGAGATATGGTTTGTTTTGTGCAATAAATATCATAAGTGTTACACACAAACATGTTTATAACTTTTAACCGGACCTGGCCGAAATTTAAAAATTTCGATTTTTCGAACATTGAATTTTCGATTTTTTCGAAGTTCCGGAATATAACCATATTATTTATGAATTTTTGAATTTTCGAAAATTCGAAAGCCGGATTTTAGACGATTTTGATATCTCGGCCACACCAAGTCAAAATTAAATTTCATGACCTTAGGTACATCAACCCTCAAAGTTTGGAAGGGATTGAAGCAGTTTGAACAGTTTGTCAAATAGGGGTATCTCGTTCATGCATTCACTCAGAAGACCTGTGATATGTCGACAACGATTAATTTGTGGAATTTTTAATAAAATTTGTTTTCCACCCATTATATTGTCCTAATAGTGTTTGGAAAATCCGGCAAAACAGTTTTGCACTAGAGGGGCATCGAACCCGTGGGTAATGTAAACCAGTGCTAAAATCTTAGCACTTTGACAGCATCAGCGTGCGGGACAGGTGCTCCCAACCACTCAGTGTGCCTTAGTCAAAACGCAATAAATTCCGGGCTCATCGGTAAAATTCGCTGAAAATTGGATATATTATGTAGTTGTGCACGAGGAATCCGAAAATGATGGTATCTGTGTGTCCCATGGAGAATTTTTTTTCAGGAAATCCGAAAATGTCGAAAATCGTCATTTTCGACCACTTAACATTATCCAATCGCTTCAACAACCACTTTTTCCGAAGTTTCAACGCAAAATACGCCATAAAAACACTAAAAACTTAAGAAGCCGGATCTGAGGAGAGTTACCATTTGGCCCCCCCTCCCGGACATTCCGCCAAGAATTCCGATTCAGGCCTTGGTAATAATAGGACCTAGAGTGCTTAGGGTGGTAAATTGAAATTTCACAGGGATACCGCGTGGGTCGGGCAAAGCGGCCAGCCAGGTGCGGGTATAGGGAAAAATGATGACAATTCATATTTTCTCAGCCGATCAAGCTAGACTCAAAATTACTTATGCATTATAATAGACACCCCCTAAGTGCTCTGGAACACACATGAAATCGAATTTGGCTCAACTTTGGGGGTAATTGTTTCGTCAATTATTTTACCATTTCCGATGTTTTATTACGACGCAAGAATTTCGGCAACAAATTTCGTGTGATTCTACGGAGAACATTCAACCAAGCATACATTGGAACTATCACAGTTGAAATTCGATCAACAATAAGCCATGAAATTTCGATCAGAACATCGTAAGGTCGTTATCGGATAGCCTATTTTAGAGATTTTCGCATGTCCAACGTATTGCATGTGCTAATATTGAGTCGTAAACAACTTTTCATGGACAACTCTACATAATCACACTAAAAAGCTAAAGTTTCAAAACTTTGAAAAAATCGATTTTCTCAGCCTCGGAATTTCTCATGTCCACAATCAGCTATATTCGAATTTGCAAACATCTCTCGATGAACACCAGGTAATTATTGTAGTATGGACTAACATTAATATATCAACATAAAAGAGAACCGTCCTATACCCTTGCATCTGGTGAAATTTTATCTCGAAAACGCAAAATCCGTGAGATGGTGCAGACGGTTGGATCGATTCTGACACGATGATCGACTGAATCAACAAGATATGAAGGTTTTACAACGTATCAAAAACATATTAGTTAGAAAATGTTGAAAAGGACTAAATATCAATCACTTTATAAAAATGTAAAATATAACCATCTGTTGAAGAGCAGAAAAAATATTAAAAAATCATATTTTGAAAACCAACCGGGATACACTCAAAATTATTTTTGCATTATGTTATCACGTCCAATTGTGTTCTGGTGCGCCATCGGAATCAAATTCGAATTGATTCTAAATATGGGAATGTTTCAGAATTTTCGAATGCACTAGGAGCGTTCATATTGGGCCAAATATCAGCACTCGGTATGAGGACTTCACCCACAGAAGAGTGACAGGGGTTGCAAAAAAGTCGTCCGTTGGATAGGTGCGTTTTCTCGTGGAGGGTCTCTTAAATAACTGGAGCAGATGATAATATTTTCAATATTACAGTGCGAATTGTATTACAGAATTTCGCGATTATCATTTTAGAATCATGACGTGATGATCCAAACGCACGCAGAAATGAAAGAAATCCTAAAAGAAATCCTGCATGAAGACACGTGTTTTACGTGTCTTCATGCAATTTCAGCTCGAAACATGTGCTATATCACATCCGCAAACACATTCGCCTCTGAAATTCAAACACATTTGAGTTTGTAATCTGTCTCTTCATTTCACATACTCTCTCGACCGGAATTCTGGCGAGAATGTATACCCATGAAAGGGTTCAGGCGCGAACGACATGCAAATCTCTCAATGTGATCCTGATCGATGCATTTCCAATCTCGAGACGAATCTAGGCAGACTGGAGCTGTGTCCGAAGAGCCTCGACAGTTACGATGGTATATTAACTTGCGTTAACTATCTGCAAAACCAGTCGAAATGTAAACTGATTGGCGAAATATTCCTTACGCATAATATTGGTTGCATTTCAGCTGATGAATGCAAGGCTAGCACGATCCAGTGGGGCAAGGGCGATATTCAGGTTTTTTTTTAAATGATGAACTTACGTATCATTGATGTTGAACGTATCACATTACTAAAATATCTATGCAGAAACATATAAGAAAGTGTGGATAATTAAAATATAAATAAGCATTTATTTCAACTACATTGAACTAGGTGCTTCTCTCTCGCGAGGCAGTCGACTTCATATTCGACGAGATCAACATCTTCTCGCTGATGAGGGCGATGAATGCCATGGTTTGTTAACTTTCTTTTCGAATTTTGCTCAAATCGTCGTCCAATAGATTCAGTTAAGTTTCATTTTCATTATACCTCACATTTCAGTTCCAATCAATGATTCAAGCCCGTTGTTGAATTCTAAAAAATGAAAAAATGAAAAACTTAAAATTTCGTCAGGAATTCGGCGTCGACGAGCAACTTTACGAATCTCTGCAAATCACACCTCAAATTCGATTTCCCGGAGGTTTTCATCACAAATGCCAAAATTTATCGTCTCAGCACATTTCACGGTGCGATATTTAACAACTTTTTCCTAACTAATAAGAATTTCGACTAATAATTCAGTGAAACTATATGGCGAGACAACGAGAGCCAGTGTCGCTCGGGCATGCTATGGCATTTCATTTGCTCATTTGCATCTACGGAGTGGAGGATTTACCGGCTCTGGCTGCTTCGAAGTTTGTCATGGTTAACAAGGTACGATTATGATGGTTTTGCAAGACATTACGCTTACAAGCGTTGCGTGCACCTATACTTTTTTTCTCGGAACTGGAATATCGATTAATTATAATTCTTCAAAAAAGCATGTTGTAACTTAGATGATGCCGGACTTTGACCACGCTGTTACATCGTGCATTTCTGAGTTGTTGTTCAATAGGACGAGAGACGGCTCGCAAATCGAAAAGAAATTCTACGAAAACGTCAATACGGTGAGACTTCTTTCACAGTCATTTTGACCGAAACCACTGTGCTTCCAACGTATTGTTCAATAAATTTCACTCACTACTATGCCCTTGAAGCGATCATCTTGTTATGCATAACATAAAATTTGTGTAGGTACGCTACCACAACGAGCGGAAGAAGGCCGGATTTAGCATCGATAATTTTAATTGCGAATTGAACGGTAATCGATAAATACTCAACTCTCCGAATCACATCAATACACGTAAAATTGATGCTATGCTAATGCTGCTTCTGCTCTGCAAAAATCAGTTACTGCCAGAAGTTTCCGAAGTTACATATTCCGTTGCACACTAGTTCACAGTTAAAATCACACAGAACAATCAATCTTGCCTGTAGTGTGAGGTAAGAGTAAGGCAAAGTATAATAGCAAAATAAGAAAGAAACGAAAATGATGAATCACTTTTATTAGCGGAGGAGGGTGACTAACTTAGCAGAGAAGGGAAACAACAAAGACAGAGCACCAGGATCGATTACCCTTCCCGGCGTAAAACAGATTTTCGACGTCTGAAAACTCCTGACCGTGAGCGCTGGGCAAGAAAGGCCAAGAGTCTTAATTGAGCAGGTCATGCATTTTAATAATGATAATAACGGTTTATTCGTTGAATCAGTACAGTGCATTGCGGAATTACTACTGCAATAGTGCATTATTGACAGGAAAGAATATTCGAGAATAATTGTGATCATAGTTGCCCAACACTGGCGGCGAGGTGTTTTCAGACCATGACCCCCTTACATGGTTGCGCACTGCTCCCCTCAATAGAGGGGAGCAGTGCGAAACTACGTATAGGGGTTCATGGTCAAAAATCAATTGGTAGGTCAATGGTAGGTCAAGACTAGGTACCGTACCCAATCGATAGTACAGTACCCCAGATACCGCATACCACTACCGTAACCCGATAATATCGCAAACTAACTTTATTTTTAAAAAGTCCTGGTACCGTGTCTAGTCGATTCTACAGTACACAAGTGACTACCGTAACCCAGTTCCTTGGGTCAGATTCAGTTCCTTGGGTCATACATTTTTCTAAAAATGTCGAACATTTTTCTAAAAATCCTAAATCGATTATAAAATGATTTTACAGTAATGAGATATACGGTAGAATACTTTGGAAAAATTTAACAATCGATTTTAATTTTTAGAAAAAGGTTTGACCCAAGGAACTGGATCTGACCCAAGGAACTGGGTTACGGTAGTCACTTGTGTACTGCAGAATCGACTAGACACGGTACCAGGACTTTTCAAAAATAAAGTTAGTTTGCGATAATAGCGGGTTACGGTAGTGGTATACGGTATCTGGGAGTACTGTACTATCGATTGGGTACGGTACCTAGTCTTGACCTACCATTGACCTACCAACCGATTTTTGACCATGATAGATATCGATTTTTGACCATGATAGATATCGATCAATAGATATCGAGATCCAAATAGGGGTGGAATATAGTTCACCCAAAGTGAACAGTATACAGACAAAGTTTGGGGTAGATTGGATTCTGTTGAGAAAAGTGGCTCCATTCAGAACGATGGTATGTAAATGAAACTACTGAAATTGGCACTTTGTTCAAATTCCTACCTCACACACATGTTCAATATCTGATTTATTGTGTCCATCCGAACCATCAACCCTTCCCTTGGGATAATTCTACTTGGGATAATTTTGGAAATCAATAGCTTTCGAATGACAATCTTTAATTCGAAACACCTAAACTTGCTTTTTTTGGTAAAATTGTGTGCGAATTGAATTAATGAACATTCAAATTTCCCACAAGTAGAGTGTTCTTTCTCTCACCTGTTTAATGATAAATTAGACCTCCATGAGTGGTAATTGAACGCACTTATGTTAGTCAGTGTTGTTGTAATTCTGGATTCAGAAGAGTTGGTCAAGTTGGCTATGAATCAGCGGCTAACCTTACACTCAGTGAAGTATATCTTTGGTTCCGCTCAACATAGCATCATATCAGGCATATATTTTGAAAGAGCATTGACGGGGCATATCACCATGCTGTAAAAGTTTGGTTCATTATTTGTCTCTGCGAACTAGCACCCGATCAAACAAATTAATAAAATTTGCTATATGGAAATAAATTAGACAACTCCTCATATCGATTAAAATGCACATTGGCAACAATTAGAAAGCTCAATTTCGGTTAAAATGTTCGGGGTGTTCGACATCCGAAATTAATGGCCACTCAATCATGGAGATGACTCCCCTCAGTTTGCACGCTATCTCGCCGGATAGAAAGACTTATTCTCAATTAGCTCGAGGGCGGATACTAGTGTATCTGGTTTGCTGCGGGTGACAAGCGTAATGAACTTGGGATTGATGCTTTCTGCAAGTTGTTGTTGCATGCATAGAGCATTGATACCCGAATCACCATGAATGGAGTGAGCAATATTGATCATTGAACGAACAGCTGAGAGTTGGTCGTCTACTCGGTATGACTTCGCTCTAATGGAACGGAGGGACTGCATGAGACGCGCTTGTGTGAGATCGTAACGATCGTATTCAGATTCTAGTCTAGTGAGCATCTTAGTGAGAAAACTGGGCTGAACTGGTAGTGATGCGATGAGAGAGTGCGCTTCCCCTTTCAGACTAGAGCGGATGTGGAAGATCTTTTCTACTTCTGACAAGTAAGGCTGATTGATAATGAGGGACTCGGTCTGATACTTGAAGGCGGACCAACGAGTGATGTCACTACCGTCGAAAGTCTCGAGTTTGATTGGGGGAAGCGAAAGACTGGGTTTGTGCGTGATTTAATCGATTGCGGAGGGTTGTTGAAATGATGACGAAATCTGATTTGGCCGGTTTGATTGGGCCGGGGATGAAGGGGGAGGGGACGACACCATCGCATTTGCGCGATTAAGCGTTAATTGGTAAATATCAGAGTATTTCGACTCTTTCTGTTTAATGAGAGCAGATAGACTCACTTCTTCCATCGGCAGGTTGCTGCTTCCGTGTACTCCTCCCTTGATCCTCTTCAGGTTGTCTTTCTCATTTGCTGCTGCAGCCTTCTTCTCGTTGTCCTGCTCAATGTCGGCTATCTTGTTCTCGATCGATTCGACGACAGTGCTGTAACCGTTGATTATATGTATGGCGTCAGCAATGGACATGATCATGCTGGTGCTCAGTGACTGAATTTGGCTATGGATTGAAGCCTGAGCCAGACAAATGGTTTATAAATCGATTTTATCGAAAACTGGCTTGAGGTCATAGAGAAGTGAATGGAGAAGTTCATAGTCATTGGTGAACTCTGTTTCGAAAGTAGTACCCATTTTGCGAGGGCGGGTGCTGACAGTGGAAGGGATTACGAAATTGGGAGTAATGTTGAATGGATTGGGAAGTGAGCGAAACTGAGCAAAAGTGGAATGAATAGCTTGGGAAGTGGTTCAGTGTTTGAAAGTTGGCTACCACGCGGGCGTTTGGCTGAGTTCTTGAATAACCGATGCACCATGTAATCGAATCTGTTGCCAGAATCGATTTGTGTAGTGCAAAGGACAAAGGGTGATAATAAAGACACTTTATTTACTTAATTGTACATGGGAAAACACGAAAGTAAATGGTAGATCACAAGAAGGGAATAGGGTTGTTTACGTGACTATTGATTGTTTAGAAGAATGGAAAGGTTGAAATACCTTTAGTGTGGTGATTAAATCCTGATTGATACCCGACGACTCGCGTACGCCGTCAATGAGTGGGCGGGAGAGTGCAGATTGATGATACTCGGACTTGTAGTCGTCCTGATTGATGAAATGATGATAATGGGGAAAAGGTGGATGGAACGAGTGAAAGAAATGGGTGAAAGACGATGGGAATAGCCCGCAAAGTGACTGCGCGACTATCGAAATGAACACTAGACAAGTTAGCCTAGTTACGGAGTGAATGCATATGAAAAACGGAAGGAAAAGTGACGTGAACGTCGAAAGAAATCAAGAATCGAGGCCAGAAAAACCAGAAATACGGTAGGCTACCATGATTTTCCGTATAGGACATTCTCAATGCGGCGGGACCATTTAAATGTGATACGGTAGAGTTGAACGAGAAGTGGTGTTCGAGAACTGATTATATTTGTAATTAATTTATTAAATTGATTTATTTATTGATTACTATTGATGGTATGTGAAATGAAGAAGATGTGTACAAGGAATGAATGACTGGCCGGCAGTTGCCCGCAGTGACACTGTCTTTGTGACTGACAGCAGTGGTATGCCGAAACCACTGGTGGTGAGCACTGGTCAGCAGTGGTATGCCAAAACCACTGGTGGTGAGCATTGGTCAGCAGTGGTATACCGAAACCACTGGTGGTGAGCATTGGTCCGCAGCGGTATTCCGAAACCACTGGTGGTGAGCAGTCTTCATTTTGATTGAGTTATTGTAGTAGTGAATGCTAATTCGCTATAGAGAGCTTGCAAACTGAAGAGAGTCAGATTATTGCTCCCATCATGTCACACGAACCTTTTCGGAGCGATCCTCGATGTACCAGTGCTCCCATTCTCTCGGCGGTCCTTGTACGAATCTGGCTTTCCACTCGTATCCATCTGCTTGGAGGCATGTTCCGTGAAAAGATCGGATGATGCGCTGACCACGACAGTCCATTGCTACAGCCCTGTCGGTCTGGAAGACGAATGATTTTGGTGAGCCTTCTCAAGAACATAGCAAGTCGGCGTAATATAATCATCTAACATCTAAAATGTAACCTACGCATTTTCAATGATTAACAGAGGAATTCTGAGAGAATCGAGTTACTCCCTACAGGGTCCGTACATCCAAAAACTGACATGCCCTAAAAATTTGCTCCCAAGGGTACTTTTTCACGTAGTTCAAGAAAATCGGCATTAGGAAGCCGAATCTCTGACCCCTCATTCTCTGTCGTGCGCTGAAATGGGCGGTCGATTTTTGAAACTTTTGAACGGCTTATCCGAACCCCGTAAATTTATAGTTATTCTGATAGATCTCGGCGAGATAAGAATTTTTCCTATTCGAAGTAAAGGGCTAGCTCATCTTTGAAAAAAAATATCGTCGTTTGAAATTTAAAAATTGCAACCCTGAAATTTTTTTTCAAAAGATTACATTTTAGCTTCATTTCCATTAGATTCAGCATGCAATTTTACTCTTAGAGCTAAATTTTCAGGGAAATTTAAAGGGATGTATTTCGCGAAATTTTCGAAAGAATATGGCGAAGTCGAGGTTTTTTGGAGAAAAAAATACGATTAACTATGAATTTACGGGGTTCGGATAAGCCGTTCAAAAATTTCAAAAACCGACCGCCCATTTCGGCGCACGACAGAGAATGAGGGGTCAGATATAAGGCTTCCTAATGTAGATTTTCTTGATCTACATGGAAAAGTACCCCTGGGCGCAAATTTTCAGGGTAGGATAGTTTTTCGTTGTACGGAGGTATCTCGGTTCTCTCAGAATTCCTCTGTTAACACGGCGGAAGAGGGATCAGAAAAGCAACATGAACTCGACAAAATGGTTCACGGCAGTGTCTGTACCACAGAAAACAGAAAATAAATATCGAAAAGTTGGGACAAATGGGTGCAAATGCAGTGTTTCCTCCGGAATTGTTAAGCATTTCTCGAAGGATTTTTTGCGAATGATTCATACTGCAATCCGCTTGATTTTTCCTTCTCTTCTCGCTGTAGCTGTACAACGTCATCAGAAACAAATTGCGAGTCAAGCGCATATTTTCAGTGTTTCGCAGAGGTAGGAAAAATATGAGGCCATTTGTCACGTCGAAACAAGTTGTTTGAGTATACATCAATTTCATCGATTTTCTCCAGGCTTTTCGAAATTGAAATGAAAATGTGAATATAGAACAGTGGTAAACGAGTCGGCACTCCGCTATCCCCTTTTCCCTAGGGAGGAAGAGGCGAGATAGCGTGGTGGTGCGATAGAGCGCAGAGGGAACGAACGGAAGGAGAAGAGAGGCGCGCCGATTTACGCCGATTCTACTCACATTTTCATTTCAATTTCGAAAAGCCTATGGAGAAAATCGATGAAATTTGAGATTCTGAATCCACTCGTCACGCCGGTTCCAACCATGTAACTCATTTGGCTCGATATTGAGTCTACGAAAAGTTTAATTTTTAAAAATTATTTTAATAATTCGTGAAAAATGAAGTGGATAGACGTAATCATCATGAAATTCTACCCCGGAAAACTTATTCACGTAATTTTAGCACTTTCCGGAGGGGCGGTTTACTCAAAAAACAGGTTTCAACGTGACGACGTCTGGAGCCAACGGCGACTCTGTGCAAAATGGATGTGCCCACCGTTTTCAGCACCTTCAATTACCCCAAACATTCAATGTTACAGAAAATCGAGATGTTTTTGCTGTCCCGGAAAATTCAGGATCTGCTCGATTCTTAGGCAAACGATCTCATATAAGAGAGGAATCGCGAAAGAATCGACCACGCCGCGGCGGTAGGAAATAAGTTTGACCTATCCGGCAACAAATTGAAGGACAAGCACTTCGAATGATGCGCTACAAAACTGCGTAGTCCGAATTTTGATATCTGTCGTCATCGTCGAGATTCAGAAGACCAAACATGGTACTATAACTTTTCGATAGTCAAATCCGGCTCACTTAAATGATTTTTTTTTGCACTCAAAATCATTCAAAAACATCCGAAACAGCATTATAAGTTGTTTCCCCCATATTTGAACACTTCCATTGGCCATAAATTTGAAAATCGATTTTGTCACTCTTCTAAACTTGAGGCATTGGCTCATATGCACTCAATCACTTCCAAGTAACATAAAACTGTCCCTCTGAACATATCAAAGCAGGGGCGCACCTATAAATATAAAATCATAGCTGAGGGAGCCGACGAAATTTTCAAAAATGTTCTTCAGGTCAACATAGACCTAGGGGGTCGGTTCATGGCTAGAAATGTAGAGCACGATGCGATAAACATTTTATCTGTTGAAAGTGAGTCTATATCTCTTCGTTGAAGCGCGCTACAGAACATAGAATTTTGGCTAGAAGCGGGTTAGAATCCCCCGAGAGCGCGCGCTCTAGCCGTCTGGCGCTCTCTCCGTCTGACCTCCCTCTCCCTCCCCCCTTCAATTAGCGCTCCATTGCGCGTGTATCGGGCCGTTTTAAGCAACTTCTATGTTCTGTAGCGCGCTTCAACGAAGAGATAAAGGCTCACTTTCAACAGGTGAAATGTTTAGCTCATCGTGCCCTACATTTCTAACCATGAACCGACCCCCTAGGTCTATGTTGACCTGAATAACAGTTTTGCACATTTCGTCGGCTCCCTCAGCTATGATTTTATATTTATCTGTGCACCCCTGCTTTGATATGTTCAGAGGGACAGTTTTACGTTATTTGGAAGTGATTGAGTGCATATGAGCCAATGCCTCAAGTTGAGAAGGGTGACAAAATCGATGTTCACATTTTCGGTCAGATGACCATTTATGACCAATGGAAGTGTTCAAATAAGGGGAAAACAACTTATAATGCTGTATTGGATGTTTTTGAATGATTTTGAATACAACTGTGGGTAATTGAAGGTGCGGAAGTACTCATGTCTGCAACTCATTTTGAGGTCACAGCACAAAAGTGCGCGCCCATTTTTTTTCCATAATCCGATTTTCCCAATTTTTGGCGAAAAGTTAGGTACTTATATGTGTTACAACTTAAGCATGATAACTCAGAACGAATTTCTGATTTCCAAAGTTACACCACTTTTGGTGCACCCGACCGCCCCGCTCCAGGATGATCACCAGGAATGATGTGGGCAAAATAAAGTTTTAGAGCATGATGACAGCTTTTTTTGTAAAAAAATACCGACTTTCAATCTTTATTTTAAACGGAGATATGATCATTTAAGTGAGCCGGATTTGACTATCGAAAAGTTATAGTACCATGTTTGGCCTTCTGAATTTCGACGATGACGACACATATCAAAATTCGGACGACGCAGTTTTGTAGCGCATCATTCGAAGTGCTTGTCCTTCAATTTGTTGCCGGATCGGTCAAACTTATTTCCTACCGCCGCTGTCCCCACTCAAATGGTCGATTCTCTCGCGATTCCTCTCATAAGTGTGTTTCCTTCTAAATATTAAGCACAGAGGTGGTCGAGACAGTAATTCATGTTCAAATTGCTTCATCCTCCCACCCTGCAACTGACTATTGAGACCCTCTGAGCTCCCTCTGAGTCTGGTCTCCCTCCAGAGAGCCGGTGTAAAGATTGACAAGATTAGGTCAGTACAACTGGAGATCGTTTACAACCTCGATCATGCGCCTACCCCTTGTTCTCGCCATGTCGCCGACTTGGCTCGAGAGATGTATGACGCAGTTACCAAAGCCTTCTCGTACAAGGCGGGGGTGTGTGATATGGAGTGCCGCGCCGTCGGCATTGGCTCTGTAGAGCACGTGGAACCGGACAAGGGACTTGAGAAGAATCAGAAGCTGGTCACTGATTTCGCCTCGTTCTAGTGATCTGATGAATGTGAGAAAGCTTTGGAAGAGATAACAGTCACTGCCGCCACTTGTTAGTTGGACAATGCGGATTGGAGCCAGTCCATGTAGAGTATCTGTAAAATAAATTAACACTTCGTCGGTTAGGACCGTTCAATGATAATAGGAATTATCCCAATCATAGTTTCAAGGACATCATAATTGTGGTGTGTTTGAAAATTGCATCTGAATGAACGAAATTTGACTATGAAATACTCACATGTACCGCCAAATTGTGTCTACAACTCCGTTGAGCGGCCAGCGTGAATTTCGCAAACAAAAAAAAATCATAGTTATAATTATGATAATTCCATACCTGATAATGTACTGTTCCGGCTTCTTACTACACTTGTGATGAAAACCGCCAGGAACACGAATTTCCGGAGTGACATGAAGTGATCCGAATAGCTCCTCGTCTACGCCGTATTCCTATTTACTTTTCATATTTTGATTGTTTGAAGTATATTTTTAAAATGCAGGACATGGAAAAAAACTCTCGAAAAAGGGTATCTTGATGGATACCTACCATCTCATTGAGCACCTTCATAAGGGGGGAATATGTTGATCTGATAGAACATGAAATCAACAGCAGCACGAAAAAAGTGCCTGAAAGTAATTTAAGAAACTCCAATGAACATTTCGCAAAAGTTACCTGCATATTTCCCTTGCACCACTGAAGCGTGTCAGACTGCATTGTGCCACTAAATACACTTGTATTTAGTACGGAGTAGAAAGACTCACACTCCGTTCCATTCAGATTCTTAGGGCACAGCTCCAATTTGCCCAGATTTCTCTCGAGAGATGGAACGCATCTACAATCGACGCATTTCGAGATCTGCATATCGTTTGCGCCTGCAAAATATACTGGCACACTATCATCAAGGCGGAGCATGTATTCCTGCCGCTGCGAAACAATGAAATTAGGCGACGCTCAAGCAATGTCTTTCTTATGACGTTATACATCTGAACGCCGATAAGAGAAAGTGAAAGCAAAATGATATCATTATGAATCAATCTCAAAATCCTCTTTCGATGGATGTTTCTCTTAAAAATCCGGGTAAAAACAAAAGATTTTTGAGGCCATCTGAATCAGCTTTTTCTTCCATTTTATTCATCTTTCCATCCATCTGTTCTTCTATTTTCCACCATTGCGTATATAACAGGATTACACTGCCTCAAATCACATCACATTACATTGAGATGTTTCTTTCTCACGTCACCCTGCATCTGCTCCTCATCGTTCTAATCTTTGATAATGCCAAAGTAAGCAAATTATTGTATGATGCTTACTTTCTAAATTCTTCGAAACTCTTAGCACAATACACCATCTTCCAGACTGGCTGTGCTGCAGCAATATATTGCCGAGGGCTGCGCATTCTAAAGTCTTTTCACGGTACATACCTCCAAGTACACGGTGTAGAGCGGAAGGCAACATTCGCAAAAGGACCGCCGAGAGAATGGGAGAACTGGTACATAGAAGATCGACAGGGAAAAGTTAACACGTATATATTTCATCACCGTCTTGCAAACATCAACCTCATTGAGCGTTTTAATGTGTAGTGTATTTAAGGAAATTGTTGGTGTTGACTTGTTCCAATAAAAAACAACAAGTTAAGTTTTTAAAATGTGCAATTCAGGTCGTTCTGAAGTCGATTTTCACTCCTGCGAGTTATCTTCGTGCAAATCCCGACGGCTCGGTCGGTATGAGCAATCGAGTAGGAGAGTGGGAGACTTGGACACCATCATTGAAAAATGATGGCTCGTGGTCGTTCCAAAGTGCACATGGGCAGTGGATGAGTGCACGAACTGATGGATCCGTGATTACTACGGGAATCCGTGACAGATGGGAACACTTCTGGCTCGAGTCGTGGACAGGTAATCAGTGAAATAACCTGCGTACATCATTAATTAGGAAAAAATGCATTATCAGTTGGATTGATTGCTTATCATCTTACAGCTTCGAGCCTGCACCCTTCCGCAACATGGAGAGATGAAATCAAGGGGAAACGCATTATCAAGTCCTACCACGGCACTTTCCTCCGCGCACTTCGCGATAAGATGGGAGTGAACATGAAAAGCGGCGCGGCGGAATCGTGGGAGTGTTGGTACATCGAGGAATATCAAGGAAAGGTACGCGTAAAAGAAGATAATTTGTCCATAACCGTTAATTTCCACTTAGTTCCTGATTTTTTTAACGTTTAGTACTTCGTTCTTTGCTGAAAAATAACAAGTTTTTTTTTTATTTCAGGCGATATTCAGGGCTATCCATGAGCCTCGTAGATACCTTCGCGCACACTCGGATGGTTCAGTGGATCTCCAATCTCATGTCGAGGAGTGGGAGATGTGGGCACCATTCAAAAATGATGGTGGGTCCTGGTCCTTTCAAAGTACCCATGGCAAGTGGCTGACAGCAGCAAACGATGGAAATGTAAAGTCTGTGGGTAATCGCGATGCTTGGGAACACTTCTGGCTCGAAACGTGGGAGTAAATAATACGTGGGGTGAAGAATCGTATGATCTTGCAAATATTCCCGTCGTCGACAATTACCGTGTGCCAATTATTGCTTCAATAAATAAATGTTTCTGCATCTAAACACCCTGTCAAGTAAATAACGTCTCATTCAATATCACGAGCAGATATCTACGCATGTGATAATAATCACTTCATGTCATTCATAAAGTCAATAGAACGCTTGAAAATAAGAAGGGCAACCCCATAATCGTTTCTTGTCCCTTTATTCACCGAAGTGATCAGGTAGGATCTCCCTCTCTCTCAAAATAAATCAAAATAAGCTACTGTCATGTAATGGCATTCCATGGTGATCAGTCATGTAATGGATTTTTTTCATCTTTCTTCTGGTCGTACTATTTTCAGAATAACGCGCTGGATAAGCTATCCGAAAGGGTTCGGAGAAAAAATATCACATTTCTTGTAAGGTTTCATAGCATACAATTTGATGTTTATTATTATATACAGTAAATCGTTATGGTCTGAGAAGGAGTGTCCTTCGGGTAACATTCGGCACGGAATTTACATCTACGGAGTAGAGGACCTACCATTTCTAGCCACGTCAAAATTCGTATTGGCTAATAAGGCATGTTGGAACGATTGACCATTATTTGGTGCATAATTTTGTAGATGATGCCCGATTTCGATCAAACAGTCGTTTCCTGCGTATCTGAAATGTTGTTCAATAGAACTAGAGATGGTCCAAATATCGACAGAAAATACTACGAGAATATCAATACGGTGAGTGTTGTAGTACGAACATTTCCAGATGTATGCTAATTACCGCTTACTAATTAATTACTAATTAATTACTAATTAATTGCCGTTCTTAAGACATGTAATTGCAGGTTCGGTTTCACTATGAACGGAACAAACCCGGCTTCAACATTGACCTCCAGTGTGACTTGATCAGTTCGGACGGTGTGCTGTCTTTGGCCTCTCTGTGCTTGGCTGTGCTGTTAGCTTTACTAGCATCGACGTAGAATAGCCGTACGTACTATCTTTCAAAAATCATGTTATTATAATATGTATATCATACTTAATGATATTTGTATGTAGCAAACTGTATTTCAATCGTGTTCAACTTTTAAGTAAGTTTTAAACTATGATCTATTTAGCGTATATCAAATTGTTATGTATTTGTTGGCGCGCCTTTACAGCAATAAATACGTGCAATAATCAAAAATTGTTGCAGAGATTAATTTGATTAATGCTAATCATCAATTTTTTCACTCTCACTTTCAATATTTTCCATTCATTTCCCACTTGCTCGCTCATCCCGTGCGGTTCCCTCCCTCCTCCTCCGATATCCTCCCTACTCCACTCGTCTACCGTATCCCTCCAAATCCGGGTGCAAGATGAAGAGTATGCATGAAACGACCTCGCAAGTGACCGAGGATGAACCGGAGCTCGATCGTGAGTGATTTTGAATAAAAATATACCACAAATCAGCTGCAGCAAACGAATGTGAATCGGAAATCAGCAACACGAGAAATCAGGACAAGATGGATCGAGCGTCTGATTCGGACC
The DNA here is from genome assembly GCA_036245805.1 of Pristionchus mayeri. Classification (NCBI taxonomy): domain Eukaryota; kingdom Metazoa; phylum Nematoda; class Chromadorea; order Rhabditida; family Neodiplogasteridae; genus Pristionchus; species Pristionchus mayeri. The sequence goes on from BTRK01000002.1 coordinate 9,445,625, forward strand.
CCATTGATTATGATGAGGAGGTTCTTATACGTAGTGTTATTGCAATACATTGAGTCCGCCAATAGCATAAGCAGTTCGAAGTATATATTGTAGAAGACGTGCATGTCTATGACTGAGGATGGCACGGATGAAGAAATGAAGACGCCGGGAAAGAAGAGGCGAAAGATGCTGAAGTGGGTCATTGTATCTATAATATTTCGTACTTATGGTCGCAATTGCGTTAATATTGGCGTTTGGATGAATTCCTTCGCTGGAACCGTTAGTGCTTCGAATGTCCAACACATGAGATATCACATCCTGCTGCTGCAATCTGTTCATGTCTATTTCAGATTCATTATTCCCTGTATAATCGCCGCCGTTTTCATCTTCCTTCTGGCCGTATCTACCTTCCTCATCATAGTTGCAGTGACTGATTCCGGTATTCCGCAACTTTTTCGGCACTAGGATGGATGAGAACTATGATTTATCGATCAAAGGCTGCATGACATCGTAGTTCTACGTGCATTCTTTGCGAAATATGAGTGAATGCATATACATTTTTTTTTACCAAGATACAGTCGCGATCATAAGTCACCGGGCACTTTTGGAATGGGTTTGCATTTTTTAACCAGGAAAATTTCAATTCTGCAACTAGGATGATATGCACCAAATTCATCGGAGATTTTTGTTTTTGATATTGGGGTATGACTCAAGCGCATAGTCGTTGCGTTGTGATGACGCAATCAAAATTCACTTTTTCAAAACGGCATTATTCTTACATGGATTTTTCCTAGCTGGTTGGAGTCATGCCCGAGATCTAATCAGAAAAAAAAATTGAGGTTGCTGCGCGACCGCACATTTGCTGCAGCCTTGCTGCAAAATCGATGTCGAAAATTCAGATCTCGGCTCCTAGTCAAGCTAGAGACTAGATCAAGGCATAAAAATGATAGCCATCATGAGTCCAGATGATCCTGAGAATATGAAAACAATTGGCTCTGTACCAATATAAGGGTCCCAAAGGAATCTGTACCAATATAAGGGTCCCAAAAATTTCTGTACCAATATAAGGGTCCCAAAGTAAGCTGTACCAGTATAAGGGTCCCACACATAATTTCAATTGCAATTATCAATATGTAATTTTGCATATAACTATGCAACACCGTTTTTTCTGCAGTGTGTAGAGGAAATCCAACTCTGAATTTGTGTTCCCTTCGCAAATTGGTTCAAGCTCAACCTGCAAGATAATGTACTAGGCCACTCTTTGCTAACGGCAGGGGTCAGAGATACACCTGCTTGCCTAGATACAAAAAGGTGATGTAATATCAAAGTTGAAACTAAAAAAAGTCGTCCACCTGGTTACAAGAGCCTAGCCAGCAGAGTTGCGAAGGGAACACAAATACAGAGTTTGATTTACATTACACACATCTAAAACACAATATTGCACAGTTACGACGTAGTATTACTTATTGATGGCGAAATTTTATTTGGGACCCTTATACTGGTACAGAAATTTTTGGGACCCTTATATTGGTACAGAAGACTTTGGGACCCTTATATTGGTACAGAAATATTGGGACCCTCTTATTGGTACAGAGCCAAACAATTTTTCGAAATTTGCACTCAGGGCACGAAAAAATCACTTTTTTGAATGACAATTTTTTGGACATTCAGAACTACATGGGAAATGTGGGTAAAAATCTGTTTTTTTGCATAGGAATGTTCAAAATGTATTGACGAACTGATTTCCAACTTTTTAGAGCGATTGGATGCCTTTCCTACTCGCAGCGTTCGTTTTTCGGAGGTATACTAGGGCCGGGAAACACCTTGTTTACGCCTGTACTCTCTCGCTCATAGGGGTAAACATATGCTTCCGAAAAAGGAACGCCGCGGGCAGGAAAGGTATCTAATTGCTCTAAAAAGTTGGAAATCAGTTCTTGAACACATTTTAAACATTCCTATTCAAAAACCAGATTTTTACCTACATTTCCCATGTAGTTATGAATGTCCAAAAAATGGTCATTCAAAAAAGCGATTTTTCCGTACCCTGAGGGCAAATTTCAATATATTGTTTTCATATTCTCAGGATCATCTGGACTCATGATGGCGATCATTTTGATGCCTTGATCCAGTCTCTAGCTTGACTAGGAGCCGAGATCTGAATTTTCGACATCGATTTTGCAGCAAGGCTGCAGCAAATGTGCGGTCGCGCAGCAACCTCAATTTTTTTTTCTGGGTAGACCTCGGGCATGACTCCAACCTCAGAAAGTTTGGCGAGCTAGGAAAAATCCATGTAAGAATAATGCCGTTTTGAAAAAGTGAATTTTGATTGCGTCATCACAACGCAACGACTATGCGCTTGAGTCATACCCCAATATCAAAAAGAAAAATCTCCGATGAATTTGGTGCATATCATCCTAGTTGCAGAATTGAAATTTTCCTGGTTAAGAAATGCAAACCCATTCCAAAAGTGCCCGGTGACTTATGATCGCGACTGTAATCATACTTTTCCCAGCAAAAAGCAAATAATCGGCCAATATTGGTGCAGCACGCCAACCTGAACATGTCATGTGATGATATCAAGGTAAATGTGTTATTTCAAACATTTCTTGTTTAGAAGGTTGTAACTGATAAATCGATAATTTCCCGAAAAAAGTGAAATTTCAGGCAAGAATTTTACCTGCTCGAAATCCGGATACAAAATTCCCCATTATGTACGCACGACTCGTTTACAAGGTATCAGTAATTTGCAAACATTTTGTATTTAAATATAATTTCAGGATTACGAATTCATAGAGGATCAGTTGGCCACAAACTACGCTGATGAGAACGTTTACTGCTTTTCGATAGATAAAAAGGTAATTGTTATAGAATCTTTTTCCTACTGAATCTTATCGTTACTAAATTGTATGAGATGTACAAATAAAATCGAAAGCAATTCAACATCATTTCAATATTATGAATTCAATATCATAATCACCCAAACGACGCCGCACAACTAGGTAGCTTTGTGTTGCAAAATTTGTGGAGAGGAGAGCATATCAATCTTCTACTCAGCATATATGCTCATCGTTAGCAACGGCAAAAACAATATCATATTTTCAGACCTCTTCCGATTTTCATGGACGCTTTTACCAGTTGGAGAAGTGTCTTCCAAATGTCGTAGTTACGAAGTTCGATTTTACTTAATTTCAAGCATTAAATAATTGTGTATTAAATTGCACCCGCATGATGCCAATTGCGATTCATTTCACTGTACTTCAAACTGTTATTTTTAATTAAAAATAATATTCACTCCAGAGTTGAGCATAACTTGGACAGCGCGGGGCACCATCACAACGAGGTTTAACCTTATATTTTTAAATAAATATTTACTATTTATTCATTGCACATAACATTATTAATATAATTGACTATTTAGCCATTTGCATACACAGATTTGTTTAAATTTAGGCGCACCTCGATTGCATGCGAGCCGTCAGAGACATACAGTGGAAATACGCGATGCTACTGCAGGTGGGTTGATATTACAGTTCGAAATTCTGGTAATCATCCCTTCATTTGCCACACTCAATCATCACTAGGGTTTCCCCTTTCAGGTAATTTTTCCTCACTTCCGTGTAGGATTCACACATATTAAATAACTTACATGTCAAGCAGATGTTTAGAGCATTTGAAACCTCTCCGAAAATCACGCCACGTTACCTGAAAAGGGAAACGGGAAACCGGTCGAGAGAGTGTTTCAGACTATTTCCCTAATTGCGCACTCTACATTAAAAAGAAAATAGTGCTAAGCACTATTTTCTTTGGTATCATCTAGAATCCATACAAACATGTGTTTTACTCACACCACACATTTTAATATTACAATATTTCCGAACCATGACGTGATGATCAAGACCCACGGAGAGATGACAGAGATTCTCAAAATCTATGGAGGTAAAAATATTTATTTTAACTAATTAAAATACAGGCATACTGTTGCTTAATAAATGTATCGATATTAAGGCGCGAACGATATGGCAGCCTCGAATTGCCCGAATTACCATTGTATTTCCTCTCTCGAGAAGAACCTCGGCAAGCTGCAGCTATGTCCGAAGGGTCTCAGCGGAGCAGAGTGTAGGTTTCATTTGTAGTCCGATAAAAATATCACAATATTTCCCGAAGGAAAAAAACAATGTTCGAGAATCCCATTGTAGAAAACGAGAAGCCAACTAAATATGATCAATAAATCCCACTAAATGTTAACGTCATTTCATGTGCCAATTTCAGTGGCGCAGTGCGTGGCTAGCGAAATAAAGTTTGGAAAGGGAGACATGCAGGTTTATGCACTTTACATTTAACGGCATTTGTGAAAAGGAGAGGGGTTGAAATTGGAAGCCGAGCATCTCGGCCAAAACAAATAAGCAATACTCATCTCTCAGATACTGCTCTCCCGCTCTGCAGGTGACTTCATTTTCGACGAAATCAACATTGTTCCGCTTATGAAGGAGATGAACGACATGGTAAAGGAAACTGTGTTTTGTGTCTAAAAATATAAATATTGTATAGAAATCATTATCTCTATTATAGAGGTTGAAATGCGATTCCACACACGGTAAAGCAAACTCTTTTTTTTCAAACAAACCTTAGTACAGACAGCAAACAAACTCATTTTGCTAAAGTAAGAATTACAATTCCTTGTAGAGCTTCGGCGACGATGAGCAGCTGTTTGCATCTCTCCAAATCACACCGGAAATTCGCCTGCCGGGCGGATTTCATCACAAATGCTTGCCATCACAATACATTTCGCGGCGAGGACTTTTTTTGTTTTTTTTTGTTTTATTAGAACAAAACGGATAATAACGATTACATGGAAAACATTCTTTCAGTTACTCCATCTGGACTGGCTCCGAGAACGACTGTCGATCGCACAAACTGCGCCACGCGATCTGTATCTACGGAGTGGGGGACCTCCCACATTTAGCCGAGTCAAAATACGTCATGGCCAATAAGGTAATCATTTTCTGGGAATTTGATACTTTGTCATTATTTGGACCACCTCCTATTTCTGATCTACCCTCAATTCCTTACCCCTTGATGAAGTAACGGGAACATATTACATCGGATATAAAAAAGAATAAAGAGGATATTATGAAGGAGTGGTCCAATTCCCGAGTGCCGGTTTTTTTTGTGAAATCGTTGTTTTTTTCAGATGATGCCCAATTTCGATCAGGGAATCATTTCGTGCATTTCGGAATTGTTGTTCAACCGGACGAGAGATGGGTCGAACATCGATCGGTCATATTACAAAAATATTAACGCAGTGAGTCGTCAGGTCTAGGGCAAGCGTGTGAACACGCCAGAATAACAAGGCGAGGTAAACTCGCTAACATCATATGAAAGATAAAAAATGAATGTGTTATTCGATAATAATAATAGTTTTAATAGTTTTGTAAATGCAGGTCCGGTATCATCACGAGAAGAACAAACCCGGCTTCAAGATTGATAATTTCAAATGCGATTCAGCAAGCGCCACGTCAATGATTCGAATTTGTTTGATTGTCCTACTTGCTTTGCAAATATAACATGAAACATTCCCTGATTTACGCAATAAACTTGCACATAAAAGTGCGTTCGCCTAAGAATCGCAGATTTTGATTGTAAAAAGGAACAGGCAAAAAACCATGTCTCGGATTTCCACAAAATTTGATTGCCCTTAAGTCCCTCTATCGATTTCTGTATTTGAATTTACCTGAAAAAATAATTAGCTTAATTACTGAATTTACTGTTAGGGCATTTCGAACATCTTAGGGTGTAACTTACCTAGATCAGGTCCAAATCTGCTGAAAATTTGGTTTTAGACTAATGTTCACATGCGGAATCGATCTGTGTCAATGGTTTATACAAATTCGAAAATTTAAAATTTTCATGAAATTTCAAAAAAATATTTCTCGAATACAAAAAATATCACCTCTCCAATTTTTGGATATGTTGTTGCCCTTGATGAATACTACCTTAGAAAAAATTGCCGAATTTTATTTAGGGGGGCTTCATAGTGCAACACCTTAAAAACTAAGATTTTCATTTAGAGGGGAACCTCTCATTCCGACCCACTCCTCCTGCCCGAGCGGTCAGAAATTCAATTATAATTGAAAATATTTATCATTGTTTAATGAGTTTCACATCGAATATTTTTGTTTCACTCCTTGAAAATGTCATTTATGGATTTTTCTATGATATTCATTATGATGGTCTCATCGTCAAACTTTTCCGGAGCATCTTCTTCCTCATCTTGTTCCTCCGCAATTTCTATTGTCTTTTTCCCCATAACTACGTCATCAGAAACCGGCAGCAAAAGGGATCGGGATAGAGCGATGGAACGCGTGGTGCTTCCCATCGTCCTCTCTCCTCCTTGCCGGTTTCTGATGACGTAGTTATGGGGGGAAAGACAATAGAAATTGCGGAGGAACAAGATGAGGAAGAAGATGCTCCGGAAAAGTTTGACGATGAGAGCATCATAATGAATATCATAGAAAAATCCATAAATGACATTTTCAACGAGTGAGACAAATATAATCGATGTGAAACTCATTAAACTATGATAAATATTTTCAATTCTAATTGAATTTCTGACCGCTCGGGCAGGAGGAGTGGGTCGGAATGAGAGGTTTCCCTCTATTTGAAAATCTTAGTTTTTAAGGGGTGTTGCACTATGAAGCCCCCCTAAATAAAATTCGGCAATTTTTTCTAAGGTAGTATTCAACAAGAGCAACAACATATCCAAAAATTGGAGAGGGGTTATTTTTTGTATTCGAGAAATATTTTTTTGAAATTTCATGAAAATTTTAAATTTTCGAATTTGTATAAACCATTGACACAGATCGATTCCTCATGTGAACATTAGTCTAAAACCAGATTTTCAGCAGATTTGGACCTGATCTAGGTAAGTTACACCCTAAGATGTTCGAAATGCCATAACTTAGTAAAGTCAGCAATTAAGCTAATTATTTTTTTCACGTAAATTCAAATGCAGAAATCGATAGAGGGACTCAAGGGCTATCAAAGTGTGTGGAAATCCGAGACATGGTTTTTTGCTTGTTCCCTCTGGGATGCGATTCTTAGGCGAACGCACTGTTAAACGTTTACGAGCAACTGTAATGCATTCCCTTGTTCAGTAAGGATACACATGCAATCTAATTCCACATTAGTATCAGCCTAAAGATTTTCAAATCGGGATTTGTTGTTTAAATCTGCTTCTTGGTTAACGTTCGCTTCATTTAGCCGCATTGTCAAAGATAAACACGTGTAATAGCAAAACAACAATCCACATGTAAATGTGAATAGTGCAAGGTTCAATATTACTTCTCTCCCAGTCTCATTTCATTGTTCATTTTCCATTCATTTCCCTCTCGCTCGCTTCTTTCGTGCGGTTCCCCTCTCTCATCCTCCGCACTCGTCCCAACTCTACTCGTGTACCGTATACACTGCCCCTTCTCGGCTACTGTACTCCTCCCGCAGGCACACATATCTCTCCTACCATATTCACTGCGATCCACGTGGACCATGTATGATACTGAGTCCGATGATGCACTGGCGCCCCATTGTGAGACCATTTTTTAATAACATTAACAAGACAGCTCAATTTCAGGGAGCGAATCAGACATCAGCGACCGGGGAAATCTCGAGAAGATGGAACGCGTCTCCAATTCGTCACACCCCCTCCTGCCATCCATTGATTATGATGAGGAGGTTCGGCTACGTTATGTTATTGCAAAATCCATTGTTTCAACCAATAGCATGAGCAGTTCGAAGTGTATATTGTAGAAGACGTGCATATCTATGACAGAGGATGGCACGGATGAAGAAGCGCTGAAGCCTGTACGGAAGAGGCGAAAGAAGATGTGGAAGTGGGTTAATCATAGTGTATTTTTGTCCTAAATGTCACGAAATATGTACCTCCCCCCATCTTCTTTTTAGTGCATTCACAATTTCATTACAATGGACACAATCCTTAGAGTTATGAAGTTGTTTCATTTATATTTTAGATTCATCGTTCCCTGCGTAATTCTCTTACTTCTCGCCGTATCCACCTTCCCCATCATAGTTGGAATGACTGATTACGGTATTTCCCGCTCCTTACTAGGTCGGATGAGAACTAGAATGTCATGCCGCGATTGATATGCAATTGTTCTCATCCGACCTACTATCGTCTTTGAATACTCAAAAAAACGTTTTTGTTCCAGATGACTCAGATAACTTCGGGCAGGGCATGTCCGTGTTCAGTAATGAGACGTACGTATTGCGCAAGGAGCCGTGGTTCAAAAAGAGACCCGAAGTATGTTGACTGTGGTCGGTTGCTTCGAGACGATAAAGCGTATATGAATGTGAGTTTATGACTTGCATTTATGTTATTCGTTATGATTTTGAATAGTTATTGTTTCCCACACTAATCAGGGATAAGCTAACAAGCATTAATGTTTGCTTCTAGTGGTTATTTCGAGCTTTTCGCTCGCGAGCGATGGTAAATGAGCGAGCGTTCGAGTGCTCGAGCGCTCGGTTATTTACCATCGATCGCGAGCGACGAGTTCTCGAAATAACAACACTACTTGCTTCTAACATGAAAGATATATAGCCCATAATGAAGAGATACTTTAATAAAATGATGTGTATTGTTCGCAGGAATTAGCGAATAAGCGGCCAAGATTAGTGCGACGTGCCAATCTAAATATGTCATGTGCTGCGATCAAGGTGAACTTGCTCTTTGAACTTTGATCTTTGGAGGTGATCTATGAGCAAACTTTTTGCTACTAACTCATTTTTTGACTTCTCGAAGAAAAAAATTCTGAGATTTTGTTTAATTTCTTGGTTAAGAAGTGATAAATAAATCTATTGTTTTCAATGAGAATATGTCATGTCAGGCAAGAATCTTACCTGCTCGAAATCCGGATACAAAATTCCCAATTTTGTACGCACGACTCGTATACAAGGTATCATGAACTTACAAGCACATTCTAAATTACTTTCAGGATTTCGAATTTGTCGAGGATCAGTTGGCCACAAATTACGCCAATGAGAACGTTTACTGCTTTTCAATCGATAAAAAGGTAAAGTATCGTTAAAGAAGGAGTGTCAGCAAAGTTGAACTTTTGACGCTTTCATAACCATGGCCTAGCTTTTCATAACCATGCGAGATTCTGAAAATTTCAAAATCATATCTTTATTTTGAACCGAGTTATCACTAGTTAGCAGAGTGCCAAGGGCGCTGATAGTCCTTGATAGGGCAGGGACGTGCGGGAATTCAAATATCTCGAAGATTTGTCAAAAACGGGTGGGAATCGAACCCGCAGCGTCCCGATCACATGGCAGTTGCTCTACCACTGAGCTATGGGAACGATGGTTGCATTCCTCTTAACTCGCGCTATGATCGCTATGATCTCTCGCTATGATCTACAATATTAGCTCGCTCTATGATCTTTGAAGGGTTGGCTAGGTCATTGCAATGAAAGCGTCAAAAGTTCAACTTTGCTTACACTCCTTCTTGAACCAGCGAAATACAATGAACATATGCTAACTATATGTATGATAACAAAAAAAACATTGCAATCTTGAATAGGGTTGCACATGCGAGGTCGTATAATTATAGCGCCCTCCCTTGTGCTGCAAAATCCTTGAATAGGAGTGCAAAGCAAATTTCAACTCAGCGTCGTTAGCATCGTCAATAACGGAATACTTTCAGACCTCGATTTTTCCCACTTTTCTCGTTGTACAAATTAATTATGTGCAAAATTATAATCATGGTATGACAATTAGTTATTTGACAAAATAATTGTAATTTTTTTAATAAACACATCACAACACAACAAAATAAACTCAAACATCACTTAGCACAGAGATCGAATTTCGTTTCGTCTCTTACCTTCCACACACTCTCATTTATAAAGAGAGCTCGTGAAATGAAGAACGAAACGCATATTTCGAACTCTTATATTGAGATGTTAAAATTTGCGAGTTGGATCTTTCACTTGAATTCCGGCAATTTCATATATCCGGCCCATGAAGAGCTGGCGACTTAGCTGGACCGAAATTTGGTTTATAGGGTTCACAGGGTAAAACACCTTTTACATCAAAGCTGAAGTATCTACCTTTTCAGGAAACGGAGATAAAGAATTACGGGAATTCAAATCAAAGATCCAACTCGCGATTTTTAACGCCATATATCACAGATACTGCTCTCCCGATCTGCCTCCGATTTCATTTTCGACGAAATTAACATTGTCCCGCTTATGAAGAAGATGAACGAGATGGTAATGTTACCATGTCAATATTTGGTTATACGTTCAGGTGTTCAAACGTATAACCAAATATTGTTTTCAAGCTCATTTTCTATTAAAACAAATTTTTGTCGATACAGATTTATATAAATGCAGTTTTCAAACGCCTTCAAATATTGGGGTGTCCGGAAAGTTCGTATAATTTTTTGTTTTTATTTTTTATTCAATGCTTTACAATTCTCAGTGACCAATGTATGCCCCTTCTTTCTCACTACCTCCCTCCAGCGATTGGGCAGGGTCTCGATTCCGCTCTTCCAGAATGCGGGTTTCTTCGAGACCGCCCAGTTCACGAAAGCCCTCACAACTTCATCTCGATTTTTGAACTTATTACCTTTGCAGAAGTCAGAAAGAGAGCGGAAGCAGTGGTAGTCGCATGGGGAGAGATCCGGGGAATACGGTGGATGGGGAATCCTCTCGATCTTCAGCTCGTCCATTTTCTTCTGGGTCATCTTCGCTCGATGTGGGCGAGCATTGTCCATCAGAAGAAGAATTTTTCCCTGGTTCAGGAGTCTGGGAGGGACTCTGATCGCGACATCTTCCAGTTGTTCAGAGAAGAGGTCGGCATTGATGCTGGTGCCAGGGGCGAGGATCTCCCAGTAGATGGGACCGAGCACTGAGAAGAAGAAGCAGAGGAGTTCCTTCTTTCCGTGCTCTACCTTCTTCGGGACGGGCGTGGGCTTCTCATCTGCATCCACCCATTGCAGTCTCCTCACAGGGTTATCATACGTGATCCACTTCTCCTCTGTAGCGATGATGGAATTGACCCATCGAAGATTGGATCTACGATGGAGTAATTCCCGACAGACTTGAACACGATTTTTCAGCTGTTAGGGGGAGAGGTCATGGGGAATCACTTGTGGGAGTTTCGGCTTCTTCCCAGATCGATGGAGGAAATCGCACACCGTTGATCTGGGAGTACCAGTATCCTTCTTCAACTCACGAACATTGGCCATGGGCTTGCGCTTCAGCGTGCGGAGAACGAGAGGCTGATCGAGGGAGGGAGGGCGTCCAGAGCGGGGTTGATCATCGAGACCAAACTTCCCTTTCTTGAAGCGGGAGAACCACTTATAGCAGAAGGGTATGGAGGGGGCGTCAGCTCCTTCCGACTGGGCCAGGGCAGAGTGGGCCTCCTTCACGGATCGGCAAAGACGGTAGTAATGAAGTAAAACTGCTCGGAGGTAGAGATGGGAGTCCATCACAAGAATCAATGTAGCAACTAGGAGACTGATTAAATCCTCTCACTACTCAACGTCAGAATGATGCAATACATTGTTGACAAATAGATTGCGCAATCACTGCATTTGATCGCGAACTGACTTTTTTCCGAAGCATTATACGAACTTTCCGGACACCCCAATAGTAAGAAATGCAAGTCATCGTAGAGTTACGAACTCTAGTATGCCGTGCAATACCTCGCAGAGAACAAATCATACTTTATTGGGGAAATTATTGATTTATTGTCGACTTATTGATTTTACAGTTCAAAAATAATACAATTCATTGTAGAGCTACGGCGTTGATGAACAGCTGTTTGCGTCTCTCCAAATTACGCCGGAAATTCTACTGCCCGGTGGATTCCATCACAAATGCTTGCCATCACATCACATTTCGAAGTGAGTATTCGCGTGTTTATTTATATGTAATATTTTAACTTAAAATTATATTCAATTGCATGAACTCAACGTGTCTTCATTCCATTATAAAAAAGCTTCAAATTTCGTACCAGAGTTCGATATAATGTCATTCATCTCCACTCAATTTCAGAAGAACGCTTTGGACAGGTTATCCCCACGGTCTCGTCGAGAAAATATCCCATTTATTATAATATATTTCATTTTATTTTATTTGGATATTTTATATATACAATTATATATACAATTATTTCGTGCATTTCCGAATTGATGTTCAACCGGACGAGAGATGGGCCGAACATCTACAGGACTTATTACGAGAATATTAAAGCAGTAAGCCATCATGCCTAGGGCAAGAATGTGAACAGGCTCAAAATGCGCTTGAAACATTAAAAAATGTTTTTATTATTACCTTTATAATTAAAATTGAAATGCAGGTCCGGTATCATCACGAGCGAAACAAACCCGGCTTTAATATTGATCAGTTTCAATGCGACAATTCAGCAAGCACGATCTCAATGATCCGAATTTACGTGATTGTCATGTTTGCTTTACAAATATAAGTATTCCCTGAACCAAGCAATAATAAACATTCACGAACTGTAATGTCTCCTTAGGTTCAGAAAGCATAAAAAAAGAAAACCTCTACACAATAGAATCCAGCTAATGATTTTCATGTCGGAATGTTTTTTGTTGAAAGTCAGATTTTTTGTTGACATCCGTTACAATTGCTCACATTGTCAAAGAGAGGCACGTGTAATAGTCAAACCAAGGTGCATATGTTAATGTGATTGATGCAATTCTCTACCCTTGTCTGATTTCGTCTTTCATTTTTCATTCATTTCCCACTCGCTCGCTCCTCTCGTGCGGTTCCCTCTCTCCTCCTCCGCGCGCCTCCCCACTCCACTCGTCCACCATATCCCCTACCGTCCCCTTCTCAGCTATCCTTCTCCTGCTGCTCATGGTGAGCGATCAGTTGTCGGTTCATCAGTTGGTGTGACTACCGTATCCGCAGATAACGGCGCAGCTTCTGGGAATCGTCGCCCTCTTCACGAATTGCGCAAAGAAGAAGCAGGTCAAGGATGCCGAGACGAAGACCAAGGAGACCGCATCTTCCACCAAATCCAACGCCGGGAGTGTAGGAAGCGGTGAGTGAATTTGAACATTGATCTTTGAGCTTTTGATATTTGGTCTTTGACCTTTGAAATCGACCGGGGCGGGGGGTGTGAACATTGCTGCTAATTAGGAATATATGCCTTTGATCTTTGATCTTTAAGTCGATCTCTAACGAAATCCGGCGAGGGTCCAGACAAGAAGACGAAGACGGAGAGCAAGAATGAAACGATGGAAGGAAATGACACGACCACGCAGAAAGAAGAAAAGGCGCTGACATTAAAGAGTGAGGATACTTTTTTTTAGATTTCAAATTTTCAAATAAAAAAACACCCCTTTAAATGAAATTTTTGCAGGGCAGGAAGAGTTTCCCGTCATCGCGGAGTTCAAGCCGGTACTGATCAAAGATCAAATATTTAAATCTGAGATTGGGCAGTATCAAAGATCGCAGATCAGAAATAATCTTATCGATATCATAATACGAACATAGACCAAATATCAGACATTAAAGATCAAAGATCACTTTCCAGGTGCCTGATCTCCCGATTGCCGAGGAGACCAAGCGCAAGCACCTGCTCGAGCGCGTGCAGCGAACAGCAGTCGGGGAGCTGGTGGTAAGGGAAGGGTTACGGTATTAGATACGGTAGCCGGTTATGATGCCCGGATACGGTAGTTTGACTTCCGTCGGAGAGCTGGTGGTGAGAAGTCGGTAGGAAAATACGGTAGCCGAAAATATATGCATGCGACATTTCAAATTAGCACCGGGGAACAGGTGGTGAGGGGTTGGTTACGGTAGTGAGGGTAGTCGGTCACGTCAACATCTTATGGTAGTACGACAGCGGGCGGAGAACTGGTGATGAAGGAGGGGTTACGGTGTGGTCTCGACAATATCAATTTTCAAAATATTGTTAACGGAGGCAGCGTGATTTACTGGATTGATTGATCTTACGTTGATGATTCTTTGCAAAACCATCTTGCTCAGAGAGACGTGGACGACACGCTGGACAACGTGGAATCGATTCGAGTGGAGAAGTCGGAGGACAGGGTACCTGCGGCGAATCTCAAGGTCAATAGAAAAACAATTAATGTTCAAAGATTATTTCCGATTATTTCGAAAATATTCATATTTAAATGCAAGCAAATGCTTGTCGTGATATGATTGTAATTGCTGGTCTTGAAAATTGTTTTTTTTAAAATTAAATATGCAAATAATCTGTGAATTTTTATTGCAGGATATCAACTGGGACGTTGGTCATCCGGATCGCGAGAAGAATCTGCTGAAATTCGAGCAGAGGAAGAGATACGATGAGTGGAATACGAAACCGAGCTAGTGAGTTTCATAAATCGAATAAATTCAAATTCGCAATTGTTCAATTAGTTAGTACTTGATTTTCAATTCAAATAATGAGTTTACCAATATGATTCAACCCTTCGATAGCAGTGCTATCCACGAGCCAAATCTAGAACTGGATGGTCCTATACCACCATAATAGCATCAATTATACTTCGAATCTTACCCTTTTCAGCCTCCACCGTCGCCACATGCGCCATCTCTCCGTCGTGGTGACCATGCAGGTTGGGAACCTCCTTTTTGTTGTTGACATTGCTATTTGATCTTTCTTGTTAGACGACAGCTCGTCGTGTGTGATAACATCAGTCATTAATTCATGTCAACCTTGATCGCTTGCAGAACTACCAGGTGCAACTAGCCGATAGTGGAGAGAAGCCCTCGCGCGAAGCCAAGCTCAATGTAATTTCAATATATTTTAAATGATAAAAATTAATTAATTAATATCAAAAATTCATTCTACGAATGGTGTCTGGAGTGGCTACGCGAGACGTACTCCGACTTCTCCTCTAGCAAGCATCCCGAGTGTCCCTACAAGCACAAGGCTGAGGAGAAGAATCGGTGAGGAAAATGGGCACTAATATCTTTAAAACCGAAGAACTCAAGTATTACAAGCTATGAAGTGATATACCCGTAAACTAGGGATACAAAGGAGACTGAAGTAGGGATTACGGGCTGACATTCAACAGTATAACGGCTCGAATATGTGTCATTTTTCAGATGCGGGGACGACCGTCATGATGACCTCCCTCCCTGTGTGGACTTCCCATGCCGTGGGCTGGATCCGAATGATGACGTCAGCAGATTTATTTTATTATTTTCGAGAGCGGATGTTCAAGAAACATAAGAAAATTGCAGGTGATCAAGTTGGAGAAGTAATCTACTCGACTCTCGAAGATAAACAGAGTCCCTTTCAAGATGAAACAATAAAGTGCATGCATTGAATCGATTTCAAATTAATTCCAGCATCATGGAAATGTGTGTATAGCCATTATACGTATTTAATTTCCTCTACCCACCACTGCAGGCTAACATATGTTTACGTGTACCACGGGGAAGTTAGGCGGTAATTAATTAGGTTTATAGTACAGGGTGCCTGATAAATATTGCGCCACTTTTCTTGTTTCTCAATCTCCATTCTCTGCAGGCACCATTGGATCAAATTTGGTAACTATGTTGGTAAGGGACAAAAGTTATTAGCCTATAAATATTATCTGGATTGTTCAAGTATTTCAAGAGTTATCACTTCTGAAATATTTTGTTTTGGAGTTGGGACTTTTCTGGGCACATAAACGTATCTGATAGTTTATGCCGCGTTACAGCAAGGAATTAGATACAGGACTCATCCATTTATTCCTAATAAGAACAACCATTTTTTCACGTATAAATATGTGATCAATTATATTATGAGCCTCGGAACTTTCTCAGAAATGCTTTAAAATTATTTCATTATGAACGGCGCTCTATAAAAAATAATAATATTTCGAAGCCGCATTCTTCAAACACATTAGCAATAAAGCAATTATCAGAAATCGTTCGTACAAACTGAGGGATGATACGGACAAAACAATGCAGAGATCGACTTAAAGGAGGAGTCTCTGCAACCGTGCACGGTTAGAGAAACGAAAGGGACACTCTCTCGCGCTCATGCGCTCCCTCATTCCCCTGAGCTATTTCCGCTGAAGTCCATGGCTGGCAGCCAAGTTGCGATGATTCTCTTCAGATCAGATATAAAAACGTGAAAATTTCAGAATCTTATCGTTGGGGGAAAGCAGGGCAATGGTAATGAAATAATCTAATTTTTAGAATTTTCTTTGCTCCTCCTTTAACATCAGCATTGTGAGGCATGCCCGAAATGGAAAACAGCCTTCTCATTAACATATAAAATCCAAAATTATATGCAAAACGTGCAAACAACCACGTTATTTTTTTTAAATTTCCCATTCGAAATCGATTTTCCACTTATTCTCACCCCGTTCGATCTTCTCAGGCGGTTTCTCCTCTCCCCTCTCAGTTCCGAGGAATCGCAATGCTACTCCTATTCATTATGGTAAGTGAAATAAGTCATTTGTCGATTCACCTACTATCGTATCCAATCCACCTTTCGATAAAAATCAGTTGCTGATTTCCCAATGGTGCAATTACCGTACCCTTCAGATGGTGCACCTTCTGGGAATCGTCGTCGTTCTCATTGGATGCAAGTCGAAGCAGCAGAAAGAAGAGGAGAAGAGGAAGAACGCAGAGGAAAGGAAGAGAAAGGCGGAGGAGGATGCGGAGAATAAGAAGAAGAGAGGGAGAAGAAGGAGGAGGAGAGGGCAGCCAGGGAGCGAAAGGCCCAAAGTTGCGACTACCATGGAAAGAAGTTCTGGCAAAAAGATTACCAAGGTAAATTGTCTGCTTGAGTGGCTCTAAGTCGGATTAAAACCTTCCGTATAAGTCCTTCCCCAGTACGTTCACAATAGGCTCCATAAGTGTCAAAAATGTCCTGCGGTTGTCAACAGTCGGTGATCATCCGACCTAGTGCCCTTTATAACTTGAACATTTCTGGATCCCTTTTGCCCCTTCTGTCATATATGTGTTACTATCTAATTGTTATCTATGATACTCATAATGTTTCTTTTCGAACTGACACATCAAAGCCCATTTCTTCTCATTTTACCATTTCCTTTGTCACGTGGAACTTTTGTATGCACCATTAGGCCATACTTGAGACATTCTCGTGACCACAACAAGAAATATATGCTTAATGATTGGTTAATTATTGCAGTATGCGAAGTTTGCACAACGCTGCCTACGATGCCCTGGTGATGGCTGCATCGTGATCTTTGATCTTTTATCATTGATCTTTTCATCTTTTCTCGTGTGGGAGGAGGCGATTTCCCTGCTTCTCAACTCAGACATCGAGTGCAAATCTGTCGATTTTCTGATTCCCATATCCACGAATAAAGTAGCATAAACATTTCGCTAAACTGAATTGCATATTCTATTTAATTGGAGACTCAAAAAGATTGCAACAGTCAAAGTTTAGTACCGATTTTCACTGTTTACATGAGCAGTCTTTTTGTAATTAATTGACCTTACTTGTAGGTTAATTGTGTGGCATGCACCTTAAAGTTGCCCCAAAATTTAGCAGAGTTTCTGTAATAACACACAGCCTATCAATTTCAATTGCACTTACACTATTCTGTGCAAAATATGCCAATAACAAGTTGTTATTCTGATTCGAGACCTAATCGATTTCCGCTCATTCTCATCCCGTTCGCTCTTCTCAGGCGGTTTCTCCCCTCCCTCTCCGTTACAAGGAATCTCAATGCTGCTCCTATTCATTATGGTAAGTGAAATAAGTCATTTAGTGATTCACTCGTAGCGCGACTATCTAATCAAACTAATCAATCTTAGGATAACAATCAGTTATTGATTCCCCATTGGTGCAACTACCGTACTCATCAGATGGTGCACCTTCTGGGACTCGTCGTCGTTCTCGTTGGCTGCAAGACAAAGCAGCAGAAGGAAGAGGATAGGAGGAAGAAGGCAGAGGAAAGGAAGAGAAAGGCGGAGGAGGATGAAGAGAGAAGGAAGAGAGAAGCTTGGGAGAAGAAGAAGGAGGAGAGGGAAGACAGAGAGCGCGAGGCCCACAGCTGCGACGTCCATGGAAAAGCACAATGGAACAAGGAGTACAACGGTAAATTTGCTAAACAAGGTCGGATTAGGACTATGACATGCAGATTTTGATGTATCAACGACATCCTGACGTAATAATTCTCAACCGCTCTAATTCAACTTTAGCACTGCGTACATTTCATCATGTCGTCACCGCACCCATCTTATGCCCTGTTAGTACTCACGGAATTGGCGTTTATTTGAATTCCCGAAATTTCGCATCTCCGTTATCCGTGGTGCTAGGGACTTGAAAATCGGAAGACAAGGTTATTTGGCCTTCAGAACCTTACATTCCAATTTTCAAGTCTCTAGCACCACGGAGAACGGAGATATTTGCGGTAATTCAAATAAAAGTTAATTCCGTTTATACTGACTGAGAACTAAGGCCACATAACGTAGAGAATTGCCATGTACCGTTAGGTCACATTCGAGAGTATTGTTAATGCCCACTGCAAGACATTAAGTAAAATATGCGTAATTATTGATTAATTATTCCAGTGTGTGAGGGATGCCATACGCTGCCCTTCTAGAGAGATGTTGATGGCTTCCTCGTGCTGGCCGAGGCGATTTCCCTGCTTATCAACTGAGACATCGATACCACAAAGCGTTCGATTGTCTGATTCCCATAGCTACAAATAAAGCAATTTCCAAATGTTGCTCCACTAATTACGACGTTATAATTATTGAGATACTCAAACTGACTCTAATAATAACAAGGAAAATTTAATGTTAATTTTCATTTTGTATGCACAAAAACGCTCAACGTATGGATTTCAATATTACTTGCACTATTATATGCTAATTTTGCTCAATAACAAGTCGTTATTCTGATTCGAGACCTAATCGATTTTCCGCTCATTCTCATCCCGTTCGCTCTTCTCAGGCGGTTTCTCCCCTCCCGTCTCCGTTACGAGGAATCACGATGCTGCTCCTATTCATTATGGTAAGTGAAATAAGTCATTTGTCGATTCACTCATAGCGCGTCTACCATACCTAATCAAACTACCGTACCTGTGGATATAAATCAGTTATTGATTTAGCATTGGTGTGTCTACCGTACCCTTCAGATGGTGCACCTTCTGGGAATCGTCGTCGTGCTGTTTGGCTGTGACGCGGGCAAGAGACCGATCAAGAAGAAAGTTTCGAAAGATGAGCTCGAGAGGAAGGAGCGGGAGGAGAGGGAGAGGTATTCAAATCTGGACCCATTTATTGTTTTTGGCGCCATTCCAACTTTTCTTTGGCACAATTCCAACATTGTTTTGGCATAATTTCAATTACAATCCTTGCGTAACCCCCAGCGTGCGACGCTGCTTATGAAGTTTTTATTCCCTAGTCAATACTAGAACCTTGCACATTACAGTTTCGTCGTGCTTAGCGCATTAACAAAAACACAATTAAATATTTTTGTTTAAATATTCATAATAATTATATAATTAGGAACGATAAGCGAGACGGGAGACCGGTGGAGGAATCGGACGGCAACCCGTTTTGCGTGCACACCGACTGGGTCGAGGGACAGCCGGAGAGACCGAGTGGAGGTGAGAGGAGTGATCTTTGATCGTTGATCTTTGATATCTGACCTTTGATCTTTGGCCTCTAGTATTATCGAGCATTTTCTAGTCGAGTGATGGTCGATTGATTTGTGATCTCCAATATATCTAGTCTCTAGTCTAGTATGTCGGTGATTGATCTGTGATCTTTGATATACATCATTCTCTATAATTCTCTAGTGGCCGAGTTGAGGTCTGTGGAGTGATCTTTGATCGATGACCCATATTGTTCCTAAGTCGGTTTGTGTCTGCTACATGCGGAGCCATCATGGTGTAGACACCACCCTTTCGATAGCTGGGGTATTTTATTAAATATGTAAGTAATTCAATGACCACAAACATAGTAGACATCGAAGATCAAATATTGGAGATGAGGTTGAAAAAATCAGTAATTTTCCCAGAATGCAAGTTCTGCGCGCCCGGCAAGAAGGAGGAGATGGAGGATGAGGAAGAAGAGCAAAATTAACTGAAGCTCTAAGCCAATCGAAGTGGCCTAACCTCTCAAATGTGAATAAATTCTGATTAGTAAATTCCCAGGCCGTAAAACAGAAAAATGCAAGTAGGCGAGAAGGGAAACAATTAAGCAAGAGGAAAATTAAGTGAAATTTGTGCCACTCGAAGCGGCCTAGCGACATCTCAAATATTAATGAATTCTGATAAATATATTGACGTAAGAGCAGTGTTGCGATGATGTAGCTGTAGCGACAACAGTTTCTACTATGACTTTTATTGGGAATACAATCTACTATGACTTTTATTGGGAATACAATCTACTATGACTTTTATTGGGAATACAATTGTAGATTTCTGTGTTGTCTTTTGCTTCGTGAGCGAATGGAGCGACCTGCAAAATTTAAAGTCAGTAGTCGATAGTCAGACTTTGTTACAGTACTCCGCATACAATACAAATATCCTTATTACAGTAAGAACTACCGTACCTCTCAGACCGTGAACAGCGCCTTCTTCGGGTTATTAGTGCTCTCGGCCGTCTGAAAAGTTGAGCCGATTTTATAAGGTTTTTTCTTATATGTGTAAAATATTTTTTAAAAAAAAAGCATTTTACAATTTATCTGTACCTGCATTTGGCCCTGATTGTTCAGCGGAGGCGGATCAATCGTTTTCGGCTCCTGGAAATAAATATATATTTTTTAAATAATATGTTTGCATGCACGACATACGAACTCGAATGATTTCTGCAGATATGTTGTATTTGTTTATTAAGTATTATATTTTAGTTATTGAAAAAAATACCTCAGTGTAATCCTCTTCTCCGACGCGCGCCTTCACGCTGCAGTACGACGGGCGTTCACTGAATTGTAAATTATTAATTAATAAACATATTTAAACTATTTTCGAAAATAGTACTGACGATAGCGGCAGTAGATCGATGAGGTAGAGCGAGAAGGGAATGGTGTCGCCTGCGAGTATTGTTATCAGTTTTTTTTTTAATTTCACATGTGAACTCATTCATAAATTCCACAATTTCGGAATATTTCTACAAAAAATTTGTCTAGTTTATAAAAAATATAAATTTACGCAGTCGGAAGTGGGCGTAGAGAGCGACGGCAAGGTGAAAGAGGTAGACCAGAGAAAAGGGGAGGAGGTCCTGGAATTGATCTTTGCTTTCTGATCCGTGATCTTTCAATATTTCGCTATTTTGAAAGGACAGTGAGTTGTTCACTAAGCGGTAGTAGATCTTCAATATAAATGATCATTGATCAGAACAAGGTAGCCAATCGTTGATCTTAATATGATGCGATCTTTGATATTTCTCCTCACCTTCATTCCTCCGATGCCGAATCCAAAATAGGATGCGATCTTGGTAGCCTGCTGCAAAGGAGGAGGATTACAGCGAGATTCACAACTCAATATTTTCGTCAATCGAAAAATTATTCTCTTAGATCATCGATTATTCTCTTAGATCATCGACCACAGTAGTCGAATGACTGGTAGGCACTTTTTCGAATAATGCCCACAACCCCCCGACTTCGCCATAGCTTCCCATCGCTGAAGGTTTGCTCGAGTGAAAATGGAGAAGGGGATGGCCAGAAATTCAAGAAAATCAGATTAATGTTTGATAGCCGATCTTTGATTCCTGTGCTCACCATCGGCACGAGCAGGAGGAAGATGGAGGTCATTCGGAGGATCGAGGGGGACACTTCGAGGAAGTGGAGCAGCAACTGGAATTATGAGGCCATTAATTCGATGGAGATCAGAGTTTCTTCCGAGTTTTTCTAAAAACAGATTTTATTAAAATAAGTCAAAAGATCAAAGGTCAAAGTCCATAAGCCAGAGATCAAAGATCAACGATCACACCGTTGTCTGCAGACTCATACTGAGCCCATCGATGAAGGAGGAGAAGATCATGGCGGCCGGGAACATGCTATCTGAAATTTTGCATACTTGTGCTTAGATATATTGACGCTCTTCATTTCTACCTCCAATGAGGACGTGCCTACTTACCCCCCCCCCCCAATCAAAGTTCATTCACCTTGAATGCGGTCACTTAGCGCATAAAAAAGAAAATAACGGAAGATCATAGAACAAAGATTTGAATGCTTACTCGACTCGAAGTTGTGGCCGGAGCAGGTGTTGCGGGTGTCGTAGCGCAACTGGAATCAGAACATATTGTATGTTTAATCGTTATTCTTTATCAAGGCCGTATCTAGTACTTAGATTCAATGTTGGGCGTTAACCAACATATCTGTTTTTTTTAAATTTTACCATTATCTTCCTCACGGCCAGCGACAGCAGAATGATGCATTGCAGCGACGAGAGCACCTTGACGCGATTGGCGCTTAATTAATTGAATAATTAATTTAATTAATGGAATGCTTAATTAATTAAATAGAGGGCACTTCTTCCATTTTTTGCCCATCCCGCCATTCCCCGATCGTTTTTCATTCCCTTCATCATGCAAAGCGATTGGGTAACCGACACTCAAGGTGAAATGTGGAGAGGAGGGGGTGGGCCAAATATTGAAGCAGTGGCAATTAGTGAATTATTTAATCGTACGTTCGGGTCAGCAGCATCACACCGCTCGTCACGACGTAGGCGATGCACTGAATTAGAGTAATTAATGTTAATTAATACCATAAATAATTAGAAATAAATGATCGTTGATCTCTGATAGTGATAATCACATTCGATAGTGGCTGGCACGACTGTGCTAGCGCGCTAAAAAGCACTAATAACGGAGACCAACGATCAAAGGTCAAAGATGGTTTTCGAAGACGCATCGTAGACAGGAAATTACGAACCTTGCCGATAAAGATGACGTAAATGTTGGCGAAGTGCTCCGCCATCAACTGCATCATTTCGAAATCGAGTATGCCGGCGGTCACCCTGCCAATTTAACTTGAAGTACATTTTATAATTTTAATTTTAAATATTCAACAAAGGCAGCGTGAAATAGATTGGAACTAGGCAGAAGAAACGTTATATTTTGCATATGCTTATTCACAAATACAAATATTTGAAAACGAACGCGAAAATGCACGCCAGAATGGTCTCCAGAACAACGGCGCTTTTGAAGAAATTCCTGAGGAAGTAGATGATGCTCAGCTCGTCCGTGTCCCTGCAAAATGGTAAGATTAAGTTAAAGTAACAATATTTTTAAAATCTATTTTATTTTTTCCATTGATAGTTTCTCGATGGGCATCTATGATATAAATTGTCATTTTGATTTTTATGTACGCCGATGAAATGGAGTGATACAATGTGGTGTCACTCAACGTTCAATCAGTGCAGGGAAACCCACAAGAAGCAGATGTCCTCGTAGACTTTCTTGGCCATTCGTCGATAGATTTTCTGATCGCCGCCTTCCCTGTCGCACAGCTCGTTCTCACCCTTGAGGATTTGCTGCAATTGTATTTTGATATATTTTAAAAATAAAACAATTTAAAAAAAATAAAATATATATACACGTTAATTAATAAAAAATACGTATACCTTCTGTACATCCGGCAGCTGCCCTCTGATGATGAGATGGCACAGCGACTCATCCGTGGCGCTGGAATTTCGTATAATTTATGACATTCAGTATGCAAATATTGTGCGATTTTTATTGTTGTACTTCACTATAATAATACTAGTCCGGCTGCCCCCCGCCTTCGGCGGGGGCCCCGTCCTAGCGGAGTAGGTTTCGCAATCACTCGTTTCGCAACTTGTTGACTTCCCCCTCCATGTTTCGCAATTGTTTCGCAATAGTTTCGCAATCCGGACAGACGCACAGACACACACAGCGCTTTATATATAGGTATAGATTATATTTACACTTAAAGTTTCTAAAAGCATAAGAGAAACTCGCTAAAAGGTGATGATCATCCCGATGAGATAGAAGGCCATCGCCATATAGCACACGTCACTCATCTTCAAACTCTCGTGCAGCATCATGCACATCGCCTGAATGAGATGATATCACGCCTCTCACGAGAGAATGGAGCTGAATTTGCCATCCATGGGAATGGAGGAAAATCGTGAATTGATATCCAACCCGTTTTTTGCCACCCTGAGGCATGTCAGAGTGACCCCCGAAACAGTTTTGTGCACACTTCATTTTGGAGCTCCATACGTAGGGTCGGATACCGGCATCACTCACTTTGAGAGCTGTTTTCGTGGAAACAGTGAAATATAGAGCAAAATTGACCTCTGAGTGTCCCCGACTCATTCTTCGAGCTCTATCGGTCTATCTAAACCAAATTTCTCTTAATCCCATTTTGAAAAGTGGTATAGTTCAGGCTGATTTTATCAAAAATGTAGGTGCATAAGCAGCCCAAATTTTCGCAGTGTATACAGCTCAGCGAGAGCTTTCGAGTGAGTGGTTTGCGAAAAAATATACGAACACTTGGGTGAGAGTTTTGCCCTTTTAACTTCGTCTGAATCGTTTGAACACTATCTTCAACAGACGATTTCATTCCACGCCGCTCCATTCTTCGAGCGCTGCCAACAATGATCGATTTCCAATCAATTTTTAATTGATATCCCCTTTGAAAATACTGCTCGAAGGATCCAGACGAAGTTAAAATGGCCTAACTTCGTATATTTTTCGCAAACCACTCATTCGAAAGCTCTCACTGAGCTGTATTCACTGCGAAAATTTGAGCTGCTTCTGCACCTACATTTTTGAGAAAATCAGCCTGAACTGTACCACTGTTCAAAATGGGATTCAAAGAAATTGGTTTAGATAGATCGATATAGCTCGAAAAATGAGTCGGGGTCACTCAGAGGTTAATTTTGTTATATCTTTCACCGTTTCCACGAAAACAGCTCTCAAACTGAGTGATGCCGAAATGTGACCCGGTGTGGGGAGCTCCAAAATGAAGTCTGAATAATACGGCTTCAGAGGTCACTCAGGCATGCCTTAGGATGGCGAAAACTGGCTAGAACCAATTTCATCATCCCATGCTAAGCTCGATTCTCTCATGAGAGGCGTGATATTTGATATTTGTATGTTGTGATTTTTTTAAATCACAAATTTCAAAGAACTTCATCATATTAGGGTTGCACGTTCCAAAAATGTAACGATTTTTGACCGGTCTTTCAAATAATTTTTGAAGCACAACATTTCTTGTTTCAAAATATGTTGATCTTTGGCCATTTCTTTTCTTAATCTATTATATCTGATCTCTCACCGTGAATATCGCATTCACCAGGTGCATGCCCAGCGGGGCGAGCGAGCGCAGATGGAATGGTAGCGATTCGACGAGTGAGACCGTAGATGAGAAGATGATGAACTGAAATCGTCAACTACAGTACCGCATGGAGCCTGTGCACACCGTTTGATCATCACTGACTAATTTCATTCTCATCTAGGTGGAACTATTTTAAGGCATTCGGTAAATCGCCAATTGACTTATCCCCCTTAACACTCAGCCTACACAAGAATGGAGATTTTCCCAATGCCTACAGTATTCCAAGGAGCGGTCAATCGATAACTGTCTTTGTTCTCCCTAACCACTCACCATATCACCGAGCGCGAGGAAGAAGAGGGCGACTTCCGTAGCCACTCTCGCGCCCGTCGACACGATGCCCGCCCAGATGACGTTGGCGAGCAGGAACCCGAGCTGGCACCGACGACGGCCGATGAAACTGGAGGGGGTACGGTTGTCTTAGGGATACGGTGACACACTTAGGCATACGGTAATCCATTTAGAGGTGTGGTAGTCTGGGATATAGCTATTGCCTAGTACCCGGATTCTCGAAGGGGCCGATCAGGAGGTTGAATAACAGTCAAGGAGGTAGAGATTTTAGATCTAAGATTTGCTTAGATGCGACCGATGAATCTGGAGGAATACGGCAGTTAGGATACGGTGGTCAAGAATTTCGCAAGTTGTTATAGGGGATACTGTATTCAGAGAGAGGAACCAATAACGTAAATACTCCCGGTATTTATTGTTGTGGACGTCGTTCGAACATTGAAAATCTCCACCTCACCGTTCCAGCAGCGGGGCGGCCAGCCCGATTGCCACGCCTCCTCCGATCCTCCAGTACACGAGACGGAAGTGGGGATCGACCTCAAAACAAGAAAGATCGAAAGCTCATCATTCACTGACCAAAGACCAATTTCCCACCTTAGGCAGTTCTATCTCCATTCTGATGTAGTACCCGGGCTCGCGACAGCCGTAGAAAGGGCGGGGCGAGCCGTGCGGTATGGTGTCGAAGGCCTTGATCATGTGAAGAAGCATGCTGAAAAGATCAAAGATCAAAGATCAATTCTTAAAAGTATCTGTTATTGATTCATTGAATGGGAGAATTGAGCATGAACATTGAAATAGCATAAGATCGAAGATCAGCCGATGTCTTAAAGTTGTATGCGGTATTTGATCTTTGATCTTTGACATTTGGTGCTCCTTACATGTAATTGTGGAGCAGCGATGCGCACAGCATCACTCCCAGGTAGCCGAACAGCCGCACCCTCACGTCGTCCCAGTGACCTACAGAGTTTTTATATGGCAATTATCGATTAGCCTACAGTAACCCAAAAATCTCACTGTTGAAAGTAATCAGTTATCAATCGTCCCCTACCGTATCGAATCATCGCGTGCTCATACTTGACGCGCTGCGCAGCGCCTTGTGTCGTTGTGGTACTGTAAGTAAATCGACGATTGATTTTTTAAAGATCGATCACTTCTTGAAGATACTGTAGACAGCGGATACGGGCGCGCCATCGGGAGTCTTGGCCAGCGGCGTCGTCTCGCCATCACTGGGCTCCTGACCAGACATTCAGTTGTCGATAGTAAGTGTGGGTTACTGTATCTCCATTAAAATCATTTAGCGATAGCTGCCAAGCGAACGTGACATGTAGTTATTCATTATTTATGCAAAAGAATTTTCGATGGTAATTTACAGTAAATGAGATACTGTACTTGAAAACCCATTTCTCGATCGCAATTCTATGTGTTGATGCATACTGTAGTTTACTGTACCTGCGAGGGCGGCTGGCTACTTGGCGGCTGGCTACTAGGCGGTTGGCTGCTGGGCGGCTGACTGCTCGGGGACTGGCTACTCGGCGGCTTGGAGCACTTTTCGGCGCTGAAATTGCGTCATCATGACGTCATCGCTCCGTAAGAAGACGCAATACCTCTCCAGTGACGCCTGCTTTGATGGGATGCTGTCGGGAATGCGCGGAATTTCGGCCTCCCTGAAATGATGTCATTATTGCGTCCTCTAAAATGATGTCATCGCGTCATCATCTTCAGGAAGAATGACGTCATACTTCTTCGGCGTCATCGCCGCCTTCAGCGGTCTCGTGTCGGGAATGCGTGGAGTTCGGGCCTCCCTCAAATTACGTCATCATTACGTCATTACCGAAAATTACATGTTACTGCCATATAACACAGCGCTAGAATGTGTACTGTAGTAGTGGGGTGCGGAAAACTTCTTTCAAATAGGGGCATGGTAGGGATCATTGTTGACGTTGCATTCGCTAAGATGACGTCATACTTCATCGGCGTCATCGCCTTCTTCAGCGGCATCATGTCGGGAATGCGCGCGGTTCGGCCTCCCTGAAATGGTGTCATCATTATGTCATCATGCAAACATGCCCTATATGATAGTTCAGATGACATCATAATGACGTCGCCACCGTCTTAGATGACGCCACCATTAAGAAAAACGACGTCATACTTCATCGGTGTCATCGCCTGCTTCAGCGGCATCATGTCGGGAATGCGCGTAGCTCTGGCCACCCTGAATGCGAGTATCCTTATTTTTGTCCACATGTAATTAAACAATACGGTTTGGCAAATTGCCAACAATCAAACGCAAATTGGCACCTTGCCAGAACTAAAAACTGTGTTTTTTCCCGCGGTAAAAGAGGCGAAATCCCTCACTTTTTGCGACCCTCTTGGTCCCTCCAGAACTCGGTGGGCCGATGATCTTGTGCTTGCGCTTGTTCGTCTTGCTCGTGTTCGATTTTGACCTACGAAAGGTCGAAGATCAAAGATCAATCGATCAATCCAACTCACCGCCCCTTCCCAGTCTTGTCCGATCGGGCCGACTGCAATGTTTATATTATTAACAACATACTTAGGCTCTGTACGGATATCGAGGTCCCAATTGAAATCTACCCGGTTAACGAGGTCCGAATGGATTCGAATTTTTAACGAGGTCCGAATCGGATTATCGAGGTCCCAATCAAGTTTTTTTTGTAAAATTTAAATATACCAAATGTTATCATTCTTATGGAATAATGCTCGTTTTGAGGTCACATACAGTTCTCATTAAGTCCCCATGCACTTGCCTTCCTTCCTTCGTTGTACCTCCCACTGCTCATTCAGTGGACTAGATCAGTTATGTTATCAACGTGCATCAAAGTAATATGTTTCTAATAATCTTCCGGATTATATTTGTGATCGTGCATGTTCGTCGGCATTACCCCAGGCTTTGAGCGGATGTCAATTCTGTCCAAAGCGCTTGGATTATTCATAAGCGAAAATGGAGAATACCAATCACGAGATGTAATCATCAACGAACCCATAATTCTCTAACATGGCTAGTAACTCGAATATGAATATTTACATGGAGTAAAACAATATAATCGAATAAAACGATTGGGACCTCGATATTCCGAATGGGACCTCGTTAATCCATGGGGGCCCATTGGGACCTCGTTAATCCATTCGGACCTCGTTAATCGATTGGGACCTCGATATCCGGACAGAGCCCATACTTAATTAGCAAAACAAGGATAAATCACTTGATAAATAAGGAAAATAAAGCGAAATAGGAAGAAATTACCGGGCCAGAACGGAGCGACCACATCGTGCGAGCGAGAAGGGTAGAAATGACCGGGAAACGAAATGGGCAAATCAATTGATCGATCGATCTCTCGCCTCGCGCTCATTTTACTGCAAAGCTGGAATATTGAAATTAGTGAGACTGACCAACAAGGGTGATTTTGAGTGAGTTTAAGCATTAGTAATGATGAATTCATCACATCTTCATGTGATGAATTAATCATTACTTGCTGCAGGGAATGCAATTTCAATAAAACAAATAGATAAAGAGCTGAAGAGTAGTGGTCGAGATTGCACCGTGGATCTTAGACATTCCGTCCAGGTTCAGCTTCACAGTCGTCTACGATAATTGGGCCGGGCAAAGTGTTTATCTTATCTTTCTCCCACTTCATTACAATTCGAATGACAATTGTTGGTTGTGCTTCAAACTGCTTACAAGACCCTAGGTGCTGAGTTGTGAGCGATGTTTGCTTCTGTCTCCTTTGAAATAAATTTTCATTCATCTTCTAGACGGAGCGCATTGAGTGATCTTTGACGTTGAAATCGCCTTGCCCAAATGATAATCGAACGCTGTTTATCGAGACATACAGAACGGAAGGATGCCGGATTAACAACCGGAATGGAAGGGCGGAAGCACAGGGGTGATTATGTTGCGCACAGTTCGCAAGAGGAATCGTCTGACTCTCTCCAAAGTGCTCTCTCTCTCGCTCATCATGCTCTCTCGCTTTTTCTAACCGCCGATAGAGTGTGTGATATGAGGAGAGTCGGACCACTGATCGTTCGCAAAGCTAAGAGGATGCGCTTTTACCAATTCCTTCTCGTTTTTCATGTCAGAATACAGTCAATTCTCGTTTGCTTCCCTGCGTTTTCTCATTACATTTCGAGACAACGGATGTGCTTCACGCACTAACTTGCTCAACCCTGAATCAAACGCTGTTTATCAATGAAAACAGTTGACAGACAGAACGGGAGGATGCGGGATTAACAACCGGAATGGGTGGGCGGAATCACAGGGGAGAGTAGTAGTGCTCGGGGGTAATCTCTGGGATTCAGTGGTTAGTCAAGTGATCTTTGATCTTTGTGAAGAGGCCAGAGGCGGGTGTAAGTAGAAGCTGCTGCAGAAGCGATAATACTGTACGACAAGCAATGCTCTCGCTCTCTCCATTTCGCATGATCTCTCGCTGTTCTCTGACCGGTGAGAGAGTGTGTGGAATGGAGAGACCGTAGCATTATCTCGCTAAAAAAATACAGAGTGACCCTTGAGATGGTTGATACTGATTCGTGATGTAGAACAATGAGATGAGATCGATGGTGGGAGATATTTGAGACAGAAAATGGAGATACAATTTAAGATTTTCTTCACACCAAGCCGCTGCATTCACTGCTGTTCATCTGAAAGTGATCTTAGATCTACCATTCAATCAATTATTGATTTTTTAGATTTAAAATGAACAAATATACAGTATTCTTTGAGAATAGTTTAATTATTTTCTCACAGATTCAGATGCGTCTCGGCGTGTCGGATGTCAGTAGTCGTCCTCGTCGTTCTCGAGATCCTCGCACTCCTTGCCGACCACCTGCGCAAAATTAAAAATTTGAATTTACCGCCATAAAATTTCGGAAAATATTTTCTCTACACAAAAAGTTCGATTTTTAGAGAGTCGTGAATTAATACCTTCATGGTGGCCAGCCGGTTCTCCTGTCGGTAGAAGTGCTTGAAGTTGGCGACCTGAGAAGTAATGAAGTCAGATTACGATTCGGAGTGACTGTGAGTCTAGCGTAATCTATCAGAACTCACAATGATGGGCACGGGCAGGGCGAGTGTGAGCACGCCGATGAGTGCGCACATGCCGCCGACGATCTTACCGTATGACCCGGTAGGCACGAGGTCACCGTACCTGCAAATCGAGAAATGAGTTAATTCATCTTCACAATGTATTAGATTGTCTCAAAAGTTTCTGACTATTTTCATTTGTTCATGTTTTCACCTCTCCTGTCCTTTGATGTTGACCGATTTGCTTTTGGTCTTCGACCACATACAAGGACTTGGGTTTTCTATCTAGCGCACATTACCTCAGTCCTAAATAGCTCGTAAGATTCTCGCCATAAACTCTGAAATTCATCGAGATGGCAAAGATACTTACTTTTTCAAAGGGTCAAAATACTTCGTAAAATCGTGTGAGGTGCAAATTCAATACACTACCGTGAAGTACTCCCAACAGGTTATTAACGGGTCATATTTGATAGATGTACAGTTATATCCACGTATACAAGGAGCGCACAATCTGAAAACCACACTAGCTGGTAATTCACGAAGTAGCATCAATAGATCCTGGATTTGTGTTGAGGATCCGAGATAGCTCATTTGCGGTGATTTGTGAAGTAATTTCCCCAATAAATATATGACTAGAATTAGAAGATATTTGAACGATTCATTACTGAGTTCAGCTTATCGAAATGTGGAAGTCGAATGTCAAGCATTAAAATATGCCGTTTTCACAATCTCCCGTTCCAAGCAAGCATTGATTTCCGTATTTTACGAGGTTATCTGAACAATTAGTCCTTGGACTATCCCTCATTCACAAGTAGAATCAACAGGATAATCCTATGCGAGATTTCATC
This sequence comes from Pristionchus mayeri, assembly GCA_036245805.1. Lineage (NCBI taxonomy): Eukaryota > Metazoa > Nematoda > Chromadorea > Rhabditida > Neodiplogasteridae > Pristionchus > Pristionchus mayeri. Next base: position 9,477,077 of record BTRK01000002.1, read on the forward strand.
ATCAGCAAAATGCGCCAAAAATAGGCATATTTCGACATTTCAGCAAAAATAATTAATGTCTCTCATACCACGCACCATAGTTTTGATTTCAATGCATGATAGTATTACACTACCTAGACCGTAACTCGTGCTAAAAGGAAAATTGAAACATCCGATGGTGACAAGAGCAAACTTGAAAAAATAAATAGTCAGAAACTTTTGATACAACCTAATAAATAAGGTACACCAATTGCTTCCCTATCTCGCAATTCAATTCGTTCTCACTGCATCATTGTGATCATCCGTGGTGATTCATCACAATTTCATTTTTTCAGATATTTTTTGGTTGTTGAGTTGTGTTTCGCTCTGTTCGCAAAAACAAAGCCGGTATGAATTGAACGATGTTTCCCAGTAAAATCCCATTAGAAAAATATCCATTTTTTTCTTTTTTTGGATATCTTTCATCACTTTTCGAATGAGCATTTCAGCCATGTTTCACATTGTTCGTAAGATTACAGTGGGTGTAAATTTAACGATGGTTTCTGAGTATCTGGTTTTTAAAAAAATCAATAATCCACTCACCCGACAGTGGTCATCGTCACCAGCACGAACCAGAAGGAGGCAGGGATGGAGGTGAACTGAAAATATGATCTTTGATCTTTAGCATACCATCTAAGCTCACTTTAGATAAAATTGTGTGATGTTTGGTAAGTTATCGAGCAAATACACATGATTTTAAAATTTCAAGAGGGTTGCAATTTTGTTTTGATATTTCGCCCCCTTCTCACCTTAGTGTTCGGCTCTCCCTGCTCGGCGAAGTAAATGCCCGATGAGAATAGGACGAGTGCAATCACCTGTGATTGAATTATTGTAAGGCAATCAAGGTGTTTAGCAGGACTCGCAGAATACTGCACTTCGTTTGAAGAGCAAAATTTGTATAGTGCATGATACAGTTTAGACACCGGATTTGCTGAGTGAAATATGATCGGAGAACAACAAACCATGAAGAAGACCAGCAGACACAGCTCCTGCACCGACGCCCGGAACGTCTTCCCGAGAATCTGCAGCCCGACTGAGTGCCTGAAGGGAGTGATCTTTGAATTTTGATTATGAAAGACCATTTTGTGCCTTAATGAGGCTAATGACCAGCTTGCAGTTAATGCCCTTTGTTCTTTTATATCGTATGCATTAGTTATAAGATGTGAAGGTCTATAGGCGGGGATGTCATTAATTCCCATAGATCAAATACCAAAGATCAAAGATCAAAGATCAAACCTCGACAATTTGAAGATTCGGAACACTCGGACGAGTCGCAGCACTCGCAGCACGGCGAACGACATCGAACTGCTGCCTTTGGGCCCGTTTTCAGCCCTAAAATCGATCTTTTTTGTTTGGAAATTCAGAAAAAAAAATTAAAACAAAGCTCCAATCCAGCAACGTTTTAGTATCACATGATTACACTCGAAGGTGCATAAGCTGTTATATCCGAATTTTGAATTTTCTCTGAAATGCTCGTGTGTAAGCCAGTGCTGCAAGGATTTGCTGAAAATATGACACTCAAAATGGTAATAAGTCAGCATATATCTAGCATATATTGACATATATGTCTGATGTTTAGTTGCCAACTGAAACACAGTTAAGCGCAAATTATGGACAGAGTGTGTGGGCTTCCATCATTACAATGCAGCTCGTGATTTGTTGTGTTCCATGTTATGCGTAGGGGAATTCGCGTTATGAGTAAGCTGGTTAGTTCACTACTGACCGATGTGTCGAATTCTGTCCAAAGCCCGCCATCATCCTTGAAATTTTCGTGTACTTCGCACCCATTTTTCACCAACCATCCGGAATTCGGGTTCAAGCTATTTGTCGTGGTACCCAAACCAGTGACCTACCATATCAAGTTCACGAAGAAGGGCGCGATTGCAATGAAGTCGATGACGTTCAGGAAAGACGTGACGAAAACCCGCTTTGAGGGACAGGAGATGAACCGGAGGAAGAGCTCTGAAAGATCAGATATACATTCTGAACAACCCGCGAAAACTGACCAATACTAAACCAAATGATGCAGACGAACTCCAGCCAGAAGAAGGGGTTCGAGTACCGGTCTGAGACTGGGTCTTCTGCAAAATTAATTAGATAAATAATTAATTAATTAAGATATATCATTAATATCCGTACCTCCTTTCTCGGTCGCGTTGATAATCGCGTCGGGGTCCACGGCTGATGGCACTGTTTCCCAGCAGAAAGATACGATTGATCTGCAAATTTGGAGAAATTTATAATATTTAGCGCATTATTTTAATTAGAAAAAGAGAGGAAGAAACTACTGAATTCATCAATTTCTAATAAATATGAAAGTAAATAGCTTGCTGAAACTCACATGACAATAACGATAATGGAGACAAAAGCGACGATTCGCGCAGAGAGGGAGGAGTCGGGAAACTCCATCAGCTCCCAGATTCGCCTGAAATCAGGTGTTATTATTAATAGAATGATGTTGTTATTATTTTTTCTTAATTCTATTCACATGATGCGCTTAAAATTATCAGGATAATCCAATACCTCCTATGCACTCTGAATGGATGGAATAAAAATTTATATTTGTATTTTGTATTTGTATCATTAACACCCAATATCTTTGATATTCCGCGCACATTGCTTTCAATATTCGGAAAACGTGGTGATAGATAGTGCAAGTCACTTTCTCTGCGCTGAACTGAGTTATCGAAACTTGGCTGATTGTCAGCCATGGACGTCTGGGTAAATAGCTCCGGGAAGGAGCGAGAGAGCGCGCGACTGAGAGAGAGAGTGACACTCTCGTTTTTCTAACTGCGCGCGCTTGCAAAGACTTCTCCTTTAAAAGCTGCACCTTTGCATCGGATTATCTGGCATGGGCGTTTCCGCTGGCTTCTCGTAGCCTTCCGAAATCCAGAATTCTTCTACGAACTCGTCGCCCATCTGAAATCCACGAGTTGAGTAATCCAGTTGCTGATACGTTTCACACTTTCGATAAAGGAATATGATTCAGAAAAAAATAAATGTTTTTCTTGCATATAGTGGAAAAAAAAAATATATAAAGTGACCTGGAAGTAGCGCATTTCTCGCAAGAAAACGTCGATAGGTACTGCCTCTGGCCGCTTTATCCGCCCGCATGACTGGTAGATGTAGAGGATGCTCTCGAACCTGGAATTGGTCTTTGATCTTTGAGCAACACCTCGATTCACTTCTTAGAACAAATAACGTGGATCATTATGATCTTCTTAGGTTTGAGAAAGCTCGACAGTATCTCATCATTTCAGATTTTGTCGCATTTTCTAGCATTTTCTTGATAATTTCCCCCGCTTATTATGATCTTGCCAGGAATGTGAAAACTCATGGAGTGAATTTCCCAGGAATTTCGAATGTGTCAGCTGCTAGCTATTCACAATGTCGTTCATCTTTTCCCTGCTTTCTTTCGAGTCGCTGAACCCCATCAATCTCAAAAATCTCGCGTGCGACTGTTGTTCCTGGGAATATTCAAGAGAGAGAGATAGCGAGAGAGAGAGAGAGATGCTGGAAGATTTTCCGAGATAGTCTAGACGAGGTTATCCATTTGCTCCATGCATGAAATATAATCCTGAGATAGACAATATTCCCTCCCAGATCAATCATTCAACTAGCGGGAGGAAAGCGCGCCAGGACTCGTGATTTGCACTTCGTAAACACTTCAATCAATCATTCGAGAGGGAGGAATGACAGTGAAAGGGGATAGACAGATAATCCTATAACTGATGAAATAATGGGAAACTGTATCTTCATTCTACGCGCTATATCAATGCCAGGCAATACCGAGTTTGGTTTACAAAAAAATATAAGTTCAATGCTTCTTAGATTAGGAATCTTTTAAAACGTTCATTAGGGAGAGATATTATTTTGTTCAATAGTAACGATACTCACGCTCCCCTATGCCGGTCGAAAAAGTACTCCTTCGCGTCAGGATTCCAGTACTTTTGCCGCCGTGATCGGCTGCCGAGCAGCGTGTTCGGGTATCTGAAATGAGTGCATTTGATTTTGCTTTTTTGAGACTATCTACCGGGCAACTAATGACACGAACTGCTTATTCAAAGCAATGTAATAGGAATGAAACCTACTTGAATGCATATAGAAACATTTTACAGGGTTAAAATTGAAGCGAAAATATGCACAAAATGCTTAAAAAATAACCGTTGCAGTGTTCTCTCGAAGGTCTGGAAGCGCAGGCCTGAGACGTTGACCGTCACTATTTCGCTGCCCTTCTCATCAGATGCTGGCGTGCCGCGTTGAGGGGAGGTCTGCAATAGGTGTGCTACTTACTCAGATTCTAGGAGAATGAATCATCATTTGTAAAGAATGTCAGGACATCGGCACACCAAAGAGCAGTGCATTGGTCGAAGTGAGAATTTCAGCTTATTTAGATCTGTCATCGCCATTACCATCAATCTTTCCAGCAACCTTCTCCTTATATCATATCCGTGAAACATATCCGAAACAAATCCGAAACATACATCATTCTCGTTCTCGCTTGCTAGTTTAGTCATCTTTCAGGCCAAGGTTGGAAGTAATTCGCTACTCGGAAGAGCTCGAAATTCGCGTCTCTTCACCCACACTGCACCTCTGCGCTTGCCCGATCGAGAAGGAATCGTCTGACCCTCTCCAAATCACCCGCTCTCTCGTCGATGAGAGTGAGCGAGAGAGTGTATGATATGGAGAGATCGAGGACATTGCTCCGAACGAGAGATTGTGGGAAACGAGGAGACGGTTACCCGAGTTTAGAACTACTACTCACCCTCCTAGACGCCGTCGACCCTCGCCTCAGCAGCATTCCGTTCGGATCATCGCCCATCTCGAGCGTTGCTCTGAAATATTTGTATAATTATTTATTTATTTTGAATACATTTCTAAAATTAAAGCTCGTTTTGATCTTTTGCTCCCGGAAATTCCCTGAATTGCAGTTCCTTGCCATTTCGTGCTTCCTCCACACGGCTCGCCGAATTTTCCGGCGGGTTTACGACCGGCCCGCTCATTATACTCCCCTTCCCTTCTCCCTGCCTCTCCCCGCTCCCGCCGGAACGTAAAACCAACGGCCAAACACATGTTTTCGGGGGGAGTAGTCTTGGGGTGGATGCTGTGAGAGTCACTAGAGAGTGAATTGGTGGAGTTGAAAGCGAGAGAGAAAGAGAGAGAGATAGAAAAAGGTTTGCAAAACCGGCCCGTAAGCCGTAAATACGCATTTTCCCAGAAAAACTAAGATATTCTAGCAGTAAAATGGCATAAGAATAAGCCAGGGCAATATTCGACTGGCATTGCATCTGAAATGAGCTCACTAATTGGATGGATTCATTACTAACCATGCGATGGCTTGGCAAGAAGCAACCCTCTTCATTTCACGTGCTCTCTCGCCGGCAAGAGATCATGCAAAACAATGAGAGTCATTTCTGTGCCAGCGAGTAATGGTCTGACTCTCTCCAAATTGCATGATCTCTCGCTGACTCTAACCTGTGAGAGAGTGTGTAATCTTAGGAGAGTCTGACCATTTCTGAGCCAGCCCTACTCATAGCTAATTCTGCAGTAATCCTGCAAGGAAGGGAGAAGAAGAGGGTTAGATGATCGTTGATCTTTGCAAAAATGACTGGAAATGGGCTAAATAACAACTCACAAGTTGTGGACTGGGCTGAGAGAGAAGACTGCTTGGACGCACGAAAGAGAGAACAAAGAAGGAAAGAAAGGGAGACGGAGGAAAAAGCAACGATGCCGCCGACAAATCGACTGTTGATTAATGCGCGCAGTCCGGGAGACAGAGAGAGAAAGAGAACCTCTCTCACTTTGCACACTATTTCGTAGGTCAGACAAAAAATGGGTAAATGAGATTGCAGAGATAATTTGGTTGGACTGGTCTGCTGCGCTGCAGGGCCAATGGAACAGACAAAAATCAGATATTGTTTCAGTTCGAGTTGCATTACTTGCTCATTTCAAATACGTTTCAGCATGTCGAGAAAGGGAGAATGGTTGGATAGTGAGCAATGCACCTTCTGCGTCCGTTTCAACAAAACATAAATTAAATTGAGAAACCCTCAACAAGCTCGCGCTAGGTTCGTGCTCGAGAAATCTCAAATACGCTTCAGTTATCAGTTAAGAGATAGAGAGTGCGAGAAAACTGTTATGCTGATGGTTTCCTCTGATCGTTATTCATAGAAATACACATTTCTATGGGTGGTGGAAAAATTGTAAATTGTAGATTGGCAAATAGTGCGCATGACTTACTCATTAGTTAAAAACATTAATGAGTGCGCAGTTAAATAGCTATGTCAAAGTAACCGACTAGCGCTCGCAAATCATAAATCTAGCATTTCTACAGTAATCGTAAGATCATACTTGATGAAGACCGGGCACGGGCTGACGCTCCGGCTCGGCGTGCCCAGATGCCGCAGCAGCGCCACACTCGCCGACCTCGATCTGCTGCTCTGTTTGATCTGTTTCCGATCCACCGACGGCGGCAGGTAGTTCAACGACGACGACGATGACGTCGACATTTTGTAGGGCCGGCTTTTAGGAGTACAAGCAGGGTTTGGCGAGACAGATCCGGCTTTTATGCTTCAGAGCCGGGAGCAGCGCCGGGAACTGGGATCATGGAGTGACAGAGCTCTCACTCGGAAACTCCTCGACACCTGACTCGCGAGGTCTCGTCTTGCTGCTCGAGTAGAGGGGGTGGAGGGGCGAGGGAGGGGAGTTCTTCGAAAATTCCCGCTTTTCTTAGGCTACGTGCCTTTCTCGGTTCCGGAAGGTCCTGCGGGCGCCAGCTTCCGGTGTAGTGAAGGGGATTGTGCTCACGGAGCACTGGGTAGAGGGCTATTATTGGATTGTTGCCTGGATGGCGGTGGTAGAGGACTGAGGGGAGGTGACGAAAGAAGGGGAGGTGGTGAGAGCGGGAGAGAGATGGAGAAGATCGCAGCGGAATCTTGCGTGCTCAGATTGAGACAGCTGTTAATGACAGCGGCAGGGGAGGAGAGAGGGTAGAGAGGGGGAGGGGGGCAGAGAGGGAGGAGGTTAGCGAGAGTCATCCATCCATCTCTCCTCGCCCTCCCGCGGCTCCATTATAATCTGATGTGCCCTATTGCCGGGAGGATTTGGTCGCTAAGGAGAGGTCCACATGGAGTATGGGTTTTTTTAAGTAAACGACTCTTCTCGTGCTCTCTCACATATATGTAAAGAGAGAGAGAGATAAGGGAGAGGGAAGAGAGTCGTTTCTTACTGAACCAAAAAAAAGACAGTGCTGACAAATCGACTCGTGCTCTCCTAAAATCGCGCAGTCTATCGCTCCATCATAGTTGAGTGCGGGAAGAAGGCAGAAGTACCACCTATCATGAGCATCGCTGTCCCTAACGATCGAGTGTAACGTCGTTTGGACGCCTCGAGGTGCGAGAATGCTTTGAATTATCATGAGCACCTCATTAGAATGAGCATACAACCCGTTAATCCACATGAATTCGAATAAAACGCAGGGTAGATCGATGTCGAAAAAATGGTTCCGGCATCGTCCGATGTGATTTAGCTCGGAAAAAAGGTATCCATGTGTTCGCATACATCTAAATGATCGAACAGCGTACGATTTTTGATCCAGCTCTAGCATTAATGTTCAGAAAACGGTGGTCGGCCACCTTCAGGTATGTATTGCATCCGCAATTCACACGCGAAAAGAAAAACAAGTCGATTTTCGGAACGCAAACACGCAATCGCAAGAGTGATCAGACATTCCGAGACCGTGAGCATTTTTTAAAAGTTTTGTGTTTTCGCACGATAATTCCTATCGATAATCCAGATAAACATTCTCAATTTTCACCGGGAACGTCTAAACACCTTTTATTATTTAGTTGTACTCACTCGTTCACGAGTATATAACATTTTGGAGAAACCGAATCGTCCTTTACGAAAACAGTGAAACTCACTTTCTCGCTGATATCCTCCTTCCTCCGAAAAGGAAGTAGGCCGGTGACGTCGGGCCGACGCGCACGCAACTGTTCCTCTTCGACATCCCAATCGACTACAGTACTCCGGAAGAGTACGGTGGGTCGTGTGGTGGGACACGCTAGTTACAGAGTACAGAACTCCAGAAGCTCCAGAAGCCGGGCGATTATTTCGAGGCAGCCCGGGGTAAGTGGAGGTCTCCTTCTTTCGCTTCCACGCACGCGAGAGGAGGGAACCCAACCGGAAGTCCGGTGCGATCGAAACCGCGGAAAAGTGAGTGGGATCCTTGGTGTCTCGGCTGGTTCCGGGCGCTGGTTCCGTGATATGATGATGGTTCCGGGCGCTGGTTCCGTGGTACTGGATTGGATCTTCTGGTTCCTTGTGGAACGCTGGGCTGAGATGGTCTTAGGGCCTACAAGTGACGAGGGCTACTGGAGTCATGCTGGGCTTATAGCCCCAAGGCAAATTGGGCTACGCATAGGAAAGGAGGGGTGGAGGATGAGGAAGGGAGGCGGAGGGAGATAGGATCCGTTGTCTTTGCAGGAAGGGGAGGCGGCTCGGAGACAAATTGAGTGAAAGATGAAGGGAGAACGAGAGAAAGACAGAGAAGGGAAGGAGCGAGACATGCACTATGAGATGCGATACCTAATATTACCATGAAGATAATTGAAACATTATAAAGAACACAAGGAGAGCGTAGAGATTATGTTTTTCTTCATTAAGCGTAATATCTAACCAAACATGCCAATGACAGCGCAAGCATAGCGTTGAGTTCCATAAATTGCAAAGGCGTGGAGAGGGTATCACTCCATACACTGACATGAAACACCGTTATCCTTATAAAGATCACTCCCTAGCAATTAGAGAGTGTGAGAAACGAAGATAAGTTGGGGCTAATTTTGAGTCACCATCCGAGGAAGGAGAAAGGAGAAAGGAAGCAGGAAGAACGCGATGAGAGAGAGGCACAATGAGAAGGGAAATGTCCACGATGATAATCGAAACCTCACTTGGTCATTCCAAAAGCTATTGAAGTGTAGTGTATGTTTTGACTACGTTTCATTATGTTTCAATGGGCAAAGAAGTTCTGGCGATCGGGGAAATATTGCTAGAGATGAGATCTACTTGCAAAAACTCAAATCAATAGTTGGGAAAAAGTGAGATATGCGCAATTCACAATGACGATCAAGACCTCCATATTTCCATAGATAGTCGAAACACCGAAGGAGCTGCAACTTCTGAACTATTTTTCTCACCAAACAATGCCGTTTTGCAATATGTTTCAAACCAATTTTAAGTAAGGCCGATTTGGAAATAGCCGTTAACGCAGGGATGGCATGGAGAAAAAAAATCTAATTAATGTAACCGTTATTCATGTTTTCTGTAACATTGCATAAAATTTGGGGTATAAATTGATGTGTGAAAGTTATCATAGCAGTGCAATAGAGGAACACTAGCGCACGCTAAGAAACTCTCGTACTAATTCTTCATAGTGTTCGTATCGATGTTCAACGTCATAGTTCGATTTTACATTATGAATCAATCAATTCACAACCACGAGCAGTTCGAGCAAACCATGGCAAGAATAACCAAGTATCCCCCCCTTCTTAAACTCACAGCGTCGTGGTAAACATTGCACAGTCGACGCGGGCTCGCGAGTCCCCGCGCGGCGCCAAACCAGCTACCGGAATGGACATTTCGGCGCAGTATCAAACAACGTGAAGGAACCAATAGCATCGGACAGAAAGAAAGGAATAGGTTTGGAACAGAGCATAGGAGAAGGAGCAGACATGTTGCCTATTGAGCAAAAAAAACTGCATTCATTATTCATGAAAATATGGACCTATTGCTGTGGAAGACGACGGAAATGCTACAGAAACGTCGGAAATACATGCAGATTTTGAGATTGCGAAATAAATCAGCTTCGAGACAATGAGTGTTTGGACTCTGGAGTCCGATGTACAGAGAGATAGTCGTTTGAACGTGTGAAACTAGAGATTGGAGCCTAATTAAACACAGATGTGCCTACGGCGTGAAAGGATCAGAGTTCAGATAGCCGGGTGCAAGAGAACTAACAATTTTTTTGGAACTAAGGCGGATGAAAACTAGTAAACGGATATCGACGACTGGTTTTCATCTGACATTGAGGCAAATTTTCGTGATTAGGAGAAAGATGAATCTATAACCAGCTCAGAATCGGTGCAATTCACTAGCAAGAGCAAAGTGGAGTGGAGAACCGTGCACTGAGTTGCTTTCTCCCAATCTTCGCACACTCGGATTAGTCTTCGCGCGTTCTTTCACACGGCCCCAAGTGCTTGTTTACCATAGCTAAAGTGACTTGAAGCCCACTGTACCCGTGCAGAAAGTCAGTTAGCGATCGCTTACCGTATCACCTTGCCCATCGGGTCGAAGATCATGCGCGTCGTGCGGTAGTAGATCTCGTTGATGTTCGGGCTCGGCGTGCCCATTTGCCGGTCCGGCTTTCCTCCGGTTGCAGGTCGCATCTTGGACAAGCGCCGGTCCGGAACCTTCCGGTCCTGGTTGTCCATTTTCCGGTCCTCGGACTCCAGGGTGGCAGCGGTTGTGTGGGGGAGGGGAGCTATTGCGGCGACGGTAGAGAGCGGATGGTATCAACTTCTCACTGATTAGAGACACTGACCCCACCGATTCTGAGCTGGTGAATCAACAAAGTGCTAGAGAGAGATTGAGAGAGAGATCCTAATGGAAGGAGAGGGAAGAATTGAGTGAGAAGCCGAATCGCTAGGCAAAACAGTCGATGAATGAAGGGTGGAAATCGAGAAGAACATGTGAATGAGAGAGCCGCCATAGTTTCTCGACACCTTAAGCCGAGGAGCGGGCGCGAAGAGAGGGAGAAACCAGATGAATAGTGTCTAGTGTATCTCTTGCTCTCTAAGGCGAGAGAGCAGGGAGATTCGAGAGAGCGCAGAGAAAGATCCGGTAGAGCTAAGCTCGAGAGCAAACGCTACTGTAACCGAGAACGAGTGCGGGAAAAAGGGGCGAAACCGGAGGGATATGAGAAAAATAGCTGCGGAACTGGTAAACAGTTCAGTTTTGCAGTATTTTCGGTAATTTCTGCATACGGTGAACAAAATAGGTAATCAGCCAATAATCTGTTTAGCAAATCTACTGAGACTCTAAACAGAAGCAGCCCATTTCCAGTACGCAAATTTAGTTTTTAGAAGGAATCAATCGGTAATCTGTGTTAGACAGCCGTTTTCTGGTATATTTGTGGAGAGATTCTGCACCTGTAGCGGGGAACGTGGGAAAGTTTGCATGCACTGGAAAGAGAACAGCCGTTCCTTTTCTCCAACTCGTCCCGATTTAGGCTTTCCGAGTTTACTTTAGCATTTCAAAACCAATTGTAATTTGAGGATCGGATTTTCGAAACCAGTATACACAATTTACATCATATTGTGTTCCATTTTGTATGATTTGCATAACTAATCGATAAAATGAATCTTACATGCTCGCATCCATGCTTTTGCTCCTGCAGTTCTGCTGAGAAGGCGCTAGCGGGCAGATGGTGTTGTTGTTGAGCGACCCGGACTCGTCCATGGCAGCTAAAATGAAAAAATTGAACAAATCTGTGTATGATTCGACAAGGGAAACGGAATCATTTCAGATTTCCTGTTTCCCTCATTTGGTGCCAATGATCGAATTTAAGTAACTATTTTTACCCCACACAGCGATCTTCGTCGCTTCTTTTTTTCTAGATTTTTGCTTAGACATTCTTCCCATGTGCGCACGCACGTAACTCGGCACACAAAAGGATGAGCAGCAATAGTAAATAAGTAATAATGCCTCAAAAATAGCCTCTAATGGGTACTGTATATGTGCAGATGGATTTAGAAAAAAATGTTTCTATACGTCGAAAAATTATGAATAAATTGCAAAAATGATGATTCTAGTAATACGTAAATACTTACGAGTATTGTGTCTGGTCGTGCTGGTTCGGGCACTGCGACTTTCCCGACGGTGACCTGCTATACTATAATTATTTAAAACTTCAATTAAATTAATAATCTTTAATTAAATTAGTAATAAACAGTCAATTACCATTGCCATTCTGGTACTTTTCCGGGTGCACGTGCAGCGCCTGCTCGAGACGCCTGAAAAGCCAAATTTAGACCATAATTTCAATTTATTAAAAAAGTAAAACCCACCAACCTTATTACACTTCCAATTTAATCCATACCTCACCAGCTCTCCCAAATCCCTTAACCTATCAACTTTTAGAGGTGAACAAACCCAGGAAACGAGCGAAAAATCGCATCCCGATGCATATGATCGATAGCTAGTCGAACTCAGGCAAGTGATATAGAGCAGAGAGGAAGAGGAAGGAGAGGCAAGGCTCGAGGCATTCTCATAGAGAACCCCGCCGACGAAATTTCCCCCGTCTCATATGTGAACGCAGCTGTCCAATTCAATAGGGAAACCCTAGACCATGCAGTTTTCATGGAAACACCCGGTTGAATTTCGCATTCTCGAATTCAAGCCCATTCCGCGTTGGAAAACAACGAAACACGAGAAGTGGTGTAAAACAACAGCTGTGCGCGTTCACATTCCTCCTCTGACAGGTCGTCATGTTTTAGATGATTTGTCGGAACTCTTTCTGGGTTAGTGCGCATCCAATGAATTCCCATGCAATGGGTTCCTTATGATTATAGTTCGAGAAACGGGCATTCGTATATTCATTGCACACAGACTCTTGAGCGGTAGAGCGATGAGAGATCATGAGAAATTAAGAGACGAAAGCCTTCGAACTCTATTAATGACGCGTGATTTGTTCCGCCGGGTCGTTCCATCACCTCTCAAATTCCTCGAGACGCGAGGCGTCAGGCGCTCAGTGTTCAAGAGTGGGAAAAGAATTCCACCAGTATCGCCTTCGCGATTTCCCAAAGATCAAAGATCAAGCATCGTCAGTTCTATGATTTCTCCATGGTGTTACAGATGTTTTATAAATTCACAAGAAGAGGAATCGGTTTACTAATGCTCACTAGAATGCGCGTTAAGAATGCCCCGAGAATCGCGTCTCTCAAAGATCAAAGATCGGCCATATACGAAATCATTCCCTGCTATGATCCCCAAAATCATCAGTCCGAATGCTTTCACAGATGTTTTCGTACTCAGCACACCCAAAGAGGAAGCGGGTGCCATCATTTCCCGGGTTCTCCCCCGAAACCCGATAGGTTGTTCTCGATTGGGAGAGTCCTTCGGAGTACTACCCTAGAGATTCAAGCCGAGGACATTCATCTAATTGTCACGAAATCACTTAGAGGCTCAATCAAGATGCGCTTAGCCAACGGCAACAGCTGTGCCACTGACCACACCTCAAGCACACAAAGTGTACTTCTATCGGACAACTCTCTCAATTTCTCACGCTCTCTCGCTCCCGGCCCGCAAAAATGATGTGGGCCCCCGCAAAAACAACAAGGCGCCACATGATTCTTCGGCCCGGAAAACGCGATTGATTTGCAGCGGAAACTCAAGACAGATGGTTTCAATTCGGGAGGAAAAAGCACACCTGAATGCTGGGAACATCGGAACTTCCGATTGGGAAGGACGGAGATGGAAAAGCGATCAATTTGGGCAATTTGACTAGATCCAAAAGATCCAAACAGACAGGGAGGATCGAATCGAGGGAGAGGATGTAGATCCGGGCACACAACTGATTGAATGAGTGGAGAGAGGAGAGGGGCGAGGCGTGAGTGGAGTGATTGATCGGGTGTTAATTCGCGCTGTGTTTTCGACACCCGATCCCTCAGAATTCTGATCCCTGACCGCAGTACAAAACTTCGAGAACTACTTGCGACAAACACATCCAGATATGCATGCAATGGATTGCCTGACACGATAAATGGTTTGCCTTTAGAGTGGTTACTGTACTCTCTCTGGCGACATGATTGAGTACTGACCATTTCCCAGGCACGAATATGAAATGCGAATCGGTCATATCACGATCGCGTTTCGAAAACATCGAAATACCGGGAAAATCATATTTTACCTGGCATATTTCTCGGAGCAAGTGGAGAGCTTCTTGCGCAGGGACATACTACCGCACAAAGAGGCTCTCTCTCCGACAGGGACGAAGGAATGCGTAAGGAGGGAGGACAAGGAGTGGGGGGAGGAGACGGGAGGCTTCCTTTCACCCGAGTCTTCACACACACATTCGTTTTTGAGGCGTGGTCAGACACACTCAGCGGGAACCGAAGAATCTGCTACGTCGTTGAAACTCAATCCCCGCGCGCGCTCTGAGGGATCATACCCAGTGCTTCTGAGCGTGCGCGACTTTATCCCAATCTTCGACTAAGTACTAGCTGATCTGTGAATCATGAAATGTTGACAAGGAACAAGACAGTGATTCGTCAGGAAGAATGGTAAAGCATCTGGTGAGAACAATCTGGCAGAACCAATGATCTACTCTTTTTTACCCAGATTCTGAGGAAGTTGTTAAGATTAGCGCAATTTTAGGAGAATCCGCACAATTTAGTCCAAGTCCAACCTGATGAGCAGCTCCTTGAACATGGGCGCCATAAGCGCGCCCCGGACTACAGCTTGGGTACACGGAGTACTGTAGAGTGGACTCGCTGGGTACTGTAGAACTATCGATAAATGACGGGTTTAGCGAGATTGTTTAGACGTGGATGATGCGATAATGTGGAGAGGGCAGGTCTCCTCTGGGCGAGGGGGAGGAGAAGTAGGGGTAGAGATAGAGCGCGAAAAACGGAGATCAGACAGGTGAATTTGCAGGAATTTTTCAAATCTTTTCAGTCTGCATTCTTTCTCTTCCGTTAAACGGAATAGAGTACGAAAGATGAGGAGATGACTATTATACACGTCCTTTTCTTGAAAGCAGCACGTAGACAATTCACGAAAACATTTTGTAGCTCTAGTGGGCAAGTGTGAATTAGAGTGCGGCTTCTCTCAGTATTTTTGATGTTGATTCTACCTTCACATCATTCATGAATGCGTTGAAGCCTTCTGTAGACAGCACGTATGGTTTCGCAGCGACTTTGCAATGGATAAGCGTGCTTATCCTTGCTTATTAGGTTGGTCATAAAGTTTTGCGCGATTTTGGCTCCCAACTTTGAGTTCGTATAGTTTATTTTGCTCAAATGGCCACTTGTAGTCCTGATGTCGATATATAGGGACATGTTCGACCTTTAGCATTTTATCGTTGAACTAGTGTGATCATCTCTACTATTCGAGAAATCAAGGTCTGCGTAACTTTGAATATTTCAGAAAAATTAATATTTTATTTAAAGTTGCTGTTCTTCGCAGAGAATTTTTTAGATGGAGGCTCACAAAGTGTATTAAACAGCACTCGGCGTGCACTACCTAGTATCAAAACGTGCGAGCTGCTGAATTCGTTATAGGCTTCGTACAGGTCAATGAATCACGGACAATTAGAAAACCAAAGTTCTTTCGAACAAATCACCTGTTTCAACGATTGACGAGGATGACCTCTACCTATGGGCGTTGTCATCATTACTTACTCGGTTTTCTATCACATCAATATTTAAGAGCCCAGTTATCTCTCCCATCTAAAAAAGTGACATTTGTACCTCAATTATTTTTCAATGAAAACGTCGAAAAACTTGATATGGAGTGTCTTCAAGCAGGGCTCACCATAGAAAAAGTAGCGAACTCCACAATATTCCTAAATAATGAGTGATAGGGCAAGGGTTGTTCATTAATTTAAACAGAAAAGTTCTGCCTTCCAAACCACATGGCTAGCACAGAAACGCATAAAGTATGTATTTCGATGTTCTAAATTAGACATCTAAAATCCGAAAAACCCTGTTCGGAAATGTAGATCCCCATTCACTCCCAAAGGAAATAACGACTTGTACTAGTAAAGTATTTCACATTCATGAATAATTGAAATCTCAAGAGCTGTCGGCATATATATAGTACTCCAAAACTTATCTTGACAAGTGTAGTGAAAACCCAAAAACGATTTACGCGCTTATTTCTAATAGGCCCTTTGTGGCATATGAGTCTCAACATCACCAGTACGATATATGCCCATCATACTTTACTAATGTGGTTTAGATTGGGTCCTGTCTCCGTTCTAAACGAAAATCTAATCCTTTGAATAGTCAGGTCGTTGATCAACCACATGAAGTTTGGTGAATCACCGTATTCTTTCCCTTGATCGGACAGATCTATGATAGTGTGCGCTAAAGAGAGTATAACAGCCCCTATCTACCACAAAAAGATCTACATTGATTGGATAACAATGAACGATTGTAGATGCCACAAAGCACTTTAGTCAAAATCGCGCAAAACTTTATGACCAACCTGATAGAAGCTGCTTGAACATACTGATGTTATGTAGCTGCGGAATAGCAACAGATAACGAGAGCAAATGCAGGGCTTCCATATGAAAACAAATAGGGCTTCTGGCAAGGGGCTTCTTAGAAAAAAGGTAGCGATCAGTAATCTGGGACGTGTTGGGTACAGTATTCGCATAGGGCTTCCGATTGCGGGACTTCGCGACAAACAACGCCACTTATAGTAAACTGCGTGATGATGGGGAAAGCAAGAAAACAATCAGAAATAACAACAGTCTAATGCAAAGGGCTTCGCTCTAAAACATTACGTAGGAGCTTCGCTGTAAAAACACGTAGTCTGTTGTGATGAACGATTTGAGGATAGAGGTAAAATCGTAAATTCTGAGAGAAGCTACAATCTAATTCACACTCGGTCACTCGGGCTACAATTCATTTATCCTTCAATTGTCTACGTGTTGTTTTCAAGAAAAGGACAGACACGTGTATGGTTGCCGAAATAGAAAGGAGGGAAGCCAAGCAAAATTGTTATGTGCGAATTCGGGATTTCAAGGAAAAGTTCGAATAGGGATTCCAAGGGCACATGATATGGACTAGACGAGAATTTGAAGCCGCTCGTCATGCCAGACAGGTGGATCCTCCCGTACTCTGATAGCGCGAGATTCGAGATAAATAACTCTCTTCATTATCGTTAACTCTATCATATTGGAAAAGTGAAAGAGCATGAATGATGAAAGGAATCAATTCATTCGAATCTATCACTATTCCCTACTCGTGGACTACAGCAGCGCAAATACTCTCGGAGTACTCCTCGATTATAATGGGCCAAAGTCCGCGCGCTCTCGGCTCTAAATCGAGAAAGGATTTCCCGCTCTGACTTTTAGCCAGTAATTCGCTTCATTCCGCCTACGGACCGAAAAGGCAGAATAGGCCCGCGCAATGACTCTCTCCAATTTGATTACTCTCTAGCCTATCGGACGAGAAAATGTGCAGAATGAATAGAGCCAGATATCCGCGCAAGAACTCATAATCAGCAGCGCTCGCCCATTTATATCTACCGGGAAGGACTGGGAACGAATAAAGGGGCGGGCGGCAGGCAAAATAGTTGATTCTAGCAGAAAGAATCAGGAAACGTGAGAATCAGGGGATGGGTTGACTCGGCCCCCATGCCACTGGTCCCCATTTGTGGCCCTCTCTGAGACTCTCACGGAGGCCCTCTTTGCTTCCTGTTGTTCTGATTTTACGTGTGAAAGGGAGGTACGACGGGCGTTCTGGACTAATGTTGACCAATCTATACACCCTCATGACTAGATAAATTGCCACGCTGTAAATAGCCCAAAGAAAGCGATGCTTTCTAGCCTAACCCCGAAGGCGATATTCATTTACATTATGTGCTAATTTCACACGCACTTTTGTCTGCTAGAGCAACAGGATGACGTGGCTAAGACATCACGAATTGGCAACCCCACTCTGCACTATGGCTTGTTCGCGCTCGAGGATGCCCTAGGGAGAAGGAAGTGGAACCCATAGCTGGAAGAAGGGAAGGTGCGCGAGATCGAATTTCGTCGGTGGTGATGACGACGCATGAGGATTTCCGGATTTTAGCAACAAGAGATCTATGGTCATTAGGGCGAAAGATCATAGATCAAGCAGAAAATTATACAGGAATGTGCCTTTTTGCATTAGAGGATGGGCTACAAAATGCATTGACATCTTCATTCTTCGTGCGCTCGCTGAAGAGGTACAGAAAGATGATTTCTTGCAAAGCTTCCTTGTTTTGCACGGAGGACAGGAACAAGCGCAATGGAGCGTGCATTAGGGTTAGTCGCTTAGCTACAGGCGCACCCATGTTGTGGCTTAGGGATAGCAAATCGGCGCGTGCTCTGCGCAGTTCGTGCACACTCTCAACAGTTCGTGCACACTCTCAACGGACAGCGAGAGAGTGCGTGAATCGAGGAGAGCACTCGCCGATATACTACCACCAATGGTGGAAAAATGCCTTCTGGCTAGCAATGAAACATCAAGAGACAGGTGGAAATGACGTGATGTGTTGCTTAGTTTCAGACACTCAGGTTGAGCTGTTGCGCCCTCCCCCCTAAGATCAGAGATTAGGCAGACAGCTGAACAATAAGGGGCCTAATTTTTGCACAGAAGACACCTGTGCAAGCGGGCATTTGAGCGTGAATGATGGCACGATGGGCGTCGCCTAGTTACTAGCAGGCGGATGGGAGGAGAGTTCGGAGAGCGATCAGTTTCGAAAAGATTTTCTCTGGAAGCGGCCACCCAATAGGGAAATGACGTGTGTTTCGTGGCAACGGATACTCTGCTCGGAAATCCTCTGACAATGTGGAATGTTTCGTGAACAAATCGCTTCGAAATATCCTGCTTTCCTCTGATCGCATGCGTTCGAATGCATAACGAAGTCATTCTCAAATGTTTTCCCTGCCACCACAAATCTGAGATGTGGCCAGAAAACAGTCAGAACGACAATTTAGAGTGACTCTCATGGACAGGTAGGCCGAATGCCCTTGACAAATCGTGTCTAGCCAAGGCAAAGCATGTCTCTGTGAGCGAACGTTGACAATAAAAAAATATTTTGGAGACTAAAGAACGGTCACGCAAGAACAAATTCCATGGCCTCATCATTAAACATCTAACGGTTAAGAGAGATGGAGTACAAAATGAAGCTGTTCCCGAACTCGGACTAAACCATGCGTACACATAGAGGCTAAACGCACTGGATCTTCAAGGATCAGTCTCAAGATCAGCCAAGATCAGCAATTGTCAGGAAATATAAAATATCCAAAAGATCAAAGATCAGCCTCCTCACCTGGTCAGGGCCGAAGCCCACTCTGTTGCATGGTGCGAAGCGGCTGAAGAGGCGCTTCGCTCTCTCATCTCTCGCATGCCCGCCGTAATTTCTACAATACCATAACCTTACCATAGTCGAAAGGCGATAATCGATCGATACTCGTCAAAAACAACATCGGAAAAACGCGATGACAGATGTAACAGATGTGCGGCAATAACGGGACGCGAGGGAGGCAGTGTAATACGAAATCCGATAAAGTCCAGCGCTAGGTTTTTTTGCAGGCGGTGTGTAATGGCTACTTCACAAATTTCAACGAACGTAGGCGCTTAGTCAGCCCTCGTTAACATATTGGCCCAGAAATTGCAAATCGTAAACATTTCCTGAACTTCGTCAGGGCGTTTAAGATTCAGAAAGAAGAAAGGGAGTGATATGCAAATGTCAAAGTGGCGAAAACATTTCCGGCGCGGCGGCGCGACCTTTCAGAATCAACAACAGAAGCCCCCGCGTTCCCCTTTCTTCTCTAAAAGTGACGAATTTATCAAAAAGTCGTCGAGCGCCCGTGGCTTCTTTGGCGATTTTATTATACTCTTCCGCCTCTCTCTCTCTCTCTCCCTCTCTCTCTCTCTCTCTCTCTCTCCCTCTCTCTCTCTCTCTCTCTCTCTCTCTCTCTCTCTCTCTCTCGCGCAATATAATTCAGAGACATGGTGCAGAGAGATGCGTAGAGATACGGCAACTTTGTGACTTTGTGAGGCCAACTTTATGGGGCGCGAGGGACCGAGGGAAACGCGGAGGGTTGAGATGATGTGGATGGACTATTGTGCGGATTATTAGATTCGGCGCAGGGAAGTAGAGTGGACGAGAGAGCGTGGAAATGGTAGAGAGACAGAGAAAGGCTGACGAGAGAAAGGAGCGTTGTCAGGGGGTGAACGGGGCGAATCGGGAGGAATATGGATGAGTGTCACGTAGAATGTCCTTGCTCGGTGCGATCTCTGACCAGCTAGTGTTCGTTCGCGTGAAAATCTCGGGCTTCTAATGGTCTAGTGCAGATTTGAGCACTACTTCATATAGTTTTTTTCCTGGATATCAGAGTTCAGGAAAGCCAGAGGCACCCTATTCGCATCCCACACTGTCTCGTTTGCGGTACTAATGTATATCGTTCTTTTTTTCCGGGGATAAAAACGGTCTAAATTAGCACCGCTACTGGTCTAATACTGCTAACATGATGATCTAACACTTTAGAACAGGTCGTATTTGAACACTTCAGTTTTTACGTGATTGACGAATTTGGAGCACTTTTGAGCACTTTATTTTGCGCACCCTCTGTAGAGTGAATGACAAATTTTGGGAATTTCAAGTTCTGAAATGATGAACCCCTTGTTTTCGCTTGTTCCCCATGTGATTTCGCGGACATCTCAGGCCTTTTTCGCACTAAAAAAGGCATGTGACGGAGTAAATATTATCGGACCGATAACTATTTTCCGAGGACTATCGGGAACAAAGGAAATACAAGGGAAATTGGATACGGCGGGCGACCGCAGGTAGGAGAGTCTTCGCAAGACCCTCTCCATTCTGCTTTATCTCTCAACAGTCAGCGGGACGAGGAGACAAAGCAGAATTTAGAGAGCGCTGTGATTCTTTACAAAGGTTCGCAAAACAATGGATCGTTATTCTATTCCGGGATTTCGAGGAATAACATATGAAAGCAGATGAAAACTCGCTTTTCTCAATGAGTGTATGAAAGCAGATGAAAACTCGCTTTTCTCAATGAGAAAAAAACGGAATTCATTCTATTCAATGAAGATAATCGCGGCGTTGCTTTCCTAGGAAAACGATGAATACGGGCATGAAAACAGTTCCCGACGATGACTTTGACGGTGTATTTTCGCGTACGGTTTCCGACAGTCGGTTACCATTGTAGATGCCAGTCCAGACTTCCCGGTCAAACGAATTACGTGTAAATACGGTATTATCGCTGTCATAACTCGACGATTCATGTGACGCGGTACTCATAACTGCATTATGTCGGATAAGAACCATCGGCTGATATAAAAAAATGCGCATTTACGAAATATTTTCACAGAACAATTCTTGACAGCGTAATATACTTGAAAATTCTCAATAAGTGCATAGTTTTGGTTTTCACCCAGAATTTTATAATGACCATCGAGCCAAGTGCCTGTGACGCAGTACTCTGAACTTGCTCGTACTCTACCCTACAAGAGGCAATTATTCGAGACGATTTTGAGCGCTTTTCCCGAGGAATTTCGCTGCAAAACACGAGTGGCGCTTGCGTGATTTTCTCAGACTCGTCAACAACAGAGGGATTGAAGTTCGAGGGGCCGACTAGGACGTCGAATCGCATTGAGAAAATGCCCCGAAAACATGAAAGATGTGTGAAATCGGAGGGACAAAGTCCCGATCCGCTATTTCTGCCCATGCGAGCTACGCACATTCATCCGCAACTGAGTCAACAATATAATTCGCTATTCGTGTAATCGTCTCTTCATTTCCCACACTCTCTCGCCACACGAGATAGTGTGGGCAATGAAGAGACCATTACCCGAATAGCGAACTCTAGTCAACAGGTGGCCCTATTGTGTGCGAAGGTGACCTGCTGAATTTCCCGGGACCGGAGATTGCAAAATGAAGGGCGGCTCCATTCGACGGATTCGTCCTTAGGTCTTGTGACTGACCGAAAAACAGGAGGGAATGGAGATTGTGCGGCTCAATTTGGACTGGAGGATCTCTGGGCATGGAATTTTGCCCTTCGTGAGTGACAGGGATAGGACGATGTGGTCAGCGTAAACAATTTGGATTCATTGTCAGGGGCCGAGACGGGCATCATCAATAAACCAGCGCCGCATATCAATCAGCGTCATTGTGCTATTTGTGGACAGTACTTAACACTCGATCTTATGGAGATGGATAACCTTCAAATAGCAACAAAAAATATCAAGAATAAATCACGATGAGTATAACGGCCGAGAAGGGGGAGTCATCAATAAATCAACTACGAGTATCAATCAGCGTTACTGTGCTATTTGTGGATAGCACTTCATGTTATGAGCACGAATTGCTGATGAGGAGTTGGCTAAAAATAGCAAATATGTATTATTTCTATTTGGAAATGAGAGGAGAAGCTTCACTGACAATTACCGAATTTCGACAAGAAACGGGATTGAAACGTCTTTTTGAAAGTGAAACATCGAATACAGTAGGTCAGGCGGATACAAGAACCAGCACAACGCGACTCAGCCAGCAATACTATGCTATCGGTGGAAAGTGGCTCATATTTTAACTTTAAAACATGAAAAAAGCTGAGAACTGGCAGAATAAATTGATTTTTTTTTACAATGAGATATTTCTCTGCTAATGCAAACCACCGATTGCGCTTTACATCAAGAGTGTGTGAAACTCTACAGTACAGGGCATTTAACAATTCGATGGAGACGATGAGAATTATATCAAGCAGACATCCTCCCGCAAGGACACAGCAAAAGGCCATCTTGAAATGAGAAGAACGACCTTTTCTGACCCCACATCTTGATCTGCGCCCATAAAGCGATAAAATATAACACGCGTTTTCTGAGAGAATGCATGAAAACTGACTGCCCGCGGAACCAGGAGCCCCAACTTTCAGCAGTATCCACGAGATAATTATGCCAGAGTATATTGGGGACGAGAAAACTTTCTATGTTGGCCGTTTTTTTCAGAACCGGCTTTTAGGCATTATCCGGTTCAGCACCCGGCTCTAACATATCAAAGCTCCCAGATAAGCTAGAATGGTGGTAGTGGGCTCAAAATGTTCGAAAAATTATTTCGAGAAACTTTTATGTTGACAGTAATGTTCGTGGGTGTCATCTTCATATTGAAATTTACGAAAAACTGCGATCCAAAACGTAAAATAAATTCTACCGGCTCGGGAACCCCACCCTTTCAAGTATGCGGTGCTCATATTCGGAATCTCCATACCTGATTCTATCAGGAAAAATATAGTGCCGCTCTCCTTAGGTGTGACAAGTGGTCTTCCCAAGGCGAAAATTGCGTCCGATTCGCACAATTTCACAATCACTTTTCTAAAAATCATCGGATAGCAGCTCCAAAACGTGACTAAATTGACAAAAACATCTCAAATAGGTAA
Source organism: Pristionchus mayeri (assembly GCA_036245805.1). NCBI lineage: Eukaryota > Metazoa > Nematoda > Chromadorea > Rhabditida > Neodiplogasteridae > Pristionchus > Pristionchus mayeri. The sequence continues at coordinate 9,500,301 of BTRK01000002.1, forward strand.
AATAACTCTGAAAAACTCGAATAGAAAGCATGTTGTGACTTTTCAAAAATTTCGAAAAAAATCGAAAAAATTTTTTCTCGATTTTCATGAATTTTAATTTTCATGATTTTCAAGAATCTTTCGCGACCAAAATAATGAAATGGTGATACAGATGCATAATTTCTTCGAAAGAAGACCGATTTCGGTCACAGAGCCGGAAATTGGAAAATTTCCGGTTTTGGTCTCCGGATTTGGACAAGACTATACAATATATTTAAAATCAAGCCAACTAGCTTGTTAAATGTGTTGAAAACGATAAATAAACACTTTTTATGCTAAACCGACGATATCTACAAGGAAATGATAGTACTACATTGTAAATTGTAGTTGTATTTTCGAAGTGTATTTTAGTTGCAATTGCATTTATCATAGTAATTTCTTGTCAGAAATCATCGTAATTTCTTGTCAGAAATCTTCGTTTTAGCATACAAAGTGTTTATTTATCATTTTCAACACATTTAACAAGCTAGTTGGCTTGATTTTAAATATATTGTATAGTCTTGTCCAAATCCGGAGACGAAAACCGGAAATTTTCCAATTTCCGGCTCTGTGACCGAAATCGGTCTTCTTTCGAAGAAATTATGCATCTGTATTACCATTACATTATTTTGGTCTCAAAAGATTCTTGAAAATCATGAAAATTAAAATTCATGAAAATCGAGAAAAATTTTTTTCGATTTTTTTCGAAATTTTTGAAAAGTCTCAACATGCTTTCTATTCGAGTTTTCAGAGTTATTTTACCTATTTGAGATGTTTTTGTCAGTTTAGTCACGTTTTGGAGCTGCTATCCGATGATTTTTAGAAAAATGATTGTGAAATTGTTCGAATCGGACGCAATTTTCGCGTTGGGAAGACCACTTGTCACACCTAAGGAGAGCGGCACTATATTTTTCCTGATAGAATCGGGTATGGATATTCCGAATATGAGCACCGCATACTTGAAAGGGTGGGGTTCCCGAGCCGGTAGAATTTATTTTACGTTTTGGATCGCATTTTTTCGTAAATTTCAATATGAAGATGACTCCCACGAGCATTACTGTCAACATAAAAGTTTCTCAAAATAATTTTCCGAACATTTTGAGCCCACTGCCACCATTCTAGCTCATCTGGGAGCTTTGATATGTTAGAGCCGGGTGCTGAACCGGATAATGCCTAAAAGCCGGTTCTGAAAAAAACGGCCAACGTAGAAAGTTTTATCGTCCCCAATATACTCTGGCATAATTATCTCGTGGATACTGCTGAAAGTTGGGGCTCCTGGTTCCGCGGGCTCCTGCAATCTCTCAGAAGACGAGTGATAAATATTATATTGTAATCGACAAAATCAAGCATATCGATTTGAGGCATTTTGAACTTGATTTTAGATTTATGTGAAACGTCATTCATTGCATTATCAGGTACAGGCAGACAGCGTCAGGTAAACACATCAAAACATAACTATATGTGAGCACAAACTCGGCTCATTTCTCAGTTGGGTTTACGGCGGGCACAATTTCTCGGCTACGTGCTTAGCAGAAGGTCCCGGAACCGGTTTTATGACCGTATTAGAAGCCAACTTCTAATGATCGTCATCCGCTCATCAATGATCATAATTCTAGTAGGCAAGTGGAAGCTGGACGGTGGTCATTATTCCAGGACTGGCAATTCATGTGATCTAGTTTCCTAAAATTGAAGAACAACTGATTTTAGCGACCTAAAACGATACAGTTAATTGCCCGAAATGTGTTGTTTGTGTGTTTTTTAAACTAGTCTGACCCTACTCAGCATCGACATGATAAGATCTAATCGAATTTTATGAATCTGTGAATCACAGTTTTCGAGTGCTCAAATGAAATACTTCGAGCCTCTTTGGAAAAGCAATATACTGAACCAAACCCTAGAACTGCGCAAGATTGTGTACATGGACTGGTCACGAGGCTTCACCTTGTTTTAACAGAGATTTTCGAAAAACAAATTTGTTGTTGCATCCCAGCAGGGTCTACTCCATCGAAATCCTCGAAATCGAATTTATGCCAAATTGAAGGGAATGAGAAACTCAAATGAGACGGGAAAATGTAAATACTGAATTCCCCATCAGCTGCTGAAAATTTGCTAGAGACCTCGTGCAGGATCGCATGCGGCTCCATAATCAGTTTTCGAAGAGTTCGCATTTAGAACACGGGTAAATATTGCGCTTTTGAGCAAGATTGCGGAAGAGAGCTGAGCGCGACACGTGATGTCCTTGTTGTTGTCAGAAAGAGGTCCTCGTCCTCTCCCTAATCGCTTCCCTGCCTGCGAATAGATTGAGGCTAAATCGAATGAGGTATCGCTCTTACTCGCTGCATACCACACGCTCTCTTGCCGGTCAGATGGGCGAGGGTATGTATACGGAAGAGAGTGAGAGCAAGTGCTCGACGGAAGCTCGAAGATAGGTCAAGCAATTGACCCGAAGTGCAGCGAAGATGTGATAAGCGAGGTTGATCCGATTTTCGAAAATGTTAGTGAGGTACTTAGTCGGATGAACCTAATGTGAAAATACTGGGGGAAGTGTACTCTTCTGGTTATTATACGACGGATTCGTCCTAGGATTTTAGACGGATGTCGATCATTGAGCACTTGCTTTTATAATATGGTCTCATTGAATGAGTTAAAAGTTCTGGTCGACCGACAGCAATTAACGATAAACGCATCAATTACTCCTCTAAAAAATGATGCGAGAGGCTATAGGTGCTCTCTCCGGAAGAAAGATCCCGCGGAATTAAGAGATTGCTAGCAAATCCAAGCTCACTAGAGGCTGTCAATTAAGTAATTTGCGCGCAGGCTAGCTATTCTGCATACGAGATTGGGGGCGAAATGGAGAATTAGCGGGGAAAGCAAGCAGGAAAAAATAGCGAACTCTGAATGGCGGATGAATGGATAGCGGAGGAAGATTCGGTCCAGCGAATCTTTTGTGCTCCGAGTAAAAGCCGCGCGGCTCTCCCCATCTCATCTCATCCCCCGCTCGCGCGCACGCACAAATTAAATTGGATCCTCTCATCGAGCAAAATACTCTCCCAAATCGAGCGGAAAGGTAAGGAATAACAACGACAATTTGCAGCAGCTTCCGCTTTGCTACCTAATCTTGTAATCTTTCGTCATCTAGCGATCTTCAAAAATAATTCAGGGAAATTGGGGTGTGGAGGAGTAAAAATAACGCATTTGCTGCAAAAGATGCTCTGATCGGAGTGAGCTCGGGCGGCAAAATTCCAGAAGTCAGAATAAATCACGTAAACTCGGGGCTCAGAGGTGAGAGATCAAGGGTATAAAAGAGACGCAAAGAACGAGGCATAGAGAACAACAGCCGGCGGAAGAATCTTTCCCAGCAGTAGGAGCAGTCATCAAGAGAAGAAATCACTTGTCGATTGGGAGCAAGGGAGGGGAGGGGGCAGCAGCGTTTCTCATTTCGGAGAATTTACACAGGTTCTGCGCCGGAAATCCGGGCGTGAAACAGCGATTACCCAGGCGAAATTCGATTTTGGCTGTGGAGACAGCGGGATTTCGAGATACAATTCTCGACGCGCGACGCTTAATTTAGGAGAAAGAAGGCGGAAGTTTATCGACGACAGACTGACAGACGCTGCTCTTCATTCCAAAAGTCCAAGTGATGTCTGAGAAAGTGTACTTGCGCGCGTTTTTCGAATAAGGAAGTCTAATGTGCGCAAATTACGAGGATCTCACCGCTTTCTCGCCGGTCAGAGAGACGAGAGAGCGTGCAAACTGAAGAGAGTCAGACAATTGCTCAGGACTTCTAGTAGATCTCGTAAAGTCCGGCAATAATAATGACGAATTGGCGATATTGCGCGAGTAAGACTCCCGAGATGCTTCCCTTTCTTCAGGATCTTCGGCTAGACATAGAGAGAGAGAAAGAGAGATAGAGTAGGGGAATGGGAGAGGATCAGACGCTAATTCGGGCTGACAGAGATGAGTAGGATGTTGAGAGGAAGAGGGGAAGATCATACCACCACTTGTTCTCTCTCTCCCTCTGCCCATCAGCACTCTCTCCAATCAGCCTAGTCTCTAGCCACTCGTCAAAGACTGACACTGGACTCAGAGTCTTTGAAAGTTCAGCAAAGCGGCAGCAACTATGCTGAGAAACCGGAATGGTTGGGCATGGCTCCGTTTTTTCGCTCTTTTCTCATAGCGAGTCTGAAATAGCCCTGGAACGGGCCTATAAGAGTCCGCCCCTCTCAGAATTGCAAGGTTGCTTTCGGCCCGTGGTTACATCTTCTCACGAAAGTAAGCGTCACGCAATCGAGAGAGCATCGTTGAGAGTTGGCACGTCATCTACGAAAATACTCAGAGAAGTGATGATATCGAGCTATTAGAAGACGCTGAACATCACTGGTTTATTCAGGGTTCATATATTTTCCCCGAGGTATAAATAGCAGTATTTGCAAACTAAGCACGCCATATATGAAAATACTCAAGTGATGACATGGGCAAATAGTGAAGCTTGCGCGTGGTAGGATTGGCTATATTTTTAGCCATGTATTCGCGACATTCAAATACAATCATTGTGTTTTGGCTTCGGATTGTTGACTGGGGGTCCATCCGAAAACGTCCACCCTGGCAGTACCCGCCTCTCTAATCAAATTTTGAAGTTTTAATTACATTACTCAATTAATTTTGGTTAGAACGCTTCGCTCTTTTTTGAATGTTAAAGAGCTTGAGCTGTACTACCTTTTGTATGTTTTTGCCTAAGAGCTCAGACTCACATGAACATCGTTATACTATCAAATGTAATAATTATTACATGTCATCGAAGCTAACCAGAACACTCATGGCATCATTCAGTTATTAAAGCTGACACGCAGTCCTATCAACAGGTTCTCGGGGTTAAGATCGGATATTTTTTTCCGAGATAAAGTGGAGATCAGCGCGTCTTTGAGATACTTCATCGATACTGAAACGTTTTTGGTCAAATAATGGGACTGGGCTTTTAAAGTTCACAGAATAAGCAGAAGCTGTCCTGAGATTAGCGCCGGATTAAAAATATCTTCAGCTTTCTAGCTCTTCTTGTGGAACGCAATCGAGGATCTTTGAGTGGTTAGCACGTCATCTACGAACATGCTCAGAGAGGGCTTTTCGAGAGTCATTAGCAATTCCTAAGAGTCATCCCAACGCATGCCATCGCGTAATTAGCGAATCCACTCCGTTCCAAAAGCTCTCCAGAATTAGAGAGCGATATATTCCCGAAATATATCGAAGATGAGAGGGTCTTTGAGAGGTAAGTACGTCAATTTTTTGTTGACCTTCCAGCATTTCATTGTGCTTCTAAAACTCCAGCAGATTCTAGCAGCTGATTGAGTTTTTGCACATCCGTTATTTACTTGGCGGGGTTTCTGATCATTGCTTTTCCAGTTGACAACTTGAAAATCACAAATAAAAAGAGACCCACTCATGAGGCAGTCCCTTTTGCCGCGAGAAGCGAAACATCCGCTCGAATATGCGCTGAAAAGTCGAATTTGATAAACGGGCGTTCGTCGCCTCATTATAACTACTCACACGACCGGTCGAGAGGCTGGAAAGTATGTACAATGATGAGAGTGTGGTGTTGTTTCTCGAATTCTCCTGAAAATAACTTGAAAAGTGAGGGAGAAAGGCGATGAAAAAGCGATGAAAACGACAAGAACGTGAGCAGAGCGTGAGTAAATTGGCTATTCATCAAGGATAATGAAGGGAGGGCATGCGAGTGAAATGTATGCGCGAGAGAGGGGACAGAGAGGGGAGAAGCTCTTAGAGTAAGAGTCGAAGATGAGAGAATACTCCCGAAAGGTGTAACCAAGACTACTCGTAGCCCAAGGTACTGGCTCGAGTTAGCAAACAATGGAGGAGTGGAAGAGATATGTGTTTTGAGAGCCAACGGGCTTCATTATGTTCCTTTCACAGATCTTCCAGCTGCGCGTTGCAGAAGGGAATTAGAACGGATGAAAACAATTTCGAAAGACAAAATCTTGCACATCTCACTATGGCGTTCCCATCGGAGTTACCAAGATTAATATATTGGCAAAGGATAACGTGAGGTGCAATGGAAGGGTTGAGGTACAGGGTTTTCCCGAGTTCTAAGAGCCCAGCGCTATGAATTCTTTATTGCAAGAGATTAGATGTCGGGAGGGATTCATCAATATTTTTCTTTCCCGGGGATCTTATGATCCCACAACAAAATGTCATGTCGCTCAAAGTTCATGCAAGCAAGCGCGCGTGATTGCGAAATGATGAGTCAATTTATTTCCTTTTCGCTGATGTTTTCTCTCTCAATACCGGCGGAAAAGCAACGCGGATTATTCCATATTCCTTCTCACACTAACGCAATTTGTGGATTTCAGATATGCGAACCGTATGCGAGTGGGAACACTTAGGTCGCTGATAACCTCATTACTGGCAGGATGCTAAAGTAGCGCGGGGTCGGAACACGTTCTTGTTCCTTGACATGTTCCTTAACTTTTTAGGTTCCTATGAAAGCGCTCGAGTTCGAGAAACGGTACCAGGGTCTCTTCATTCTACACACTCTCTTGCCGAATGACCGATCTAGATAGTGTGTAGAATGAAGAGGCGGCGACCCGAATTACGAACTCTAGAAAGCACCTAGTCTGCAAGAGAGAACCTTCCGACTTCACGCTATGCTCGCAGGATAGTGGGCGATTTTGACGCACGAGGGATGAATTAAGCGAATCTGTCACGGTATATGACCGTGTTATCGGGATCCCCATCTTGACACGAACAGCCTTTTCCGCCTGATTCTACATTTCTAACCAGCCGACTGGGTGAGAGCCGCATGTTTTATTGAGTAATTTCGCGCCGTTTTCACGGATTTAGGATAAAAATACTCAAAATTTCGACCAAAACATCACGAAATAGGATTCAAAATCATGTCTTGAGCTCGAAGTGTCGTGAGATTGCGGGAATTTTTGATTTCAAATGAGAGAGGAGAAAAGTGAGCGGACAGCGGCTACAATCAGCCAACGCAGGTGCTTATTTGTCAGTATTTGTGTAACTCTATCAATTTTGCACACTCTCTCATATATATTATTCGAGAGAACACGTTCAACTGAGAGGGAGTAAGAAGTCACTCGCCAAGCCAGTATCTAATTTCGCAAGGCAAATTATAGAAAAATGTAGAGAAACAAGGAATACTAAGAATTACTCAAGAAAGTATTTTTTTTTTGAAGAGTTCGAAAATCATCTTGTGAGGAAATTTTGAAAATGTTGCCTAAATTGGAGAAATCGACGTGAGAATCAATAGGACAGACTAAAAAAGGGAATACCAGGAATTACTCAGCGGTTTTCCTCGTCATGGCTGCACAAGGGCGCATAGCTTGGCGATAATGAGCTACAGGAAGAAGGAACGAAAACCGACGCGTGGAGCGGAGATCAGGCGCACTGGTGCTATACAACAACCGAAGAACGCAATCTTTCTTCATTTGTATTTAACTGCATGGCGTGATAATTTGAATTTGATTCAGATATCACTTCAGACAATGCCACTTCCACCGCTTCAACTGCAGTTTTGCGCGCTACAGAAAAACATGGTAGGGAAAACCTGACCTGATTGATTCTCTGACTTACAATCACTCTAGCATATGCAAAGGGAAGGTAGAAGGCACATGAAATGAAGAGAGGTATGCTCTATCTCTCACAGTTGGCTTCTGCAAAATATTGTTCGCGCGCGTGCTGTTTCCTCTCACGGATGCTTACCCAGATTAGACGACAGAGAGAGAGCACTCGATTTGTCTTAGTAGGAGGACAGCGGGAGGGGGGGGGGGAGAGAATGAGCTCTTCTGTCCTGCGATAGCATTGCAAGAACGGATTCTCTTCACACTACGTTATCTCACGTCGATCGGAACCGGAGAGGGAGCACCAGAATATCTAGTCGCGTTCATTCGTCATTCTATTTCGCCTTCCAGACAGGAAGATAGATTATGCAAAGTGGGCAGACGGCGCTAATGACTCTAGCATTCTAATTATCCCTCATTTCCGCTAAGCGGATAGATATAAAGGGGGCGAAGAAGGCGCGAAACGTGCCTAGACCGCATGAATTAGGGTGTAAAGCGAACAATTGAGCAGTTGCACGGAATAAGTAATATGATAGGCCTGTATCTGTGCAAGCTGATTGAATTGCAGACATGTGTCTATGGTAGCCCAATGAGTGACAAGGAAAAAGAAGTGGGCCGAGTCGGCCATGCTTAGGAGCCTGTCTGACAAGAAAAGACAGAGTGAAATTAGAGAGGCATCGCGTGGAGAAGTTTACTAGGAACTGTCGAGAATACGGAAGATTGCCCCTCCTCCCTCTCCGCAAGTTGCAATTCGAAGGGGCTCGAGACTTCATTCGAATTGAATTGCCATTCCAAAGCCTCTCGGAAGGATGAGTGTAATGCCCTCAATATACCAGAGACATTACGAAATATTTCTCATCCGAGCTACTGACCATCCCAAAGAGAGAGGATGCAGAAGAGTTAATTAAGTAACTTAAATTAAATGGAAGGGCTAGTGAAGTAGAAGTAATTTAGTGCAATTATGTTAACCCTCCGTTATCCAAATTAACTTTCATTGGGCGTTCAGTTCAATTCACGAACATTAAACATTATGAATGGATCTCTAGTCAATACAAACAAACAAAATCGATACATAAAGGTTATGCAATAAAAATAATTCCCAGGTACGGAAGCTCATACATCGAAATTAATTCGAACAGTAACGTACATTTTCTCACTACTCTCATTATAGTCTGTATTCACAATAACTTTAAAATTGTTCGATAACTCGTTAATTCGAACTAATTTGAGCCCTTTTGCTTCCCATGACGGATTTTCACCCGAAATACGGATTCTCAAATAATCGCAAATACTGAGTCCAATATATGAGACGTTGGTTCGCATTGCGGCATCAATTAATGTAGCGAGATCTACAATTCATAATTTTTCGAAAATGTGCATGGTTATTTGCTGAAAAACTAATAACGAAAATATACAATTATTTATAAAAAATCTCACGAGTGCATTCCGAAAGCCAGTGCAATTCGTCAATGCAGAGCTCAAATCGGTCGATATCATAATACTGCAGGATATCAGGTATTCTCCTACTAAAATGCAACCGTTTTTGTGTATTGTTCAATTAGCTTAGTATAAACGTACACAACGTTAACGGGATCGAAAGTTTCTTGGCCGAATTCGAATTCCTTAATTTGTATTCCCCCCATTGTCTTTCGAATCAAATCCACATCAGGAATTCCGATCGTATCTCCACTAAGCTCGAATTTTCCGATGTATGAGCATTTTGTGAATAATAGTGTGAGGCGATTCATGAGCCAATGCTTGTTTACTTCCTGTAGATGGAAAGTCTTCGTAACTCCGAAAATCTGAGTTGACTTATCATCATGCTCTCTCTACTATCTATAGGTTAATGAAAAGTGTGCAATAGCGGTAGAGTCAAGTTAGTGCTGGCTTCGTGGGGAATGGTATCCTCATTCTACACACACCCTTGCAGATTGTGACCGGTGAGCGATACCAATTCCACGAAGCCATCACAAAACAAAATAACTTATTAAATAATTAAATAACTAATAAAATAGTTAAAATAATTAATGAATCACTAAACAAAATAAAAAAAAACAAAATGAAAAATTAAATACGTTACCTCTTTCTTCACAGAACCGTCATCAATTTCCCAAGAGTCGAGTCCGAAATAGTTTCGAAATTTCTCCAGTACACGGAAAGTAATAATCCACTCAGATCCTGTACTGAATAACTCGAATAGATCCAATATGGGAAGTACAGTACTAGATTTTGGCTTCTCGGTAGATATCGCGTTCCATCTGGGCGATATCTAAATTATTAGCAATTACGGCGGGAAAAATTGTTCAGCAATAGGGAGGTACACAACTCTGCAATTAGTTCCAAAGAATCTTCATATATTTGTTTTATTTGTAATTCATTAGATCACTTCCTTTATTGTTTTGTAGCGCATCGGGATAGACTAATAAGAATATCAATAACTCACAAGTCGCATACACTGGGTCGATTCGAGGCCTTGGTTCACGATTGATCGAACGATATCCGAGGGTAGAGTACCGAGTGTTAGGTGATCCTCCATCTCACGGAGTTACGAATTAGAAGAAATACTCTAACAATAATTATCGTTAACGATGATGCTTATGTGAATGAATGAATATTTCAAAACTGGAGGTCAGCAACTATTCTTGCGAATAATGAACAACAATGGGATAAGTGGCAATTATTCGAAAATAAAGATGCTGGATGCGGCTGTCACTATAAGCCACGTATCGTTCTGCCTTAGTGACACTTAGATGGTCCCAAATCGATTTAACTTCTCGCCTCTTCAGTGTATCCCTCCCACTATTTATGGGATTCCGTGAACTTAATTTTGTATGGAATTTTTTTGGTTCTAATTATATTTTTCATTTTGATAATCCAAAGCCTTCAATACATGCACTTTATTGTTTCGTCTTGAAAAGGATTCTATTTGACTTGGAGAACCGAGTAGACTACTTCTCCATCTTGATCACCTGAAATTATTATAATTATGTAGATATTAAAAAAATGGACTGACGTCATCATTGGGATCGGGTCCTTGGTAGGGGAAGTCCACACATGAAGTGAGGTTTTCGTGAACGTCGTCTCCGCATCTGAACAATGGATACAAATACACTTTTTTGTCTCAATAAAGTAGCGAGGCAAAATATGTTATTTGTGGGTATAATTATGGATATTGAAAATGCTAGTTGCAATCCTTCCTGATATGAGTTTTGTAAAGGTGAGAGGGTCGGAAGGACTTCGAACTGTTTCGTTATGCTTTCTCCCCTCACCGATTCTTCTCCTCAGCCTTGTGCTTGTAGGGGCATTCGGGATGCTTGCGAGAGGAGAAGTCGAAGTACGTCTCCTTCACCCACTCCATGCACCATTCCTATTATAATTATTGATAATCAATTAGTTAATTATCTTAAATAGTTAAGTAATCAATTGAATAATTAAAAAAACACATAAACTCAAACTCACACTCACACTGGACATTCCCCGGAGCACTCCTTTAATTAATTAATTATTAAAAATACATAAACTAACACTCATATTTTTCTCGCCCGCAGGCTTGGCTCCCTTAGCAGAGTGCATTTCCGCCAGCACTGTTTGGTAGTTCTAAATTGTTTTGTTAAATAATAAAAAATATATTAATTTGTTTTGCACCTGCGTAGCCACCACGACGGAGAGATGGCGCATGTGGCGACGGTGGAGGCTGAAACACAAATTTTTTCAAATTATTTCTGTAGAAATGCGCTATCATTGATTTCACACTCTAACAGTTGGAGATAATTAACATGTGAAACTCATTTTGCAGATCATTGGAGTGGAAAAGTTATTGCAGGTGTTGTGATCTTTTCAAATACAACACTGCCTATTAGTGACTGAAAATTTAGTGAACGAGAGATAAGCCATCAATGAAACTCACTAGCTCGGTTTCGTATTCCACTCATCGTATCTCTTCCTCTGCTCGAATTTGAGCAGATTCTTCTCGCGATCCGGATGGCCCACGTCCCAGTCGATTTCCTGATTTTTGTTATTTATTTAATTTATCATAATATGTTTATTTTTGGTAATTTAATTTTAAAAATATATTTAAAAATACGCCTTGAGATTCGCCGCGGGTTCCCTGTCCTCCGACTGCTCCACTCTGATCGATTCCACGTTGTCCAGCGTGTCGTCCACGTCTCTCTGAGCAGTTCCAGATTATGCCACGACCGGGGACGGTATTCCTATCCCTCATCACATTCACACGCTACCACATCCCTACTGTATCCCTTCCCTCACAGTCAGCTCGGCTACCGTAATCCCCTACAGTACCCTTCTCTCACCACCAGCTCTCCACTCGCAGTACGCTGCGCACGATCCTGCTCGAGCAGATGCTTGCGCTTGGCTGCCTCGGCCACTGTCTGCTCAGGAACCTGATTAATTGATCTTTGATCTTTAGTCTACGATCTTTGTTTCGTTGATTGTCATCAGGGAACACTGGAATGAATTATTCTATGATCTTTGATCTTTGTTATTCAGGGTGACTGTAGCCGTGGAGTCTATCCAGGAACTACCCCTCTTTGGGTCTCACCGGCTTGAAGTCAGCAACGGCGGGGAACTCATCATGTCCTGAAATATATTTCAAACATACTGTGTCGATTTTAGGGTTTCCTTTTTCAGGTCATTGAGGCTCATTTTGGAGTATGTTTCAGGTGTGCTACATAGCTCATGAGCATAACAGCTATCTAGCGTACCTGAAACACATCTGAAAATGACCCAAATTTACCTCAAAATTGAAACCATAGACGATTTGTTTACTCACCATTAGGTATCTTCATATCCGCGTCCTTCTTGGATGTCGTATCACTTTCTTTCTTGCTCTCTGTCGTCTTCTTAGAGGGCTGGGTCATGTTCGAGTCTGAGGGAAAGATCAAAGATCATAGATCACAGAACATCAATACTGAGTTCGAGAACCGAAACCACGCTATTTTCATGCCATTCATTATTCCTGCGCAAAACTCAACCGGCCGAGTGAGTGGGTAGAATACAATCAGTTTTCGATTCACCAAGTGGTGTGGCTACCGTATCCACAAACTTCTGGTTATCGTTTCTCGAACTCTACTCACGACTGCTGCCTCCACTGCCTGTTGCGTGCGATTTCGTGGACGAAAAAGAACTTGGTCTTCAGATCCTTATCCTTGACTTGTTTCTTCTTATGACAATTCATGAGGAGAGCGACGATTCCCAGAAGGTGTGCGGTTATCTGCGGATACGGTAGTCACACCACCGGAAAAATCGAAACTGATCGCTCACCATGAGGAACAGGAGCAGCATCGGTGCGTGTAGGAGGAGTACGGTAGCCGAGAAGGGGTACGATACGATAAACGAGTAGGGTAGGGAGGAGAGCGGAGGAGGGGAGGGAGGAACCGCTCGCGACGAGCGATCGAGTAGAGAGTGAGCGGAAAATCGAGAATGGACAATAACAGTAATGTGGTAATTGAATTGGTTTTGTATAGAGCAATTATAAATTTTTGATTAAACGTGCCGGCCCTTTGAATACGTGGCAATTGTAATTGAATGAATTGCTCCTCGCTGATCAAGAAGCAATGAGAAATCCCTAGAGAAATTGAGAAATATTTTTTTTTAAAACTCATACTAGCTGATGCAAGTTCCCATGACCTTAGGAAAAACACTATCTGATAGATTCGAAATAGACTTGGCACAGGCCGAAAATTCGAATCTCTTCTGACTTCACCAATATTTAGCATTCGACGAGGGAAGTCGACGAGCATCGTCAGAATTTCGGTCCACGTCCGCGAGGGCGCGGATCATGAACAAAAATATACCAAAATTTCGAAAAAAATTTAAATCTACTCCAATCGTTTCGGCAGTAGGAGCGCTACATTCCTTGACAAATTCTAAGACTTTTTTACTTCGGGGAGTTGTTCGATTATATTTCATTTAACACCGGAAATCAAAATAACTGCAAAATTTTTCAAGAATTCCCATAAATTTTAATGTTGATTTAGCTTCTACTTGGGCTGATACATACAGCCGCGCCCATAAGTCACCGGGCACTTTTGGAATGGGTTTGAACTTTTTGCACAGGAAATATATCATTTTGAGGCTAGGACGTTATTCACCGAATTCATCGGAGATTTTTCTTTTTGATATTGGTGTATGATGCAATAGCCTATTGATTGCGTAATGATGACGCAATCGAAATGTACTTTTTCAAAACTGCATTATTCTTACGGATTTTTTCCTGCTGGCCAAACTTTCTGAGGTTGGAGTCATGCCCGAGGACTACCAAGAAAAAAATTTGAGGTTGCTGCGCGACCATAGTTTTGCAGCAGCTTTGCTGCAAAATCAAATCGATGTCGAAAATTCAGATCTCGGCTCCTAGTCAAGTTAGATACTCGTTCAAGGAAAGCAAAATGATCGCCATCATGAGTCCAGATGATCCTGAGAATATGAAAACAATATCTTGAAATTTGCCCTCAGGGCATAAAAATCACTTTTTGCATGACCATTTTTTGGACAATCATAACTTCTACTTTTTGCATAATAATGTTCAAAATGTAGTGAAGGACTGATGCCCGATTCTCTAGCTTGACTAGGAGCCGAGATCTAAATCTGTGGTCGCGCAGCAACCTCAAAATGTTTTTCTTGGTAGTCCTCGGGCATGACTCCAACCTCAGAAAGTTTAGCCAGCAGGAAAACATCCATGTAAGAATAATGCCGTTTTGAAAAAGTACATTTCGATTGCATCATCATTACGCAATCAATAGGCTATTGCATCATACCCCGATATCAAAAAGAAAAATCTCCGATGAATTCGGTGCATAACGTCCTAGCCTCAAAATGATATATTTCCTGTGCAAAAAGTTCAAACCCATTCCAAAAGTGCCCGGTGACTTATGGGCGCGGCTGTACTTCAGTAGAAAAGCGCGGTTTAAAAGTTTACATAAGGAAGCTGAAATTAATATTGAACGAGTTATGGTGTAATTTTTGGGTTACAGTAGGTGAGTTACGGTAGGTGAGTGAAAATCGTTTTGAGACTATGCTACACCAATTGGGAAAAGTCGTCCAGCTTGTGCACTCACCTACCGTAACACAAAAATTACACCATAATTCGTTCAGAATTCATTTTAGTTTCCTTATGTAAAATTTTAAATCGCGCCTTTCTACTGAAGTATGTATCAGCTCAAGTATAAGCTGAATCAACATTAACATTTATGGGAATTCCTTTAGAATTTTCGGGAAATTGAAAAAATGTCCGAATAAAAGGCCGTTATTTTTATTTCCGGCGTTAAATGAAATCTAATCGAAAAACTCCCCGAGGTAAAAAAGTCGTAGAATTTATCAAGGAATGCAGCGCCCCTACTGCCGAAACGATTGGAGTAGATTTAAATTTTTTTCAAAATTTTGGTATATTTTTGTTCATGATCCGCGCCCTCGCGGACGTGGACCGAAATTCTGACGATGCTCGTCGACTTCCCTCGTCGAGTGCTAAATATTGGTGAAGTCAGAAGAGATTCGAATTTTCGGCCTGTGCCAAGTCGCCGAAGAAATATGTTAATTTCCTTTTTTTAGCATGTTTTCCAAATGTTGTAAATATATATATAATTTTAATTATTCAAATCTAGAACAGAGTGCACATAACAGGTATATCGCGTCAGCTTTGTAAAAAAGAGATAGACTAAGAGTGAATGTAAGGACGCCTCGAAATCGCGCCCTGCCAGAGGAAACCAAGTAGAGTTCGTAATTCGGATCACCGTCTCTTCACTTCACACACTGTCTCGATCGGACGAATGACGAGAGAGTGTGTAGAATGAAGAGACCGTGGTTTCATTTCTCGAACTCTAGAACCAAGTCAACCTCGGAGCCAGCAAATTTCGTCGTATTTCAATCGATCGAGAAGTTTTAACACATAAACGCGTCCCTCTCTCCCTCTTTCTCACTCAATAGTTCTTTGAACTTTTCTTCTGAATTTTTATATTTTTTATCTTATAATCATGTATCGTTTTGGAGAATAATACCGAATAATATTAGGTTGACGCAAAAGTTTCTTTCCAAGGCATTTTTCAAGTTTTCTCGTAAATGCCTAAATTGGGCCATAAAACTACTCTGGTATTATTTGATGCAGTATTGGTGTACACAAACATGTGTTTCAATCTCGTAGTGCGGCTGTTAAGATGAGCAATGGCTCTTTCTCATAATGGCGATTTGTATAGTATACATCCACTAATGTAATAACAACTGCCATATTCACGTCATCTTTCTGATAGTTGAGATCAGTTTTTATTTTAACTCCCTCGATTCGTCTACGATCACATACAAGCTGAGTGAAGATGCTGGAAAATTATGTTTTGTTACAAAAAATTCATAATATCTTCGTATTTTAAATGGTTGCATATATTACACGGAAAGGGAGCGAGGACAGGTTGGAGAGTGATATAGAGAGAAATATCTAAAGGAAAAAATAATCTGCTTTTTCATGTGTTCCTGTAAATTTCTGAAATATCTCAAAACACGGTTTTTTTTCGTGCTGTGATACGTATTTCCAAAACCACAATGATTATGCAGTGTCTTTAGACATAAAAATCGCCAACAATCTTAGAATTCATTTGCCTAACCTATCTTCATCCTTGTTAGAAATAATATATCAGGTTGTGAAAAAAGTAACGCTCGATTTTCAAATTGTATTTTCTGAGCTACGCCGCCTTTTGTTGCAGCCTGACTATCATATTGTTATAAATGTATGTTGAGTGCTTGGATACTTTTTCCATCGTGCATTTGTTGATGACAAATGTACATCACCAAAAAGAAGGATTGATTTAATTTTTTCCTAACAATCCATTGCGAGTTATGATAGGGTAAATATTTTGTCACATGCGCAAAGCACGTCGTACGGACATCACAATACAACATGTGAACCTGGTTCATTGCGAAAGCCCTGTCAGCAAATTACCTTAGTTATGATCTTGCCCATTTCCGAACATCAATAGGAATACGTGTCGTTGCAGTTTATTCGTACCGATTTATGCATCGATTTCAAATGTAGTAAAATGAAAAATTATATTTTTGTGGGCGTGCAATACTTCTACCAAAATATGTAGCATTCATCATCCTGACTATGAAATCTGAACTGCAAAATTCGAATATTGCAAAACTTCATGTTTCCAGCATTGGTCAAAAGTCTTATGTGTGTGGTTAACTGTTAAAGCATCTCTTCATACATCAGTACTCGGCTGGGCGAAGTCAGGGTATAATTCCATTTTGAGAAAATGTATACATTCACTCTACACCAAAAGTCGAAATTTTGGCTATGTTGACTTTAATTCAACAATTGAGAAAATCTTTGTTTTCTAAATTACGACAAGGCTTGTGCTCAAATGTCTCTTTGTGATGTGTAGCAACATAGTTTACCATGGACGCGCACTTATCTAGGCACCAGTCTAAATGATCCTCGAAGCAGGAAACATGATCGCTTGAGCAGTGTTATCTAAACAATGCTTGCATTCAATACATTGTAATTCGTGCTATTTGGAAACATGGATGATCTCAGAGGTATTTTTCGAAAGAACTCTTCTCAATCCACTATATGCAAATGTACGGCTATTTTTCCCTCGAAATACGAGAGTCAGAAACTATTTTAAGAAAAGTGTGAAAATAACATTTTTGAGAAAACTTGGAAATTATAATTACCTAAAAGGTGTAATGCGATTCGAACATGTGCATATATTGCTCAAGTCTTCCCCTAATATACGCTAATGAGCTAGCTGAAGATCTTTAACGAAAAGGATTTTAGACTGGTGTTACTTATTTCACAACCTAATATATTTTAAATGTATTTTGTTAATTCATGAACCTCCCGAGATATTCACCGGACATCGTGATCTTCAAAGTGTCGAAACCGAGGGTTTTAAAGATAGCTTGTAGTATCTCGTCTGTTTCTCTATTCAGCTTTCCCTAGAAAATCAATGAATACAGAGAATCAATGAATGTTTTGAAGACAATTGTGAGAAATTTTGATGTTTACCACAATCTCCACGGTATCCGTGTAAGCGTTGTCGAAAAATGATGTGATTGGATGGAATGTTTCATTAATGTAATCGTGCATGGTGTTCAAGCCTTCATTCGTGGAATAATAACCGCCACCAAACGCCGTAATGAAGTATCGTTCCTGAATGATTCAGAATGTTTTTCTGAAGGGGAGCTGTATCATTTTATAATTGGTCTGGAATTCATTGCCAAATTCAAAACATAGTTCAAGGATGACCAGTTCTAAAATTATACACCCCCAATGCACATTGTGTCTCATAATATCAAAGAATACTAATTCAGCATACCGTATTAAGGTAGATTTTTTCGAATCGGCGATATATTTCAGCCTTCTGTTCGACCCCTTTCAGCCTTTCGTTGATTGCTCCCAGATTCGTGCGATCGATTGTGCTCATCTTCACAATCATCGAGAATCGGAAGCTGCAAATGCAGATGTTTCGATTGTGGGAGACTTGCATTTTAGAGCCTATACAGTGTTAGATGCATATTGTTTAATACTGTATGAATTTGATGTTGTCTTGATGAATTTTATGCAATAATTTATCATAATTTCATCGTACCGGTAAATTATTTTGTGTTTTCTGAGCGAATGTAGATCGGTTCCTGAACATGATGCACGAATAGTCTGGGAAATAATATATTGAATTATTCCGACGAAAATCAAACTCACACAAACATGGCATTATGGACACGTACAATCTCTGGAAATGTAACAAATGAAACAATGCAAAGAGAGAGAATGGGTGGACTTGCTTATAATACTAAATGAGCGTTAGTGTTAGCATCAGACTGGAAGGGCGCTACGTCGGATGTGAACTATGAGGTCATGCTGCCTTTGATGAAAAGTGGCATGACGTCATAGTTATCATCCTTCCTAGCACCGACTGGAAGTATCCAGCGATGGCGTGGTTGGACGACTCTTCATTGCTAATGGGTAGGCATTGCCAGAGGGACACATGCGGAGCGAATGCGACGCGGACTAAAGCGTCGCTGCTTAAATCGGTAATATTTTTTTATAAATGGGCTTAGACTTTCTGCAAAAAAAACTCTTGTTCAAGCTCACAAGATCTAACAAACAAAATCGACAGTCCTTTATTTTTCCCTCACAAGTCAAACGAGTACTGAGAGTAGACGAGCAAAGGAATTGCCGGAGTTGAACTCTATATAAAAAATGATGGGAATAAATGAAAGTAAATGCGCATTATATTCACTTTTTTCACTTTTACGGAATTTTTAGGACGTTTTTTTCGGGCATTTTATATTCTAGATCGATCAAGTAATGCAGAAATTGCATTGTTCCAATTGCGTTATGCGAGGTCATTTATGAAAAATGAACATGAACATCGATCGTCTACGTCTTTTAAGACAGAATCGTTGATATGTTTTGCACTCAGTTCATGTAATAAAGCTTCAGTGTTCTGACTATCGATTGTTATTGTAATGTAGAATTGATAAAATAGTTAACGGAAACTAACAAACCACACTCACTTCGGACCTAGATCTCACTCTTGAATTTTGCTGAATTTCGATTTTTCAAAATTTGATGATCCGGCATTTCTATGTTTCAAGAGCATGACCCATATAATACTCGATTTAGTGAAGCGGACATATGGGGGTATGCAGGAAAAAAATTTAGTCAAGATCGGCGATTATGATGTCCGGCCTGTCCTGGATTCTTACGAGCTAGATTCGTTTTTTATAAATGGGCTTTGGCTTTCTGCTCGACGACAATAAGACAAGCCCTTTTATGTGGTTGTCTGTTTGTCTTATATTTACACTTTCCCCATGTTACACTTTCCGCGTGTTCTCCTTGAGAACGTTAATAAGTGTACCACGTTCAGTTGTGGTGACTATATGAAGCACTACAAAGCCGGGTTGTCTAAGCATAACTTCCCGCGGTTGGAGGCGACTATGTGACGCGTCTCGCCGTGTCTCGGAGACCGGTCTATTTCGTCGGTGCGACACGAAGTGCTGCCCGAATGGGGAATTTTTTCGCCCGGACTGTTACCAGAACGGAATATGTTGGAATGCAGCGCCCTGTTTCCCGATTCTTGGCGGAGTCTCATTCTTAACATTCAGATCTTTTCAGATACTACGAATTAGGGTGGCAAAAATGAAACGGATCGCTTTTTAGACTCGAGACATCGGATCAGTCTCGGATAGGTCGGACAGGTTTCGGATAAGTTTCACAACCTGATATATTATTTCTAACAAGGATGAAGATAGGTTAGGCAAATGAATTCTAAGATTGTTGGCGATTGTTATGTCTAAAGACACTGCATAATCATTGTGGTTTTGGAAATACGTATCACAGCACGAAAAAAAACCGTGTTTTGAGATATTTCAGAAATTTACAGGAACACATGAAAAAGCAGATTATTTTTTCCTTTAGATATTTCTCTCTATATCACTCTCCAACCTGTCCTCGCTCCCTTTCCGTGTAATATATGCAACCATTTAAAATACGAAGATATTATGAATTTTTTGTAACAAAACATAATTTTCCAGCATCTTCACTCAGCTTGTATGTGATCGTAGACGAATCGAGGAAGTTAAAATAAAAACTGATCTCAACTATCAGAAAGATGACGTGAAGAACATGATCAAACTACTTCCCTGCATGGGAAAATGCTTCATTGATATTGTGAGTACTCAATGTTTCCAAAAATGCACTAGGGAGGACTATGAAGTCATGTCGTTTTTGATGTATCAAAGGCGGCCCACAATCATACAACCGTTTCATATCAGCCGGCACCAGCTCTTGACGAAGAAGTAGCTTTAACTCTCCTATCAAAGTCTAGTGAACTCGAATTTGCATGCACATGCTATCCGGAATCCGTTATTGCTAATACGTTCGAGGTATGACTCACTGTTTATTTCAGGACCACATTAGCGGAGCGATTTATGATTACGATTTTAGCACATTTATCTAGAGGTCATTGGATCCCCAGATTTTGGTAGAAAAATTGTGCGAGAATCCCCAAAACCCAGAGGAATAGAACCCAGGATGATATTGTTAAAGAGATTGGTGAGAGTGGGAACTAACTGATCAACCCCTACCCGAAGCGTTTCACCCGTAATTCCATCCTTTCCCGGTGCTTGGCCTGATTTGAAATACCGAACTATTTGGTCGACCTCGGTTTCTACGATGGGAACAAAAGGGTCTCTTACTATCTCCTATCGGTACCCATCCCCTCCATCTCCACCATAGAGAGCATTGTAGAAAGATTGAAATGCCTCCTCTATGCCCGTTTGAGTGAAGAGTAAGTTTCCTGTTCATGTCTTTATTTTTTTTAGCGGAGCATCTGAATATAATCTTTATAAGAGGTCTTCTGAGAGATCGCAGGTGCCCATTTACAAACTGTTCAAAGTGATTCAATCTCATCCCCACTTTGGTGGTAGATGTACCTAAGGTCAAGAAACTTCCAATTCAGTTTGTGGGACCGGAAATTGAAAAGTGCCTAAAAGCCGGCTCTGGAAATTTCAAAAGTTAGAAAATTCATAACATGCTTTAAAGTTGAGTAGGAACGTCAACAAACATATAAAAATGATCGCCACGTCAAGATAAACAAATTTTCTGTTGATGTCGAAAACGAAAAAGAAATATTAAGTATTAATATTGTAGAAACTGTCTTTTTCCGAAGTCCAAAAGTTGAAAAAATCGATGTCGTGAAAAAAAAAATTCCTTTTGCAAATGAGACCTCTTCGGATTCGGAATCTACGTCATTTTTATACCGGGAAAAGTTCTATTTTCGAAAATCGCGAACGTGATATCGAGCTTTTTTTCGCCGAAAACATGTTCGGTCGCGTGTTTTTGCTCAGGACCAAAAATTTCACTTTCTAATTTTTGTGTAGAAAACGCTCAGATATATCTTTTCTTTCAATTGTCGATGCTTACCAACCCTTATATACCAATTTCCGTCGAAAAAACTAGATATTTCAATATTTTCAAAAATCATGTTTTTCACCCAATTTTCTAAAATTTTAGGTAGCAAAACATGATTTTTGAAAATATTGAAATATTTGGTTTTTTCTATGGGAATTGTTATATAAGGGTTGGTAAGCATCGAAAATTGAAAGAAAAGATATATCTGAGCGATTTCGACACAAACATTAGAAAGTGACATTTTCGATCCTGATCAAAAACACGCGATCGGGCATGTTTTCGGAGAAAAACAGCGCGATATCACGTTCGCGATTTTAGAAAATAGAACTTTTCCCGGTATAAAAAATGACGTAGATTCCGAATCCGAAGAGATCTCATTTGCAAAAGGAATATTTTTTTTTCACGACATCGATTTTTTTTCAACTTTTGGACTTCGAAAAAATACACTTTCTACAATATCAATACTTAATATTTATTTTTGGTTTTCGACCTCAACAGAAAAGTTGTTCATCTTGCCGTGGCGATCATTTTTATCTGTATCATGACGTTCCTACTCAACTTTGAAGCATGTTATGAATTCACGATAGTGTTGACTTCCATTTGTTATTTTTCTTTCTTCTCCATAGCAATTGTACATACAAGGTACTACGACGAGCTCATCACTACTTCACTACTAAAGTCGGTTGACAAATTGCCAACTCGAATTAGGTTGAGCCCTTTTGCTTCCCATGACGGATTTTCCCCACGAATACGGAATCACAAATAATCACTAATATGGAGTCCAATCGACGAGACGTTAGTGCGCATTGCAGCACCAATTAATGTACCCAGGTCTGCAATATTTGTTTGCATATTTTCGAAATAAATAGAACATATAAAAATACAAAATTCTCAAGAGCGCATTCTGAAAGCCACAGCAATTGTCCAATACAGAGCTCTAATCGTTCGACAGAGTAAGTTCGCAGAATATCCGGTATTCTCCTGCTAAAACGTGATATTGTTATATTTTCTAAAACCGAACGTACACTACGTTGAAGGGATCGAACTTGTCTTGGTAGTATTCGAATTCTTGAATTGTAATCTAACCCTTAGTCGTTCTAATCAAATCCACATCGGGAGTTCCGTCATGATGGCCTTTCAGCTCGAATTTGTCGATTTTTGAGCAGCTACTGAATAGTCGAGTAAATCTATTCATAATCCAATGATTCTGTCCTTGCGGTCGATCGAAAGTCTTCGTAACTCCGAATATCTGAATATACTTAACATTATTTTCGTGATCATTCGATTACAGATGAAGGGTAACGAAAAAACATGCAAAATTTACCCCCGTCTCCTCCGAATCTTTGTCAATTTCCCAACAGTCTAGTCCAAAATAGTTTTGAAACTTCTCCTGCACACGAACAGTAATAGTCCACTTTTTGTTACGGGGAGTAGAGGTTTATCAATGTTGTGCTCAAGGGCTAGAGAGTTCCATCTGGGCGAGATCTGAAACAATTTACTACTAATGTGTGAAAATGTTGCAACAAAATCATGGAACTACGACCTCTACGAATATCTACGAAAAAATAGAACTCACAAGTCGGATATTCTGCATAGATTCGAGGCCTTGACTTATAATAGATCGGAGGATATCCGAGGGGAGAGTGTATATAGTCAGGTGATCCATTTCGCAGAGTAGACGACAAACGGCACGTATTCCAGGGAATAATGCGCAACAAATATTCGAAAATAGTGATGTGTAATGCGGCTGTCATTATAAACCACACAATCATATACATTACGTCCCGCATGGAATAATGCTATCGCATCAGCATATTAAACAAATCACCGCCCCTCCCTGTACCCATCTCAGAATGTATATTGTCTTTCCCAACGCTAGTAATCATATGATAAATGCAGCAAGAAAAATTAAGTGAATTTGGAGGGAACGAACAGATAATTCGATCTTCATTACAATTTGCATGATAAACCACTGAAAGTGCGCGAATACACGAGCATGTATTGCAATTTCTAGCACTGAAACAGTACATGCACGCAATTGGTTTAGCATAATATAATCAATGAAACTCAAATAAACGCCTCTACAACAACATCTAACTGACAGAAAGACTATAGACACTGCGATTTGAAGAGTAAATAGAGACGAAAGAGCATAATTGACATATGCAGGAGCCATTCGTCCCTCATGATATTGTCACGAATACCGCTCAATATAAGCATCACCCTGGACAGTAGCCAACCAGAGTTAACAATGGGCCTTTCTCTTCTCCTACTCCTATGTGCGATGGTGCCTCTCGCCCTCTCCCTTCAGTGCTACGTCGGAATCGCCGGGGTTGACAATGGTGCCATCACATGTATCGTGCTGAAAACCTGCCCTTCCGAAGCCCTTTGCTGCAACGCTTACGTGTAAGATTTTGTATGTTTGATCACTAGACCAATCGGAAACGCAGCTACAAACCTTCCATTTGGTACAGCTGAAAATGGACGGCGGGAGATGAATGCCTATACATCGAGGATGGACAGGAATATCTTAACGACTTGTTCATTCCCGACGTGAGTGCAATTACAAATGGGGATACGCAGCAATCCTAGGCATGATTGTGTAGTACACCTTGTGATCTTCGTAAAGCCGAAAGAAGGACACGCTTGTCCTTCTTCCGGTTATACGAAGATCACAAGCATTGCAATTACACAATTTAGACTAGGAATAGTTTCATCCTAATTCATGGAATGCTTATGAAGCCGTTCGCCTAAGAATCTAACAAGGTCTGGCAATCAATTTTTCGAAAATTTGTGGAATGGGGTTGTCGAGGATGCTGATCATCGTGGTCTACTTCATTTTGCTCCAACTCGATGGGTTGAGCCAGGCTGCATGTAGGCTGCATCTACACTTATGTTCATATCTCCGATACCGATTGAAGGATCAACTTCAAATTTGCACTATACAGCAATAAGATACCTGTGACACCATCGACTCTAAATACGCAAATTTTGAATTATGCTAATTTCATGAAAATTTGGTTCTCGAATATAAAGTCAAAGCTGAACACGTGAATTATATAAAAAGATGCGCCATGTTCTGACGATCAGTTTTCGTATGCATAGTAGGGTGTTAGAGCTTGTCAGTTTTTTGCTAAATCACAATGCCGAATCACTTTCACCACTCTGGACCGCGCAAGTGGTGCAGAGAGTGGCGAATGAAAATGAGTTTCACCCTCGCATTATTAACTCGATTTTTCACTCTTCCCAAAATTTCAGGAAATTAATGTTAGGGGTTAAACTCATTTTAATGTATTAGCCACTTGCATTTGACCCGCTCAAGTATCCAGTGCTCAAGTATTGAGTAAATTTCTTTCACTGTAAACAGTAATAAATTGAAATGTATCCCCCATGCGAGTTGTTCGATTGCCCGAGCTCTTTCTGTCGCGGTTCAAATGGTCCCTGTGAATGGAAGCCTTGAATCGATATTCACGGATGGATTTCATTCAAGAATTTTAGCTGATTTTGTAATCTATATTTCTGACTATTTTTGATCAGAAAACAAGTGTATAAACATTGTAAGTAAGCTAATCGTCGCTTACATAATTCATGCAAATTCACGGCGGTCAATTCACGAATTGTATTGATTACTCTGGAAATTAACACTAAAAATTATGAATGCTCACCATCTATAGTCAATACAATCAAAGAAATTTATGCATACTGGTTATGTAAACAATCAATCATTCCAACAATTATTCCCAGGTACTGAAGTTCATACATTGAAATTAATTCGAACAGTAACGTACATTTCTTCAGTGCTTTCATTAAAGTCGGCGTTCACTATAACTTTGAAATTGTCCGATGACTGATTAATTCTAATTAGTTTGAGTCCTTTTACTTCCCATGACGGATTTTCACCCAAAATGCGGATTCTCAAATAATCACAGATATGGAGTCCAATGGTTGATACGTTAGTTCGCATTGCAGCGCCAATTAATGTAGCGAGATCTACAATGCATACGTTGTTTGTATATTTTCGCAGTCATATACTGAATAACAACTCAAGTAATGGTCTGACTCTCCTCATGTTGGCAATATATCACACGTTGGAGAAAGGGAGAGCTCATTCACATAGGTGAGAGACAGAATTGTGATGTAAACATCTCACGAGTGCATTCCGAATTCCAGAACAGTGCTTCAATCTAGAGCTCGAATCGTTCAACATAGTAGCTTCGCAGGATATCGGGTATTCTCTTACTGAAATTTTGACCATTTTTCTTATTATTCGAATTGTTTTACAATTAACTTACACAATGTTAACGGGATCGAAAGATTCTTGGTCGAATACGAATTCTCGTATATTAATCTCCCCCATTGTCTTTCTAATCAAATCGACATCTGGAGTGCCGTCAGAATGACCTTCAAGCTCGAATTTTTCGATTTTTGAGCAGCTACTGAATAGTCGAGTGAATCGATTCATAATCCAATGATTCTCTCCTTGCGGTCGAACGAAATTCTTCGTAACTTCGAATATCTGAATTGACTTATCAAGATTTGCATAACCATTTGATTGGAGGAGAAGGTAACGTTTTATAATAGTAGTAAGTGTTAGTAGTGGAATCAAATATCAAATATCAGGTTGGTGCAAAAGTTTCGATACAAAATCACGATTTAAATTTTCGTGCACTATCTTGCTTCGGTCTTGAGCTACTCTCATGTGGTTTCTTGTATGATATTAGTGCATGAGTGATCTCTATAGCGCACACTATATCGCATCTCATCAATCAGTAATACCGATGAGAAAGCATTCAAAAATCTAAGAATTGCAATTTATTTTCAACTTTTCGATTGATTATTACTCCTTGCACGGTAATAATGGCGCCGCTTCAACACAATTTTCAAGATGTATGATGACCATATATGTTACTGTACCGAGTGATCTGTATGAGCCTTAAAACAACTTGCGAAAATAGGCACGTATTCCGGAAATATGGGGTATTGCGTCTGTCAGGTTTAGAACATTTTCACAGAATGTTTTTGCTCGGAGAGATTGGGTTCGCAAATATAAATAATCAGAAGTACATATCATGAGAATGTTACCATAGAAAGTTGGTGAAGATTCACCTTTTCATTCGAGAGATTTCTCAATTATGGTGTTGAACCTCAAATTTTATCGACGAAATCTGCTTTTTTTGCAATACTAGATATCCGTGGAAGCCCGAAACTCCCATTTCACGTGTTCAATGGAGGCATCCACCCTTACTGATTAGTTTATCTGAAGGGTGGGAACTGCATTTCGTTCGTTTAGTTTTTGTGATGGTTTGCGTTTTCGCTAGTTTTCATATATCATTGTTTTTCAACGAAATGGTATTGGATCGATCGGGTCCAGACCAATAATTGTAATGACCTAACACTACATCAAATAATGCCCAAGTGGTGTTTGATACATGAGAAGCATTCACAAGAAAATATGCAAAATATCTTGTATCGAAACTTTTGCACCAACCTAATATATCAAAATGTTACCCCATTCTTCTTCGAAACTTCGTCAATGTCCCAACTATCGAGTCCAAAATAATTGCGAAACTTCTCCTCGATACAAATAGCAATAGTCCACTCAGAGCCTGTACTAGAGAAGCAGAATGCATCCATTATGGGGAGTTGAGTTCTAATTTTCGGCTTTTCAATGTATAATGCGTTCCACCTGGGCGAAATCTAAAAACTTAAAGTTATTGAGTTCAAATTTGCAAACACAGGTACTCAGCGAATATTCAATGAATTATCACTTACAAGTCGAATATTCTGTATAGATTCGAGGTCTAGGTTGATGATTGATCGGACGATATCCGAGGGAAGAGCCGCGAGCGTAAAGCGATCATCCATCTCCCGAATTTCCGATGATGTAGACATACAATTGAATAATGCTCAATAATGGAATATCGGACGATTATTCGAAAATAGAGATGCCTGATGCGGCTGTCACTATAAACCACGCAATTCTCTACATTAGCTGGATGCACATATATTTTCGATATTCAATTAACATTCTTCCCTGTATTCAATATCATTCAAAATGTATTCAATTCAATATAATAAAATGAATTCAATAAATTGTATTCAATAGTATTCAAAAATGTATTTTTCATGTGGATGGCATAAAATATTTCAATGCATGCACTTTATTGTTTCATCTTGAAAAGGACTCTATTTGACTTGGAGAGCCCAGTAGACTACTTCTCCATCTTGATCACCTGCAATAATAATAATTACGCAAATTAAAACAAACGTAGACTGACGTCATCATTGGGATCGGGCCCTTGGTAGGGGAAGTCCACACAGGAAGGGAGGTTTTCGTGAACGTCGTCTCCGCATCTTAACAATGGATAAAAATACGCATTTTTTTGTCTCAATAAAGTATCGAGGCAAAATATGTTATTTGTAGGTACAATTATGGATATTGAAAATGCTAGTTACAATCCTTCCTGATATGAGTTTTGTAAAGGTCAGAGGGTCGGAAGGACTTCGAACTGTTTCGTTATTCTTTCTCGCCTCACCGATTCTTCTCCTCAGCCTTGTGCTTGTAGGGGCATTCGGGATGCTTGCGAGAGGAGAAGTCGAAGTACGTTTCCTTCAGCCACTCGATACACCATTCCTATTGTAATTGTTGATAATTATTTCATTAACTATCTTAATTAGTTAAAGGAGTGCTCCGGGGAATTCATACATGAAAACTCTCGCAACGAAAATTTAGCGCTCTCAAGTGAATACGGTATTGGCTTGGCAATTAGCCAACAAATCGCAAACTGAAGCCTTCATTCGAGCATCAGTTTCTTCCCCTTCTAATGTTTTTGCTTTCTTTCATTCTGCGTTTATTGAATTGTGATAATTTGATGCGTACTCTATCGATTTTTATAGCGTTCACTTTCTTGGAGCACCAAAATCGTTCGAATTTCGACGTAGCAACGTAACGCGTTTTTCTGACCATTCTAAACGCGATTTTTATTGGTAACCGCGTTAAATAGCTGTTTTATTATAAAAATCGTTTCTTAGCATTTTTTTAATGAACAAGCAGCTTTTCGAAGCTGTAGTTGACTCACTCGACCTACGCTGGAACCCCCCTTTGTTAGTTGATCGTGTTATTTTAACACTCTCTTTACTATCGTGTATTGTCGTTCCTGTTTAATCGGTCTCTAATTTTTCGCATTTCGATTATTTATCTTGGTTTATATCCAGAGCAACGCGAGGAGTTCAACATACGAGTGCGTGACCATGGAGAAGCGAAGAAGCGCAGGAAGGAATCAAATTGGCGGATTGTTAGAAGTGAGTGGCCACTTGTCCTATCACGTTTTCCTCACCCAATACCTTGAAAGAGGCGTATCCAGTTGGTTCTTGTGATAACTCCGAATATGTAGGGTCATATTACAGTAAATATTCTCCTGAAAAAGTATCCTACTACTAGTAGTTCACTTTTTCTAGTTCACTTTTTGGAAGTAGGGTGAGAGTCTTTCAAATAATTTGCTTTTGCGACGCGAAAAATCGGACCAGAGACCATAGAACAACCAGAGAGCAGACTTCCCACTCAATATATTAGGTTGAACAGAAAGTCTTTATCCACTGTTTTGCTCGATCACTGCTCAGTGCAGGATACCTTTGGTGTTCCCTCGCCTCTAGTGAATAACTCATGACAAAGGGACTATGTGGTCAACAACTCCCCATTCCACGCCTTTCATTCTGCCACTAGTAAGACCACGATGTTTGTTCCCACGGCCTTGCACATCCGCAACGTTCTGTTATTCGTATTCCTCTCTCACACTACAATGAAGGAATAGGAACGTCAGTTGGCTGAAGTGTACGATTCATATGCCACTCACTACCAGACCATGCGCAATTGGTACCAACTCTTCGAGAAGGGGGACTTTTCCATGGATGATCATGACCGGTCTGGGAGGCCACCCGAGCTGGATTTGGATGTGCTACGGATCGTAGTGGAATTGGATCCTTCCCAAATACCCGCGACATGGCAGCCACACTTGGGGTATCGCAAAGCACCATCGTAAAATGATTGGTCTCCATTGGCAAGAAGAAGAAGCTAGGCCGTTTCATACCCCACAAATTGACCCAAGACCAGTTTGACCACCGTGTCGACGATTCCCTTTCTCTACTCACTCTTCACGCTGGAGATCGATGGTTGGACCGTCTCATAACAGGGGTCGAGAAGTGGGTCTGCTATGAGAATCACCATAGGAGGGCACAGTGGGTGGATGCCAATGAGACCCCACAGGACGTCGCAAAGCCTGACCTTCACCCCAAGAAAATCTTGCTCTCTGTCTGGTGGGGAGTGGATGGCCCGATTTACTGGGAACTCCTACCTGAGGGGCGGACAATTACTGGAGACGTCTACACGAAACAACTACAGAATCTCAAGAAGAAAGTCGCACAATCTCCCCTGAACGGCAAGAAAGTGTACTATCAACACGATAACGCCCGACCCCATGTTGCACGGCAGGTCAAGCAGGAGCTGTCCAAATATGGCTGGATGGTTCTCCCTCATCCACCGTATTCTCCTGACTTGGCCCCTTCGGATTATTGGTTGTTCTCAGATCTGACCCGTCATTTAGATCAGAGATCCTTCACTTCCCGTGGGGCGATCGAGGCCGCACTCAAGCAATATTTTAATTCGCGCCGAGATGGGTTCTATAAGGAGGGAATCCATAAGTTGCCTGAACGTTGGAGATTTATCGTAGATAACAATGGTGCATATGTTTGATTTTGCTCTTGTGCTTTATTGTCAGAAGAAGGGAAATAAAAAGTGGATAAAGACTTTCTATTCAACCTAATATTGTGTCTACTTCTAGGACGCCCCGACTCGGAGTGAAGAACATCATGGAAGGTATCGGCGGTGCGGCGAAACGTCCACACTCAGGTACTTTTGTGGATTTATTTATTTATTACTAGCTCAAAATGCACTTACATTGCATTTGCGGAAAAAAAATACTATATTCGTTCTTAAATCACCTTCGCAAGTGATGATGTTGCAGGACTCGTCGCTGGCGCCATCAAGATCTAGCTCGACAACTGGTCGCTCTAGGTCAGCACTTTTCCTTGTTCAAGCTACTGTAGTTTCGTCTGTTTCTTTCTTGTTTTTGTTTCCCTTCCGTTTTGTCCTTTGTAATCATCTTGCCAATATTATTTCCCTCTTACAGTCGGAGAAAATCTCGGGCCTCTACGAGAAGCTGAATGTAATGCATCGCGCCCGTTGCCACCGCCTACAGGGACAAGGTACAACCCCTGTTTCTTTTTTTTTAAATAATAAGCTAGTCTGATTGCGCCCCCGCCTTTCGCGGGTGCTCCCGTGCCAGCAGAGTAGGTTTCGTAATCAATCGTGGCGGAGCCTGCTCTGGTTCCTTCCAACCATTAGGTGGGCAATTCCTCATCCACTAGTCGGGATACTGGGATACAGTGGTTGGAGAGTTGTCCACCTTCTGGTTGGAAGATACTAGAGTGTTTACGAGCGCTCTCTGTTTCATGACCGATTGCATAATCCGAATAAACGCCATCAGGCTGCGCTTTATATATAAGTATAGGATAGTGGAGGCATCATGCTTTTTTGATACTTGCATGCCCTCGGGGAAAATTGTTTAACGACTCCCCGCACAAATATGTACTTTCAGGGCGTTCAAGGCCGTGGGATTCGTCCAAGTTCAGAAGAACTTCGATCCTAGAAGATCTAATCTCGTGAAGGAAAGGGACGTCAAAGAATGCGGAAGAGCTAATGGAAACACGGAGTTTGTAAAGACTAACTGCAACCACACGAACACTGGATCGACCATCTGTTTTTGTTGTTTTTGTTGCTCCACCTTGTTGTTTTCGATTATTTGTTGAATCCTCAAGTTGTTCTTTTATTGATGTTTTGAGGCAGTGATAAAGCAAAAACCATTTAACTCACTTTAAACTCGAAGGGAAGCCGACAATTTTTCTTTCAGTAATCCAGAGCGAGTAAGGAAGGGTGCTCTTCTAATAGTACCACTAATTCCAATTTCCGTGCTCCTTATTCTTCTACTAAGAAGGTGCTAAATAATATTCTTTTAGTAAAAGTGTTAGTTGTTTTTTTTCCAAAGTGAACCCGTATTTGTTGGTGACCGTTGGATTTTGAGGGGAGATAAAGAACCACAAACAGCCGACGCCCATCTGATCATGTGTCCTAGTGGATAAGGGGTTTGTCTTGCGATCCGTCGGTCGTGGGTTCGATCCCTATCCAATGCTCCTGTTTATTGCTAAAGCATCTTCACTTTTCGAACTGGTTCTTTCCCATTACAGTATCCCAAATTTAAAATCTTTCGAATTTGCGCTCATTGCCTGCGCTGATTGCAAAGCTTTGAGAGGCCATAGCAGCTCTTAGAGGCGACTGTAGCATTCCGTACAAAGTGATCTCTGATCGGATGAGTGTCCTCTACAACACCCTTTTGCCAGTTCGGGTTGCTGGACATTCCCCGGAGCACTCCTTTAATTAATTAATTATTAAAAATACATAAACTAACACTCATATTTTTCTCGCCCTCAGGCTTGGCTCCCTTGGCAGTGTGCATTTCCGCCAGCACGGCTTGGTAGTTCTAAAATATTTTTAAAATTAAATTTATAATTTAAAAAAATATTAAAATATATTCAAAAATTATTTAACCTGCATGGTCACCACGACGGATAGATGGCGCATGTGGCGACGGTGGAGGCTAAAAAAATTTTTAAATAAAGATCATTGAGACCACACTTTAATAACTGACGAGCTCATCTATCAGATCAATTTAATCGGGAAAATGATTTTCACGTATTATGTTTTTTTTCAAAATCAATATGAACATATCAATGGTTGGAATTTTAGCGATTGAAATTTGATTAGACAATGAAACTCACTAGCTCGGTTTCGTATTCCACTCATCGTATTTCTTCCTCTGCTCGAATTTGAGCAGATTCTTCTCGCGATCCGGATGGCCCACGTCCCAGTCGATTTCCTGAATTTTAATTTATTATTAATTTTAATTTTTTTTATAAAAAAAAATTTTAAAAATAAATATACGAATACACCTTAAGATGCGCGGCGGGCTCCCTGTCCTCCGACTGCTCCACTCTGATTGATTCCACGTTGTCCAGCGTGTCGTCCACGTCTCTCTGAATAGTTTCAAATTATGGTACTGTAACCCGCCCCCTCCGTTTACCTTCGGTAGTTGGCAGATTTCTAACGGAGCCAAGCCAATAACCATTCACCGGTTATTCTCACCGGTTACCGTAACCTTCCGTACCCAACAGCTAAACACCAGCACTCCTGCATCAATGCATACTACCGTATACAGATAACATTTGTGGATACCACATCCCTATATCAATTCACAATACGTAAACTGTTGCGCAATCGACTACCGTGCCCCTACAGTACCCCGCTCTCACCACCAGCTCTCCACTCGCAGTACGCTGCGCACGATCCTGCTGGAGAAGGTGCTTGCGCTTGGCTGCCTCCGCCACCGTTTGCTCAGGGATCTAAGTGATAGCTCTTTGATCTTTAGTCGACGATCTTTGTTTCGTTTATTTTCTTCAGGGAGCACATGAATGAATTGTTCTATGATCTTTGATCTTTGTCGCTTTTGTTCAGAGTGACTCGACACCGTGATCTATCCACGACCCTTCCCTCTTTGAGTCTCACCGGCTTGAAGTCAGCGACGGCGGGGAACTCATCATGTCCTAAAATATATTTCAGATAGATTGTTCCGATTTTAGGGTTTCATTTTTCAGGTCATTATGGCTCATTTTCTAGTATGTTTCAGGTGTGGTACATAGCTCATGAGCATACCAGCTATCTAGCGTACCTGAAATACGTCCGTAAATAAACCAAATTTACCTGAAAATTGCAACTCTAGTAGACTTTAAAAACTCACCATTTGGTATCATCATATCCGCGTCCTTCTTGGATGTCGTATCACTTTCTTTCTTGCTCTCTGTCGTCTTCTTAGAGGGCTGGGTCATGTTCGAGTCTCAAGATCAAGAAATATCAAAGATCATAGATCACATAACATCATTACTAGAGTTCGAAAAACGAAACCACGATATTTTCATTCCATGAAAATCAATCAACTAGCCGAGTGAGTGGGTAGAATAAAATCAGTTCTCGATTTGCCAAGTGGTGCCATTACCGTATCCAGAGGTTATCGTTTCTCGAACACTACTCACGACTGCTGCCTCCACTGCCTGTTGCGTGCGATTTCGTGGACGAAAACGTCGCATTGGTCTTCAGATCCTTATCCTTGACTTGTTTCTTCTTATGGCAATTCGTGAGGAGAGCGACGATTCCCAGAAGCTGCGCGGTTGTCTGCGGATACGGTAGTCACACCACAGGACCAATCGAGAACTGACCATGAGCAGCAGGAGCAGCATCGGCGCGTATGGGAGGAGCATGGTAGCCGTGAAGGGGTAATGCACACGAGTAGGGTAGGGAGGAGAGCGGAGGAGGGGAGGGAGGAACCGCTCGCGACGAGCGATCGAGGAGGGAGTGAGTGGAAAATCGAAAATGGACAATAACAATAATGTGGTAATTGAAGTTGTTTTGCATAGTATAATCGAAAATTGCGGAAGTGACGTGTCTCCCTTGTGAATACGTGATAATAATTGGATCAATATCGCATTTCTGAGCAAAGATGATGCAACACATCCACGATATTTAGGTTCCGAAAAATGTCAAGTGAAAATCGAAAATTGCGAACGACTGACCGTGGGCCGATCGGTCCTTGCGAATGGACCAGGTCACGTCGGATCGTCGTATTGGAATATCTCAGTGGATGTTGGGGTTTATCCGCAAATCACTCGAGGCCAACACTGGTGCACAAACAGAGTGTAAGTTAGCGTGGTTTCTCTGCACTTTTTGGTTTTGGTTTTGATTTGTATTTATATTTATCTTATTTTTCCCGGTTATCCAACCCACTGGAAAGTACGGGGAAATGGCTTGGGAAGGGAGGTGTTGGTCGAAATTCAAAGAATATATTCTACTAAAGCGTGTTTGAAAGGTACCAAACGAAGGGAAAGCACATCAACCAGTACTCTTGCTCTCGTAATTGCGCTATCCTCGGAGGAAGTGAAGTGACGTCCGAATCGGTAAATACATTTACTAATTTTCATAAAATTATGCGGTAGTATTCATTCGAAATTATTCGAAATTTGAAAAGTTATTATTCGAAATAAAGAAGACATTTCAGCTTGGCCCGGCCAACGATCCCTCAATCAGATTCACTTGCAAGAATCACATCAGTTGGTGCATGTACCCCTGGCCTCATGAGAATCCTTGAGTTGATGTTTTTGCAAAAGAGCTTTCAGGTGCGAACTTTTGCTGAATTATACACTTCAGTTTTCATGTATTATTATTATTCGTATCAAGTGATATGAAGAGCTACTCATTTTATCTCAACAACATACATAGTTCAACCCGCACAATGTGAGAACATTGAGGAAAATTACTTTGTTCCAGTTTCAAAAATAACATCATCAAAATAATAAAATGTAAAAGACGAGTGAGCTACTGCATGTGTGTTATAAATGATAATTAGGCAAAGTATCGATACAACATTTTTTGAAATTCACATTAACTATCATCATCAACGGCTCTGAATGTTACGGATATCTGTATCACGTTGCTGAGACGATGTGAAAGTTTGTCGATGTATGTTCTGAACGTTACTTTGTGATCTTCGAAAGTGAGTACATGTCCGTCCCAGGCTTGCGAGTACTGAAATAAATTGAGAATTATAAAACATTTCAAAATGGCAAGCAAGTGTTTTTAGAGGATTTTGAGTATTATTTTGAAACTCTTTTCAGAAAATGAGGTATTTCCATTCTAAAAAAAATCCGTAAACCAATGAGTACCTTCAGATCAGGGTTGTCGATGTCTACAACTTCTGACTGATTGAGATGTCGTGATACGCTTAACAGATATTCATACTTGATTAGTGTTTCAGTAAACTGCCTGCTAACGATGATCGGGGAATTCTGCAACATCGGGATGCGTTGATGTAATATTTAAAATTGTATTTTCTTTTACTTATTAATATTATCGAATCAAGGTACTGAACTCAATATCTAAACTACCACGCTATTTGAATTACTAACTTGTTCATCGGTACTGCGAATACACAATTTCATGCGTGGAACGTCTTCAATGTACTGTCTCACGAATTCTTCTGGGATAAATGAAGCTTCACAAATGAAATCAAGATTGATATGGGACGGTTTTGCCAGCAACAGCATAGATAACAACCTAAAAAATCAGGGTATGATGTTCAATGCTACGTGTTAATATATTTAGTTTCAGAAGTGCTGCGATCGATACAAAATTACTTTAATTATGTTCTATACTAATCTTTGTCAAATAAGTGTAAATGCCATAGCCATACGATTAATACCTCTCTCTGCCGTTGCTGCTAAAACATTCTCCGAAACGGCTAAGTGCCATCGTTATTGACGAGAAGGTCATTGTGAACATAAATCGTTCGAGGAATGCAATAAATTGATCGTCGATTGGGATCTGAAATGTTTTTGGTTATTTTTTTTTGTTTTTTTTGTTTTTTTTTTGTTATTTCACTGCGAGTATCTGCTGAGATACGGGAATAGGGCTCAACTGAAATGACAACAAGCGCGAAAAAAACAACAACTTGGTTATTATTGCTAGGCATGCAACTCACCGAAGAGAAGTGGCAAATTTCGAATTCAAATCGATTGAGCAGCGATAACGATGGAGAAGGGAACACGTTGTGCTGAGATACGGGAATAGGGCTCAACTGGAATGGCGTACTATACAATACATGCAGAGTTTAGAGCTCAAAACGGAACTATAATCAGAAACCATATAGTTGTTTTAGTATCCTTTGTTTTGTATTCCTTCACAGATTGTTCGAGGGGGGGGGGGGGTGACAAAAGCAAAAACGTCAAAAGCACAACTCGCCGCCGTTCGCTTGCGATTGAACGAAGCAACCGGAGAGTTGGTTCACTGTAAGCAGCATGTGCTCCCCTACATTTGCATATGCAAGCCTTGCTACCAGGCGAACTTGAGTTTCACTCCATATCTATGTATTTGAAAATTTGAGTGGAAATTCATTGTTAGATAAACACCAAATACTGTAACCAATCGATGCATTTCTTACATACAGTAGTTTATGGGGTGCTGAAATATCGATTGGTTACGGCATTTGGTGTTTATCTAACCATGATTTTCCTCTCAAGTTGCCAATTCGGGACCATGAACCCCTATACATAGATATGTAGTGAAACCCAAGTTCGCCTGGTAGCAAGGCTTACAGATACAAATGTATTGGAGCACATACTGGTTACAATGAACCAACTCCCAAGTTGCTTCGTCCACTCGCAAGCGAACGGCGACGAGTTGTGCTTTTGTCGTTTTTGCCTTTTTTCACCCCCCCCCCCCCCATTTTTCACTATAAACTGACCGAATTGTGTTCTCCGAGCTTCTCAAAGAGTCCCGAGTCGGTACTTCTCAGGATGTACAGTTGATCGGCGTAATCTATTCGGAAGTAAATCGCATTTTCCGAACTATGTGCTTTCTGAAGAAATTTTATTCAGTCGGAGAAGCATGATTACCATACCCCACGGATACCAAGTTCCTTTGCTTTAATTCTAACTGCAGTTTTACGTGCTAATTCAGTTAGCCCGAACAGTCTTCTGCTCAGCACCGAACATTCGTC
Source organism: Pristionchus mayeri (assembly GCA_036245805.1). Classification (NCBI taxonomy): domain Eukaryota; kingdom Metazoa; phylum Nematoda; class Chromadorea; order Rhabditida; family Neodiplogasteridae; genus Pristionchus; species Pristionchus mayeri. The sequence continues at coordinate 9,537,542 of BTRK01000002.1, forward strand.
CAGATCGTTACTGGAAATGTTTTTTGAATTAATTTAATTTATAAAATGTTACTGACTGGTCTGTTCTGGCTAGAATATCCAGTAGACAATCGTTGCTCAGGGCGGAAATGTGATCCTGAATTAGGATTGATTCATTGGTGGTTTAAATTAGAAAAGAGCCAGATACCTCAACCATTCCAGTTGGTTCATTCGACAATTCTCTGTCCCCTGGTTGTCGTTCGGTATTAGAAGGTTCCATGTGACCTGGAAGAAAGCATCATACGATTTTTAGAGTCGAAGAAGCACACATAAAATAACACACATATAGAAATACAACAGATTAAGCAAAATACTTTTAATACAATTACTTTTAACCGCGCGCACGCCTAGCGTCCGAGCGCGTCCAAAATATTGTGCATTTCCGCTTGGGACCTCGGGGTTAGTGAAAGGACGATTGCTCCATTCCCGTTTCTCTCAATACATTTTAATAAGCAAATTGCATCATGTATCACTGCAAACCGCATCACTCATTCGGAAACTATTGGAAAAACATACAATGTGCACAGAAGTGTCAGTTGTTGAATAATTTTCAGTAGTATGACAATTATGCTACAACACATTTGTTACAGTATATTAGGATTCATTGTGATTAAATGATGAATGACATATTTTGACAATCGGAAATGATATCAGCAGATAAATTTCTGTATTGGACGAATAGCAAGATACAACTTTTCATTAGGTTTCAAGTGGTCATCTGTTGAAAGACACTTCCGCCTCCAACTGGGCTCGCGGGACAGATGCTAGTCCAGAGCCGATTTTGGAGGAATCGTCGTGCTCTCTCCAAAAAAACACGTTCTCTCGTCGATCGGAGTGAGCGAGAGATTGTATGATATAGAGAGTGCGAGACCATTGCTCCAATTTTGAGCGGATCCTGTAATTCCCTCAGTTATGAGCTCACAACTACCAATTTCCTGTACAAAATGGGCAGGCTAGGAGGAGACAGCATAATTATGCGAGCAATGGTCTGAAACCTCTTCAGTTTGCACGCTCTCTCGCCGGTCACAGAGACGAGAGAGCATGAAAACTGAGGAGAGTAAGACGATTGCTCTATTATGCTAACTTTTCATTTTCTGATATTTCATAAAATAGACCCATAAAAGCACATGTTGCGATGTCGATGCCAAGAGCCAAACAGTTGATTGATCAATGTTTATACTGTAGACATGTCGGTGCACATGTTCCTCCTATTCCTACTTCTCACTCATCTGGCAGCCACGTGGTCTTGCAATTGTTACATTCTGTAAAAAAAATAATGAAGTTGTACGCTGTCAAACAAGACAAATCGAAAAAAGTAACAACTAAACAAAGTAAACAAAGCAAAGACATTTATCCTTACTTCCTCCATGGATGCATGGTGGCGGTGCAATCGTCTTATCTTCTCGTTCCACTTTCTTCGGGGCCTTTTTGCAGAGCGAGATGAGAGCGACAATAGCCAGAAGGTGAGCGATGACATAAAAAGGTTACGGTAGTCAAGCCGTCATTGAATCGGTAGTAAAGGTTTATAAAGTAGGAACATAATAATGATACCAAATATTTAGTTCAAGAAATAATAATATAAACTTACAATGAGGGTTGACAGCATTCCTGCGCGTGAGAGGAGAAGAGGATGGGAGAACGGAGGAGGGGGAGAACCGCCCGAGAGGAGGGAGCGCGTAGGGAATGAGTGGATGAAGGAGAATGAGATGTGACAAAACAAGATAATTGAGTTAGGATTGTATGCAAAATAGGACAAGGTACGTGCAAAAACAGAAATTGCGACTTGTCTCTGTTGAATTACGCTTTACAAAATATTTACAAAAATGTAAATGTAAAGGCTCATCCCGTATCCGAGGCCGGGCTCGCGGCAGAACAAAGTTAGTGCCAATTTGGGCGGATTCACTGTGGGGTGTCCACTTTTCGCCAGACCTATTTAAATGTGTGATGTATTCTTTACCTGCGTGATCTAGGACGCGTTGATGGGCTGAGACAGTGTCTCAGCCGGGAGTCGAACCCGGGTGGGATGGAATGGTGGGGCGTGCCACTACACCACTATCCATTATTTTTAAAAAAACCCTTATTCACAGATATGTAACAGAATCTAGTCGCGGCGTTGAGCTGCCGGTACACCCAAGAGAGAAGTATCAAGTGTCCAATACGTTAATGGTCCGATAAAAGATAAATTTGCGATTCGCAGTGACGTGCAACATCATTTGTGTATAACTCGGACAGCGCCGCAACATCGATTATCGTCCTCGATATGCAATATATGTGATGTGATCTGCCGCTGCAAACAGTTATTCATTCCACAATTATTATGAAAATATAAATTATGTGAAGAAGTGTCAGTTGTTGAATAATTAGCCAGAAGTATGATTATTATGTTAGACAAATGGGGAAATTTCCGAGAGTTGTTTCAGGCACCGGAAAAATATGTCACTTTATAATACATGCCCGATAAATCGATGTGATGGGAAGCATTTTCAGAGTTTTATTCAAGAAGATTCAAATGGTCATCTGCAGAACGAGCTGGACTCGCGAGCGCACACTATCTATCGATCATAATTTTATTTCTTGTACATTATCGAAATAGTACCCAGTTTATTACACTTTTTTGAAGAAAAATATTGGGACACAATATTTATGAAATATTGAATTACACAAACATATGCATACATGACCTAGAAAATGTATTTGATTAGTTGCTTATCAAGAGTTCGCTTTTCAAGAAGTTTCAAGTGGCCATCTACAGAACGAGCTGGACTCGCGGCAAGTACACATAATCGATCGATCGAAATCGTCTCCAAGCTGAAATGTACCTTTCTCCAACCACTATTATATCAGCCTACCATTTCGCTCCTCTCTTGATCCTCCCCGAGGATTGTGCAGTTTCGCGAGCAAGAGTACGAGCTAATATGCCTTCCTTCCTCGACATATCTTAAAATGAAGTTTATCTGACGTTTTAGAATTATGAAATTTGTGCAATCAATTCTCATTTTTTGATATGTTCAACGCTGTAACGACTAATGTAACGATTAATACACGATCTCCCGAATTTACAACTGCGAAATTTACTTACATTCTGTTAGTGCAGCATTCTTGCTCTTCTTCACAGTCAGTGATCTGCGGAAGAGGCTTTCCATTGGACGAAGTCCCGTTCCAATACGACTCGCCAACGTAGCACTTGAGGGGAGCCGGCTTCGTGTTGTCGGCAGAGTTGCCGAGAGAAACGAGAGCACATAGGAAGAAAATGAGGGAAAGGTGCATGAATTTCCTGTGGAGTGAATATATTAATTATATTTTAAAATTATACCATATTTAAAACCATTAAAGAAAGGGGTATCAGCAAAAATTACAATACAAGCAGTGGATCACCGACTAACCTCACTGGAGTGGGATGCACCGAGAGAGGTTTATATCGAGCACGAATTGTTTCGCTGATTCTATAATTGTGATGCGATCGTCGGGATTTCCTTGTTTCGGTGCTCGACGAATGAAAGGGCCACCAGTGAATTTCACACCGTTCTATCGAACATGCCGGCTTCATGGTGGTGGTACTGTATGAGGAGGGGGGGCGTGATAATCAAACGTACGATGTGCTATCTCTCTCCACTCCAAAACTCGCAAGAACTGTAATTCGAATTGCCACTTCATTCTAGTACAGTTCACTGGTTCGGTGCTCGAGAGTGCAATAGTACAGTTCAATCACGCGTACGGACACCCACGATGGTCACGATCACGAGTTGATCAAACGGCTCAAAAGGATTACGCAAATAGCGCGACTATTCGTTTTATCACGGTTCCCTCATGAATTCATGAATCATGTATCTATTTGTGCCAACGAAATGATTCACTCGAGAAGATTTTTCCTGAATATGATTGTTTCATTGCTCACATGTGAATGGTTTGAGCAAGGGCTGATCGCCTGGAAGGAAATAGGATAATTGCATGTTCAAACCCGAAGCCAGGCCTGTTGAGACATATTCATCAAACGTCAAACGTGAGAACGTCATGACGCCTTTGAAAGGCGCCTTTACGAAACAGTTCTCATCCGACCTAGAAAACCCATTTATCGATGATATCGTGAAATATATTTCAGTCTTCATCAAAGAATCGTGCATGTTCAGGACGAAAACAATCAAATTAAACCGTGAACAAAACTAACAAATTGGTTTGATCATGTTTCAATTATGTTCGAATATATTGCTTCGCTTCGTCGTAAATAGTTCCGAGGTATGCATTCCATTGTCACGATGCCGTTTAACTATGACTTTAAAATATTCTGGTTCATCTATAAAAGCACGTTAACATATTCTAGATTTCAAACACGCTATTTCCGCGTACTCAATGATATCTGATATTACTCATATGTCCAATACCGTATCCTTCTCTTCAATGTTCTGCTCACACAAGCAACTTTTCCGTAACTTTGCGTGCCTCGCGCACCAAAACCATTTATACAATAGATGTACGATGCTTGCAGTGCAATGTTTTACATGTCATGGCTAAATCGGTCAATAACGGATGAGTACAGTCCGGTTTTCGAGATCATCTACGAAATGGAAGTAAGATCACCAAGTTAAAGCCCTTCTCACTGCTTATCATTGTCGTCTCCCGAATGCTGCAAAGTCGATTGATGCTGAAAACATTGTAAATATTTGCAAAACTAAAATTTACATTTGCTTCCAGTTATTCTGCCTAATCATCTGTGTGGCACTTGGACCAGTGAAGATGTTCGTATCCATCAATGCGCATCCACTGCATCGAAACGTGATTCGTTGTCTTCGAATAACTCATATAACTCTCAATGTCTTTCCAATAATGTTTGTCCTACATCAAAATGACACCTTTTTGATGAAAACCTACAATTTTAGTAAGAAATTATTATCGGAAAAATGAATCGGGAAATGAGTTTTGAGAACTACATGTTATGCTCCGCTTATGCTTTACGAATGGAAGGTTTCGTGTGATACTCGGATCGTTGTCTCGAATCGTCCTTATCTATCATCAGTATTTCCAAAATTTAGGTATTGTTTCGTTCCCTTTTACACCCGTCACCATATTTTACATCGCTGTCTCGAACTAAAGGGCGACCTTATCATTTTCCATGTCTTCCCTAGGCCTAAAATCCGAGAACTGTCATTTGTTTCTTACAGAAGGCACTGCCTCATTATTGATTGCATCATGTGTGCGAGAATCATTCTTCAACTTCTACATTGACTCGTTTGTGCAAATATTTGATATTTTTAAAATTATATTGGGGTGTCCGGAAAGTTCGTATAATGCTTCGGAAAAAAGTCAGTTCGCGATCAAATGCAGTGATTGCGCAATCTGTTTGTCAACAATGTATTGCATCATTCTGACGTTGAGTAGTGAGAGGATTTAATCAGTCTCTTAGTTGCTACATTGATTCTTGTGATGGACTCCCATCTCTACATCCGAGTAGTTTTAATTCATTACTACCTTCTTGGCCGATCCGTGAAGGAGGCCCACTCTGCCCTGGCCCAGTCGGAAGGAGCTGACGCCCCCTCCATACCCTTCTGCTATAAGTGGTTCTCCCGCTTCAAGAAAGGGGAGTTTGGTCTCGATGATCAACCCCGCTCTGGACGCCCTCCCTCCCTCGATCAGCCTCTCGTTCTCCGCACACTGAAGCGCAAGCCCATGGCCAGTGCGTGAGTTGAAGAAGGATACTGGTACTCCCAGATCAACGGTGTCCGATATCCTCCATCGATCTGGGAAGAAGCCGAAACTCCCACAAGTGATTCCCCATGACCTCTCCCCCAAACAGCTGAAAAATCGTTTTCAAGGCTATCGGGAATTACTCCATCGTAGATCCAATCTTCGATGGGTCAATTCCGTCATCGCTACAGATGAGAAGTGGATCACGTACGAAACCCTGTGAGAAGACTGCAATGGGTGGATGCAGATGAGAAGCCCACGGAAAGAAGGAACTACTCTGCTTCTTCTTCTCAGTGCTCGGTCCCATCTACTGGGAGATCCTCGCCCCTGGCACCAGCATCAATGCCGACCTCTTCTCTGAACAACTGGAAGATGTCGCGATCAGAGTCCCTCCCAGACTCCTGAACCAGGGCACAATTCTTCTTCTGATGATGGACAATGCTCGCCCACATCGAGCGAAGATGACCCAGAAGAAAATGGACGAGCTGAAGATCGAGAGGATTCCCCATCCACCGTATTCCCCGGATTTCTCCCCATGCGACTACCACTGCTTCCGCTCTCTCTCTTACTTCTGCAAAGGAAAGAAGTTCAAGAATCGAGATGAAGTTGTGAGGGCTTTCGTGAACTGGACGGTCTCGAAGAAACCCGCATTCTGGAAGAGAAGAATCGAGACCCTGCCCAATCGCTGGAGGGAGGTAGTGAGAAAGAAGGGGGCATACATTGGTCACTGAGAATTGTAAAGCATTGAATAAAAAATAAAAACAAAAAATTATACGAACTTTCCGGACACCCTAATAATTATCAGGATGGGAGCGATTGCGTTCGTCCGCTTGTTCGCTACGTTTTACTGGAAATGGTAGCATTCTTTACTTTCTAATTGCCATTAGTGACATCCGATTTGCGTTTCCTAATTATATAGGTTTTTCCATTATTTCCAATTATGTTATCATTCAATTTCGTTATAGCTTTTATAATGGCAGCGCGCACAAAATTGATCATTCGCTACTTCCTTGTATATTTCAGGTACGAAAGTCAGTCGATGTCGACAGTCTTGGTGTTTGTTGCGAACGACATAATTCTCGACGGGCTTAGTCTCATAAACACGTTTAGTCTCGTATTCTGTTTGTTTCACCTTGTTTTGAGCGAGACTTTCTTTCACTCTTTTTGTTTCGTTCTCTATCTCTCTTGTTTTGAAACATAACTAGTACTATCCTCGTTCAGAATACATTTCCGTGTTCACGAGTACCACAATAATCACGGTGAGCCTACTTCCTAGTGCATTGGTAAGTCCAAATCAAATAAAATTTCTGAAAAAAAAAACAAATTTTCAGAGTTTCGTCATTCTCTACCGATACAATTTGAAGGAATATGTGCAGTTGAAGAAAGGAGCTCAGGTTTATCATTGAAATAGTTCGGCCAAACTTGCAAACTCACTTTTTTTCAGGTATTTTTCATTGTTCAGGTACTCATAATTAATCGTAAAAAATCATGACACGCTAATAAAAATCAATTGAAATTCCTTCTCAGCGAACTGTATTAGCATTTGTAGCTGGCTGATACGGCCACAGCCTAAAGTACAGTAATCAACATCTGGGTAATTAGCATCTCATCAATGCTTTCTACGACATCCTTCAGAAGTCTTCTCCAGCCAATGATTTCAGATGCTCCTTCGCGTTGCCTTTCCCACAGTGCTGTTCAACGGGCCGGCCTTCGTCTTCTACTTCTCATACTTGCTCATCCCTACTGGTTGCGGGCACGATTTCCTCAAGCATCTCAGCGTTGCGCTGTTCGATTTGTGGATTGCCATGTGGGTAGCTCAAAATTCGAAAATATAATAAATTTAAATATTTAAAAAAAATTGATTTAAATTTATTAATATTTGTTGTTAATCGGTATCATTTTTTCGCGGGACTCACATGTGAAACTTTTTGAACACATTAACATACCTGAATTGCGAACTATCTACTGACATCAAGACTCAAGAATCCCTCCCCAGTCCCTGGCAAGACTTCGGAGGTATCAGCCACGGATCTCGAATATGGAAGGAGTCGTTTCAAGATGGACATGAAGGTATCGAAGGTGTCCTCTTTATAACTTCTAAGGAGGACTGGCCATCCGGGATGCAAGATTCAAGAAGAATACGATCTCGGTAGCGACTAGTCTAAGGGAAGAATGCAAGCGCCTAAAGAGGAAAGGCGGTCCGACTTCATGCGAAACTTTCCGCATGCTCAAGAGTGATGTGTCAAGTGACAACGAACGATTCAAAAGAAGATTAATGAGTCCAAAGATCCAACGCCCTTCCACCCCGTCCCCCTCGTCGATGGCAGAAGGCGCCAGAGTCCTTCCCTTACCTTACACCCCCCACATGCCTTGACATGTATAAAATCTATCTATCTAACTATGTTTGTAAGGTTACAATATGTTCAGATACGCACTATCGCTCGTATCGCTGATGCGAGTGGAGCCCATTTTCAAGAGAACCTTCGAAAGGCTTCGCATTTTTTTCATTTTGCCAGAAACCACATCACAATGGAACGTTCACCGTGTATGTATTTTGAAATTTCTGAATTCCATTTTATTGACACAGTGCATGCACTTGGCGTTAAAAATATAAAATTCCAGTAAGCCACGGCAAAATCATATCACCGAAGGTGATTTATACTTCAAGTTGTTCAATCGAGATGTGGGGAAGCCGAATGTTAATTGAACTTCGTCAATCTCTTTTTCATTCGTTCACAGATATGAACTCTTTCTACAATTGTAAACAGCTGAATAAATAAGATCTGCAGCGACCAATTGGATAAACACGAATCATGTGGGAGAGCAAGTGAGTGTAAAATAAATTAAGATGAAGAAAGTGGTGAGTGAACCAAGATAGAATAGGTACATGCTTCCGATCAATTTACAGTCAGTTGAATTCGATCATTAATTTCGGAAGTGCTTCTTTTACAACTGTTCATAAAATATATTATAATAGTTCTCAAAATGTTGTCGCGGATTATGATCATTATTTATTCGTCTTGAGGGTGACTGTGTCTTATAGTAGTCCTCATCATGCGAAATTCGGGTCCCACACCGTATGCGCGCAATTTGTGCAGCCTGATTATGTGCTTGATCATTTTCTTTCTGCATAAGATGTCATCCTAAAGCAACCTAAGTTAGTCGGAAAAAATAATTAAGACCCGAAGTATATTCTGAAATTTTTGAAATATGTAACGAATCAAAAAATAAATATTAAAAGATTAAAAATAAAATAAAATATTACAGGGGCCGTGGAGATCGCACGGTGGTCGAGTCTTTTCGACACTTCCTTCCGTCGCTGTCTTCCCTTGATTGGCCGCCGCCTTCTTGGGAGCATTCTTCTTGCATGTGGTGACGATGCCGACGATCATGAGGAGGTGGACGACGATCTGCGAAGGGATACGATACTCACGCTATAGGTAAATCGAAAACTGAATTTCCAAATTTTAGTCATGTTTAAAACATAAGAAAAACGACAAACTAAGAAGTAATAAAATAAACTGACCATGACCGGGAAGAACATGCTGCGCGAGAGAGGAGAAGGGGAAGGGAGAACGACCGAGGAGAGGGAGAACCGCCCGAGAGGAGGGAGCGAGTAGGGAATGAGTGGAAAATGGAGAATCGAAAGTGACAAAACAAGATAATTGAAATACTTTTGCATTCAAATTAGGAAAAAATGCGTGTAAATCTTTAAAAAATCAAATCGTCATGATGATGGTTCTCCCGTCTCAATCACTTCTTTACTGTCTTTCAGGTCGGTCAAATCGATGAGTTGCTTGACTTGGAGCTAATTTGCATAATGAGGAAAAGCGAAAGAGAGATGGGATGAAGTGGCTATTTTCATGTATCTAGCCTTCTCAAGTCATGCTTAGTGCATCAACTTGAGTTCGAAATCTGGGTCAAATCTGGAAATCTGGAAATCTGGGTCTCTTCTTTTTTACGTACTCTCTCACAGACCAACCTGATGTGAGAGAATCTGTCATGACTCGCATGTGAATCTAAATCATCAACATTATCTTGTCATATTTGATTTCAGTGCTTTGCAATTTTCAACATTCACTGCTCCTTTGTGGCGAACTTCTCTAGAGATTTACTAAGTCATTTTTTCCCGTATGTTATCACATATGCCAGCAAAATCTCTAAATGATATATCGATTTTCTAAGAATGAGTGATATTTCATAGCTTTGCTAACAGACGATTTCCCGACAACCAACGTGAGGAAAGCGAGAGTTGCCAGAGGGGCGATGGGGTAAATTGCCCCCTCCGTTCATTTCACTTATCTGTTTTTCTGCCGGGATCGCTCGAATGCTAGAGAGCATGGATGAGCGAAATTGTAGGACACTAGATTTGATGATCAGAATATAACCAAAACATGAGCCCTTCCGCAGAACTTTTACATACGCGATTTTGAAACTTTGGAAACATACAGTAAAAATAGTGGGAACGGATTGTTGTGGCTATCATCCGGAAGGTTATCATAATACTGTGCTCGTCAGATCTAGTGCCAAGTGGAGGGGATGATGACAAAAATTAGGATATGGATAAATAAGAAGAGTTTGGGGAGGAGAATCAGTTGAGTGAGTGGAACTGGGAAAAGGATGGGATAGGGGGAGATCAGGAGGGCAATGATTTTCGCTCGGATCATCGCTCCGGCTCGTTTATTGGATTGGCGAGGAGTGAAGGAATGAAAAGGGAAGCTGACCCGTCCTATCGGCCGAGTTGCTACTGTTTGACTCTTTTGAAGCTTTGAACACCTGCGTTGACCTTTTTTGTTGAAAATGTGGCTAAAATGCTTTAGTTTTCAAGTGAATTGAAGACCGAGGATATCCTGACTAGAATTCGACACATGAAACCACGGTCTCCTCATTCCACACACTCTCTCGCCTTTCCACTGGTCGAGAGAGTGTTTAAAATGAAGAGACGGTGACCCGAATTACTCCTGACCCTTCGCAACGGATGTCTGGACAAATTTTGAACGTGCTCAGTTATTTTCTTAAATTCGCAAATATTCTCTGTGTATCTGGTGATTGTTGGAGAATTTCCCTTTCGAATCTCAGAAGACGCTAAATATAACTGAAGACTAATCGAAAAAGGGTTGCATTCAATTGATTGTCTCATCAAGCAGGAACCCGCGTGCGGCAGTGATTAACCGGCCATTTCTTTCCAATATCCCCCCCCCTCCTTTCTCTTCTCATTTCTCGCATTGCATTTCTTCCTATTCGCCGATTTGTCCATCTCCTTATCGCATATCATTTGAAATCGCACTTTTTTTTCTAAACCATAGTTTGAACTCCCATTCGTGGTCTCGATCAGTCGAGTGAAAGCGAAATCGAATGTCCTAAAAGCCCCTCCCTCGAAACAGTTTTCTCAAGAGCCCATTGTGGGACACTAATGAGAAGTTGTTGCTAGTTGTTGATTTCGACTAAACTGAACGATTATTTGGAAAATTCCGATGTCGGTCCGATATATTCTCGTAAAGCGCAACTTTCCATGAGACCGCCTTCACCTCGGCGTCAGTCAGTCTTGTTTTTGCCCCAGCCTATCATCGCAAAAAGTGGTCACAATAGCAGTGTGCAAGTGTGTCCTGTCTTCCCTGGTCGTTTCATGTCCATCTAGTCCTTGTCAACTCCTCCTCTCGCGTTTTTTCTTGCCTTCTATCCAAGTGTCACCTCTCTGTTCGATCCAACCTGCCTAACTGCGATATCTCATCCCTCGCGTGATTGTTCTCTAAACTTTCCTTTTCTGTCACCACTTCCTCTTGGGTAACTGCAAACTCTTATCGTTTTGGTATCTCATCTTTTTCATCCCACAGCGATCACATTGCGCACATGCGCCGTACATTGTTCTAAATCGGAATCAAGTCAAACATGATCACGTTCTAAAGTTGTTCTCTTACACTCTTCCCTATAAATCTTGGCTAGCTTTCCCTTTCAATCTCGCTTCAATATTGGCTGAAATCAGGGATCAGTATGCATTCACTTCCTCTTTCGCATTCTCCTCCGAAAAGTGCTCACGGCTCTCGACCAATTATCGAATAGAAACCGAGTCATCTTTTATCCGGAAGTGCACGAACCACAAAATCCGTTCAACCTTTCGCCTCCTCCGCCTAATTTCGATGACCTCTATCGCGATTAGTGTTCACCTTTGAAAATGTCTGCGCACCGCTTTTCTCCCTTGCTTGTTTCAGACATATCTGAGCATTGGTATGAAGATCTCTCCATTAAAAACAAATTCAAAATGCCCGATTGAGATGTAAATCATCCGTCACAGTGCACTTTTAGTTCGTGCTCTGGTCAACAGAGCAGTTCATCTTAGAGAAACATTTCGAAAGTAGTTTTGAAAGTTCACAGTTCCTCGAAAGCCAGAAATATTCCTAGTCTGTGAAATGCAGGTATGAATTCACGAAAGTTTGCGAAACATTCCACTGCATCTCATCCCTGCCATTTCTGGACTTTGGTAGCATCAAAAACACAATTCGATTTGCCCCATCGCTCTCAAGAGGCACGGCGGTGTATTTTCGCGCGCGTAAACTTTTCTGGGACAGCGATTTTCTCGCGTGTTCGCAGGGAAAGTATAGTCAAAACAGTCGCTGCCAACGACCGAGGCTGCCCTACCTCCTCTTTCTCCTCTCCCATCTTCCCTTCCTCTCCCCTCCCTCTCCCCTCCTCCCCTTCTTCCACCTTCCCTCTTCCCTCTTCCCTTTCTCCTCCACCTCCCCTTCTCCCTTTCCCTCTTCTCCCACCTCCCCTCTCCCTTCTCCCTTCCCCTCCTCCTCTACATCCTGCCCATCTCGCTAACCCCCCTGCCTTCTTGCCTTTCCTCCTCTCACTCTCGCGCGCACTTGCAAAACACTCCATGATCACTGCCTCGATAATTGCCCTCTCTCTTCCTCGTCAAGCGCTGAGCCATCTCTTGACGTTCCCTGCTTTCCGGCTATTAGACTGTTCATAAGCATTTTAAATGATCACAAGATTGATTAAACTCATTAGTCATACAAATTACTCTACCTTTCCGGGAATTGCTAAGGCTCTCGTCCTAAGCGCTGAGCCATCTCTTGACTTTCCTGCTTTCCGGCTATTAGAATCGAGGCAATACTACAAGCTTGATTTGATCTGTCCCTCTATTTCAAGAGGGCATTAGAAATATTTAGTAAGCTTCCCCTAGGAACCTTGATTTTTGACAAAATATGCGATACTACTTTTTGCGGATCACTCACCGATAATTGCCTTTTCTCTTCCTCACCAAGCGCTTTACCGTGTATGTTCGTCCCTGCTTTCCGGCTATTAGACTTGGAACATTACACTGATTTTGATTGAACTAATGCTGGTAAATTCTTAGCATCCGTGGGAATACTGAACATCCATGCGTTTAAATTCTCGATTTTAATCAATATACAGCTGAGACTATATCTCCCCCATAATCGCAATTGTTGCTTTTCCACTTTATTCTTGAGTCTATTGCCTACATTTTCTCATTTAATCGTTCACAAAACCCTTCACAGCTTACCCATTTCCATTTCCCTCTTTTAGGGTTCATAGACTCGCTACTGTTGACAAATAAACTCATCACTTCTCATCCACTTTTGCCGGTCAGACAAAACGAGAGAGCATGCGTTGCAAGGTGACTAACCTGCGGTGCCATCAACCCTAATCTCTTCCTTTGCTATAATGCTTTCCGGCTATTGGATTCCACAATTGTTGACTCTTTGCATATAACTTTCGTGACCTTGTTGTTTGAAACTTTGAATTCGACCGACATATAATTTTCTGCTTCCTGATATTTATCATTTATCCATTAATAGGCTTGTAGGCTCAATTCCCCGATCGTTCTTGTAAGAAAAGAACGTTTGATCACTTTGTCCTTTTCCATGTCCTTCCCGAGGCCTTCCATTGTTTCCGAACCGTACTCTTAAAGTTCTCCCCTGAATTCACGCCCCATCTGCGAAGGTCACCGCTGCAACACCCACTGTATTCATCCCATCTCTCTACTTTCCTCGCCCTAATCGCCCCCCTGAGGCCCCGCGCGATATAATGCAGTGGAAGGGGATAGAGATTAGGCATTGTGCAGGGGGGAGAAGGGTAGGGTAGGATGGAGATGATGGACTATCCCGCACTTTTTATTCCAACCACTCGTTCGTCCCGCTTTTTTGTGCTTGCTATCCGGAGAACAGCTAACAATACTTTCTTTCAGGGAAACAAAGACTGATTTGATCAGAAAGTCGATAGAGAAAGAAGTTTAGACGAGCGCTCAGGTATAATTTCGAAAGTAATGTTAATTAAAATGTAAATATGAATTAATAAATGAATTAATAATTGTTAATTATTAGGTTGGTGCAAAAGTCTTTCGGTTTTTTGATATTTTGCCTTCCATCTTCGTTTCAGTTTGACCGATGACCTTCCGTATATCAATTGCTAATGAGGCCTTGTATACTCTTTCATATGCGCACCCTATCAACATTGCCTAATCCGAGAGGCGAAAGCAGGGCAAAGTTAAAATTGCGAAAAATTTTCCATCGAAAACGGCACATTTCTCACTATTCTGTTTCCTCTGAAGCTTGAATGCTCAATTCCTGGTGGTTATATGGAGCTCCCATATTTACCATATACATACTTTTTCTCATAGATAATGGAAGTTACATTCTTTAGAGAAATTCATCGATCTGTAAATGACTACATATTGCATTTTTATGTTGATTTTGCATATTTAAAAAAATGAGAAATTTAAATTTTCTGAAACGAGAAAGATGCAGGCGCCAATATTTTTTCTGATAATAAAGCCTCTTGGTGGTTGAATATAGCGCACTCATAGTGAAGCATGTATGTTTGGTCTTCGATGCTAAAAAATCCGGAAAAGTTTCATGTAGCCAGCATCGGCAGCATATTTTCAATAGCATGTAATTCGGTCCAAACTTAATCGAGACACAGTTGAAACATATTTTCTGAAATGGTATACGTAATACTTCTCAGACATCAGTATGGGCAGGTTTCGTGAATTTTGCCAACAAGTATCCAGTAAAATACATTTGATGTAAAATGTTGAGCATCAATTTCAATTGTGTTTATCACAATTTATTGCGTTGATTGCGATATCGGATTGATTGAAATGTGTGCATGTAAAGTACAAGCATACCTCTAAACATTGCTATGTTTGTTAGTCATTATGATTTGGGATAAGATAATTATGATAGTTCAAAGTACGGACACAAAAAACCGCAAGACTTTTGCACCAACCTGATAATTAAGGCGATGCGATGAGATGGCACACGCCTACACTCGCGAAGCCTCTTGAGAGGTTGTTGGCTGCATACACTAAGCGGCTGCTGGTGCCTTACTATCCGGTCAGCGTGATTTGTCTATCTCATATTTCACAGTCTATCAGTGCTGATGTGATAAAATAATTATTCCTCGAACACTCTCCACTAGTGTTATCTTATTGGAAAATGTTTGTATCATATATAGATATATATGAACTATATAGTGCACATGATGATACAAACATTTCCCAATAAGAGATCTCTACTCTCACTATTCGATTGCCGGGTTCTAGCTATTTGTTCATTAAAGGGATCCGGACATCAAAAATCGAGTGTGCCTTAAATTGCGTCTCATCGACCCCTTAGTTGAATGCAATAAACCAAAAAAAATAAAAAAAATTATTTAAGCAATAAAATAAATAATTAAATATATAGTGTAATACTGTGGTAGCGTGTAAATTCGACGTTTCAAAAAATTCAAAAAATATATATTAAAATTACTGTATTGGAAGCATCTTGATTATCGGTTTTCAGACCGGCTGGCCGGCCGTCTTCTTCTGCAGTTTCTTTGCTTTCTTTTACTTTTTTTCAGTTATTTATGCTGTATTTCACTGTTTTGTGGCCTGAATTGTACTAGAAAAGAGCTCGGTCACGTATAATGCTGTTAGTGAAGTAATCTGACCCCATTGAATAGCGAACGAGCGTTTTCTTATTGCTTCATATTCCTTCTAGTCGCACTTTTACTGCTCACATTTGTTATCAGTACATGGCTATGGTTCGCTGCTTCGCTTGCCCGCTACGATCACACATATACCGGACAATTCCCGACGTTACCGCGATGGGAAGGGAATGATTAGTGCGCCTGAATATTCGCGAGAATGAGGTCAAGTTACTCGAAGAGTATGCTAACGACGAGTCAACCAACATGGCTCGCCACCCCGACTTCGTAAGAAGAAACTACCTGGACCCCGAAGACGTGATTCATATTGTATTTCGCTTATTGGACTTACTTTCATCGTTAGAAGGACCTTTAGGTTGTATAATTCAATGCTGAATCGATATAAAGCCCTTTCTTGTTTTGGTATTGGCAATCGAATTTTCAGTTTGCTCCACTACGCATTTTTAGCGTTGTAAGAATAGGGAAGGGGAGACTCTAGAAGGAGGGCGGTGCACATGTACTGGACGACACTAATTACTTCCAAAATACATTACAATCGTATGCATATGCACTGAGGAGGAACTCTGAATAATATACAAGCCCTGAGGAGGCAATAATACACGCATAAACACACAAGGCTGTAACATTCCAGCCCGAGGACTTTAACCCGAGGCAGCTCCTTCGGTAGACACGATGGCTGATGAAATATCTGATCTACTTTTCTCATCACCTGGTCGGACCCAGTCGGGAATATCTGGAGTACGTACAACAATATCATTCGAAACATTTATTCAATTATGAAAACAATAAACTTGAACTATGGAGAAAAATCAAACTACAAAACAGTGAAACATTGATTAGATTTTAAACAAATATTATCGACTCGACGTCGAACTCTATGGTCCATTGTCGATCCGTACTCTAGCACCTTCTCGCAGTCCTCCAGACCACCGGAGAAGACCTGATGTCGATATAGAAATATGGCGTACTGTAGCCAATCTTTAAACAGTTCATTCTTGACCTACCTTGACTCCGTTCCAGTGGGTCGTCTCCATGAGCAGATTCTGGTCCCAGTCGAACATCGGCGTGATCAGTCGACTCAATGTGGTCAGCGTCCAGCGCGTCCAGTACATCATGCAGTAGGCGTTCGGACACAGGCGCGACTGCAATCGAGAATCCGGTATACTACGGTAGTTCCGTGGAGAAGGCAGATGAGTTCCCCGGGTCACAATCCTAGCTCACCGGAGAACGTTCCTAGAATAGGTGGGCACCATCAAAGCCAGCTTCAAGACTCCACCGGGATTGAACTCCAACCCAACCGGAAAATACATTGGTTCACCGCCCCATTCCCCGAATTTTGACCTTCGACCACTCCGGTATTGATTTAAAAGCGTCAACAACTGCCCACCTATGGTTCCTAGAAACCTACAGAGACCCACCCCATATTCCCT
The DNA here is from genome assembly GCA_036245805.1 of Pristionchus mayeri. Taxonomy (NCBI): domain Eukaryota; kingdom Metazoa; phylum Nematoda; class Chromadorea; order Rhabditida; family Neodiplogasteridae; genus Pristionchus; species Pristionchus mayeri. The sequence goes on from BTRK01000002.1 coordinate 9,554,623, forward strand.
CTCTCCCTCTCCCCTTTTAGAGGCGGGGCCGAGTACCTGAACTTCAGCAGTAGTTTACCAAAACTTAGGAAGTGTCAGCAGATGCCATGAGAAAGGAATGGAAGGGGCGGGGTTTGGTAAGGTTCTAGGAAAGTGCCCTCAGCGGATGTTAGTAGGAGATCCGAAGCACGGGCTCGATGATGTGCATCGACACCTTGTCGAGCATTGACTTGGTCACCTGAAGGGATAATATTTATCCCTTTTCATCCTTTTCACAACGTGCGGATCCCAAATAAAAATCACTTTGCAATGCTCCTTCTCTGCACCTACCGTACCTTGTCGGGGAGTGGTCGGTAGGGGGGCTGCGGCGATGAGATGAGATCCCTTCTGTGGCTTCTCTCCAGCTATCTGAATTGATATTACGGTAAGACGACATGGTGTGCTACCGAAAACGGATCCGATTCGAGACTAACCTCGCTTCGCAGATCCTTCAGCGGTGTTCGCAGTTGCGCGTGGTGCGAGCAGTGGTGTAGCTGAGGCTACCGGGCACTCTGCAATACACGGTAAATAACCAAGCCGGAAACTGCTTGTAGATGAACACGGGGCACGGGACTGTTTTCAATTAGCAGTTTGATTCCGCCGCTATACTTACATATTCTATCAGCATTAAATTAAATAAGGAAAAAATATAAACGCGCCTTTTCATCGAGCGCGCGGATGTCCGCCATCGTAAGCTGATGCAGTCGTCCATCCAGCAGAACACCTACAATTTGTGCCATTAGTCCAGCCCTTTTCCAAAGCGAACAGCCGTGAATGGGTGATGAATGTGCATTAACATGCGTATATTCGAAAAATATTCGAAAATGCTACATGTCCTTCGCAAGGTGATCGCTCGTCCCACCACTTCCATGTTTCAGCGATCCCCCATAAATAAACCGCGAAACGCGAACCTCGCGGTGGAACTTGGAGAACAGCCGGGGTACTGCTTGATGGAGAAGCTCTCGACCATCTGCTGGCAGCCGAACCACTTGAAGTGCACGGACACGAGCTTGTACGCGCACATCACCTGACATTCGATATTTAAATAATGTAATTATAAACATATGAATCTTCCTGAGAATCACACAAATTGGCTTGGTAACTTTTAGAATTCATGAGGTCACAATAAAAAAATGCAGATTCACTAGGCCGATCTGAGCTTCAAAAGTAGATCTACTATGCATAGCTTCGACAAACAGGCCAGCTGCTTGCTAGTTATCTAGTTGCCTTTGACCGGCTCGACACCGGGCTTCTTTTTCTGGCAGCGGTTTCATCAATAATAGTGCTAGCTACTTTTCAGTATCAAGGAAATGATATAGCGAATCCATTCATTCAAAGTAAAGTTCACTTACCGCCTCCGTGCCGATCTTCCAGTCATTGACGAGCGGTCCTCTTCTTCGTCTGGTACAGGGAGGGCGACATCTCCTGCTTGATGCCGGCCGGCGTTAGGAACTCCTTGTCGTTGGCGATGCCGATGTGGACGACCTCCCGCTTCTCCCTTGAGAGGTTGTGCCTGTATTTTAAATAATTAAATATTATTTTAAACACTGACAAATAATGAAACGTCAAACAGGTTGATCCTACGAGCGTATTTTCGAATTTAACAATTAAATATAAACTGGTAATAAATAATGTACACGCCATTCAGTATCACTCTTGTAAGGTTGTGAGAAACTAAAGAAGCGCGCTCTCGAGAGATGGAAGTACGATACAGAAGGCGAGAGAACTACCACCGAAACAACACTCTAGTAACGGAGTCTGGTTTCTTCAAATTCTCACTCACTTTCTCGGTGGTTCCTCGGTCGGACAGGTGGGTGGTCTCGACCTTGACAAAGAAGTTGTCCTTCATGCATTCGGGGCGTTCCAGGCCTCCTCGTGGATCGCCAGCAATCCCTGGGGCGCGATCTTGAGGATCAGCGTCGGGACCTAAACAATTAGAAAATATTTTTAAGATTAAATATGCCTTCGACTGGAGGTGGTAGATCTTGTACGTGTACTGGCCGCGGTCGTACGAGACGTTGAAGAGCGCGTGGTTCGCGAACAGCTCATTTCTCAGTGCCTGCAAAACGGGACCGATAATTGGATGGAAGCTGCACATGCCTGGTGGGGTGAGAAACGGAAGCAAGCAAGGCAGGCGCGTAATTACATGGCGTGAGCGCGAGAATTGCGTCTATGGTAAACGCGGCAGAATTATTAGGCCTGGAACGCGAAAAGCGGGTGAGTTTTTGTATTTTTAAGCGGTCGGCAACATAAAATCTGGCCACATTTTGTCACTTAGCCCTAATAGACGAAGTGGGAAACGCACCTATACTCTCTCCCCGCCGCCAGTTTCGGCCTTGCTCGCTTCGGCCACGGAGTGCAATTGGCCGACCTGGTACTCCTCTACGGTCAGCGGAAGGACGGTACGGATGGAACGGTTAAATAAAAATAGTAATAAAAAAACAAAACAATCGTGGAAAACGCACTATTCCTTAACGATCATTCCCCGTGTTGCACGTTCTACTCCGCCGACGATGGATGGACCGGCAGCGAACCGCTGAAACGGAGCGAATGAGTGGGGAGGCTCGACAATAAAATACAACACAAAGCAGGCAAAACTACTATGTAGTATCGAGATTATCGAGGAAAATTATTACAATCGCGAGGATGGCGGGAAACGTCGGGAAAAACTAGTCAACGCGCCTTCATACACGGTAGAGCGAACGAACACCGCAGATATGAACTGAAGTCGGCATTTCCACGCTCATATCAAGCCACGCCGAATTAAATGCACACGCGAGTAGTGGATGAGAAGCGGGTTGAGTCAGCAAAATTTATATTACAAGTTGCTCGCAAGTCTAGCGAAACTAGTGCAACTTGAACAAAACGGCTAGCAAACTTGGTACCATAAGTTAAAAATGGTGTATTCCTACCTAAATTCATGGTGAGCAAAGTGAATTGGGCCATTCTGAAACGGAAAATAACCAGTTTTGAAAAGAAACAACGTAAAAACAAGTGGAAAACGCCGATAAATGGGGAGCCCCGTTGCGGTCACCAGAGGGAACCGGTAAATTCAGAGCCGGTAAATTGCAAAAATGGTATGAAACCTCAATAAGGTTCACGCTACCGTTCAAATTGTTGAATTATTTTCATTGCGAATTTTCTCCACTCATACATTTTTTAAATTTTTATTTTATTTTTCGAAAATATGTTTTCAATAGTTGATTTAAATATAAAGAAACCAAATAATTTAAAAATATAAATTTTGGGGCTCCCGGATCCCTTTAAACGCCCTCACACAGCGTTTTCTTTACTGCCTCCTTACAGCTCTTCATACTCGGTCCGATTCTTCTTACGCTCGCTCTGGGCTGCGGATTCATCTGGATAAAGGTGACAAACGTTTTTTAAAGATAAAATATGTGTATTCATGCCAAGATATGCTCTGGATAAGTTTTTGTTTTGTGTTGGATGAAACTCGAAGAGGTCAGCAATGTTTGCGCGGCTTTTAAACATATTTTTCATTGAAGATGTCGACCCATTGCAATTCATTTTCATGACAAATTGTAAGCTCACTTGAGAGAGTGAAATATCCAGAGTTTCACAGACAATCACTACAATTGAGTTAATATTGAAAACATGTTTAGATGTTTTTGTTTTGTTATACCAGGGATTAAACAAACGCGTTTTTAAAATCCGTTCACGTATGATGATACATTGAAACGTATTAGTGACGACTCATTTCTATCGATTGTCGATGTTCTTTGCGGAAGTGTCCGGGCAACTTAATCGCTTTCTAGGAACTCACACTTCTGGATGCCAGGAAGCTGTACACGCCCGTCTCCGCGCCGTCGTGGGAGGAGGAGGCAGTGTTCGGCAGGGTAAGAGTTAGAGTTCGTAATTCTGATCACCGTCTTTTTATTTTACACACTCTCTCGACCGGATGAACAGGGCGAGAGAGTGTGTAAAATGGAGAGACGGTGGTTTCATTTCTCGAACTAGTGAGAGTGGTGTATACAATTTGCAAAATTTTCCCAACTATACTATCATAATGAGAGATGGAAAGGACCAGTACCTCTAGCCCGTTAACTATTATTTTTCCGATATTGCTTTTTAAATCGCTGCCAAATCGTGCAGATTGTACTGCTCTCTCCAATATACACACTCTCTTGTGCACTCGCTGGATTTTTTTCGGAACTGTAGGCCCCACCAGTTAGAGTGGGCGGAGCATAGGCCACAGCCAGAAGTACTGGCTGAAAGAAACCAGAGTTATGACCCCTGGTTAATCAGTTGCCTGACTAATTGTTAATCAGTTTCAAAAATCAGTGGGCGGTGATCGGCGAGAGAGCGTGTGATATGAAGAGAGTTAGACAATATTCGATGTCCAATCATCCTGCATTTCAGCTCTGGCCCATCAAGGAGTACGAGTTCCTTCCTGAGCGAACGTTCGAGTGGAATCGCTACGTGTACGTCGTAGTGCACGGGCAGAAGTACGAGAACGGCAGCTATCCGAATATTCTAGAAGGTGAGTTGATGATTGTGATTTGCTGTTTGCAAATCGAGCACATCTTCATGGTGGGGACACATATGCTTGGCCAAAATATAATAAAAGCGCACATATATAAAGAACAACTCAACAAATGGTATTTTTCAGACGAGTACTTGGATGAAATAGAACGGATCGAGGAGCTCATTTACAACAACGTATCCTTCCCGATGAAGGTGAGCTCCTTCTTGAGTTAAAGAAAAGATGGCACGGTCTCGTCATTCTATACACACTCTCGTCGTTCTACCGGTGGAGTGCGTAGAATGAAGAGACTACTTGTTAACTTCGTAAAGCCGAAATGGGTGAGAGACAGGAGGGGTAGCATCTGAGCGTTCTACGCCATGGCATGAATTACCGAGTATCCCCTTCTTAATGAATATACTGTGTCCCACTAGGGATGGTTCGTTCTATATAATCTGAGTGATCTCTCACAGGCTTAACTGCATAAAATTACGTAAAATCATGATGGATGTTCTTGCTACAAAAATCTGAGAAATTACGTTCAATTGCAGGATAAATGGCGTGGTCCGAAAACGGCGAACTTCACGGGCGCAGTTACATTCGAGGTTTAACATATTATTATTATATCACCTGAACATAATATCCACGTTGCCACCTAATATTATATTTATTTTGGGACTACCACCGAACAATCATTGGAAGAAGCCTCACTTGACTCATTTGAGTTGTATGTGAAACGTAATCGAAACATTCGGAGCAAGGTTGAAACGTTGAACGACATTTTGTTGTATTGGTTTATGGATCCGCAGGGACGTTGTCTCAGTTACACATATGTTCCATTTGATGTCTAAAAATTGAATACTTGCAGGAACTCTGCCTCAACTGGTACGGCGAGTGTTACCGGCAAAAGCCTTTGATTCGATTGTTGAAGAGACGGGCGGAGTTGGAGGCGAGAGTATTAACTTATAGATTATCATTTTTTCATCGTACACATGAACACCGGGTATTCAATTTTCGCCGTTATTTAATGAATAAAATGTGAAATAAATAATGCTTCCCCGTTTGTTGTCCACTACGCCTCGCTCCATGAGCAATGACTTATCTCAGGCTGGTGGCATCGCGGTGACCTACCCTCGTGCGAATCCTGGAGGCACGCCCATCTATCTCGCATTCAATGTGGGAGGCGTGGAGACGTACACGAATGACACGATCAAGGTTGGCTTAGGCTGCACTTCGAGCGTTTTTTTCTCTTATATTTTAATTAATTTCGGGTAGGTTTCATGTTTTGCTAAATAGCTTTTCAGTTTATCAGTTATTCAATCATTATGAACTTCTCAGGTTAATAAAACAAAAATCAATAAATCAATAAAAGGGTCATCCATGCATCATCAATATAGCGATATGGGAGAGTCTGCTACGAATGGAACTCTTGTAAGTAGACAATTGTTGACACTCAGATTGCCAAAGCGATGCGACTCTTCTTCTTCCTTCGCTTCGACTCTCACGAGATGGACGAGCTGTCGAAGCAGTGGGAGAACGCGGCTGCAGATTTCATCAAGAACGAGTTCGCTGATAATCCCCTGATTAAGGTGGGGATACTGTATACAGCCTATTGTTTTGAATGTTATGACGATATCTTGTTCAAAGCAGGGACATAATACTGTTGGGTTACATACTTTGAAATCGGAATTCAATTAGCCAAATACTATTTTAAGGTGCACATCAAATACTCCCGAGTGATCGACCAAGGTCTCACAAACAATGCGAATCGGTTGAAGGTTTGTTCTAAATTTACAAGTGGCATCATTGTCTTCTTGTGGCTACGAAAAAACGGGGGGGGGGTGACAAAAGCAAAAACGACAAAAGCACAACTCGTCGCCGTTCACATGCGATTGGACGAAGCTACTTGGGAGTTGGTTCATTGTAATCAGTATGTGCTCCCCTACATTTGCATATGTAAGTCTTGCTACCAGGTGATCTTGAGTTTCACTCCATATCTATGTATAGGGGTTCATGGTCAAAAATTGAGAATTTGAGTGGAAAGTCATTGTTAGAAAAACACCAAATGCCGTAACCAATCGATACATATATTACTTGGTTACAGTAGTTACTGGGGTACTGAAATATCAATTGGTTACGGCATTTGGTGTTATCTAACCATGATTTTCCACTCAAATTGCCCAATTTTGGACCATGAACCCCTATACATAGATATGGAGTGTAACTCAAGATCACCTGGTAGCAAGACTTACATATTCAAATGTAGGGGAGCACATACTGATTACAATGAACCAACTCCCAAGTCGCTTTGTCCAATCGCAAGCGAACGGCGACGAGTTGTGCTTTTGTCGTTTTTGCCTTTTTCACCCCCCCCCCCCCATTTTTCACTATAAACTGACCGAATTGTGTTCTCCGAGCTTCTCAAAGAGTCCCGAGTCGGTACTTCTCAGGATGTACAGTTGATCGGCGTAATCTATTCGGAAGTAAATCGCATTTTCCGAACTATGTGCTTTCGTGAACGGCCACGAGTTGTGCTTTTGTCACCCCCCCCCCCCCCCCCGAAAAATACACTTATTTTTCCAGCCCTACTTCAACGTCACCGTCATCATTTTGATCGCATTCACGGCGATATATTCGATGAAGCTGCGAGTGGAGAGGGGGAAGCAAGGGGAGGTCAAGGGAGGTGGGTGGATCAATCTTTGATCGTTATCCTGGCACCATCTTCTTATATCTTCGTTATTTATCTAGACCGAAGTAGAGCAGTGATCCCATTGTATGGAATGGTCAGAGTCACAGATAAATTGATCTCTGATCTTCCTCAGTCTCCGTCGACTGGCTCCGATCTAAGCCGTGGCTGGCGCTGGGTGGAGTGACCTGTGCAGGACTATCGATTGTTTCTGGTTGGTTTATTGTTCAAAGGGAAGGCTGAACGAGATTGTCGGAAGGAATATGATTCAACCTTATGCTTGGTGTGAAACATCACAATCGAAGGGGAAAAGGAAAGGCAAACTATGAAACTGACGACAAAAACACAGATACACACATAACAAGAACCAAATTCCGGTCATTAAAATATCTACTACTATAATGCAGATACTAATTTGATTTGTATTATTATGATTATAAAAACATCGAACAACGTGTGATTGAGAAATTTTGCTCGACCAAGCATTTGGCTTGAATGTGAAACACATTAGTTGATGTTTGATCAATTTCCAGGAATCGGTCTACTTCTCTGGTGCGGCTGCTTCTTCGCTGAGATCACCCTCATCGCGCCCTTCCTCGTTCTATGTGAGTTAATTAATTAATTATTTAATTAATTATGAAGTTAATTAATAAGATACTTTAGTTAATTAATTAATTAAATTAATCAGCAATTGCTCAGCTATCGGCGTTGACGATATGTTCATCGCCGTAGCTGCTTGGCTCAATACCGAGGCGCAATTTCCCGGTGAGATATCAAAGATCAAATTCATAAACAAATATAACACATTTTTATCGAATATTTTAGTTGTTTTTTTGCTTTTTTCCAAACGTTTTCCGCATCATATTGAGAAAAGAAGTTCATTCGGATATTGATGTGCTACTGAAACTCATTCACATTGTCATACGAATTTGGCTCTACCACTAAAATACGTATTAGTGTTGAATATGAAACGGACATCGAAGATCAACTATCAAGCAAATCAAATATCGTCATCTTAGGTACTTCTCCTGACGTGCTGCGGGAACGCATGGGGCTGGCGATGGGCGAGGCAGCAGTGGCAATCTTCATCACTTCGATCACAGATGTCTTCTCATTCTTGATCGGTGAGAGATAATTTCGAAAATCTAAAATGCATGCTGCAGTCATTTCATCGGTAATTGTATCACTTGACTTCTGAGGTTCGGAGCTGGAAATATGAAATATCAACATAACTTTTGATTATATCTACACATCATTATGCTAAGACTGTGAAGTGATATCCGCACATATGGTGCACTTTTTAACGAGTTTATGTGTATTGACACTTACAATTTCAGGCGCCTGGACGGACATCTACGCAGTTCGAGGATTCTGTCTGATGACCTCAGCGTGCATGCTATTCACTTTTCTCTACCAGGTAAGCAAATCATTTGCATCGTGATATGTTTCACTAAGTGATCAGATATGTGAGCGCATTGTAATTTCCAGTTTCTGGCTGCTTTATTGTTAATATTAGGTTAATGAATAATTTTCTTTACAATTTCTATTTTTCAAGTCGTAATTTGCTTCAGCCTTTAGCTATTCTCTCTTGCATTTTTGTATGATATTAGTGTATGTATGCTCTTCATAGAGTACTTATGAACATACATTCCCGGGCAGTATTTTACAGTAATTTCACTGCAGAATTTTGGAGGGCGAAATTAGTAGTTTTGTCCCCATAACTATTCTAAGAGAAACTAACGATCTGATTTCAAGTGTTATATGGAATCGTACACCCGCACTCACTACTGACACAAAAGAGCGGAAATTGCAATCCATTAGTTTTGTTTTAATGGACGCTTGAGCATGGTACCCAAAATACCGAAAATTTTCCACTTTTTGAGAAATACTTTTTTCTACTTAACCAATTGAGATCGATTCAGTGTGACCTTCAGATTGTAGTGCGTCAATTGTGTCCCAAATAATGCCAGAGTATTATCGAACTCAGGCAAACAATTCTCGAGAACACATCAAAAATACATTGTAAAGAAAATTATGCATCAACCTAATAATATAATTGTATTACATATTATATGCTTTACACAATTGTTTTTATCAACTTCTGGCATTCCACAATTCGAATAAATTCAGATCTCATTCTTCGCTGCTCTCATGGTGATCACTGCGAAAGCCGAGTTCGCCGGACTGAACAGTGTTGTTCCCTGCCTGAAAGTGCGCAAGGAGCTCAGAGGTATTACGCATTTTATTTGTTTTTATTTTCGGCTCCGGCTATTCTTTTAGGTGGTTTTTTAAAATATGCTTTCTGATAGGATTCAGATGCCCTAATTCATCTTCTCATCATATGATTAGCGCACCTGAAACCTATTCTAAAAACAATACAAACCACTTAAAAGGGAACTCTTGTAAAGTTATGTTGTTTAAGTGAAAGAGTGCGTTGCCGAATCGCCGATGAAAACCATCGAGAATGGAGAGAACACACAAGTGGAGATCAGGGAGAGGATCAAGAAGAAGAAGGAGAAGCGGTGAGTAGTTTGCTATACTTCGGATGAGACCTATGGCGTCATGCCGCCTATGATGTATCCAAAGCGGCATGATGTCATAGATCTCATCCGACCTAGTGGTAGTTTGCTAATGGATTCGCACGAAATGTACCGCTTATTGTGTGTGCTTTCTTATCGTCCTGCTTAACGAGAGTGTACGTAAACTAACGATACTCATTTCTTGCGAAGCCATCCCTTTTCCAGATCATCGCCCTCCATTCCCTCGCTCAATTCTTCCTCAACACTCGATTCGAAAGGTGTGCTTGCCTTGAATGACTCTTTTTTTTCTTTTCAGTCTGACTAGTGAGGGATAAATAAAGAAACGAATGTCTTTCATTATCATCTCCGTGATGATGAAAGCCATTTCAGCGGCCCTCAAGACCCCCTCGGACTCGTCTCCAACTGATTCTTCCACATCTTCGTCAGTGAGCAGTGGAAGAAGGAAGGGATCCTTCTTTAGGTATTTTATAATTTTAATAAATGTAATTTAATTAATAATTAAAAATGATAATTAAAAAATATTAAGGAAACACTACGTGCCGTTTCTGCTCGACTGGCGCACGAAGACAGTCGTCTCTATTATTTTCGTTATTTACCTAGTGGTGAGTTGTCTTATTTCACTGATATGTTTCACGATTGGAATGATAAGGTAGTGTGTTTTAAATTCCGATTCGATCTTCATTCACATCTTTAGAAAAAAAGACACAAACACGAAGCAGATAAAATTGATTTTGTAGAGCAACATGTTTCGCCGTTTTCTCTCAATTATTTCTGAAATTGTTAATTATGATTTAACTGCTGCTTTCCCTCCAATCGAATATAATCTTCGCATACAGAGCTTCAAGGTCAAAAGGTGTTAATTTGTGATATGTTTCAAGCATTCAATAGGTGTTTTTTTTCTCCAGATCTCCATCTATGGCATCACCGTGATGGAGCAAGGCCTCGATCACGAGAAGCTGCTCATCGCCACTGATCCACTCGTGGACGCGCTGAGGAGCGAGATCGATCTGTTCCATGGGGGAGATCTGGTGAGAGACTGCTCTGAGTACCAGTTAGCCCGAAGTCACCTTAATCACCTTTAGGGAGGATAATAGTGGTCCAGAGTAAGTAACGATATTGTTAGTACATGTTTAGAATGCGAAACAAATCAATCAAATTAAATTATGTGATGTATTGATCTCATTACGTCGTAGCATCACAACACGATTAATTACAGATCGAGATCGCTGTTGTCAACGCGCCAGACATGACTGTGAAGGCGAATCGGGATAGGATCGAGATGATAGCGAGGGAGTTTGAGACGACCACTTATGGTTAGTGTTTATTTTTAAAAAAATTTTGTAATTTTGTAAAAATACATTAAATTGAATATTAATTTTTTTCAGGAATTGGAGCTAAGGGCACGTCCCTATGGACCAGGGAGTACGCCAAGTATGCGAATCTCACAGGTAATGAGACATATAATTGGCATAGCATTAAAATCAATTTGAATTTTTTTTATGATTACACGAACGACTCCAGAAAATCAATCATTCATCAGGCCGTCAATGTTAAAGAATATGTGAAACGTGACTGTTTTCTGAGAAAAAAACTGTGAAATTCTGAATAGATTAGAGTTCGGGAAACGATACCACGCTCTCTTCATTCTGGGCGCTCTCTCGCCGATCGGCCGGTCTAGAGAGTGTGTAGAGTGAAGAGAGCGTGGTATCGTTTCTCGATCTCTAGAATAGATTTGAATTCAGTGATCAAGACCATTCACAAATTCCAGGTTCCTACCTGCTGGACGATCGGGAGAGTTGGGTAGTAGGCGTTTATGAGTGGGCGAACCTCTTCGCCTTTTACAAACTATGGTGAGCATTTTTTCCCATTTTTTTAACAAATATTTTCAAAATTCCTTTAATATCTAACAATACGAAATATAGGGCATCTCGCAACAAATATATCAAATCTTCAGGTCGCAAGACTTCGTTTGGGCCAACACTGAGGACACGGAGACACTCAATCTGACCTCGTTCCGATTCCACGTCGGAGTGACTGACTTCAACGGGCCCTCTGATCTGGTGAAGGTGAGTGGTCTTGCAATATTTTCGAAATGCAGGTATCCATTTCGCTATTGCATGTCTCCCCTTCGTGATTGAGATAAATTAACTTTAAAAAATGCTCACGTATTTCATCATGGAACTGAGGATGATATAAAAATATTAGCAATATAAATTCAGGTAACTGATGAGCTCAGAACGATCGCCGCTCGCTATCCCGACCTAAACCTCGTGACCTACCAGCAGAGCAGACCGATCGCTGATCAGGTATACTGCAGCGTCAGGCTATCTTGTAGTATACTGTAGATCATATATACTGTAGCTTAGGAATACAGTTTTTAACGCTATCCTTTTTGTATTCCAGCACTTTTTTGAATCACACACGCAATAAAACGCATCTCATGTGTTAGTGTTTTTTTTGTTGCTTCGCCCGTACTATCGGTAAAGGAACACTCAAAACGAATATGTGGCACTAGGTGGGATGATAACCTTACGGATCTGAACCAAATATAGAACTAGCATGTTCGCAGTAAATTCTAGGATTTAAAAGTGCTTCTTTGAAAGAGAGGGGTCAATATTTTTTTTGTTATCAGCCAAAAGGTTATCATCGTGCGACCTAGTGCCGAATATATCAGTCCCGTGATTTGTTTTTATAGACCGCTCCTAATATGTTCCCCTATTTCCAGCTCAATGTCATCCTGCCCTCGACCATCCAGAATGATTCCGTGGCTATTGTTGTCATGGTGAGCCCTAATATTGCGGCACTAGGTCGGACGTGAAATCTGACGTCATTCCGCCTTTTATGTAACAAAGGATCAAAGGCGGCATGCCCTCACAGTTCTCATCCAACCTAGTCCAACGCTGTATCGCCTCAAATTTCGCAATTTTCAGATGATAATAGCCTTGGCCTTCATTCCGAACCCGTTGTGCACCCTCTGGATCACGACTGCCATTGTAACCATTGATATTGGTTAGTTTCGTAATTTTTAACTTGAAAGATACTGCGTAAAAAGAATAGTAATGTTGTTGCAAAGCGTTGTAAAACCGTCGTGACCAATTCAGTTATCACAATTCAAACATTTCTAACGATGGTTGCTTCGCAGATTTAGTATTTTTGTTATTTATTGTGGAACGAACAAGTGACATAGAATTTTCGATATTTCGATCCTTTCTATTACATCTATGAAGCATAAGCTCTCCATTTGATTGCTCGAATCTCAGGTGTGATCGGTCTACTCTCGTTGTGGTCCGTGAAGCTGGACCCGATTTCGATGATCACCATCATCATGTCCATCGGGTAATTTAAAATTCAATCAAAAATAATATTCATAATTAATTTAATTAAATTTTAAATAATTAAATTTTATAAAAATACAGGTTCTCCATCGAGTTCTCCGCTCATATAACACACGGGTTCATGGCGAGAGAAGACGATTGCGGAGTGGAGGAGAGATGCATTGAGGCCATGGAGAAGCTGGCGTGGCCTGGTTAGTTGCTAGAGTTCGAGAAACAATATCACGGTCTCTTCATTTTACACAGTTTCTCACCGATCGACCCGTTTAGAGAGAGTATGGAATGGAGAGACGAAGGCCCGAATAACGAACTTTATTAGTTGCTGTCTGTTTGAGAAAATATGTTCCCAACATGCATTCTTCACAATCATACATGTTTCACCGAGTCAATTATAAAATTGCATACCTTACCATAAACTGAACGCTTTTTTGACTGGCGCGTTCGTTTCGAACGGGATTTTAATAGTATGTCCCCATCCGAAATACAAGGTCAGCAGACGAAAAAGATTTCAGAAATTTCCAGAAGGAAAATTTTTACGACCAAAAAATAGGTGTTGGTCTGTAAGTTTGTCCACAGTATGCCTTGTGGCGTTGGGTCAGATGGTGTGTCAGATTCATGATTTCATCGGACGATGAATGAAAATCATCGATACCGTACTATTACCGTAACCGAATGTTACGGTAACCTGTAGCTATGGGTCAGACGCTGGGTCAGATTCATGATTTCGTCGGAGGACGGATGCAAAATATCGAAACCATCAACCCTTGCGTAACCTTTAGTGATGGGACGGACGCGGCGTGAGAACCATGATTTTGCCGGCATTTTTATAATCAATTTGGGAGTATTTTCGTAACATTCCGGGAACATAAAACTTTAAAAAAGGCGTAGTTGCCCACTAGTTATTAATACAATTATTTGTTGGTAATCAATGAGCGAGTAGCAAACTTCAAAAATATGCGTATTGCTTGAATAATAGAGCCACTAATATATGATGAGTAATGCACAAAATCGATAATCAATGTTACAGTAATCCACGGGTCCATCTCTACTATTCTCGGCGTGACCGTACTCGCTTTCATCAATTCCTACATGGTGCTGGTCTTCTTCAAGACCATTGCGCTCGTACTAATTATAGGTATGAATTTGTTATTTTTAAATGAAAATGTAAAACAAATCGCAGAATACCCGTCATGCTATTCAGTTATTTATGTTTGCTGCAATATATATTAGGCTGTCGGGAAAGTAATTGTAGATTTGGACTTTGATGTTTGAACCATCCGAAAATCTTTTTCGTTAAAGATCTCAATCTAGCTCTTTAGTGCATATTAGGGGTAGACTTGTGCAATATATGCATATGTTCAAATCGCTTCATGCTTTTTGGGTTTCCGAAAAATTCAAGTTTAAAGATATGCAACATTTTATCAATTTTCTGAAAATAGTTTTCGCCTCTCGTATTTTGAGGGGAATCAAGGCTGTGCCTTTTCATATAGTGTAATGAGAAGCACATTCCCAGTTCTTTCGAAAATTAGGCCTAAGGTCGTTATTGCCTCAACATAGCACGATTTACGTACACATTTAATTAAACTCCTACCGATTTAACACTTCTCAAGCGATATTGTTTCCTGCATCGATGAGTATTCAGACTGTCTTCTCCATAAGTGCGCTTCCATGAGACACAATGGAGCTACCTAGTACTGAGAAACATTTCAACTCTCGCCTTTTCTACTTTTAGAAAACACGGATTTTCAGTATTGTTGAATAAAGGTCAACATAGCCAAAATTTCGACTTTTGGTGTACGGTGAATGAATACATTTCCTCAAAAGTAAGCTATCCCCTGACTTAGCCCGGCCGAATACTGGTATGCAAAGAGTAGCTCTAACATGTAACCACAAAAGTTAGAACTTTTCACCAATTCTGGAATCAGGAAGTTGTCATATAGTCGAATTTCGACGTTCAAATTTCAGCTTCAGGTGGTGACAAAAGTAAAACAAAAGTATTGCAAACACATATACATAAAATTTTAAGATGAGCACGAAAGGTGCTTTTAGTTTTACCGCATTTGGTTTCCATAAGTTTATTGTTACGTGTACAAGCTCTGTTCAAGCATTTATGATGACGTTCCGTCAGGGGTAATGTCACAAATAATTGAATGTTCAGAAATGCCTTTAGTTACGGATCAGAGTGATATGTTGAATTGTGATGTGCGTATGTCGCACTTTTCGCATATGCCATAAAATTTGCCATATATTACTTCTCCATGGATTGCGGGGCCAAAATGAATTCAGTGCAACTCTTCATTGATATACTTTTGACTTCAACCTGTATCCTCAATACCAAATGGAAAGGCTTGAACCAATGTGCGATGGAAAGAGTATCCAAGGACTCAACGACTATAAGCATCAATATGATAATCAGGAGGAAACAAAGAACGGGGTTTCTCAGAATCGAAAATTCGAAAATCTACAATAACTTTTCTGACAACCTGATATTTTTTTAAAATTTAATTTATTTAAAAATTTTAAAAAAATAAATTAAAAATTAATATTTTTCAGGAGCCATTCACGCGCTCGTTCTTCTGCCAATCGTCCTTGCAACGACAATTCCGCTGCTTGAGGTTTGTTAATTAATTAATTAATCAGTAATTGGGCACATCTACTAAAATAGTATTTCCACAATACCAAATAACGAGTGTTATCGAACATTGCAGAATTGCTTCTCGAAAAAGCCGAAAGTCGCGCCGGAAAGAACACTGCAGAAGAGCGTCTATGCAATTTGTGTGCCGGTGAACTACAATAGTTGATCGGAGATCGATGTTCAAAGATCAAAGATCATCAAGATCTCCAATTACTCAAACACTGCTCATTTCTTGTTGTACATACATGCCTGCTCTATATCGACTATGACATATCTGCTAGATAAAATTGGAATTCTTCAGGAATCCGCTCATTTAATGATCAAACATCATATTCAGTTATTCGACATTGACAACGATCACAGTTTTTATTTTGATCACAGTGCAAACGTTTTAAACTTTTTTTGAGTTTGGGGATGTCTAGTACACTTTACTACGGAATATGAGTGAACATGTAGCGGAATTCTTCCACTACTACAATATACATAAATAATCAAACACCTTAATAATTTATTTCATAAAATAAATCCAATTCTCGATTGGCTCTAGCCAAAGTCATACGGTATCACACCGGTCAAATCCCGCGTCTCTGCTTTCGTACGGAACCTTGTACTGTGTTCATGCACATCAATATACCGTATGTTTTGCCCCTTCGCGATGAATTTTTCCCTTTCCTACTTCAGTTCTACCTTTGCCGTCGTACTGAGCGCACGCTCTGTATTTTCGCTCTTATTATTGAACTCAGCTATCACCTTGCGGTTCCCTCGCTCACCGTTGGCCTTCTTTGTTGGACTTGCTTCTCCAACACTTCTTCTTTATTGCGTCGTGTCACTTTCACACGTAATTATTTCATCACTGTCAGGATTCGTTCTCGAGCCCTCACAGTCCCCTCACCGTCGACCAGACATCAACCAGCCCACGACCTTCCCTCCCTCTCACTCGAGCCTTCTTCAGTGGCGAGCACCCCCAAGACTTCGGAGACCACCTCCAGGTTTCTTTCACTTCTAAATCACTACTTTCCCTCCCCGTTAGACCTCTATTAAGTTCACCCATTTTCCCTTGTTGTGTAAATTAATAATAAATATTTATTCTATTTCGTCATCCCTCATTGTTGCGCAACACACATAGCCAGAGAATCGTCTGATTCTCTCGCATATGGTGCAATTCGACCTATTTAAGAACACCGATACGTCCGCGTGGCAGCATTCACTCTACTATTGAGCCCAATCCCCAACCCGAATTTATCCTCCCCAATACGGTCACCATCCGTAGGAAAACCGTAATGGAGTCAACTTTCAAAACTGATTATGAGTCACTCCACAGCCTTCTTAGTGAACTCAAACCACTATTCGATCAGATTGATTTGGTAACCACCGACCTTTACAAAGTCAAGACATCTGACGAAATTCACCAACTGGCCTCCACTACCCGCCCCACTGTGGCGGACGCCGACCGAATTCTCTCTTCTTTCAGAGACGTCATGCAGGAAATCGAGGAGAAAGTCGCTGAGATGGTAAACCAAGAAGACGGCGACAAGGACCAAGCAGCCAACGAGCAAAGCCGTCTTCAGAGTGTGAACAAGAGCAAGGATGGATCCAGCCAACTTCCCATGGATGTGAGTAAACTTACGAACCTCTTTGAGAAAAAGGTTGCAAAATTCGATAAAGCCGTCGAGTTTAATTCACGTCACGTTACCTGGCTCACTCCGCCTTCCTCGGTAACAATCCCGCACGACCCCCAGCCTACTGCCGCACCTTCTCCCCAGCTCACGCAACCTCACATCCCCAATCCCTCCATCCTCCCACGTAGTGATGGAGTCGCCGACGCATCGAGGAGTATCAACCAGACTACGCCTGCAAGTTCGTCATCGCCTCAACTCACTCAGCCCTCTGCTCCGACCGATTCAGTCGTTCACAAGCCTACTCTCTCGCTTCCGCCTATCAGATTAGAAACGTTCGATGGTAGCGACATCACTCGTTGGCCTGCCTTCAAGTTCCAAATCGAATCTCTAATTCTAGATAGATCAGACATCTCTGAAGCCGAGAAAGTCTTCCACATCCGCTCTTGTCTCAAAGGCACAGCGCATTCACTGATCGCTTCCCTCCCTGTACAAGGTGGTTTTCTCACTACGACTATGAGTAGATTAGAGTCTGAGTATGGTCGCCATGTCCTCACACAAGCCCGCTTAATCCAATCACTGAGGAGCATCCGTTCTAAGACACCACGACCTGAGGACCAGCTCACCGCTGTGCGTGCGATGATCAACATAGCCTACTCGATCAACAAAGAGTGGGGAATCGATGGACTAGCCATGCAACAGACGGTTGCCGAGTGCATCAACTCCAAGTTCATCACCCTCATTTCCCGAAAAAAGCCGGATTCTCTTCTTTCTGCCCTGCTTCTAATCGAGAGCCAGCTCAACGAGGAACTCGAAGAGGCACTCACTATTAGTGCGTTCTCCTCACAGCGTCCCAATTCCAACGGTGGTTCGCAGCCGCACAGGACCAGCAACCAGCCGCCGAACACTCACGCCTCAAGCACTCCCAAGCCTTCCAAGAAGGGCCCATTGTGTGTGTTCTGTGGACAGCACACCTACAGTGCTCAGTGCACACAAGTCAGTTCTGCCAAGGACAGAAAAGACATCCTCCGCACTAAGTCCCTATGCTTTTCGTGCTTCTCTGCTAGCCATCCCTCACATGAGTGTCGGAAATCCTGTTCTACCTGCAATGGTAAACATCACACTTCCCTTTGCCATAAGCCCTCTACCAACCCCAACAAGGCCACCACCGTCGCATCCGTCACCACGAAACAACCCATTCAAGTGAACACTAGATTGTTCACTGCACCCGTTGGCCTCATAAACCAGACTGCGTGCCAAGTGCTCATGGCTCATGCGCTATTAGACACAGGCGCACAAGTCTCGCTTATTTCTCGCAGCCTCGCAAGCCGTCTTTCACTTACGCCTGTGGATCAGCTGCATGCCTCCATCACTGGAGTCATACATAATGAGCCGTCTGTAGTTGCTTCCACCCACGATGTGGTTCAATTCCAGCTTGTTACTAATCGAGACAATGTGACAATTAGGGCTGTAGTCCACGATGACGAGAGTATAACTAACTCAATCCATCACCAACCCCTTTCATCAGCTGACCTCGAGGTAATCAAGACTACTATTCAGTCTGTACCACACCACCTCACTGACTCAACAGTCAGTCCCGACCTCTTACTTGGTGTCGGTGACGCACTCAAACTCACCCACAACTCCAAGGTTACTGTACTCCCTAGTGGATACCGCTTGATACAATCTTCAATTGGACCAATAGTAGCTGGATCATCAGACAGCTCTGAACAGAAATCTTCCTCTTCCACTCCTTCCGAGCCACCCACCTTCCCACCCCACTCCGACAACAGCTCACGTCCTTCTCCTACCACCCCTTCATTGAAAGTGGCGTCGATTGTCACATCAGCCGACCTCTCAGCCGACCAGATGGCAGAACGTTTCCTCTCTGTAGATCCAATCTCGCGCATTTACGAGACTACTGAGAAGGAAGAGCGCAAGCTCGCAGATGAAATGGTGTCAAAGCACTTCGACGATACTATCCAGTCACGCGACGATGGCTACCACGTACAGTATGCCATCAAGCCTGATGCGAAGTCAGCCCTCCCAGACAACTATAATCTCGCAGTGTCTCGTCTGGCCTCGACCACTAGAAAGCTGTCCACTGACAAAAGTCTTCTCTCGTTCTACGATTCAGTCATCAAGGACCAAATCGCACTAGGACAAGTAGAGATAGTAGACTCCTCTGACACTAGTGGAATCATTCACTACCTGGCTCACCAGCCTGTACTGAGACCAGACAAGCCTACTACCCCACTGCGCATAGTTTATGACGCCTCTGCTCATCTCAAAAACAAGCCATCACTGAACGACATGATCTACCCCGGTCCGAGTGACCTCGAGCGCATTCCATCACTTCTTCTTCGCGCAAGACTGCGATCAGTTCTCATTGTGGCTGACGTTGAGAAAGCCTTCCTCCAAGTGAAGCTGTGTCCATCCCAGCGAAACATGCTTCGCTTCCTCTGGCTAAAAGACATCAATAAGCCAGTCACCACCCAGAACCTTCTCACATTGAGATTCTGCGTTACCCCCTTTGGTGTCAATCAGAGCCCTTGCCTTCTCAACAAGGTGATCAATCACCACATTCTGCAGAAAGGCGAAGAGTGTGACCCGCACCTGGTCAGACAACTGATCACTAACCTCTATGTTGATAACATCATCATCAACGTTGACACACCATCAGCCCTCTTGCACACACAGTCGAAGCACATCTTCGAGTCCATGTCCATGAACCTTCGTGACTACGCGTCCAACTCCTCCTCGTTCATGACACATGTACCAGAACCCGACCGATCAACAGACTCCAATCAAAAACTGCTTGGTCTCACGTGGAATACCACCGAGGACACACTAGCCAGCAAGATTCCAATCTCTCCCAAAAGAGAAAAGGAATCAAAGAGATCGATGCTGAGCACTGTCTCTAGCGCGTACGACCCACTAGGTCTCCTAAATCCCCTTCTACTCCCTCCCAGACTCACAGTCCAGAGTCTCTGGAATGTTCCACTCAAGTGGGATGAACCAGTCAATGAGACTACTAGGGATTCCTTCCACGACCAAATAACAGACCTCGAGCAGTTCTCACTCCCAGTTGATCGATTCACGCATATCTCTGAAGCCGACGAGATCACTCTTGTCGCATTCAGTGACGCCTCTAAGTGGGCAATGGCTGCTTCTGTGTACAGTTATGTACCTGGTTGCAAGCCATCCCTACTAATCTCCAAGACCCGACTAGCACCAATAAATTCTACTTCCACTATACCCAAAATGGAACTCGACTCACTAGTCATGGCTCATACATTGCTCCAGTACACAGTGGATAGCCTTCGGAAAGAATTCCCTGAGAAACAAATACACACGTATACCTTCTCCGATTCTGCTGTGGTCCTTCACTGGTGCAAGCCTACGTTCAACAAGCCAGTCGGTGTCTTCGTCTCCAACCGAGTCAAACTCGTTCACTCAATCAGAGACACACTCTCATCTGATAGCCATCTTACCTACCATCCGCCTCGACACGTGAGGAGTGAACAGAATCCTGCCGACCACGCAACTCGCGGACTCTCTTCCTCTGAAATGAACGAGCCTTCTCACCAATGGTGGATCGGCCCTCATTGGCTGTCTTCTGACCCGGCTGAATGGCCCGACACCAACCTGTCAGACCTCCAGTACCCCGACCCCGACCCGTTCACACTGACTGTGACCCCTGAGGTTATCACACCACCTCCACTAGACAATGTCATAAACCTCACTCGGTATTCCAGCCTCAAAAAGGCAATCAACGTGACGTCATTTGTCTATCGCTTCATCACCAGATGCGCTACCAAGTCCTCCAACACCAGCATTCACGAGAAGCTGAAGCACATCCCCACTACTCCCGAGCCTTCTCTCAGTGCTACCGAGAAAAGATTCGCCTTCAACAGGCTAATCTCGTTCAACCAGAGATCGGTCGATGACTTTCTCAAGAAAAAGACTTCACTGGTCGAAGATCCAACCACTGGCCTGTTTAGAGTCCACACCAGACTTACCAACTCTGCACGATCAGCCGACTTCAAACAACCGATCTTCATCCACACCTCGCGGGACACCACATTAGCACGGCTTCTTATCAAAGACATCCATGCATCCACCCACGCAGGAATGGATGTCGTCCTCAACACCCTCAAGAGCAGATACATGGTCCCACGAGCCAGACATCTTGCTAAGTCCACTCTGAAGCAGTGCATCCCTTGTAGGAAGACAAACAACCTCCCCTTCGCCTATCCCAAAAGCCCACCACTACCCGGCGATAGAGTAAAAGAGAGCCTTCCTTTCGCACACTGCGGCATAGACTACGCTGGACCCTTCCATCTTAATGACGATTCCAAAATCTGGATTGTCGTTATCACTTGTTTCTCGACCAGAGTCGCACACCTCGAAGTAGTCTCATCACTGTTGCCTTCGGCCTTCATATTAGCCTTCCGTAGATTCAGTTCACGCAGAGGAACACCCCAAAGAGTTACTTCCGATAAGGCGACGACCTTCAAATTGGCCAGTACACTGCTGTCCAACTCCGAAGTCGATCCATACATCAACACTCTCTTCTCCTCACTGGGAATAACATGGTCCTTCACCACTGCACACTCTCCATGGAAGGGTGGAATCTACGAGAGACTCATCAAGATCATCAAATACTCCTTCTCTCGTTCAATCGGAAGACGCAAGCTGTCTAGAGAAGAGTTTGACACGGTCATTTGCGAAGTAGAAGCACTCCTGAACTCGAGGCCACTCACATACGTTTCCTCAGACGACGTTCAGTCATTCAACGGCCCAGCACTCAGGCCAATTGACCTCATCCTCCCCAATTCCTTCCTAGGGACATCACTCGTTCCCTCAGATGCCGATGATTACCACCCTCCGGAGGAAGAGAATTCAAGTAGGGAAGCTGCACTCAGACAGCTAAGGAGATCAATCACAGTCGTCGATACCTTCTGGAAGAGATGGAACACCGAATATCTCACCAGCCTTCGTGACTCGGCCAATAAGTCATCTGACCCTCTCCAATCCACTCGTTCCTCCATTTCTTGCCCTCAGCCAGGTTCCATTGTACTGGTCATCGACGAGAGTGGAACCACACCACGATCGAGTTGGAAAATGGCAAAAATCCTCTCATTAACTAAGACTTCTGCCACCCTGAGATCACACACAGGCCGTACTATCGAAAGACCACTGAACCTTTTGATCCCTCTCGAAATCCATTCCAGTGAAGAAACACGTCCTGATAACACTGTAATTCAGACGTCTCATCACATGGTCACTAGGTCAAAGGCTGCCCACCGCCTCTAGCCTTCTCCCCTTTCCCCCTGCCTTTCCATTCCCTCCCCGAGGATTCCACTGTGACTACACATTGTAATTAAAAATATCTTCCCTTATCTTCCCTCCCACTTATCACTTACTTTCAGGCTGCTCACAATCAGCCAGTCATCGATCAAGAGATGGAGGATGAACTCCTCAGTGGAGACGTCAACCCCAACCTCGCGGAGATCAAGGACTACATTGACATCGCCTGCGATCAGCTTCTGGGTGCGATCCACGACAACCAGAGCAAAGACGACGCTCGTCAGTGCCACGACGACATCATCCGTCACGTTAAGGAGGGATTCAGCCGCCTTGAGAAAACGGTCACCGCCGAACTCTCTCAGATTTCCCTTACCTTATCCGCACTTCTTAATCAGAAATCCACCCAGCCTTCTGCCCCTACTCCCCTGTTTTCCGCTTCTTCTCCCCTTATTCGTACGCCTTCCGTTAAGCCCACTCGCTTCAATCCCATTGCTCGCCCCTCTAGCGATCACCGTCGCCCCTCTTCCTCTCGAGACACCTCTCGTACCCCTACCACTTCTCGCCCCATTCGCAAATCCAATCCTTCTAGCACGGCATGCACCTTCTGCAATTCGACTGACCACTTCACTCGTTTCTGCTCCGTCGTTAAGAGTATCGCTACTCGCCTTTCTCTCATGAGAGACGACCAGTGCACAAAGTGCTTCCGTACCATGGACGCATCTCACGCACCCACCTCCGAGCCCGAGCACTGCAAACGGGGTTGCCTAGACGTCAATGGAAGGTTCGAGCGACATATGGAAAGGTTCTGTTCCAAGAACGTCGACCTCCTTCCTTGAACATCCCTAGCCTTCTTCCCCCCCTTTGTTATCTTCGGCCATTTGGCACTCGTTAGTCATCTTCGATGTCTGTTGTCTCCCGATTTCTCCCCAATTGTTGTTGTTTCTCGTTGATTGATTGTTCCCCTTGTTGGCTTCATAAAGCACAATCATTCACTGTCTTTTCGTCCTCCACATCACACATCTCCCATCCCTCTTTCACTTCTTCCGTTCTCGCTCCCCCCGAGTGTAGCGGAATTCTTCCACTACTACAATATACATAAATAATCAAACACCTTAATAATTTATTTCATAAAATAAATCCAATTCTCGATTGGCTCTAGCCAAAGTCATACGGTATCACACCGGTCAACTCCCGCGTCTCTGCTTTCGTACGGAACCTTGTACTGTGTTCATGCACATCAATATACCGTATGTTTTGCCCCTTCGCGATGAATTTTTCCCTTTCCTACTTCAGTTCTACCTTTGCCGTCGTACTGAGCGCACGCTCTGTATTTTCGCTCTTATTATTGAACTCAGCTATCACCTTGCGGTTCCCTCGCTCACCGTTGAGGCCTTCTTTGTTGGACTTGCTTCTCCAACACTTCTTCTTTATTGCGTCGTGTCACTTTCACACGTAATTATTTCATCACTGTCAGGATTCGTTCTCGAGCCCTCACAGTCCCCTCACCGTCGACCAGACATCAACCAGCCCACGACCTTCCCTCCCTCTCACTCGAGCCTTCTTCAGTGGCGAGCACCCCCAAGACTTCGGAGACCACCTCCAGGTTTCTTTCACTTCTAAATCACTACTTTCCCTCCCCGTTAGACCTCTATTAAGTTCACCCATTTTCCCTTGTTGTGTAAATTAATAATAAATATTTATTCTATTTCGTCATCCCTCATTGTTGCGCAACACACATAGCCAGAGAATCGTCTGATTCTCTCGCATAGAACAATGCAAAGTTAATTGTAATTTCTATTTACAAATGTGTTTTAAGAGTGATTCTCATGTTAAAATATGAGAACCAAACGTATTTACATAAGTGAAAAATGTGAAATGAAATGCAATGTACACATTTAAAAAATAATTGTACAATTATGGTTTTCACAGACATGCAACGTATCAATTGGTAATGCACATTCTTAGGAGATGATGTTGTTTCGTTGTATCTGTTACGCATTTTTCATCTTAAGCTGGAACCATTTTGTTAACCATAATCACCCGACACATCTTTATTCTATCGCTATTCCTGATTTGAAGCGATGATTCTTATGACTTATGGATCAGTGTAATGGCACCGAACATAGATCGTGGTTCAGAAAATATCGAATCGTTCATAAGATTTGTGAATTGGGCGATTTCAGTATCGTTTATGCAGCATTCTACATATTTGAACTTCTCGGAGTTGAAAACCAGCTGAAAGATTATTAACTTATTGAAATATATATTTCTATCCCTAATTACCTTAAATGCGTTTGCTAATGCTGAAGCGGTTATTGTTGTGAGGCCGTGAAGAATTGAATTTTTCGAGTTTCTGACGAGGTGGAAGAAAGAAGTATCATTTAAAAATGGAACATTCCACTGCAATATTTTATAGGAGACTTTTAATGGACGAGACATATTTTAAAATACTCACATTAGTGAAAATTTCGTATTTGTTTACTGCTGGAAAACCGTTAATAATGTTATCAGTAGCGTAATCATACTTCCATACAATTGTCACATGATTTACGTGTTCTTCTTTTCGCAAAAGCTCACCCAAAACACTGAAACCGATTCATCTCAACCAATTTGTAAAATCCAGGTATATCTACCTGTCAGAACATTTATTGTAAGAATATAACGTTAAATTTCGGAAATGTAGAGTTTTGAATGCCCCATTCAGCTTCCTTGCCAGATCACTGTCAATATTACTTCCCTGTAAAAAATGCTTTCATATTTCTCTGATTTAGTCCATTAGTCCGTGATAGTCCATGGTGAAACTCCCGGATTTGAGTCTGAAACTCAACAGTTCCTCTCCTGAATTGTGCGAGGTGCCGTCCACAATCCCCGCCTCCACCCAAGACCATGCGCAGAAACTTGATACATTTCTGAAACATATCCCCCTCCCGGATTTGAGTCTGAAACTCAACAGTTCCTCTCCTGAATTGTGCGAGGAACTGGAGAGGAATTGTGCGAGGCATATCCCCCTCCCGGATTTGAGTCTGAAACTCAACAGTTCCTCTCCTGAATTGTGCGAGGTTCCTTAACTCGATGTGAAGATTGCCAGTCGTAGCATGGTTGAGAATTGTGCTGAGATCATTGGGAGGTGATTCCATGCTGACAGAGTCATACGTGTCGTCATCATTGAATAAATCAAGTCTCATGATATTTCTGTTCTACAAATTAATAATTATTAGTCAACAAAATTAGCCAATCAGAAATGAACACGGAAAATTTCAATTATTAATCTAGTTGGTAAAAAATATGCAAGCACATTGTTCCGATGACATAGCAAAGTAATTATTTGGCATACCAGATTCAAGCTAATTTGATGGAATTCTCGATATCCTGCCTGATGTTCAAATCTTGCCAATAGATCATTAATACAACCAATTTTCTTGCGATCTTCCATGCTCATTTTCTCAATTATTTTAGTTACTGTTTCGTTCGGAAGACAAATGAGAGGAAACTGAAATAATATGATAGTACATGCCTTAGCGAATTGGACGGTACCTTAGAGTTGGAATGATCTAATATCGGATCCATTAATCCGCTTGAACTGGTCAAGTTTGCGTAATAACTGCAATGAAGAATTTAAAAAAAAAGAAAACACATATACATATTTCGAGAAACGAGACAATTCGATGCATTAATGAGGCTTATCAAGGAAAATTTCCTCGCGTAAAACCAAGCTATTCGAATATGAACTTGATCGATAAACATGCAGGGAAGCAATGCAGATACGCGCTGATTACTCATTTGGTCTCACTTAATCAACGCAACGCTTTTTTCTGAACATGCGCTATGAATTTCCAAAACAAAACACATGCTAGAGTGTATATGACCGGTCGAAAAAAACTTAGAACTAGAGGATATGGTCTGGCGGATTGGCGATTCGAAAATCGGATTTCTTCATCCATTGAATGAGAAAAGGGATGACCACGAGGTAAATTAACATCTAATCCCTGGCCGCCTCTCACACTTCGTAAGTGTGTGAGAGTGGCAATGAGATAGAGAGAGCGTGTGTGTGCATAGTGAATATATGCGACCTCACTGATCTATACCTCCAATAAAAGGTCACGGGGAATGAAGCACATTAAACCTACACATACACATGTGTAATTTCCATAGATTAACTTACGCCTAGTCAGTCAATCACACTATTGTCTTATTTAATAGTATTATTTGCATGGACATATGATATATTCATATAAAAATATTAGTTTACTAATTTAATTATAAAAATATGTTTTTAGAACGGAAATGTCTCGAGACTCGATGAATACACTGATGTCGGTCCTTAATACTCCGTTGCCATGGAATCTCCGATCAGTGACCTCGGTTCATTGCTCAGCCATGCGACAACAGAAAAGCTTTTCTATGGAAGACGATATACGAATATTACACAACCGCGTTCTCACAATGAGTGCGACCATAATGTTTTACGAGCGACTACATCATGTTTCTGCACACATTGGTGGAGTGCAACCTATGAAGAATATAGAAAAATCCTCATCTGAGCACACTGCCTGATTTGATAAATTGATTGATGGATTGATTGGCATCATGTTTCAGCACTAACCTTTTTAATAGCCTTACAACGCGAGGAACGATCTAGGAAAGACGATCTGTTGCGTACACTAGATGATCGAATTACAAATATAAAAGATCTGCAAGATCTGTGTACTTTCTATACATGCCATATCAGCAAGTTAAATGTGAGGTTTTACAGTTATCGACTTACTGGCATTATTTCATGTATCGTTAACTACTGAGCCGTGCATAACCATTCTTTAGATATGTTTACATACTTCATGCATTATCACAGTGATAAAATACTGTAAAAACAATTCATTATGTCAGAAATTGCCATGCTTATGTAATACTAGTCCGGCTGACCCCGCCTTCGGAGGGGGCCCCATCCTAGCGGAGTAGGTTTCACAATCACTCGCTTCGAAACTTGTTGACGCGCGATATCTCCCTCCATATTTTGCAATCGTTTCGCAATCCGAACATACACCATCACAGTGCGCTTTATATATAGGCATAGATAACAATCGTACATGAATGGTTTTCGATAGAATAAATAAGGTAAAATATATTAAGAAGTATCACGGATTAATTTAAGAGAAATATATGTTGACAAATAACATGTTAGTGAACATTGTTGCATATTATCTAGTGAAATCGTCAGCTGGTGCTTTTTAGTTGACCATTCTAACCGCTTCCACATTTGTAAAGCAATGCTTGAATTGAAGCGATACTCCCGATATTTTGCATGTTCGAGTAGCATATGTCCAGTCACCGACCATAGTTCTTTCCTCAGACAATCTCCAAACGTTCAGCAGTCGTATAAAGTGTTCCATTTCAATTTTGTGGCATAAGCATTCCACAATTTTCCCCTTGCTAGAATTTACAACCATCTGAAATGTTAGAAAGGTATGGAATTATCGATTTTCTAATCACCTCAAATGCCTCGACTAATGCTGATGCCGATATGTTTGTGAGGCCATTAAGTAATGTTCTATTCGAGTTCCTGACCAGATTCAGGAAAGCATGATCACTTATTAACGAATTCGGATTCATCCACTAAAATATAATAAACTTGAAATCCCGTTGTACACAGCTTTCATGGGAACTAGTGAACATTATTAAAACTAACTTACATTAGTAGAAATTTCATATTTATCTACAGTACGAAAAAATATTGCGATGTTGTCAATTGAGAAATCATTATTCCATTCAATGTTCACGTCATTAACATCCCTATCTCCATTCAACAGCTCGCTTAATAAACTGAAAACACCAATTATTCGTATTTCCAATATTTGCACACTTACTTTTCCGAATGTACATTGTAAGAAGAAAATGTGATTTTACGAAAATGCAGTGTTTTGAATGTCACGTTCATCTTCTTTGCCACCTCGCCATCCATACCATTTCCCTACAAACGTAGTTTCTTGCCTATTTTAGTTTGTTTCAATACTTACCCCAACGAGAAGATGGTCTGTAGACGCATGGTTAAATAATGACTCAAGTCCCTTCCCCGTAACATTTACATCAATAGTGTTAAAATGCCCATTATTTGTGAATGTATTGATATTTTTGTTGATATGCTGCAAAATACTCGGGTAATTCAATTATTTGACATACTTACACGTCTGATATTTGATAATTCATTCGAACAAATGGTCTGAGGACATGTGAATGGTCCAAATACTTCAATTACGTATCTGACATACCGCGTTAAATTCAATCTTGGAGAAGCAACGATATCCGGCGTGTTTCTCAAGCCCGACCAATCGATAGTCAATTGAACGAATAGTCTTGCGATCCTCCAAGTTCATTTTCTCGATTACTTTTATTAAAAGTTCATTCGGCAGACTAAGGATAGGGAACTGAAAAATATATGTGTTAAGAATGTAATATATCAATTGATACCTTTGAGTTGGGAAGGTCTAAGGGGTGATCAATTAATGTCTTACTGCTTGTACTGCCCATGTTTTCGAAAGAATGATGAAATGACACAATGGGCAATTTTTTTTACTACAATATACAACAAAAACACAGATAACTAGAGTATGCGGTCAGTTGAAATACAAAGGAAGTTGACATATATAGCGAAAAGGGTCAGAATGAGAGTCTAGCGCCTGCATGATTCGAAAAGCAGCTGTCATCACTCATTTATAGGGTGACTGTAGGCAAAGTGCAACTTTGGACCATTTAATATCAATGACCTAGCTCCTGTTAACGATTAAAGGAATCAAAAAATTACATTATTATATATACTCTCAGCAGATCTATGATTAGTTGGCTGAGTGTCATGAACGCTTGAGGGACAGGGAAGTGCGCGAATCCAAATCCGATGTGTGAAATGATGTCTGGAGGGATCGAGATACCTCCTTTAATGGGAAGAAGGAACGAAATGCAGTTATGTGCTTCATTATTTACTCTCTCTCTCTCACACATTTGACACTGGAGAGCAGAATCAGACCCCATAAACCCCACTAGATCGAATTCGAACTATTACGCAATGCCTCCATTGATCTATCAACGGCGGCATGATGTCATACTTCTCATCCGACCCAATGTCCCATAACCAGCGTAGTCAGTCAGCAGTGGCGCTATCATATAGAACCGATAGAGAACGCGGGAGAAGAAATCTGTAAAAATAGCCTTTTGCACTTTGTGCACAGGCTCTATATTGACTATGATATATTCGAAATATACCATTGATTTGTTTCGTATTCTTCTAGTTCTATATGACTGGCATTGTGTGCAAGGAAATTTAATGATAATTCATATTTTGCGAAATTTGTAATGTACACGTCTTCAGAAAAAAAGATGCGAAAAGGTGAACATTTCAACGTATGATTCATTCCAAGACAAATTTGCACATGTGCATGAATGGTTTCAGGAATAGGTAAAAACAAATTTATACAAATGTTTGACAAATTGGTTGCGTAATCATAAGGCCAATGTGTACTCTCAATGCATCTGTGCATTCATTCATTCATTCATTCATTAATTTATTCCGTTAGGCGAGATTACAAAAATAGCGAGAGGGTTTACAATAAACGGATGTCCGTCGATTGGATCGAATCGGTTGAAGGTTGCTAGGCAGCAAGGGTATGGGGAGGGGAAGGGATCAGAGATCAAGCCATTTGGCAATAATAGATGGGGGGTAAAAAGTGTGGGGTTGTGAACGGATGTAACTAGAAAAAAACATTCTGCGAAGAACTAACACATTCTATGGGAAGTGCATTCCAAATCGACAAAGTTCTAGATACAAGAGTAGAATTCGAATTATGCGGTATAAAAGGTAGTGATATACGAAGGGGATGAGAATTTCTGAGAGGTCGAGTGAGAGGCGCGCGAGTAAGCAGGGAAGAAATATCAAGAGAATATCGGTTGTGGACAATGGAATGAAGAAACAATATATCAATTATGAATCTACGTTGTTCTAAAGTCATTAGATTAAGCTCATTGAGCCGATGCTTATATGATACAGGGGGAGGGAACAGCGTACATACATTCTACGGGTAAAATCGCGTTGAACTCTTTCAAGCTCTTTAGTCAAAGACACACTATTTACAGGATTCCATATAATGAGCAATATTCTAGATTTGGGAGGATGAAAGTATTATACGATTTGAAATATAACTCAATGGAGTTGTTACGAAAGGATTTACAAATTAGATTAGATTTGGCGCGGGCATTAGAAATAATCTTAGTAATATGGGACGAGAAAGAAAGTGAGGGGAGAAATGCACTCCAAAATCCTTAATTACACATTTACTGGGGTCATTGCTAGGTTCGTTTAAAATAATACCATTAATCGTGAATTGTCTATGGGGGTTATGTCGGCCATAGTGGACAATGTGACATTTGGTTTCGGATATGTCAAGATTCCATTGAGATTACCAGTTAGCAACAATATTTAGAGCGGATTGCAAATCATCTGAGAACAAAGGAGCTTCAGCGAACAACTTAAGGTCATCTGCATATACTGAATAATAAATAGAGTTAGGAAATTGCGTGCAAATATCATTGATGAATAAGATGAGGAGAGGCCCGAGACAAGATCCCTGTGGCACGCCGGATATGACCGGGGACGGAGGGGAAAAGAAGTGTCAATAAAAACAGATTGCGTACGACAGGAAAGATATGCGTGGAACCAGGATACAATGCGATCAGAGAGGCCCAATTCCGACAATTTGTGCAGCAATAATCTATGATCAATATAATCAAAAGCTTTTCGGAAATCTATATAAATTGTGTCAAAAGGAGTTCCATTCCTGGAGATGCGAAGATAATGTGAATAAGTCTCAGCAAGATTAGTGGAAGTTGATCTACAATTTCTAAAACCAGTTTGATGTGGATCAAATAAATTATTCTGGTCAAGAAAAGTTGTGATTTTGCTTATGCTTATCTTCTAAAAAAAACTTTACAAACAGATGAAGTCAGCGAAATAGGACGAAAATCTGTGATGGAGTTACTAGATTTTTTGGGAATGGGTTTAACTAAGGCTTGGCGCCATTGAGATGGGACCTGGGAGGTTAGCAGAGATTTGTTGAAAATATTATAGTAAGTAGAGGAGATATAACAGACAATTTACACCTCGAAAAAACGATACTAGGAATATTATCGGGAGTTACATTCACTTTGGGAGCAAGCTTACTAAGTGCACAAATAACATCCACGTGAGAAATTGAAGACAGATCGAAAAAGAAAGAAGGGGAAGGGAAATGGAGTGGGGACGATTGGGGAGCAGTAGAAACAGAAGAAAAGAATCGTTCAAAAGCTACACACTTCTGGTCATTAGATATTAGTACGGAACCATCAGAATCTACTATTCCAGAGGGAGTGGTTTTAGGAATACTCAATTTGTCCTTGCAATAATTATAGAAGAGCTTAGGATTGGAGGACATAACAATACGATTTTCAAGGGAGCAGTGAAATCTATTAAGGGCAGAGTTAAAACGCTGGGTCATAATAGCACATGCACGACTGTTTGGAGCAACTCTAGTTAATGTCTTAGATTTTCCGTAAAGAATTTTTAAAGTTGGTGGATATCTAGAGAAAGGGGAAGGTTTAGAGAGGGGAACAAATGTGTCTAAAACGTTATTTACAAAGGCAACAAAATAGGTATAAGATTGGTGTGTATTAAGATTGCTCAAAGCGTGGGTCCAGTCATGAAAGTGTATACAGTCATTAATCGAGATCCAATCAGCTAATCGATAGTGACGGGATGGAGCGCGAACATTCTGAGGAGGACGGGGAATGCGAAGGTCGAACGTCACACTGATATGGTCACTAAGTGCATTGGTATCAGACACATTGCAAATAATGTTCTCATTACAAAATAGCAGATCTAAATAGCTATTGAACCTAGTAGGGAAAGATACAAGCTGATTGAAAGTGGTGGTCTGACACAAAATCTAGCAAGTCGTTTTGGTTTGGGGAGAAAAGAGACTGCCAATCAATATCAGGAAAATTGAAATCACCAATTAAGATACAAGGAAAATTAGCAGAAATATGCGTTTCTATATTCTGAATGAGTTCAATAAGAGAATCATGAGGGGCGGAAGGAGATCTATAGATAGTGAAAATCTGATTATTATCTTTGGAAGGGATGGGGAATAATCTAAGTGAATTTCAACTATACAACACTCTATAAGTTGCGAAGAAAAGTTAGACATGAGGATCGGATTCAAAGAGTTGTGAACTAGGCACGCGACGCCGCCACCCCTACCGTAATCAACAGAAATATCGCGGTCGCATCGGAATGGTAAATAGTTAGGAGAACCATCAACAATGAAAGAGTCTATATCATTATGATCTAACCAGGTTTCTGATATGCAAATAATTCGGAATTCAAGAGATGCAAGCAGGAAAGAGAGCTGAGATGATTTGCATCGAATCGAATTGATCGCGCATTTGCATAGAAAACGGAGACGGGGGAATCTCTAGACTGACGTGTACTAAGAAGTGGCGATGCAATTGAAGAACGGGGACTATGGATGGTCGAGTGGGGAGACAAGAGGGAAAAGTGGGTACCCTTGCTGCCAATGTCCTATCCTCGAGTGGTCGAGACGTGGTTGACGCGAGGAAGCACGACTGGAGTTGGATCGGGAGTCGAGGGAGTGGAGGCAGCAGAGTGAGCACCAGTAGAGACACGAGCGGGGCCTGAACGATGGGAATCGGCAGCGCTGCTCTGAGAGATGCGAGAGAGGCCATAGTGGGGAGGGAGAGGGCGGGATGTACGGTAGTTGATAATGGCGAAGTCGCGTACTCCACACACAATCTTGTTAGCAGCTAGATTGCGCTTAGTTGCCTCGGCACGTGCCTCCTTCTCCATCATCAACTGCGTCGGCGTAAGATCCTTGCTGATGAAGGCACGCGTATCACGGAAGGGAGTGGGTCGGCCCGGCTTGCTGCGGATGCTGGAGAGGAGGGCGTCACGAGTGGACTTGTCGGGGCAGCAGATCTTGAGAGGGCGTGCACTGGGAGTGCGATCAGGAGGGTGGCGATGGTACGAGATCTTCTTCTCATACCATGCCTTCCGCATTATCGACAGTCATCCTATTCTGGAGCCGTTTTGTTCCCCATAATGACCTCGTGCATGTCCCCACTTCCGTAACGATTGTATTGAAGAGTTGCTCCCGAACGCATATGTTTCAGAGTAACTACTCCTATCATAGACCGCCGTTGAGCAAATTGCGGATATCCCATCAGTCGTGTGAAGTGAACGATTTCCCGATCGTTGATGCAGCATTTCACGTATTTGTAGTTATCAGAATTGAAAACCATCTGACAGAACTTCAATTTTCTATTTCAGGAAACACTAAAAAATCACCTCAACCGCCTTCGCCAATACTGATGCCGTTATGGCTGTGAGACCTCGAAGTGTTGTACTATTTGAGTTTCGGACAAGATGGAGAAATGTGTGATCGTTTAGGAACGGCATCTTCCACATAAATGACACATTTTGTATGGTTCATTGAAGCAATCCTAGGAAACATAATGAATTGTTAATAAACTCACTATGGTGATTATTTTGTACTCTTTAACAGTTGGCAGATTGGCTAATATGCTTCCGGTTGCGTGATCATACTTGAATACAATGCTCACGCGATTGAGATTGGTATTACATTGCACGAGCTCGTCCAACAGACTGAAAATATAAATATCAATCATAATTTAACCGAGAGAACTTACGCATCTGACTCCTGATTGTACGAGTAGAAAAATAATTTTCGGAAACGCAGGGTACTGAATGCCACATTTACCTGCCTTGCCACCACTTTGTCGAAAAGCTTTGCCTGAAAAACACTATCACAGTATTCGTATATTTTCATCATCCTTACTCTGACGTGAAGCGTTACCGTTGTCGCGTGGCTGAGCAATGAACCGAGGTCACTGATCGGAGACTCCATGACAACGGAATAATAAGTACCATCATCAGTGTATGCATCGAGTCTCAAGACATTTCCGTTCTAAAAAAATATTTATTATAATTAAAGGGGTGCTCCAGGGAATGAATGCTAGGGAGTCCCACAACGAAAATTATGCGCTCTCAGGGGGAAACTGTATCGTGTTTAACCCGAGACAGAAACGATCATTATGTTGAGCGAGTGAAACATAAACGGCCTAGTCACGACCCTGCGCTTTCAATAAACTTTGCACGTATGTAAATAGCCTCAGAGGCATTTGTGGAACTTCGTACAAAGTGATATCTGATCGGGTGAGTGGCCTCTACGATATTCACGCTGTCAGTACGGGTGACTGAACATTCCCCGGCGCACCCCTTTAAACTAGTAAACTAATATATTGTATTTCCATGCAAATATTACTATTAAATAAGATAATAATGTGATTGACTGACTAGACGTAAGTTACTCGACGGAATTGATGATATCTGGCCTGCTTCTCAAATCTGTCCAATCGATCATCGATCAAGCGAATTTTCTTGCAATTTTTCATGCTGATTTTTTCGATTATTTTACACACGATCTCATTCGGTAGACTGAGCAGTGGAAACTAAAAGCAAAAGTCATGAATTATCTACAAGTAAATGATACCTTAAAGTAGGAACTATCTGATGACTGATCCATTATATGCACGCTAATTAGAAGATATACAAACGAAACTCAATTCTGCAACACAAAAATATATGGAATTCAATACCTTAGGAAGGCTTAACAATGGTGATGCAATGCAAATGAAACGAGTGGAAAAGATGGTGGTCGTGTGCTGGCGGTAGGGCATTTCGAAAATCGAATGCCGTCACTCAATGAACGAGAAAAGGGGTGACCACGAGGCAAATGGTCTCTCCGTTCTGCTCACTCGCTCGCCCTTTGTAACTAGCGGGAAAATATTTATTCATTTATTTAGTGATGTTAGATTGCAAAAAAAAATAACGGGTTTACATGAAACGGATACCCGTCGATTGGATCGAACCGGTTGAAGGTTGCTAGGCATCAAAGGGTAGGGGAGGGAAGGGATCAAAGATCAAGCCGACAATAATAGGCGGTGGGTAAAAAGTGTGGACGTATAACAGCCAAATTGGAGACACCTTTACCTACACCGCCATCAATGCAATATATCGATACAGTAAGAAGGAGGTCACGGGGAATGAGGTTGGTTCAACCAACAGGCGATGGATACGATCTACCCATGCACCACATTATCTCCTACATCAGACGCTGGCGAACACAATTCGGAATTTATTACCCATAAAGTCAGTCTGTAATGACGCTGACCTTTTGCACAAGGAGTGGTCCCAGGTGACAATATCTGAAAGAGGGAACTTATAAATGTGTGCGCAGGTACACCAGTTGATCGGATAAAAAAAATATATGTTCAGTCTTCTAGTTATACCAGATTGTCACAGAATGTAAGAATTTATAATGAGCATTCGTAGGTTCCAAATTCGTTAGTATACGGGCCTTTAGAAAAACTAAGGATACAAGTGCTTTTTGTGCCCTCTGCGACTGGTCAGATCGAACGATGTGAAAAAGGTGAACATTGGAATGTATGTTTTATTCAAGAAAACTTTTACATGCAAGGTTTTCATGAAAAGACAAAAAAAAACATTAAAAAGGGTATCATTTGAGGTATGCAACGAGAATAATATTATGCATTTTCGACATTTCATTATGGGGTCATTTGTTTCTCCATAATCACTTCGCACAGGTGCGCACTTCCATAATGCTTGTATCGAAGAGATGCTCCCGACTGAATGTGCATAATCATGATGGCGCCGAACATTGATTGTGGCGCAGAAAATCGAGGATTTCTAATCAGTGTTGTTAAATTATCGATTTCGCTATCCGGTATAAAACATATAACACATTTATGCTTGTCAGAATTGAAAACCATCTTAATTTGTATGTTTTTATTGCGTAAGTGTTGTTTTTTATTGTACCTCAAATGCAGGTGCTGTTATTGATGTTAGACCGTGCAGTTTTGTGATATTTGAGTTTCTCACAAGATGAAGAAAGGTTTGGTCGTTTAATAACGAAATCTTCCACTGAAATGAACTATTATGTAATGGCCGCAAGCCACTTTAGAAAATGAACGGCAAAGATGATTGCAAAAAACTTACACTTGTGGAAATTTCGTATTTTTTCGCGGTAGGAAAATCGAATATAATGCTGCCATTTGTGCTATCGTACTTCCAAACAATTGCCATATGGTCAACATGTTTCTGTTTTTTTAGGAGTTCGTGTAAGATTCTGAAAAAATGTCATATTTATGTTCTCTTCTGAGAGCTTACCTATCCAAAGATCCATTGTAAGAGTGGAAAAGTAGGTTTCGAAAACGTAGTGTTTTGAATTCCGCAATTATGTTCTTTTCCACTTCATTGTTAACATGGCTCCCCTGAAAAATATGCGTATTCGTTTAGTTAAGGGTGACATTGCTGTTAGATCTAACTCCGATATGCAGATTGTCGGTTGTAACGTGGTTGAGCAATGCTCCCATATGATTGAGCCGAGATTGCATGTCCACGGTCTCATATGGACCATCATCAGTCAATATATCAAGTTTAATGTTATTTCTCTTCTAAAATTTCTTGATTAATAAAGGAAAACTGCATTTTCCAAATCTTTGGATACGTAAATACATTTAGGTGGGAATACACTCACATGGAATACTATTATTAAGTTAGTTTTTAAGTCAAGTATATATCACGTGTATCACGAGTCAGTGGATGAAAAACAGGACCCCCGGGAACAATTTCCAACTTTTATTTTTTGTTTTAGTCCATATTATGGTGGTAGCATACACTAGAGCCAACTTCTTGAAATTTCCTGGTCACAGGTCCCAGAACCGTCATTTAGGAATTTTCCGGTTTTATGTCCGGCTCTACCATATTTCAACTCGCAGATGTGCTGCAGATGCGGCATTGGGCTCAAAATACGCGGAAAAATAAGATGAACAACTTTTATGTTGAAAGTGAAGCCGCATCTCTTCATGTGCAGAAAATATGAACAAAAAACTGAATTTGACAGTAAAAATAAAATCCTGCTGTCTCGGTATGGGGCAAACCCAGTAAATTTTATTACAGATTATGTAAGAATAAGTCCATACGTGTATAGAAAAAATTGAAATAGGCAAGTTCGGGGTGGCTTACGCCCGTTGTATAGCTCCGAATGTTGAAAACCATCCATGTCAAATTTTGAAAAATTCTGATCTCGCAGATTTATTATTCAAATCGACCAACCAATTTTTAACATTTCTCGAACAAATAAGTTAGATGATAGTGAAAAATACGAAATTTCAGCACTTCAAAAAATCGATTGTTCAAGGTTTCTCTATAGCCATTTTCGAGCACTTCCAGCTCACAATTTAGCTTAACCCGAAAACGATCTCAAATCGTTTTCAGTAGATGTCACAATCATGAACACATTCTGGTATTATTGGATCTCAAGTCCTTTTTATGCCCGTGATTTCAAGTCTCGAAGCCTAATCGTGAAGTGAGAAATTCAAAATAAATATATTTTGACTAAATGGTAATGAATTATAGGTATTTTCAATAGCTAAAAATAATTTTTAGTTCAGGAGAGATGAAAAATGTTACAATTGCGGCCATTTTCAAGGATGCTGAAGATCATCAAAATTTCAATTTTCACACATTTCATATTTTTTCAAACGAGCACCATGTTGGCAATATCACTGTTTTATTTCTTATCTCTTCATAAAATTATTTTTAGTAATTGAAAATACCTATCATTCATTACCATTTAGAATTTCTCACTTCACGATCAGGTAAGTTCGAGAATTGAAATAATGCCAGAATGTGTTCATGATTGTGACATCTACTGAAAACAATTTGAGATCGTTTTTGGGTTAAGCTAAAAAAGCTGGAAGCGCTCGAAAATGGCTATAGAGAAGCCTTGAACAATCTTTTTTTTGAAGTGCTGAAATTTCGTGTTTTTCACTA
This sequence comes from Pristionchus mayeri, assembly GCA_036245805.1. Classification (NCBI taxonomy): domain Eukaryota; kingdom Metazoa; phylum Nematoda; class Chromadorea; order Rhabditida; family Neodiplogasteridae; genus Pristionchus; species Pristionchus mayeri. The sequence continues at coordinate 9,593,216 of BTRK01000002.1, forward strand.
TCATCTAACTTATTTGTTCGAGAAATGTTAGAAATTGGTTGAACTGATCGATTTGAATAATAAATCTGCGAGATCAGATTTTTTTCAAAATTTGACATGGATGGTTTTCAACATTCGGAGCTATACAACGGGCGTAATCCACCCTGAACTTGCCTATTTCAATTTTTTTCTATACATGTATGGACTTATTCTTACATAATCTGTAATAAAATTCACTGGGTTTGCCCCATACCGAGACGGTATGATTTTATTTTTACTGTCAAATTCAGTTTTTTCTTCATATTTTCTGCACATGAAGAGATGCGGCTTCACTTTCAACATAAAAGTTGTTCATCTTATTTTTCCGCGTATTTTGAGCCCAATGCCGCATCTGCAGCACATCTGCGAGTTGAAATATGGTAGAGCCGGACATAAAACCGGAAAATTCCTAAATGACGGTTCTGGGACCTGTGACCAGGAAATTTCACGAAGTTGGCTATATGAGTGACTATCTGAGAGAACCGAGTAATATCACCTACAGGCCGTACAACGAAAAATCAAGTGCTGATTTTAAGATCTCCCTAGGGGTAACTTTTCACGTAGAGTTCGAAAATCGACCTTAGAAAGCCGTATCTCTGACCCCTCATTTCCAGTGTCGCGCTGTTGCCAGGTGGTCAGTTTTTGTAACTTTTGAACGGCTTATCCAAACCTCGTAAATGCATAGTAATTTTGAAAGATCTCGATGAGATAAGCATTTTCACTGCTGAAAGTGAAAGGCTAGCTCATCTGTGAAAAAGTTATGGTCATTTAAATTTTCAAATTCGCCGGCCTGAAAAAGGTTCAAGAGCTGTGTACTTTTAACCATGATCATTCGATTCTACGTTAAAAGTTACCCCTAGGTACATAATTTAAGGAAAAAAGTGAGGTGGTAAAGCAGGTTTATGAATCGCGAAATATGAAAATGCGTGTATTCGGTGAAGGTTTTCTATAGTTTTCAGTCGATCCACTGTGACTACAAATCAGTTTTGAGCATTTTATGACTATTTTATCCCAGTTAAATAAATGAAGCTGAAAAACACCGAATATGGCGCTTTTTCGAAAATCCGATTTTCTTTACATCGAAATTTCCCAACTTTATGCCCAGCCAACTTTCCATTTTAAACCGGAATCCTGCATTTGCTCTGCACATCTTCCAGTATGCCTCGACATTAGCCAGAAAGCTAACTAGTGAGGCTGGCAACGTATCAGTAAGTCATGATTATTATTGCTTGAAAACTTGTTTTTAAGAAGGAATGAAAATAAAAATTTAATAATTTGCGAAAAGATTGGTTTGAAAGATTGATATTTTAACAATTTATCACTTTCTCATACGAATTAAGTCGATTAGTGGCGTTTAAAATACACTTTGCATTATTTTATAAATTTTTGTATTCCAATGACTAAAATTTTACCAATTTTTCAATTGATTGGACGTGTTATATTTCATCCGTTTTTAAGTTGGCCTATATTGGGAGAGTTTAAAATTACATGAGTTTGTTCCTCAGTCTTCGCGAACTTTGTAAATACCCACTTAATCAAAATTGTTCGCTCTCGTCAACCATTTTCAAGCAATAATGATCATGACTTACTGATACGTTGCCAGCCTCACTAGTTCTTTTTCGGGCTAATGTCGAGGCATACTGAAAGATCTGCAGAGCAAATTCAGGATTCCGATTTAAAATTGAAAGTTCGCTGGGCATAAATTTGGGAAATTTCGATGTGAAGAAAATCGGATTTTTGAAAAAGAGCCAAATTAGGTGTTTTTCAGCTTCATTCATTTCCACTGGGATAATATTGTCATAAAAAACTCAAAACAGATCGGAAGTCACAGTGGATCGACTGAAAACTATAGAAAATCTTTACAGAGTACTCGCATTTTCATATTTTGCGATTCAAATCTGCTTTACCACCTCTCCTTTTTCCTGAAATTATGTACCTAGGGGTAACTTTTAAAGTAGAATCGAATGATCATGGTTAAAAGTACACAGCTATTGAACCTTTTTCAGGCCGGCGAATTTGAAAATATAAATGACCATAACTTTTTTTCACAGATGAGCTAGCTTTTCACTTTCACCAGTGAAAATACTTATCTCATCGAGATCTTTCAGAATTACTATGCATTTACGAGGTTTGGATAAGCCGTTCAAAAGTTACAAAAACTGACCACCTGGCAACAGCGCGACACTGGAAATGAGGGGTCAGAGATACGGCTTTCTAAGGTCGATTTTCGAACTCTACGTGAAAAGTTACCCCTAGGGAGATCTTAAAATCAGCACTTGATTTTTCGTTGTACGGCCTGTAGGTGATATTACTCGGTTCTCTCAGATAGTCACTCATATAGCCAACTTCGTGAAATTTCCTGGTCACAGGTCCCAGAACCGTCATTTAGGAATTTTCCGGTTTTATGTCCGGCTCTACCATATTTCAACTCGCAGATGTGCTGCAGATGCGGCATTGGGCTCAAAATACGCGGAAAAATAAGATGAACAACTTTTATGTTGAAAGTGAAGCCGCATCTCTTCATGTGCAGAAAATATGAAGAAAAAACTGAATTTGACAGTAAAAATAAAATCATACCGTCTCGGTATGGGGCAAACCCAGTGAATTTTATTACAGATTATGTAAGAATAAGTCCATACATGTATAGAAAAAAATTGAAATAGGCAAGTTCAGGGTGGATTACGCCCGTTGTATAGCTCCGAATGTTGAAAACCATCCATGTTACGGGGTTTGGATAAGCCGTTCAAAAGTTACCAAAACTGACCACCAAAACTGCAACAGCGCGACACTGGAAATGAGGGGTCAGAGATACGGCTTTCTAATGTCGATTTTCGAACTCTACGTGAAAAGTTACCCCTAGGGAGATCTTAAAATCAGCACTTGATTTTTCGTTGTACGGCCTATAGTCAGTTCTCTCAGACAGTCACTCATATTATATACTACCACCGTAATATGAACTAAAACAAAAAATAAAAGTTGGAAATTGTTCCCACATACCTCCACTGACTGGTGATACCCGTGATATACATATGAGAGGAATCGGGAGAGACTCGAGATAGGCCGGGACGTGAAAATTCATGATCATCAATCGGGACGAAAACAACGTGAATCGTACTTCGAAACGAGTTCTTTCAAATGGCGTTGGCCGTTTTCTAAACAATTTTTTTTTTATCGGCGTGGTACGTCTTCGAACTGGGCGGAGTCACATTTTTTCTGAAAACACAGAAATTTGGAGCTTTTTTCCGGAACTTTGCGATAAAAATAGTCAACATATGAAAGAAAGAGGATTGTTCGAGGAACATTTTGCTTTCTTTGGATGGGTCAGAACCGCTAATTGAAAGCCAGGGGTCCGATTTCGCGAAAAAATTTTGTAAATCACGAAATACCAAAAAGGTTATGGGATTTCATGCTTAATCGATAAGTCCCTATAAGTACTCTTTCCTCTCAAAAAATGAAGGTCTGGAAGCTATGCGTAATAATGTTGCTCTCGTTTAAGTACTACCCGGCTAATGGGCCGGGTATAGACGGAATGTTTCCTATATCGATATAAGGTCATTTAGCGTCAGAATTGAATTAATACAGGGTGCGAGAAAAGTATGGTGACAAGTCTTTTATGTAATATCTCGCGAAGTAATGATAGCATAGGTGCCTGCTTTCGCCATTGTATGCCTGCGTACAGTACCTCCAACAATTTTTATCACAATTCCCCATCTATCGATTTTGTCTTTCAGAGCTTTTCGATTTTCAAGTTGGAAAAATTGGTCCCTTGACCCGCAGCTCATTTTTCTCTTTAATTAATAATATAAAATCTTCGGATAATAATTCCATCACTTTCTCATCTTGGGTATGGAGAGCAACCATTCCCCTTTAAATTATACTTGTTTAGGCTGAAATACGATAACAGGAAACGGAGAAATATGAAAATAACTGCATCACACTTTGATACGGAATTATCTTATTGAAAAATCACATTTTCGAATTTCTTTCTCAGCATCCATATATTGTGATATAAACTTGTATGTTATATGCGAGGACCGAATTATGAATTTTAATAGCGTCAAACTGAATGAAAACATGGTTTAAACTACTGAACCATACATGATAAAATATGGCTGAAAACGACACTTGGGACAGATTCGAAACTTGTACAGAAGCAGATTCGCTTTCCCAATTTAAACTGAAAGCATATTTGCACTACTGAATGGACGTGTACCATAATACATACGGTTATATTTTTCTCCCATTCATATTTGATGGACGCGGCATACATTGTTGTAATGCGGCATTAAAGAATACGACTCATGCAGTGAGAGAAACATGATCGTTTTTCTTCACTAAATTTTTAATAAATTAAACCTCGTAATCTAAAAGAAATATTTGTTTGATACTTGAGCGCTAAATAGGTAAATAGCTAAGGTACATGGTGCAAAAAATTGGGAGAAATTAAAACACTGCGCGCCAAGTGGGGCTTAATTGAAATATGTCACAATACTTTTCTCGCACCCTGTACACTGTAGAAACATATTTCCATACCAGAAACACACAATTTTCATGTGCATTCGCTCATAGCTTCGTATTGTAGAAATTATGAACTAAAAACTGGGAAGGTGCAAAATACCTTGTATGCGGCGTCCATTCAACGAAAGATCCAGTGAAATTTATTGGATATAATGTAGAAACAAGTTCTATAACAATTGACAAAGGATGACCACAGTTGAAATCGATGTTGCCTCATTGGTAATCGAATAATTGCGAAACACGACTCCCCCAACCGATTTTGAGAAATCGATTAGTGAGTGGCACCAAATTGTAGAGTATTATGTGCTAAACATTTTATCTGTTGAAAGTAAGCTTCTATATTTCCATATACGCGAGCTACAGTGCCTAGAAGTAGACAGAAAACGACGGTGGAGGTGCGCGAGAGAGCGCCAATTGGAGGGGAGGGAGAGGGAAGTCGGGCGGAGAGAGCGCCAGACGGTTAGAGCGCGCGTTCTCGAGGGATTCTCGCCCGTTTCTATCCAACTTCTAAGCACTGTAGCTCGCGTATATCGAAAGATAGAAACTTACGTTCAACAGATACAATGTTCAGCACATAATACTCTACAGTTTGGTGCCACTCGCTAATCGATATCTCAAAATCGTTTGCGGAAGTCGTGTTTCGCAATTATTCGATTACCAATGTGGCAAAATCGATTTCAACTGTGTTCATCCTCTGTCAATTGTTATAGAACTTGTTTCTACATGACATCCAATACATTTCACTGAATTTTTCGTTGAATGGACGCCACGTACCGGGTATTATGCACCTTCCCAGTTTTTATTTAATAATTTCCACAATTCGAAGCTATGAGCGAATGCACATTAAAATGATGTGTTTCTGGTGTGGAAAAATGTTTCTACAGTGTAATGATTCAATTCTGACGCTAAAGGACCCTATAGCGATATAGGAAACATTCCGTCTATACCCGGCCCATTAGCCGGGTAGTACTTAAACGAGAGAAACATTATTACGCATAGCTTCCAGACCTTCATTTTTTGAGAGGAAAGAGTACTTATAGGGACTTATCGATTAAGCATAAAATCCCAAAACCTTTTTGGTATTTCGTTATTTACAAAATGTTTCGCCAAATCGGACCCCTTGGCTTCAAATTAGCGTTTCTGACCCATCCAAAGAAAGTAAAATGTTCCTCGAACAATCTTCTTTTTTTCATATGTTGACTATTTTTTCATATCTTTATCGCAAAGTTCCGAAAAACAGCTCCAAAGTTCGGTGTTTTCAGAAAAAAGTGTGTCTCTTCTTCGGAAAACGGCAAACGCCATTTGAAAGAGCACATTTCGAAGTACCATTCACGATGTTTTCGGCCCGATTGATGATCATGAATTTTCACGTCCCGGCCTATCTCGAGTCTCTCCCGATTCCTCTCATATGTGTAAGTTTTTAGTAAGTATGTTTTACAGACCAGGTTTAAGCTCATGTGATGGAAACGACTGTATGCCAGATTCACAAATCTGTCCAATTGTTCATTGATCAAACGAAATTGCTTGCAATCTTCCATTCTCATTTTCTCGATGATTTTTATTACTATTTCGGCCGGTAGACTAAGAAGGGGAAACTGAATGAGCTCAATATTAAAGGTATTTCATACAATTGAACGATACCTTCGAATTGGAATGATCTGATGGCTGATTAATTAATTTAAGACTTTGCATTGCCCATAATATCGGAAGATCTGGAATGAAAGATACTTGGCAAAGTAAGCGCAAAAAATCATTTTTTGGACAATTCACACCATTTCATAACACTAATGCTGCTTCACATTGAGAATTCGGATCGTATACCCTTGCTATTCAAAGATGAATCCCTCCGCCAGTATTGTAACAGTATTATAAGGAACGTCTAGTGTAACATGTAAAAATGAGTAGAACGGTAAACACCCAATGACAAAAGAGGCCCCACATAGTGCAGAACAAATTAATGACTGCCCCACATAGTGCACTGTTTATAACTAAAAATAAAAAAAATCACGCACTGTATTGTACATGAGCTATAAAATTCGAAAAAAAAAGTGAGAGAGTGAAAGAGAGTAGACGACCTGTTGAACAAAGAGGCTGGAGTGTCTGCGAATAAAGAGCGTCTAGCCGGACAATTCGAAAATCGCTTTTTATCACCCTTTTACATGTCATATAGGATAGCCCGAGGGAATGGATTTCTCGTTCTGAACACTCTCTATCACGTGAGGCGCGCGAGAGCACAATGAAGATGGTAGCAAGGAAGTAAATATGCAATGACACTTACGTTTTTGCGGCCTGAAAAATATGAAGGAACGATGGAATAACAGCTTTTTGCAATTTGCGGGCCGATGGTGTTAAACGATCAATGATCATCATGTTTTCCAAGTCGTTATTATCACTGATTATATCTGAATCTTACATACCTGTCTGATCTATCTGATAACATTGAATGTCTACATTATTCGATCAAGTCGAAGAGATAATCTCTACAAACTTTGCGGGATCTATAGTTTTCATTTTGGCTTTATCAGAGTGAGTATTGAGCTATTTCTTGAGATATTAACAATTAGCCCCGGCGCGAAGCGCCGGTGCAATTTTGGCCGGGAAACGAGAAATTCCCATGGTCGGAAAGGTTCCTGAGAGGGTAGGGTATCGACTACCGTTCAAACTAAAATCCAAGTATCCAGCTTTTGGGAATCTTAGGTGGGAGCATAGGGGATGCTAAATCCCAAATTTCAAGTCTCTATCATAACCGGAAGTGCCTCAGGCTGACTCCAATTTTTGTCGGTTTCGCGGCGTCAAGGATTTTTGAGTTGGTGGCGCGAGCATCGTAGAGAGACGTGCAATAGCTCATTCGCTAGAGCGTAGTCGGTTGTCCGCCTAGAGACTTTTCAGAATTGTAAAATTCCGTCTGCAAAGGTGCGAAAAAGGCCTCCAAAGATCGAAATTTTGAGCCCTCTGGTAGCTCGGCCACATTTTCGATCTCAATGGAAAATCCAAGTTCCTACAGTTCCTTGTCTACTGTAGACTAATATTGGCACGGCGAATCCAATGAGCTTAATTTCGAAAAGATTTATTTCCACCTGTAGGTGCTACCACCTGTCAAATATTTTCCCGCGCGAATTTGCCCCTCTGCCTCCTTCTCCTCTCTCCCTCCCCCGCGCCTCTCTCGGCCAGGTTACAGGTCGTAAATAACACGAGTGGTTTCAAATTGTCAACAGCCGTCGGGAACGAGATACAAAGTTAAAGCTATTGCAAAACAAGTAGTATATTTTAAATCAGCGTGCTAAATTACCCATGGTGGCATGATTTGTTGGGGTCGAACGGGCACTTTCAGATCTGTGTTCTAAGAAAAGATGCTCTCGAGCGTACTAAGAAAACGCTAATTACGAAAACAAATTAATCGCTCCGCGCCAATAAAAGTCCCGAGATCCACCTTCCATGGGAAGGTGGCGTATCCTGACTTTGCAAGCAAAGTCAACAGCTGAGTGAATTTTGGTAAAATATCAATTAAAGAAAAGGAGTGAGATCCTATTACACAAAACAATCAGTTCAATAAAAGTCCTTGGATCAACAGCCAAAATTCGTTCACAATTTTTTACAATGTTATGATAGGAATTTTTAAAAAAAATGAAAATATTCAAATTTCTTAGTGTATCTGCAAATCGGGGAATCGGGGTCCCATCTGCAAACCTGAAAAAGATCGGGGTCCTTCAGACCGCCATGGGACCCCGATTATTATCGGGTCCCAAAAGGACCCCGATTCGAAAAAAAGAGCCAACAATTATTCCGGAAATAACCAGACATTTTATAACAATTGAATGAATTTTGAACTTTAAAATAAAATAAAAAACAATTTTTGTTTTAAAAATGCATCAATAAATTAAACACGTATACACATCATAAGGTCATAACTTGACTCATGAAGATATAGTTCTGTTGTCGTCTGACATTGTCTTGCTGATTATAATCATTTCGTGAATGGTGTCAATTCCGTTGTTCTTGTATTTAATATATGCCCCCGATTGTGTGTAGGTACGTGTAACGGAACCGAAGGTAGACTGTTGTTCCGAGAAGGCCAAATTTTCAATCAGTCTTGCGAAATGCTCAATTTGACTTGTTTGAACGATGCATTCGACATGTTTCTTCTTGTCAGAATTGACAACCAACTAAAAATATAAGTTGATTTAATCTTAATGTTCAGTTACCTCAAATGCTTCAGCTATTGCTGATGCTGAAATTGTTGAGATACCACGAAGTAGTGTACTATTTGAATTTCTGACGAGTTGCAGAAAAGCTTGATCATCTAAGAGCGGACCCTTCCACTGAAATTTAATAAGAAGTTTGTTGGAACGTTTCTTGAAAATATAATAACCGGGTAAAGGTGGAATATTGAAGAAATAAATAGGTGGAGTAGGGTGATATAAGAGAGGAATCGGGAGAAACTCGAGATCTTTGGGCCATGCCGGGACGTGGAAATTTATGTTCATCAATCGGGCCGAAAACAACGTGAATGGTACTTCGAAACGTGCTCTTTCAAAAGGCGTTGGCCGTTTTCCGAAGAAATTGTTTTTCTCGACGTGGTACGTCTTCGAAATGGGCGGAGTCACACTTTTTTTCTGAAAACACCGAAATTTGGAGCTGTTTTTCGGAACTTTTCGATAAAGATATGAAAAAATAGTCAACATATGAAAGAAAGAGAATTGTTCGAGGAACATTTTTCTTTCTTTGGATGGGTCAGAAACGCTAATTTGAAGCCAGGAGGTCCGATGGGGCGAAAAATTTTATAAATCACGAAATACCAAAAAGTTATTGGGTTTTCATGCTTAATCGATAAGTACTCTTTCCAGTCAAAAAATCAAGGTCTGGAAGCTATGCGTAATAATGTTGCTCTCGTTTAAGTACTACTCGACTAATGGGCCGGGTATAGACGGAATGTTTCCTATACCGCTATAGGGTCATTTAGCGTCAGAATTGAATCAATACACTGTAGAAACATATTTCCATACCAGAAACACATCATTTTCATGTGCATTCGCTCATATCTTCGAATTGTGGAAATTATTAAATAAAAACTGGGAAGGTGCAAAATTCCCGATATATGGTGCACATTCAACGCTAGATCCAGTAAAATATACAGTGCCTAGAAGTAGACAGAAAACGACGGCGGAGGTGCGCGAGAGAGCGCCAATTGGAGGGGAGGGAGAGGGAGGTCAGGCAGAGAGAGCGCCAGACGGATAGAGCGCACGCTCTCGAGGGATTCTAGCCCGTTTCTATCCAAATTCTAAGCACTGTAGCTCGCGAATATGAAAAGATAGAAGCTTACTTTCAATAGATAAAATGTTCAGCACATACTACTCTACAATTTGGTGGCACTCACTAATCGATATCTCAAAATCGGTTGGATGAGGCATGTTTCGCAATTATTCGACTACCAATGTGGCAAAATCGATTTCAACTTTGTTCATACTTTGTCAATTGTTCTACAACTTGTTTCTACATTACATCCAATACATTTCACTGGATCTGGCGTTGAATGGACGCCGCATACCGGGTATTTTGCACCTTCACAGTTTTTAGTGCGTAATTTCTTCAATTCGAAGCTATGAGCGAATGCACATGAAAATGATGTGTTTCTGGTATGAAAATATGTTTCTACAGTGTATTGATTCAATTCTGACGCTAAATGACCCTATAGCGGTATAGGAAACATTCCGTCTATACCCGGCCCATTAGACGAGTAGTACTTAAACGAGAGCAACATTATTACGCATAGCTTCCAGACCTTCATTTTTTGAGAGGAAAGAGTACTTATAGGGACTTATCGATTAAGCATGAAAACCCAATACCTTTTTGGTATTTCGTGATTTATACAATTTTTCGCCCCATCGGACCCCCTGGCTTCAAATTAGCGTTTCTGACCCATCCAAAGAAAGAAAAATGTTCCTCGAACAATTCTCTTTCTTTCATATGTTGACTATTTTTTCATATCTTTATCGAAAAGTTCCGAAAAACAGCTCCAAATTTCGGTGTTTTCAGAAAAAAAGTGTGACTCCGCCCATTTCGAAGACGTACCACGTCGAGAAAAAAAATTTCTTCGGAAAACGGCAAACGCCATTTGAAAGAGCACATTTCGAAGTACCATTCACGTTGTTTTCGGCCCGATTGATGAACATAAATTTTCACGTCCCGGCCTATCTCGAGTCTCTCCCGATTCCTCTCATAAGAGAGACTATTTGAGATAATCGAGCAATTTCACACATGACCCGTACAGAAAAAAAAGTAAAATTCCCTGAAAATTAGTGCATAGGGTCAATTGCTCATGTAGATCACGAAAATCGACCTTAGGAAGCCGTGTCTGTGACCCCCCATTCTCGGCGGTGCGCCGAACTGGGCGGTCGGATTTTGAAATTTTTTTTGGAGATTCCAAACTCCATAACCAGATAGTGATTCTGAAAGATCTCGACGAGATAAGAGTGACTATCTGAGATAATCGAGCAATTTCACACATGACCCGTACAGAAAAAAATAAAATTCCCTGAAAATTAGTGCATAGGGTCAATTTTTCATGTAGATCACGAAAATCGACCTTAGGAAGCCGTATCTCTGACCCCTCATTTCGTGTTATGCGCTGAATTTGAGAGGTCGGTTTTTGTATCTTTTGAACGGCGCTTCCAAACCCCATAAATGCATGATTTTAAATTCTGAAAGATCTCGACGAGATAAGCATTTTAACTGTTGAAAGTGAAGGGCTAGCTCATCTTTGAAAAAAGTTACGGCCGTTTGAATTCAAAAAATTGTCGAAAAATTGGTGATGGCCCGTATGGGAACTTCAAAAATGGAACCGTCATTTTGGGAACCAGCAATTTGGAACCGTCGAAAGGGAACTGCCATTGTGGAACTATTCGTTTCGTAACCGCCGTTTCGTAACCGCCGTTTCGTAACCGCCGTTTCGTAACCGCCGTTTCGTAACCGCCGTTTCGTAACCGCCGTTTCGTAACCGCCGTTTCGAAACCGCCGTTTCGGAACCGCGGTTTCATAGACGTATAGAAACCGGTCATGGTCCAGAATGTGATGGTAGGTCATGGTGTTACCAACCGCCGTTTCGTAACCGCCGTTTCGGAACCGCGGTTTCATAGACGTATAGAAACCGGTCATGGTCCAGAATGTGATGGTAGGTCATGGTGTTACCAACCGCCGTTTCGTAACCGCCGTTTCGGAACCGCGGTTTCATAGACGTATAGAAACCGGTCATGGTCCAGAATGTGATGGTAGGTCATGGTGTTACCATGTCCAACTACCGTACCAACTTACAGTATGAGACTACCGTAATCCAAATTACAGTAACCCGATTACCGTAACCCGGGTTCCGTGGAGCAACTTGATTTCCTTGGGTCAAACTTTTTACAAAAATCATCAATGACTATGATTGATCTTCTACAGTAACCTACAGTAACCCTCACTACCGTATGATCATTGTCGAATCATGAACCGATTTTTTTCTTAAAAGCTGTGACAAAATCGAGAAAAATTAGATAGTAGGTCATGGTACATCCAAGCACATCTACCGCGCCATCTTACAGTATATGACTACCGTGATCCAAATTACAGTAACCCAATTACCGTAACCCGGGTTCCGTGGAGCAACTCTAGTTCCTTGGGTCAAACTTTTTATAAAAATCATCAATCAATGTTTTTGATCTTCTACAGTAACCTACCGCAACCCTGACTACCGTATGATCATTCTCGAATCATGAACTGACTTTTTTTCTTAAAAGTTGTGTCAAAAATCGGATATTTGCTCCTTGTTGGGAGTTCTTTGAGGAAACTTATATTTTTATTTATTTTATCATAAAATCATGGTCGAGCGGTTAAAGAGGTTGCCTTGGAAGCCTAAGGTAGGGAGTTCGAGTTCAACTAGTGTTAAATATATCTCCCGGGCTTCGGTGAGTTTTCCGAAGGAAACTAGCGTTACCGTATCGACGCCTATTGTGCCCAGTCCGGTGGGTCAACTCTAGTTCGCCGGGTCACATACATGACTTCATACTGTAAAATCGCTGTAATCGTGCCAGCATGTATATCGTCATTTTCAGAGTATCTCAGCTGATTAAATGATCTAGGTCAAGCGACAGTACCCAAATCGAACCTGAGGGAAAATGTTTTAGAGGTATCCTACACGCAGTACTCGATGAGTCTAATTCACCAACATCAACAGAATTTCGATTCCCATCCGCGCGCCAGAGCGCTGATGTTAAAATTTTCGAGAGATTACGGTAGTTTGTTTAACATCAGCGCGCTAGGGCGCGCGGATAGGAATCGAAACTCTGTTGATGATGGTAGATTATTTTAATTTTTTAAATAATTTTTAAGTAAATAGGTATCAACTTGCCCAATTCAAATTTGAAATAAAAACTGTTAATACCTTAGCATCTGAAAGAGTTAAAATTTAAATTCAAAATTTGATTTTTTTTACCGGCGAAGAATTTGAATCCGTTTCAGATGAAACTTGGGTCAGAATGAGCAGGCTACGGCGCGTCTTTCTAGATATGCGCCGTTCCAATCGAAATATAAAGAGAAAAAATAAATACCGTAATCCTTCAGAGAAAGTTCGGTGAATTTCTCAGCGCTTGACCTAGATCATTTAATCAGCTGAGATACTCTGAAAATGACGATATACACGCTGGCACGATTACAGCGATTTTACAGTATGAAGTCATGTATGTGACCCGGCGAACTAGAGTTGACCCACCGGACTGGGCACAATAGGCGTTGATACGGTAACGCTAGTTTCCTTCGGAAAACTCACCGAAGCCCGGGAGACCTGGTTTTCGCAAGATGCCGCAGTACAGATTTCCCGATATTTCAAATCATAGGTGTCGCATAGACGCACCGTGCGTCTGTGCGCAAGGCATGAATAGGGGGTCATGGTAAAAATCGATGGTAGGTCATTGGTAGGTCAAGACTAACTACCGTACTCAATCGATAGTACAGTAGCAGTAGATACCGTATACCACTACCGTAACCCGCTACTATCGCGAACTAACTTTATTTAAAAAAAATTAAAGTACCGTACCCAATCGATAGAACAGTAACAGTAGATACCGTATACCACTACCGTAACCCGCTACTATCGCGAACTAACTTTATTTTCAAAAAATTAAAGTACCGTACCCAATCGATAGTACAGTACACCCATATACCGTATACCCCTACCGTAACCCCCGATTATCGCAAACTAACTTTATTTTTAAAAAGTCTTGGTACCGTGCGCAATCGATTCTACAGTACCCAAGTAACTACAGTAACCCAGTTCCTTGGGTCAGATCCAGTTCCTTGGGTCAAACATTTTTCTAAATATTTCAAACATTTTTCTAAAAATCCAAAATTGATCGTAAAATGATTATACAATAATCACATATACGGTGGGATACTTTTAAATAATTTTAAAATCGATTTTGAATTTTTAGAAAAATGTTTGACCCAAGGAACTGGATGTGACACAAGGAACTGGGTTACTGTAGTTACTTGGGTACTGTAGAATCGATTGGGCACGGTACCAGGACTTTTTAAAAATAAAGTTAGTTTGCGATAATCGGGGGTTACGGTAGGTTACGGTTGCGGTATACGGTATATTTGTGTACTGTACTATCGATTGGGTACGGTACTTTATTTTTTTGAAAATAAAGTTAGTTCGCGATAGTAGCGGGTTACGGTAGTGGTATACGGTATCTACTGTTACTGTACTATCGATTGAGTACGGTAGTTAGTCTTGACCTACCAATGACCTACCATCGATTTTTACCATGACCGCACGGTGCGCCTATGCGCAGCACCCCCCCCTCGCCGCCATTCGTGGACACCTATGTTTCAAATCAACAACACTCAACAGCAAAACATGGCATTCACTCTCATTGAGAGTCATTGATATTTTAGTTCATTATAATATATTTGAAACATTTTGAGCAGTTGAAACATTGTCTAAGTACAGCTCGATTGGCACCGTTTCAATGTGATTTGAGCCTGTGGCAGACGTTTGGCCTTTGTTTTGACAACGATATATCTACAACCAAAAGTACTACAGTTAACATATCTGAAATATATAGCATATGTGATAATATAATTAATAATAACTTGTTTCGGAACCATTCCTGTTCATTCCAAGTATATAGTAGTGCGTAATTTACCAATTCCCGGTTCCTGAAGCATCAATTCCTGCTCGAAGCGGGCTCAAAATTAATTTTCAAGCACTCTAATGTCAAAATGCATATTCTACGAAAAAAAAGTTCCAGAAAAAATGTTACAAAAGTAAAATCAAAGAAAAAAATATTGTTTTCACATTTTTGCCCCTGTAAGGGTTGAAAATTTCGAAATCATGGATACGTATAAAAACATAATATCTTGGTGTATTTTTTACTCGTATAATACGAATTTTGACATTAGAACGCTTAAAAATTAAGTTTGAGCCCGCTTCGAGCAGGAATTGATGAGGCAGGAACCCGGAATTGGTAAATTACGCACTACAATATACTTGGAATGGACAGGAATGGTTCCGAAACAAATTATTATTAAGTATAATATCACACATGCTTTACATTTAAGATCTTTAACTGTAGCACTTTTGGTTGTAGAGATATCGTTGTCAAAACAAAGGCCAAACGTGTACCACAGGCTCACATCACATTGAGACTTAGATAAGGTTTCAACTGCTCAAAATGTTTATGGTGTTTGGAAGCGCCGTTCAAAAGATACAAAAACCGACCTCTCAGCTTCAGCGCGTAACACGAAATGAGGGGTCAGAGATACGGCTTCCTAAGGTCGATTTTCGAACGTGAAAACTCTATGTGAAAAGTTACTCCTAGGGGGATCTTAAAATCGGCACCTTATTTTTCACTGTACGGCCTCTGCTCTAGCTTATCTGTGAAATAAGTTATGGTCCTTTTAATTTGTACAATTGTTGCCCTGAAAACAATTATTCCATAGGGGGGAAATAAACAATTTAGTTAGATTCCTCGTGCAAAAGTACCCCAGCGTTCCAAATTTGAAAGAAAAACTCGTCATGGTAATCAGTCAAATGGTCGGCCGAAGAGCTCGAACTTGAACAATTTCGATCGAAAAAAACCCATTTATTGTAGAAATCTTTTCAGATGGACTTCTTGTGAACTGTGATGTGGAAATTCGGATTCTACGAGTGAAAACACACCAGAAAATCTATGTCTCGTGAAGTTCTGAGATATCGAGTTTTTCGATCTCAAATTCTCCGAATGCTTGGATTTTTGATAACATTTTCCAATTTCCGAGGCCGAAAAACTCGATATCTCAGAACTTCACGAGATTTTCTGATGTGTTTTCACTCGTAGAATCCGAATTTCCACATGACAGTTCACAAGAAGTCCATCAAAAAAGATTTCTCCAAAAAAACGATTTGTTCGATCGAAATCGTTCAAGTTCGAGCTCTTCGGCCGACCATTTGACTGATTGCCATGACGAGTTTTTCCTTCAAATTTGGTACGCTGGGGCACTTTTGCAGGAGGAATCTAATGCAATTGTTTATTCCCCCCATGGAATAATTTTTTTCAGGGCAACAATTGTACAAAGGACATAAATTTTTTTCACAGATAAGCTAGCCCTTCACTTCCAACAGGAAAAATGCTTATCTCGTCGAAATCTTTCAGAATCACTGGTTATGGAGTTTGGATGCTCCAAAAAATTTTCAAAATCCGACCGCCCATTTCGGCGCACCGCCGAGAATGGGGAGTCACAGATACGGCTTCTTAAGGTCGATTTTCGTGATCTACATGAAAATTTGAACCTAGGCACTAATTTTCAGGGAATATTATTTTTTTTGCTGTACGGGTGTATGTGAATCCGCTCAGAAAGTCTCTCATAATATATAGTATTTGAACGATATTATGAAATCCGAAGTGACGAAGTGACGAAGTGGTGTAGTGGTCTATGGCGCACCCTCCCATTCCATCCCACCCGGGTTCGACTCCCGGCCGTGACACCGCCTCCGCCCCACCAAGGCGCCCACCCATTGGGGACGGGGAATTGGTAGTCGTGACTAGATCACGCAGGTAAATAGGTCTGGCGAAAAGGTGGGCACTCCAGACTGAATCAGCCCATATTAACACTGGCCTAGCAGTGTTCTCCCGCGAGCCCAGTCTCGAAGACGGGATGTACCTTTACCTTTACCTTTTATGAAATCCGCAACTTGAATATTTGAAATGATTATTTAGTAAAAAACGCATGCGCAATTTTGATTGCTGCTCAGAGCATTTCCAGTAAGGTTAGTATGATATTTAGTCACTTCACTCTTCGCTTATGAGCCTAGCTTGACACAAGTGACCTCTTAGAATAGAGGATCGGTAATAATAGAAAAATAGTCGAGAAGACAGAGTGCTGAGCAAGAATGAGCATGTGAAGAGCAACACTTGTGAATATATTGGGCATTTATATATCGTTTCAACTAGGTTGTGGGTATTCGTGATTAAGGTCACGATTATTAAAATTTCCAAGATTTTACCCCTCACCCTCACATTTTTCAAAAAAAAACTCACGTTCGTGATGATTTCGTATTTGTTCACCGTTGGAAGTCCTTTTAAAATACTGCATGTTGCATAATCATACTTCCATACAACGGTCACATGATTTACATGTTTCTGATTGTGCAAGAACTCGCTTAAGAGACTGGAACATGATACTTATTGTTAGCAGACATCATTATTCCGCGAGAACTTACCAATCCGAAGATTCACTGTAAGAGTTGAAAGATAAGTGTCGAAAGCGCAGCGTTTTGAATGGTTCAGTTGCTTTCCTTGCCACCTCACTGTTACCAATGTTTCCCTGAAAAAGTGTATGTTGGTACAAAAAAGCCATCCTTTTTTGGTCCCAACTTACACTGATGTGGAGATATGCAGTAGTCGCATGGCTGAAAATTGTTCCAATGAGATGAGATTCCATGTCCATGGTGGCATTAGATCCATCAGCAGTTAACGTATCGATCTGCATGCTATTCTTGTGCTACAAATTGAATACGTTAATTAATGCGTTAATTCAGTGAATTTAAATTCTTTGATTCATGATAATTATTTTTTATGTAATAAATTTGTAAGTAGCTTTGATAAATTTCAAGACATAATTTAACTGACAATGTTTATGTTAATATGAACTTGTGGGCAACTACGCCACTACGAATGTTTTTTAAAAGGACACCTTAATGATAACAAAAGCGGGCAAAATCATGGAACTCAAACCGCGTCTGGTCAAGCGCTAGAGCTTACGAGGCTCCGGTTGCAGTAGAGTTACAATATCGAAGATTTGTATTGATTGTTCAACCAAATCATAAATCTGACCCGTCATCCGACACAGTGCCACGGGTTACGGAAGGTTTCAGTGACTGTAGGATTTCGACAATGATGTTTTGCATCCATCAGCCGACGAAATCATGAATCTGACCCAGCGTCTGACCCACGGCTACGGGTAACGGTAGCTTTCGGTTACGGTAGCAATAGAGTATCAATGTTTTATTTTTATCTTCTGATCAAATCATGAGTCTGACATAAGATCTGACCCAACACCACGCCGGGTTACGGTACACAGACGGACAGACAGACAACCATTTTTTGGTCGTAAAATTTTTTCTTCTGGAAATTTCTGAAATTTTTTTCGTCTGCTGACCTTGTATTCCGGATGGGGTCATGCTATCAAAAGCTCACTCGAAATATATCCTGCCTTATCCTCAAACGTTTTCAGTCGTTCATTGATCGAGCGAATTTTCTCGCGGTCCTCCATTCTCAGTTTACCGATTACTTTAGTAACAATCTCATTCGGAAGATTGAGCAGTGGGAACTGAAAGAAAAGAGTCTGCATGTTTACCCGCAAAAGAACGAATGATACCTTATGGTTGGAATCATTGTATGAGCGATCCATTACGATCTGCAACTAAAGCATTTATGCCACATATATTAGGCTGATGCAAAAGTTTCTGACTATTTTCATGTTGAGACATAATGAGACATAATGATGTGGCCTTGGGAACGCCATATTTCTAGCGCTATGTTGGGCCAACTCGATCAATATGGATAGGACTGTTCACACCCGAAGTCTACAAATGTCGCGATTAATCTGAATTTTGAATTGATCATAATTCCAGTGAGAGCCACGATATCAGCAAACTAATTCAAAGTTTTAAAGGATAATTAACGGGCATTCTAAATTACCTAGTACAACAGTTCTGGTATCGAACGTCCACTTGAAAATGCCTCACAAGGACAGATCAACACCAGCTGTAATTTTGCGAATATGCATTTGCCGGGGTTTTACAAGTCCGGATCGATTAATAAAGAAAAGTGTTACACATTCTGAAGTACCCTTCCATACTAGTACACAGTTAAATTTAGGAGCGCTTTCATCTACCTGTTCAGGAATACGGTGCTTCGAAATCGGGATGTAGAGAATCGAACGCCGAAAACGGCACTTTTTACAATTTCCTTTCACTCACAGACGTGGCAAACATGTTTTTTCACCATTAATTGAACAAACAACTCTTACCCTATCTATTATTGATATAGTGGGCTAATTCGGTAGGACACTGATACTCGAGGGGCAGGGTTCAATCGAAAACACTAAAAATACACTATTTTTGCGTGTTTTGATGTGGAAGTGATTTTGTCAGGTACACTATGAGCTATATTGGCTAAAAACATATTATTGTAGTCTACTAGCAAGTCCTTAATTACAACCATGAAGGAATGCCAGGCAGTCAAAATACACCGGAAGAATCTACGAAAATTGAATAGTCAGAAACTTTTGCATCAACCTAATACATATGTAATAAAGTTGAAGTAATTCTTTAATTTATTGCCGACCTACGAAGGCCAAAGTCCTAACTTCATAAACATGTATGACAAGTCCAAGATTTCACTCTAATGCAATTAAAAGAAACATTTAAATCGCTGTCACCCGTAATTAAAGTCTATTTCACAAGTAACCGAATCCTGCTATAACTCCATTAAACATAGACGATTGCATTGTGAATGTGTTAAACATGCGAGAAAATTATGGAGAGAGAGAATGCCGGGTTGGAAAAGACGGGGCTGGTGTTTAGGACTCAGCAGTTCTGAGTCAGGATCAGAGTCTTTCGGGAGAGCGATTCGAAAATCGGCTTTCCTTCACCCATTTAATGCGAAAAAAGAATGGCCAGGGGCAAATGGTGCCCTCATTCCTAAAAGGCACATCGGGCGCA
The DNA here is from genome assembly GCA_036245805.1 of Pristionchus mayeri. Lineage (NCBI taxonomy): Eukaryota > Metazoa > Nematoda > Chromadorea > Rhabditida > Neodiplogasteridae > Pristionchus > Pristionchus mayeri. The sequence goes on from BTRK01000002.1 coordinate 9,612,990, forward strand.
TGAGAGCAGTACTACGTTGTTTGAGAAATATGACATCATGCCGCCTTTGTTATATCAAAAGCGGCATGGCGTCATCGTTCTCATCCGACATAGTGCCCTGTGAGAATACTGAATTTGGTTTCCAAAGGCCTCAATCTGAAATGACGCTGATGAATTCAACCGAGGGAAACCAAGTGGGGAATAATGTGCAGACAGGGGATCTAAGAATCGATCGAACGCCTCTCACACGCACGCACAAAGAAAGTGAGAGCGTCTGGCGTTCGATCGATTCTAAGATCACATACTCTGATGGGTTGCTTCCATCGTTCTTTTGTAACATTACTGTCAATATTGTTGAGCAGTTTGTGTTGTCATTGATTTTTTTTGAATAATACATACGTGATATTACACAATTTTCAAATATATGAACTTTTTGAGTTGAAAAAAACTTGTGCACGAGAGCCTCCATCGAAATTGGAAGCATCGCATAATTCATGCAATAACCTCTTGTTGAGGAGTACAACATATTCTAAATATTAGGGTTCCGGAATTGGGCGTAAATAGGCAGCGAATCATTGTTGAATCATTGTTCGCATATATAGCGCACGTGAAACATACTCGGAAATATACGAAAAGTTGCCCAATTGCGCTCAATTCCGGAACCCTGGTCGATATCATAAACAGAACATGCTACTTTATACACGTCGTAATAATGGTAACAACTTAAAAGAATTCCTACTGAGAAGATAAACCACAATCGAAGTTTCGATGAGAAGAGAACATGATGTATCGCTGTCAAAGTCTTGAAAACCACACATGTAATTCATCCGTTGACAAAGTTGATACAATACAGTTAATACTGATCAGTAAAAAGTAGGTTTTAATCGAATGGGATCTGCACATGGACACATTCCATAGGTTGGTTTTTCCAAACAATGAGCAACAGCTCCCGATTCGATATGAGTTACCTTGATATCTCCAGATAGACATTTGCGTTCAACTGAGAATCTAGAATCTCCGATCTCTCTTACGAAGAGAGCGATTTCGGAAGATGGCGCGAGGAATTCTACTGTCATCAGCTTGCCAGAATTGAAAATCATCTAAAATACGCATAATTAATTAAATTGTTACCCATTGCTCACCTCATATGCGTGCATAAGTATTGAATGTATTGATGTTGATCGGCCTCGTATACTGTAGGGTACCTGAGACTATTAATAATCAACCATATAATGTACTGATATAGGTGAACATTGTATAGCATGCAACTGTAGTAAAATCCTTACCTTTGGCGTGCACATATTCACCCACTGAATGTTCACATCTTTCAGGTAGTATCCGTTTCGGAACAGTTCCCTCAGTAGCCTAAATTCGATTTCTTATCGAAATTTTAGAACAAGAACTTGCCGTTCCGAGTGTCTGTTGTATAAATGGAATTCCAAACTCAGGACACGTAGAGCTTTGAAGGCCTCCATGAGCTTCATTGCATCATAACAGTCAATATCAGGAACCTAAAAATGCAATTTATAAATCGCATGTCGACTTTCCATTAATGTTATTCAACTAACAGCGATTAGAAGGTGATCCGTTGTCGCATGATCGAGTGCGTGATGGTCGAACTCATGGGATGCCAAATCGTAGGTAAAGGAACGTCCGTATTCAGCGACTGCTTCGATATTGATAGCCGAATTCTGAAATTTGAAGTCCTTAGCATCATGCAAGGATAGTTTAGCGGTATTATCAAACTAACCATAAAAATGTTTGTGAGCTAAACCAACCATACCATTTTGACTATCTTGATGGTGGAGAAATCACGGGTTCCGTCCGCATTTCCCAGTCCTTCCGATGGAGTTTTGATGGAAGGCATTTTCTTGCTTCTCTTCATGCTCAGTTTATTCATTTCTTTAGTAATTGTTCCATTTGGAAGGCTAAGAAGTGGAATCTAAAATAACAAATCAGATAAAATCTTAATTAAATGACGCTACCTTCGAGTGTGAGCGATATGATGACTGTTCAACTACTTCAGCGCTATTTGCATTGCCCATATTGTGTTGGATCTGAAAATCAACAGATGAAAAATGTTTTGTAAATTACGAACACATTCAGTACATTACGGCTGCACGAGCAGTTACTAACTCGAAAATGATGAGAATGTCCGAACGAGAACCAAAGCATGCCACTATTGATAAGATAAGCTATTGATAAGACCAGAGGTTATACAAACCGACTGAGGACGAGGTGGGGGAGTATGTAATTGAGTGACTAGTGTTCAACAGAATGCTAACCCATTCAGAGATCGGAAGCATCCGTCGAATGACTCATCATGGAGGGAGAGGGAGAGCCAAAGTGATCAGGTCATTCAAAGGTCGGATGTCTCCAACGAAAGAGAAGAGGCATGGCCACGGGGTAAACGACATCCTCTTTTTGCAATCTCACACATCTGATGCGCCTGAGAGAGAAGATTGGAAGAATCCTGCGAAGATGATGACTTTACAACCTTGGACAAGCGAAGCCACGGTGAATAATGTCGGTGAACTGATACTTTAAATACTAAAGAGAATATCCATTTATCTCGATACCCACATGTCTTGGCATTGAAAATAACATTAGTATTATAAACAATAATATAATTTGTGTATGAGTTCTTCCTGTACGGATGCAAAAATCACCATATAATATTACACACTAGTATGCCCACATAAATATATGTTTAAAACGCGTTCTCTGTAAAAGCGGGACAGTGCATTCCGGGAGGTGGCACAATGCTTCAAAATGATCGTATCGAGCCACAATTTTAACTGGGCCTATGGGTAGAGTTCACTTCCACATAAATTTTAGGTCGCTAGCTTGACTTTTTGACCTACCGATCTCGAAAAATAAAACTCATCGTACTGCCTCATGTTATATACCAATCGAAAGAGCATTGAAAGACACGCCTAAATCTCACTTTTTATCAAGTCTGATGCACATACGCATGAGTTACAACCGGAAACGCAACAAAAAGTGCCATTTTTGAAGGTTTTTGATTTTTCCGACTACAAAGATTCAATTTGTACCCATTGATTTTGTGCTCATTGGATTTGCCATCCATTTTTGTATTTTATCAAATTTTTAAATTTAAGTATATCGGTCCTCATAGTTGTCGTTTTTCATGATTTATGTCGCCCATTTGACGACGAGGGTTCGAATCCGCTCCAACGCATGACCTTTTGCCAACTTTTCTTCGACCCAATAGTGCTTCAAATTTGTTTTTTGGCAAGAATTTCCTGGCCTAATTCACTTTCCTCGTTAATGGCTTTCAAATATTGTGTATACACATATTCGGTTTCATGGAAGATTCACTGTAAAAAGATCTAACAGTACGTAAATTATGCCGTTTGCCTAAAAATCGAGCATCGGCACAGAAAAAAAACTCGATTTCATTTAACACTGTGATTTGGGGTATTCGAAGGCGCTGAAAACGATGGGCACATTTTGCTCCTAGAGTCGCCGTTGGCTCCAGGTGCCGTCACGTCGAAATCAGCTTTTTACGAATATCGCCCTTCCGAAAAGTGCTAAAATCACGCGAATAAGGTTTCCGGGGAAGAACTGCATGCTGATAATGCCTATCTACATCATTTTTCACAAATTGTTTAAAAAAAATTAAAAATTCAATTTTCCTTAACACAAATTCGAGCCAAACGAGTTACATGATTGGAACCGTCGTGACTGCGGATTAGGAATTTAAAATTTCATCGATTTTGTCCTTGGGCTTTTTTCGAAATTGAAATTAAATAGTGAGTTGAAATCTCGCGAAATCGGCGAGCCTCTCTTCTCTTTCCTCTCGTTCCCTTTGTGGTCTCTAGCACACTCTCTCGCCTTTTCCTCCCCAGGGAAGACGGGGATAGCGGAGTGCCGACTCGATTAATACCGTTCTCCACTCACATTTTCATTTCCATTTCGAAAAGCGGACAAAATCGATGAAATTTGAAATTCCGAATCCGCAGTCACGGCGGTTCCAATCATGCAACTCATTTGGCTCGAAACTGTGTTTTTTTAATTTTTTTAAACAATTTGTGAAAAATGATGTAGATAGGCGTTATCAGCATGCAGTTCTTCCCCGGAAACCTTATTCGCGTGATTTTAGCACATTTCGGAAGGGCGATATTCGCAAAAAAGCTTATTTCGACGTGACGGCACCTGGAGCCAACGTCGACTCTAGGAGCAAAATGTGCCCATCGTTTTCAGCGCCTTCGAATACCCCAAATCACAGTGCTAAATGAAATCGAGTTTTTTTTCTGTGCCGATGCTCGATTTTTAGGCAAACGGCATCATGTACGTACTGTTAGATCTTTTTACAGTGAATCTTCCATGAAACCGATACCGATATACTTAAATTTAAAAATTTGATAAAATACAAAAATGGATGGCAAATCCAATGAGCACAAAATCAATGGGTACAAATTGAATCTTTGTAGTCGGAAAAATCAAAAACCTTCAAAAATGGCACTTTTTGTTGCGTTTCCGGTTGTAACTCATGCGTATGTGCATCAGAGTTGATAAAAAGTGAGATTTAGGCGTGTCTTTCAATGCTCTCTCGATTGGTATATAACATGAGGCAGTACGATGAGTTTTATTTTTCGAGATCGGTAGGTCAAAAAGTCGAGCTAGCGACCTAAAATTTATGTGGAAGTGAACTCTACCCATAGGGATTACCCAGTTAAAATTGTGGCTCGATACGACCATTTTGAAGCATTGTGCCACCCTCCTCCCGTTCTTACAGAGAACGCGTTTTAAAACACGTTATCCATAAGAACGCAGATAGTGGCACAATTCCGGCAAAATGATCGCCACCCCACCTGCACTCTTTCAGATAATGAAATGTCACTGACCTTTATTCAATTATCGGTAAGTTAATGGTAAATGTCAATACAAAAGGACACAAAGAAATGTTTTATTATTGCTTCATTATGTTCTACCTTGTATTTTATATTTATCAACTAATCAGAATCAAGAACGATTTAAATATTTTATCATACAAATAACATAGTAATCGCTCAAGTATGTGTAATTTGGATAGTTCAAAGAAGTCGTAAATAGTGCTGGTAGTTAATAAGCGATCGATTTCAACACATTCTTCATATGCACGTAAAATAAGTTCCGCAATGAACAATAGTATCTTAGGAATGATCCTGATTTGAGATGAGTCACTTTAACACTTTCGGCTGAGTACCATTCCACTGAGAATCTCGAATCGTTCATTCCCCCTACCAAAAGCGCTATATCACATAAGGAGACAAAACAATGTATATCCTTATACGTGTCCAAACTGAACACCAGCTGTAATATGATAAATATAGTACTAAAACATAAATGATTTGATATCTACAACTCTGTCCTGCTCACCTCAAATGCTTTGACAAGACCTAAAACCGTTATTTTTGAAGAGAAATAGAGCTCGGTTTTACATGATTTTCTGATGATTTTAAGAAAATTGTTGTCGTCAACTAAAGGCATCTCGCTCTGAAATTATATCATTTAGACTCGCAAAGGTGTCCAACCTTTACAATAAAAAAATCTTGCATTCGCATTTAAATGTTATTGTTATATTTATTAGGGAATTACACTTACTATCCCAAACACTTACTATTACTATCCCAACACTTACTAGTTCAATGTGCGATTCAATTTGCACTTTTTCAATGTTGTATCGGTTTTGAAGCAGTCCATATAATATGCTGAAAAACGTTTATCATATATTTTTATCAAATCAAGTTTACAAATGTTCACTGAAGAAATATCACCTTTCCGAATGCGCATTGAAGAAATTCATTTTTTTGAAGAAATTCATTTCCTTCAAGAAATTCAAGTTCTCAATAGGCGCATTAGCATCGTTTCTGCATCGCTATCACTGACAGCTCCCTGCACAACCATGTATATTCGACATTGTTTAAAATGTTTGAATAGATTGCATATCCCGGCTATTTCGTTGTATCAGGTTGTAACATAAGTTTTGTCGCGTCGTATATCTTATGCATTCTAACCTCAGAAATTCTTCGAATTAATTAAATCTCAATTGCATTATTCATAATCAGCGAGGGCCTTCGTACCCTTTCTTACACACTTTACTTCAGTCCTGTCAAGACAGATAGGGAGGCACAGTAGCCAGACAAAGTTGAAGTGAGATAGGGATTACAAATCATTTTCACGCAACAGCTCTTCTTGAAAAGGAGGAATTATGCCGATTTAGTGTGATTTGCGTAAAGTACTACATATGGGCATAATTTTCATCCACTCACGGATAACGACAAACGGAAATTGTTCTAGAAATTTAGACGGGTTTGTATAATGTGGATGGTAGGTGACGGTCGCGAAAACTTTTGCAAGTCGAATTTTCTTCTCAATAGATATCGAGATCCAAATAGTGGTAGAATATAGTTCAGTGATCAGTATACAGACAAAGTTTGGGGTGGATTGGGTTCTGTTGAGATAAGTTGCTCCATTCAGAACGATGGTATGTAAATTAAACTAATGAAATCGGCACTTTGTTCATATTCCTACCTCGCACACATGTTCAATATCTCATTTATTGTGTCCATCCGAACCATCAACCCTTTCCTTACCATTATTTACTTGGGATAATTTTGGAAATCAATAGCTTTTGAATGACAATTTTTAATTCGAAACACCTAAACTTGCATTTTTTGGTAAAATTGCTCGCGAATTGAATTAATGAAAATTCAAATTTCCCATAAGTAGAGTGTTCTTTCTCTGACGTGTTTAATGATAAATTAGACATCCATGAGTGGTAATTGGAACGCGCTGATGTTAGTCACTGTTGTTGTAATTCGGTATTCAGAAGAGCTGGTCAAGTTGGCTAGGCTAACCTTACACTCAGTGAAGTATATCTTTGGTTCCGCTCAAAATAGCACCATATCCGACATATATTTTGAAAGAGCATTGACGGGGCATATCACCTTGCTGTAGAAGTTTGATTCATTATTCGTCTCTGCGAACTAGCACCCGATCAAACATTAATAAAATTTGAACCAAATTTAAATGTTCATATTAATATTTTTCGCATAGCCAACGTGGGCAGTTCAGCTCTACCCTATGGTTTGAATGTGCATGCACACCCCAAACATATACTAGGAGGTCAGGTATTGGGAATGTTTAAGAAGTATCCTTCATGTAAATATTGTGAACCTCCGGAATGCGACAAAACTTATGTTACAACCTAATACATTTCTTGTGTTTGATAAATGATTATTTTACAATATCATTATTTATCCGTAAATTATATTGCCATATTTTCCGATCCGAGCGTGTTATTGTACGTCACAATATTTATGTAGATTTCACTTAACTACGCATAATGCACTCAGAGTTCTTACCTCGATTATCAGTTTCCATGTTGTCGCATGAATGAGTAATCTGGAAACCTCTTTAAAAGGGACAACCATTGCATAGGTGCGGCCGTCCTTATAACAATCGCGCATTTCGATTTTTTCATCATTCTGAAAAGGAATCAATGTAATTAACATTATGTAATTTTTTGTGTTATTAAAAGTGATGTTTTTCCATTTAGCACTAATACGTATAACCATATAAATTAATACAAAAATGTGTATGAATACACATTTTTAAGCATACCATTTTGACGGTAATATATTCGAATTCGCGGCAGCCTGTATTTGTTTCCAGTTCTTCGAATCGATTATTGATTGCACGAATATTTACGCGATCTACCATGCTCATTTTCTCGATAACTTTAGTGACTACTTCGTTCGGTAGACGGAGTAGTGCGAACTGAATGCATGGTTGTTAGGACTCCCCAAACTGATCAAGCCCTAAGGTCGTCGGAGTAATTGCACGACAGCGTACCCCTAAAGTTGTGCAGATTGTTCGATCCGTTGAGTTGGAATGGTCTGATGCCTGGTCGACTAAATTAACGCTATTTGCATTGCCCATATTAATAGCAGATCTGGAATGAATTATATACACAAAAAATGGTCAATTATTTGTTCATTTTCAGACAATTCGAAATATTTATGAGGATTCGCAATGAAAATATGCGATCGTAAAACCAAGCTATTCAAAGAAAAATTCCCGTTATTCAAAAAAGTGGGTCGATATTCCCTCGATGACGATGGAGGCCGCTCAGGTTGCAATACAGACTGTTAAGCGTTGTGTACTCGTTTCATATTATATCACTATACTATTTTATCGATAATGCGCCAACCAAATAAAAAAATATATAAACGAGAAAGAGAGTAGATGACTGATTAACAAAGAGTTGTTATGAGTACATGGTTTAGCGAATGGAAAAAAAGATATTTTGGCGGTAAGACAATTAGAAAAGCAGCTACTTTCTAATTTCAATAGGACGGGATCACCACGAGGAAAATTATATCTTTATTCGGGGCATACCCTCGCTCTTTAGAAGCGTGCACGCAAGAGAGGCGGGAAGATTAGATAGAGAATGTGACATTATAGATGTTATCGGTCTATATATCGAGGGGCACATTTTATCGCTCTCAAGGTCAGTAAGACCATATCTGTTTCTACACATGAAGTAAAAACAAATCATTCCAACCTTTATATTTTAATATAATGACAGTGCGAAGAATGATTTAGCTTCTTTGCAGGAAAAAAATATTTGAAGCCAAAACGTGACTTTGAGTCACTACAGTATCAATTACTCAACGTTTTATTAAAACCATTTGATAGTTTATGTAAATTCCATGATTGGTGTGATTGGGCAATGGTTGCTATGTGTATTAGAGTTGTACATAATTTGGGATACATAAGAATTACGGCGTATTTTAAGTTCCTCCGAAGAAAAATTATACGAACGGATGGGACACCCCAATATGACACAACGATGGGTCACCCGCATCTCCAATGATAGAGGGAGGAAGACCAGCTGAGTTGTGCATTGCAGATGCATTGTGAAAAACAGACTGTGACCCAGAGTGAGAATTGCGAGTGGAGGGAGGCTGAGAATGCGAGTCAATAATGTACTGCATGACTGAGAGTTCACCTATTCTGCAGGAGATGGATTACAACAGACTGAGCGCGTGCAATCGTCTCTTCTACCTTACTCTCATTAAGGTACCCATGAATATTATCATAGAATGGAACATATTCTTCCGCGTAAAGATAGGCTTGCATCACAGCTTTTTTGGGAATTACTTTGGTTGTATGTTCAACGATTTTACGTTCGATATCAGAAAGAAGGTCTGGCATAGACTTAGTATACTGAATTTGCTCGTTGACATGCTCTGGAAGGCGAAAGGAGTAGAAAAATCAGACACCGCTTTATCAAGATACGGGTTGAGTTGGTTCAGGTAACGAGATAGACCTTGTTTTTCAGAGACAATAGGGGTCGGAGTAGGAGCAGGAGTGGAATCGTATTCAGACATATGTTAAGCGTAGAAAAGAGCGAGATGAGTACACAAAAATGCGGAGTAAAATTGAAAGGAAACGGAAGGAAAAGATTATGATAAAATGGTTTGAAAAAATTAGTGTTATTCCTGTCTAAGCTTACTACTAATCACTGCTCCAAACAATCATCTGATATTGCTTATATAGACTTCCAGAAGGCATTTGACACGGTATCTCACTCTAAATTACTCATTAAATTATCTGCATATGGTATTTGTGGTCATCTACACAGATGGATTGAGGCCTGGCTTTGCAGGCGTTCTCAAAAAATCCGTGTTGATGCCATTCTCTCTCAACCCTCGCATGTGTCTTCCGGTGTCCCTCAAGGCAGCGTTTTAGGTCCACTGCTATTCCTTATTTTCATTAACGATATTGTCGATTCATGCCCAGTAGATTCCTACCTATTTGCAGATGACCTTAAGCTTATTTGCTCTTTCCGCCATCAATCTCCCCCCTCTCCTGCCCCTCTCCAATCCGCCCTAGATGCCCTTTCAAGTTGGTGCGCTACTTGGCAAATGTCAGTTAATCCAGCTAAATCTCACATTCTTCATGTCGGGAAGAGAAATCCCAAAATTCAATATTGTTTCAATTCCGCTCTAATTTCTCCCATCGAATGTGTCAGGGATCTTGGTATACTCGTATCAAGTAATCTATCCTTCCGCCCTCATATTGTAGACATTGTTAAAAAAGCTTCCAAGCGTCTAAACTTTCTTTTCATTGCAATTAAATCCGCCAATCCCTCAGTTCTTATTCATGCATATAAAGTGTATGTGCGCTCAATTTTAGAGTATGGTGCCATTGTATATTCCCCTTACACTCTCAAGGATCGTAAACTCCTTGAGAGAGTGCAATACAATTTCATACGTAGGCTTCATTTTCGCTGTAAAATGCCATTTAGCAGTTACACTTCGTCCTGTAAGAAGTTTGAACTAGAACCACTTGACCATCGTAGAACGATATTCTCATATAAATTCATACATTCTCTTTTCTCCCCTCAATCAACAGTTACCCCTTCATTTCTATTCAATTATAGACTATATCGTACCAGAGGAGCAGTTCGTAAAATGTATCCCCATTTCCGAGCTTGTGATAATTATTCCAAAAACTTCATATCTCATCGCACTCATTTCGTTATTAATTCTCTGCCAAGTGAATTATTCGCTAAGTCATCTCCATTATTCGTAAAGCATATTTCCTCGGTTATTCCTGTATCTTACCTTCTCTAATGCCTGATCCACATCTCCAAGTCTTCTCGATTCTCGGGTCGTCGAATGCGGCGGCTACTCTACACTTATTAATTCGACATTTACCAGTCTACATATCAGCTCCCAGCTGCTGGTTTTTCTGTTTTCTTGTACTCGCGCAATTTAACCATGTGCGATAAAGATATAATGGGTTAGTGTGGTAGTGCGAGAGTGGTGGGTGGGAATCGAGCGGCGGTGCTCGGCAAAATGGGAACGTCAACATGCGTATCACCACTCGTCAAAAGGGAACATAAACATGAGCTGCGAAGCTCGGCAAATTCAACAAAACAATTCCTTCAAAATGCCAGATGTACCATAAATGGCATAAATCAGTGGGCGCACAACCAATTGAGATCAAGAGTTAGATGAAACAGGGGGGAGATAGCAATCTATAGGATCTCGCCGATACACGAAATGTTATTAGAACCTCCACTACGGGTACCCAAAGAGTATCTAGATGTATGTATGACCACTTTAAAATATCATAAACTTCTTATTATGAGAAACAACACGTACATCAATTAGTCTTATCATATGATACAAAGCAATGGGTTTGGAAAATCAAATATCTCAAGGAAGTACAAAGCCCGCTGCCTTCATGCACACTGCGTGCGAGATTGTGTATACGTTGTTGACTGTGGGGAATATCCATTGTCCATCGATGAAAGCGATACAAGACTCCTCCGACGGATTGTCTCACACCACGGACCAGTAGTCGGAGAACAACTTGCCATTCATGACATTCGAAGCTTGGGAATAATGCAAACCCCATTTGCTCGCTTAACTTTCACTATATTTCCAATAATTTTGCAATTGCCTCCCCTTGTCGTTTGGCAAATTACCCGAAATCGAGATGGATACTTGAGCAGACATCGAGTTTGCCATAGTTTTTGATCGGTCCGACGATCTCGAATTTGGGATCAACCTCGGTAGTGGTAGGATTTTTTCCGTCGCAACTTGTCATATCTAAACGTCTGAAAGAAGCGTTAGACAAATATGTTAGTTCGATCCGAATTTCTTTATATTTTACAAACAATTCACATACATTGTTTTTCGACATACTGTCCACGTCTCATGACTGCTACCCACGATCGGAGTGCTCCATCCCACGTGATAATGTTTCCAAAGTTCCCTGCACAAGATTTGCATTGTCCGGAAGAGTGAAACTGCAAATTAACGATGCATTTTTTGAGCGGGGAAAAGGATGATGGAAGAGAGGGACTGGATCCTTGCCGTTTAATGGGGTCATTCGTATTCGTAACAGGCATTGACAACGACAATACGATTCTTCCCCCGTGGATACGGAGAAACATGGAGATGAAGAGAAACAGATGACAGGATGGAGATGGGGGAAGGATGAGATCAACTATACGAATTGTGCAGCACTTTATCCCAGACTGCATATCCATACGTAGGGACCACGACATAGATTACTGAACTGTCGTAGTTGATGCCAGACACAAGTCAAACTGTCCCCTAAGAACCTAATACGATCCTACTTTTGGCCGTTTGTCGATCTCGCATCTGAAAGTTGCGCATCGCTTGAAAAGTGCTCTATTTAACCGGAATCCTTCAAAAGGAGCTCCTCAAAGCACAGTGGGCAGAGCCTATTTCGATGTATAGTATCAAGAAATAATCGTTCAAATGATAGTTCATTGTTAACCTTCTCACCGGGTGTACGAACACCGCCCGATACAGAAATTGTGCAGATAATCCAGATAAACAAAAGGAAGTAGACAAATTGTAAATATGAGCGTACTAGATTTTTTGAAGGGAGAGCATAAGCGACTATAGTTCTTTGACTGTGTTTTGATAGATGATCTAGAATGATAGTCAGGAATAAACAAATTTGTCGACGAATAAAATGATTCTATATCATTTCCAAAAAAATGGTTTATTACTTGCAACATACATACTAATAATTGTGTATTATACAATATGATAAAATACTTAAGTGGGGGTATGCGTAAGTTAATACACGTGTCAGAATATTGAGTAATTTCAAGTTTATCTACACTAACTATGGCGAAATTATCATAGAAACACGAAATATGTCCGGATAAGATCCAAATGGGGACCAATCACAAGTTTCTAACGAAGCCCCAGATTGGGCATCGACGATGGTTTCCGTAAATGTCATGAAATCTTAACTCTTTGAGAATTGCGGTTCTCGGAAAAGGCTTCCCAACTGAGCAATTACAGAGGATGAAACGTTACACTGCACGAACTTATCTTTCGTAGACGCGCATATCACCTGAAACTTTTCCAATTATCTTTGAGAAAGTCATGCTTGATACCTCGAAAGCTTTCGCTAGTCCCGATGCAGTGACGGTTGTACGGCCACTGATGTGGAGGTGAAAATCAGTATTCTTGAGGAGATCCAGAAAATAGTCGTCGTTTATAATCGGATAATTGTCCTGGGAATGATAAAAAGAATCATAAAATTTCTAACAATAGTGTGGTATGCTTTCGGGAACGTCTTGACAATTCGCACTCACATTTGTTTGGCTCTGTAGGAATAACGAGGTCCCAATGGAAATCTGCCGGAATAACGAGGTCCGAATAGAACCGAAGGATTAACGAGGTCCGAATCGGATTATCGAGGTCCCAATCACATTTTTTTTGGAAAATATTTCGTCATAAATATGCTAAATGTCATCGTTTTTATTCAATAATGCAATATTCGCACTATTTAAATGGTAACACGTCGTGTAATGCTGAATTTAAGATCGTTTCTCAGTCGACCACACCTATGCTCTGTGATGATTACAGCCCGCCCATGCACTTGTCTCATCCTTCTCTTCGTCTTCATTGCTCCTTCCACTGCTCAGTGGAGCAGATCAGCTGTGACACCAAGGTGCATAGAATACGCGGATACCTCATCTACATTCTTGTCTTTGTGAGACCGTGTAGTCGTCGGTATCGCCCGATGCTCCGTTTGAGCAATAGCTGGTTGATCAACTCTTAGACGAAGAGGAGGATCCCCATGAAAACGATCCAGTAGGGTACCCAATAGGCAAAAGAAGATATGGTTCCTTGCGTTTCGGACACCGTGCAGTAAGTCATTTCTCAGGGCGCCAATATCGCGGAGATGTGAAGGGGTTCACCGAGATATACCGTCGCTCTTTTTTGTTCGTAAGCCTTTTTTACTGTTCCTAAGCCTGCATCAGTACCCCCTTCGTCGACGGACAGCAGCTACTCTGACTTCGACCACTACGAGGAAGCCGACAAATAACACTACGAAGATTCTCGAAATACGAACATAAACGAACCCACAATTGCTTTCTCTATTTACATCAATATTGAGTAAAATAACGTCAAAAAGAACAACAATGATTGGGACCTCGATATTCCGAATGGGGCCTCGTTAATCCATGTGGGCCCATTGGGACCTCGCAATTCCATTCGGACGTCGTTAATCCATTCGGACCTCGATATTCCTACAGAGCCATTTGTTTTGATAATATACGAATTGGCACGTGGGAAATTAAGTAGAATCTCTGGATTGACCAACTCTCCCGTGAACTCAATGTTGGCGTAATCGATAATGTTATGACTTTTAAGAAGGAAGTGTAAGAGTCTGACATTTTGATGAATGCATTTTTTAAAGTTTAAATATGCCTACCTTTCTGAATGCTGATCACACGATTCAAAATCTAATGTCTTATATTTCAGCGTTTTGAACGCCTCGATTAATTTATTCGCTAACGCTTCGTCTATTTCGCCCTGAAATGCTCATGATAATAAATTCGTCTAAGGTATGCGCATTTCTCTATCATACCTTAACACGAATTGCATATGTGGCTGCGTGATTGAATATTTCTGCAAGAAATGTTTCTGAGCCAGTTGAATAAATGGAGTAAGGGCCATCCAATTTATCATATGTCCTGATCTTAGAATCCTAAAAAAGATAGTATTAAGTACAATTTCTTAAATATCCACAATTCGACATACCGCATCAAATGCGATGGTTGAGAAAGAACGATATCCAGCTTTCTTTTCAAGTTCTCTCAATAATCCTTAAATATATTTGTTAAAATTATGTTTATAAAAATATTTAATGTATCATATTAGCCTCAATAAGAACAACTTCGTAATACAATATGATAATAATATCTACCTCAGCTAGATCCGATCCTTTCCCGATATTTAAGCTTTATTTTCCTTATAATATTAGTGACAATTTCGTTCGGTAGAGATAAAAGCGGAAACTGAACAAAATGTTATGTTTTCGAATGAATTAGATCCTACCGTATCGTCAGAGAGCGTTTCTTCAAGAGCTGTTGCGTTCGGCATCTTTGAGACCTGCAATAGTATTTGCTTCAGAATTATATAGAAACGGGAAATATGATGTAACTCAGAAGTTGAGGAGCACAGAAGAAAATGATCGATTTTTAAATAATGGAAGTCAGAGACGATGAACATATTGATGACTAGAGCTCAAATTGAGAATAGTCAACCTTTTGTACCATTCAAGGAGATGCGGGGCAGGAGGCTTCCGTACAGATGTGATTTGGCCATTCAGACCGATGCAGAAGTGCCAGAGGAAGATGCGTATTTACATCCCAAATGAGACTACGAAAGCTATGCCCGTGGGTCTGGAACAAGCAAAAAGAATGCTAGAAAAATAATGCCAAAGTAATTAAACATTTATCCCAAAACAACATTATGAAATACTGTTTGTATTGGCGTTATAAGATATTATAGGTTTACCAATACTCTTTCTTCGATGAAAAACGAACATTTTTGGGATATCTTGGTCTCTGGTGAACATGAGGGTAATATCATCTCGCATCTTCATTGAGATTGCACCTGATATTCTCCCTCTGGCAACTCTCCAGCTCTCCCTTAGTAAAGGGACGCCCTCAATCATCTGAAAGAACGCCCATGCGGGTACGCTCTAACTTCAAAGCCATATATTAGAATTACATCATGACTTTAGAGTATCCGAAAAACTGATGTTTGTTTCCAATAAAATTTTCGTTCAAATTTTCCATTTTCTTGATCAGCTAGCAGTTGGAGAAATATTGCGGTACCATTTCTTTTATATTATATGAATGGAAAGTCAATTAGTTGCTCTTTCGAACAGTGTGGAGGAACTTGTGCTTACTTCGCGGAATTCCGAATAGCAGGCTTGGACATTCGAATATGAACGATGCAAGGCTGCTCCAACGATCGGAACTCCTGATCCAAGGATCAAATATCTTGGTTTCTATATAGGGGCACTACACTCAATCACTATTGTGGTACAATATTATAAAAATATTTAAGCGCAGGCCTCAATCGTCTTTCAACGCAACACTATTTTGGAAAAAAATCTTCAAACGGCAAAAATAGCTACAAATTCAATTTCTGGAGAGTTCGAAAAGTTCCAATCTCTTGACGAAAGATGCATTCAAGAATTTTTCCCTTTTCATATTAGCCCGTTTGCGTAAGAATCTTACAAATCTGAGGATATTTGACAACGGCCAAAAAAGTCAAATCCTTGAAACTCTGGGTTTTGGGGTTATCTGACACGCTGATGACGATAGGCATATTCATTTTGCTCAGAAATTAGCCGTTGGCTCCAGATGGCTTGACGTCGAAATCTGACTTTTTCGAATAAGTGGCTTCCAGAGATCGCTAACATTAAGCGAAAATGATGTCCGGGGCAGAATTGAATGGCGATCACGCCTGTCTAATTCATTTTTCATTAATTATTAAAATTAATTAATAAAAATTAACTTTTGAACGCTTTAATTGTACCCGGAGAGACTAGCACCAATCTGACCGACATGAAGAGTGGAATCCAAAAATGTCTTAAAATCTGCGAAAAAAGGTCGCGGTAAGATTTAAGGGATGAAATAGTGGACGTTTTAGCAGGCACTGCTAGAGGCTGCTAGAGAGTGTACGAGAGAGAAGGGGGAGAGGAGAAAGTGCAGACAGCCAGAGGGCGAGGGAGGCGAGGCGGAGGGGAGAGAAGATGGGAAGAGGTCACGAGACAGAGACGAGGGAGGTAGATCACTGGGAAGGATCAAATGCATCGCTGTTTTTGCCAGCTAGAACGCCCACTATTTCATCCCTTAAATCTTACCGCGACCTTTTTTCGCAGATTTTAAGACATTTTTGGATTCCTATCTTCATTACGGTCAGATTGGTGCTAGTCTCTCCGGGTACAATTAAAGCGTTCAAAAGTTAATTTTTATTAATTAATTTTAATAATTAATGAAAAATGAATTGGACAGGCGTGATCGCCATTCAATTCTGCCCCGGACTTCATTTTCGCTTAATTTTAGCGATCTCTGGAAGCCACTTATTCGACAAAGTCAGATTTCGACGTCAAGCCATCTGGAGCCAACGGCTAATTTCTGAGCAAAATGAATATGTATATCGTCATCAGCATGCCAGATAACCCCAAAACCCAGAGTTTCACGGATTTGACTTTTTTGGTCGATGCCAACAATTGTCCGATTCTTACGCAAACGGGCTCATATATGATATGAGAAAGGTAGCTTGTGTGTTTGAACTTAAAATGTCGGATCATATATCAACGCTTAAAGCAAATATGCTTCGAAAATGGGCATTTCCATAACCAAATATCCATGAGATAACATTGGGTTGTGTAATTTTTGATAGGAATTTTGCTACATGACCAAAACGAGAATCTAAATTTAATATAGATGTAGCTTCATGTATTTGTAGAGTTGGGGTGACTATACATCTTGTTTCGAGCATATGGTGAATTAAAATCAGTGTCATCATGCTGATCAGAACTGCAATTTTAAAGTAGCACCAGTTTGACCTCATCGTTCACCGGGTGTCAGGGTTCAATAGTGTTTTGAAAACTACAAATACCACGCTATACAATGATGGCATGTTAGTAGTCAAATGTCTGATTTCCGTAGAGTACAAGTCGAAACAAAAGTAACTATATTTTCGCAAGACGGAATTGGACTTTACCTTGTGATAGAAATACTGTCAATAGAGTCTTGACCCAATGTGCGCTAAAGAGAGTATCGATGCACTCACTGAATGCTTCGAACCAAATGAGAATCGGTTGAAAGTAAGGGCTCGTAAATACAAAAATAAAAGGGAAAAGACTTATGAACCAACCTGATATTTGTTCCTATTTGGCATTGCGGACACTTCAATTTTCTAGAACAGTATTCATTTTCTTCTATTAAATCCACCCTCGTATATGTCTTCGATAAATTGCTTTAAAATATTTTTTTTAGAATCTTAGATTCTCACTGATCGCTTATCAGTGATGTCGAACGATTCCCTGCGTCAAGACGAAAATAAACACGACGATTTCGTATGGTTAGCTCTCAAAAACCCATGACATACCTATATTTTTCAGTTTCCGTTCTTCTCTCTTTCCAATGAACTTGCGACAAACGTGATCAGAAAATTGCGCACGTACGACAGAAAGAAAATCGGGTCAATCGACGACCGAATGGATGGGCTTGAGAAGAAAGCAGGGCATCGGACTTTTACAGAGATTTCTTCAATTCGGTATGTGGAATTTAAATCGAAATTATATGTTCATTTTGTGATATCAATAGTCGTTTTTTTAAAATAATATACGTTGTTTATTTTGCCTACGAATACTTACACGTTTGAGATTTCAACTTAAAATTGCATGTACTTTTTTCGAAAGCGAATATTGAAAACCAATTGCGCTAACTTCTTACAATCTTTTTTTTTTCAAAAATGGAAGCCTCGATGGAATTTGCTCGGCATATCTAAGTAATTATCATTAATAAAGTGTAACTTTTTTTAGGATGATGACTCTCAAATTATGACATATGATAGATGGGATGGGCTTACTTCGCATTCAACTGCATCATATAAGAATCTTATGGAATTATTCAACCACGGAAAGACTTATTCCAATCGTCTTAAGGTATGATTATAAAATGCCGATTAATGCTCATGAAAATTTCAGGGAGACATTAATGAGATGTTAGCGAAAAAGTTATTAGGCTGGTGCAAAAGTTTCTTTCCTTTTTCATGCACCAACATTCTGAACTCCCCAGGTAGTCGTAATGAGCCAATCAAATAATTGTTTTTGCTGTTGATACGGACATGGGTACACACTATAGCGAATACTATATTGTGTTGATTCGATCAATAAGAATAGAGCATTTTAGTTCGGAAGTAATCGGACAAGGTCGAGCAATCCAACTTTTCAATTGCTCTAGGTCCCGAGGGGAATAACTTAAAGGTTACATTTAGTACATTATTACAAAGTACGTTGACTGGGTATGTCATACGACATCGCCCACCAAACCTGCCCTGAAAAACCTACTAGAAATGTTGGCCCAATTACAGAACTACTGAATTTCAAAATCATAGTTCACGAATTTCTGAGCGCCACTTCCTTACACATCATTGATGAATGCTCAATTTCGATGGGTTGTGAAGTACTTTCCCCTATAAGTATGCTAACAAATTTAGGAAAGGATAGAACTTCCTGTTCTGATTCATCCGCTGAAATCAACACTTTTTGGATTCCACTGTCTCCCACACACGTTCGAATCCGGATTTTTTGTTCTTTCTAGAACAAAGAACTCCTGCCCAAGTGTTCGTCAATTCGGTAGAATCAGAATCTCACAAGTATTCGATAACCTGAACTTATCCCAAAATGCTCAAAATAACCGTTTTCTGACGTTAATTTTCTGAGACTTATCAACTTCTCACGATGATGCGTAGATTCAAATCAAATGTATGGTAGTAATCTACCGCCATGGCCATAACATATGGTATTCAGAAAATCATGAGAGTCTATGCGCGCCAACAGAAATTTGAAAAATAAAAAAGAAAGAAACTTATGCACCAACCTAATAATTGAGGCGTTCAAAACGCTAAAATATAAGAAATTAGAATTTCAATCGTGTGATCAGCATTCAGAAAGGTAAACACATTCAAATTTTAAATATACCATCTTTCATCAAATATCCAGACTCTTACACACCCTTCTTCAAAGTCATAACATTATCGATTTCGCCAACATTGAGTTCACGGGAGAGTTGGTCAATGCAGATATTCTACTTAATTTCCCTCGTGCCAATTCGAATATTATCTAAATAAATGTGAGTGCGATTTTTCGATGTTCCCGAAATGCAAATCATCTTCTAAGGACAATTATCCGATAATAAATTATGATTATTTTCTGCATCCCGTCAAGAATACTGATTATCACCTCCACATGAGTGGCCGTACAACCGTCACTGCATCGGGACTAGCGAAAGCATTCGAGGTATCTGCCATTAATTATTCACTGGCAAATGGAAAAATGTTCAGATGATATGCGCGTCTACGAAAGAAAAGTTCGTGCAGTGCAACGTCTCATCCTCCGAAATTATTCATTTGGAAAGCCATTTCCAAGAACCTCAATTCTCCAAGACTCTTGTCTTCATTTACGAAACCTTCGTCGATGCTCAATCTGGGGCTTCACTAGAAACTTGTGATTGGTTAACATTTCAATCATATACCGATATAATTCGCGTTTCCATGACAATTACGCCATAGATATTGTAGATACTAGAGTTCGTATTTCGGGTCACCGTCTCTTCATTTCCCACGCTCTCTAGTCGAACGGCGAGAGAGTGTGGGAAATTCAGAGACGGTGACCCGAATTACGAGCTCTAGTAGATACCCTTGAAATTGTTTAATTTTCTTTCACAAACTGCTCGTCTCACACATGCTCCCAATTGAGAGTTGTCATGCAAGTATTACACAATTTGATGGAAATGACTGTTGCTTGTGTCTGATCTCAGATGTGATCAAGAGGTAAGTAACGAAATATATGTTTTGCGGTATGTTAATTGACTATAACCGGTACAAAACAATGAACAATGCCGATATTTTGGCATGAGTAAGTGGAAATGGATAATTTGATTATTAGGGTGTCCGGAAAGTTCGTTCATTTTTTGTTTTTATTTTTTTATTCAACACTTTACAATTCTCAGTGATCAATGTATGCTCCCATGTTTCCCCTCACTTCCTTCCAGCGATCGGGCAGAGTAGCGATTCCTCTCTCTCAGAAATCGGGAGTCCTCCCTCGAGATCTTCCATTCCACGAAAGCCCTCACAACTTGACCTCGATCTTTGAACTTCTTCCCCTTGCAGAAGTCAGAGAGAGAGCGGAAACAGTGGAAGTCACAAGGAGAGAGGTCCGGTGAATACGGTGGGTGGGGAATCCTCTCGATATCCAGCTCGTCCATTTTCTTCTGAGTCAATTTCGCGCGATGAGGGCGAGCATTGTCCATCAGAAGAAGGATTTTACCCTCGCTCACAAGACTGGGAGGGGTTCTGTGGGCGACTTCTTCCAGTTGGTTGGAGAAGAGGTCGGCAGTGATGTTGGTGCCAGGGGACAGGATCTCCCAGTAGATCGGACCGAGCACGGAGAAGAAAAAGCAGATGAGTTCCTTCTTTCCATGCTCTTACTTCTTCGGGACTGGCTTGATCTTCTTATCCGCATCGACCCATTGTAGTTTCCTCTCAGGGTTATCGTAGGCGATCCACTTCTCATCTGTGGCGACAATTGAATTGACCCATCCAAGATTCTGCGATTGAGCAATTCATGACAGATCTCGACACGGTTTTTCAGCTGTGCCGGAGAGAGATCATGGGGAACCACTTGTGGGAGCTTGGGCTTCTTTCCCACTCTATGGAGGATATCGGACACCGTCGATTTAGGAGTGCCAGTCTCTCTCCTCAAATCGCGCACATTGGCTTTGGGCTTCCTATTCAGAGTGCTGAGGACAAGATACTGATCGAGGGTCGGAGGACGTCCAGAACGGGGGTGATCTTCGAGACTATAGCCTTCGTTCTTGAAGCGAGAGAACCACTTCTGGCAGAACCGAAGGGATGGGGCATCGTCACCTTCCGATTGGGCCAGGGCAGAATGGGCCTGCCTCACTGATTGGCCAAGACGGTAATAATGGAGCAAGACTGCGCGGAGGTGAAGATGAGTCTCCATCACGAAAATCGATGTAGAAACTAAGAGATTGATTCAATCCTCTCACCACTTAGCGTCAGGATGATGCAATACTTTGTTGACAAACAACATTGCGTGATTGCGAAATTCGATCGCAAACTGAGTTTTTACAAAGGCATGAACGAACTTTCCGGACACCCTAATATATCATCAAGATAATTTTTTTTAAATTTTCAGCTTCTGGGCCCGCCTCAAAAATGGTTTCCATGAGGGTGCAGTGGCATTGAAATATCGAAACAATCAAAAATTCGAATATCGAAAACATACCAAAAGTTTAGAAAATCATAATAACGTTAAAACATGTTTTAAGAGCTTTCAAGTGAAAAAAATGACTCTATGAGAGAAAAAACTCCAGAAAACGTATTCTATAGAAGATTTTTAGATTTCAACTTTTTTGGTAGCTTTGGCTGGGTCGAAAAAATGAGATTTACAATGTTGCAAATTATTATCTCTGCAAATATTGCTAAGTACAGTAGCGCCGGAAAGTATTCATACGATTTGATTTTTTCATGTAACTTTTTCTGCAGTTGACTTAGCAAGTTAGATGTTGTAGAGCTATATATCAAACCCATCGAAGAATACGATGCGAGTATTGCGTCATCACGTGCACCATAACGGATTGCGTAGTGATGACGCAATCGAATTTCACTTTTTCAAACAGACGTTATTCTTATACAGAATTTTTCCAGCTTGCCAAACTTTCTGACGTTGGAGATAGGACCGATGTCTATCCAGAATAAAAATTTGAAGTTGCTGCTCGGTCGCACATTGGCTGCAGCCTAGCTGCAAAATCGATGTCAAAAATTAATATATCGGCCCCTAGTCAAGCTAGAGACTGTTTCAAGGCATCAAAATGATCGTCATCTTGAGTCCAGATTATCCTGAGAATATGAGCACAATATCTCAATAGTTCCCCTCAGGGCATGAAAAAACATGACCACTTTTGGAGATTCATAACTTTTCGGGAAATATGTTTAAAAATCTGGTTTTAGATAGGCATGCTCAAAATGTCTTATATATATTATTCCCAACTTTTTAGAGTGTTTGGATATCTTTCGTGCCCGCGGCGTTCGGTTTTCGGAGGTGCGCCGTGGTCTTGAATGCATGACCCTTCTGTTTGAAGTTTGTGGGAAAGTTAAGGAAATCAATTGTTATTGTGCGTGCATGTCCAACATGTTCTGAATAACCGATTCCCAACTTTTTGAAATGTTTTAATAACTTTGGGCTGAGCTGTAGAGGGCAGAGCAAAATGGCGGGTCGGGGACTCAAAAGTGCCTCTGAAAACCGCACGCCGCGGGCAGGAAAGATATCCAAACACTCTAAAAAAGTTGGGAATCATATATATAAGACAGTTTGAACATGCCTAAGCAAAAATCAGATTTTTATACAGATTTGCCGAAAAGTTATGAATCTCCAAGTCATGTGAAAAAGTGATTTTTCCATGCCCTGAGGGCAAATATTGAGATATTTTTTTCATATTCTCAGGATAATCTGGACTCAAGATGACGATCATTTTGATGCCTTGAAACAGTCTCTAGCTTGACTAGGGGCCGATATATTAATTTTTGACATCGATTTTGCAGCTAGGCTGCACCCAATGTGTGGCCGAGCAGCAACTTAATTTTTTTATTCGGGATAGACCTCGGTCCTATCTCCAACGTCAGATAGTTTGGAAAGCTGGAAAAATTCTGTATAAGAATAACGCCTGTTTGAAAAAGTGAAATTCGATTTCGTCATCATTACGCAATTCGTTAAGGTGCACGTGATGACGCAATACTCGCATCGTATTCTTCGATGAGTTTGATATATAGCGCTACAACATTTAACTTGCTATGTCAACTGCAGAAGAAGTTATATGAAAAAATCAAATCGTATGAATACTTTCCGGCGCTACTGTATATCATTTCGAAATATTTTGTTCGATATTCCCACAGTTTTGGCGTATAACAATGGGCAAATTTCCGTTGAAATCATATCGACATGCGTCTTCCTCTTCTCCTCTTCTCGTCACTGCTTTGCACCGTTTCTCCCGGAGAAGTGCCCTGCTACGTCTACAAGGACGTTCAGATATCGAGAGAAACCATGGAATCCCTGATGTTCAAGCAGTTCATGTTCGCTCAAAAAAAGCTCCTGGTTTGCCAATTTTGATCTATTTTATCAATATGTGTTCAGGATCTGATAGTATACGAATCCTTAGATAAGCGAAATAAAACAGGTCACTTCTATGAATCTTCGTACCTGTGAGTGTTTTTTGCACGATTAAATAAGAAACATCAATAGTGGAAGTTGGGAACTTCTTCGATATTTGGCCCACCCCTTCCTTCCTCTCCTACCCCACTCATTTCTAGCTATATCTCCCTGATTTTCGGTCACACAACCCTTTTCTCGAGGGACTGAATGAGAAATGATAGGAGAAGGGGGGGGGGGGTAGGCCAAATATCGAAGAAGTGCCGGAAGTTGTTTTAATGGCTCTGTTTAGATGCAAAATAACTTACTGTCACAACGAAGTCACCAAATGTGCGAGCACGACTGTGAAGAGTTCGCTCGGAAGATCGACTATAACATCCTGGACAAATACTTGAGAAACATTGCCAGTTCGGAGCCCGATCCTACTCAGGAGGTATGCAAGGAAAAGTGAGGAATGTTAACTTCTCCATCTTAGAGCGATTTCAGATGCATTGGATTCTGCCGGCAAAACAACTGCGAAATTACTTGCGGAAATTTGTGTCACTTTCATTTCTTGTACCAAAATCGGAAGGAGTACGAATCCGAATTCAACGTGATGATGATGCGAATCTTCGGAGATCGAAAGAGCAAGGGATAGTAAGATGTTGGGGCGAGAATAGTAAACAAATGATTCAAGCAAGCTTGTGAATTCAATTACAATGAAAGGCACAGATAATTTGAAAATTCGAAGTCACAATCGAGTCAAGGACATCGATGCTTGAAGCAGCTCTTGCAGCACATTCCCGTTAACTCGGACTCATTGCACATTCCGATGCCAGCAAATTGCCGGCAGGCAAAGCTGTCGGGGTTGTCGGAGCAGTCATCCGGCCTGCACGGTGCTCTATCTGATGGGGATTTTGTATGAACTTTGCACAATTTAGGAGAGAAACTGCTGAGTTTCAGACGTAACTACAGGCAAAATCTCGATCGTATCTTCATTGTGAAAAAAGTAGATATAGTCAGGGCCTCAATCGAGACCTGAAGCTTGTTTTTGGACACCCTCCGCGCTATGGAGGGTTACATTCTGGGTTACATTCCACGCTAGTCTTCACAAAATACGCAATAATAATTGTCAACTCTCATGCATTATGTGTATTCTACGATAAGTAGTAATACTCTGACAATTACTCGGCAAAACTTAACGGAGGCCTTTCTGAAATGTTTGAACTTTTGAAAGCATATTTGAGCATCCCTCATCAGTACTAAAAGACCCATTATGGTCAATTTCAGATAAGCCTCCGTTAAGTTTTGCCGTATCCTTCTGGGCGATACGTTTCGGAAGCCTCACGAGCAATCGTCTGACTCTCTTCGGTTTGCACGCTCTCACCGGTCAGAGAGACAAGAGAGCGGGCAAACTGAAGAGAGTCAGACGTTTGCTCAGCCTCACCATTACTAGAGCCCGGGGCGACGGCTACAGCGAGCAGGATAAAGAGTAGGGGGAATTTCAGGTTGCAGAAAATGGAAAGAAGAAGAAAGGAAGTGAGCCAGACTCCTTTTTATATCCATCTTACCTGAGTCACTGCTAGCATCAATCGTACTGATTTTACTACGATGTTGATCGGTATCAGAAGGTCAGCTGTCAAACGACTTCACTGTGCTGCCAATGATTCGTCGTTAATAATGGTACAAAACTATTACTCAACTCTCCCGCAAAAAGTGTTTGCTTGGATACCTGTTTGCTTACATCTCCAATACTGTAATGTTGATAAGGGACTTTTGGGATGTACACTTTGTCTTTACTGTGACTCTAATGGACACGACAACGCTGACAAGTTGAAAATATGTATAGATGTGCGGTCTGGGATAAAATGATGCACAATTCGTATTGTCGATCTCATCGTTCTCACATCTCCATTTTCATGTCCTCACTTCATTTCGATGTTTCTCCGTATCCACGGGGGTGGAATCGTATAGTCGTTGTCAACGCCTGTCACGAATGCGACTGAGCCCCATTAAAAGGGAAGGATCCATTCCCTTTCTTCCTTCCTCGTTTTCCCCACTCATAGAGAGAAGCCATCTTGAATATCCTCTCCTCCAGTTGTACCGTACTATCGCACACGGTAGATGTTGCCGGCATTCCTACTTCTATTCACCGTATGGCTTGATGAGGTAAGCAACGTACTTTTCGATTCACTAAACGACAAAGCAGGGCCTCGCTATATGCTTTCGTAACGAGTCTGCGAGAGTGAAACGAGTCAAAGTCGGTATTCCCGCTGCAGTGGACGAGTATCACTGTAAGATTATGTGTGCTGAGATGAATGAGGTAAATTGTTTTATTATTATTATTATTATTATATTGGTATTCTTATTGCGCGTTGTTATGCCTGAGGTAAGGGCGTTATTGTTTCAACATATTTTCCAGTGCCTGGCCTACCTGTTCACTGATTACGACTGCTTTCTGCTCGGGACGACCTACACCGACTCCTCGACTTGCATCCTGCCCTATTACGAATGGGTCAAGAAAAGAGTGGATGAAGACTGTCCGACTAGTGGTTAGTAAAAATATATTTATGCCACACATTAACAAGGTTGTCTCAACGTAGTCAAGTACATATTGGATTCAGAAAACCAAAAAATACGGTGCGGATTAACGGGATAGAGAGAATTGCGCTTTTACTGATCTTTGATCTTTATAGATTACTTCGCGCAACCTCAGATCGAGACTGGATACGTGCAGGATTCCGCCATCGCTGGTGCAATTGCAGCTTCAGCTGGATTCAACTTATCGTCAAACTCCTGCCCCAAAAATTCGTTTACAGCGTTAGTTACCACACATGTCTCATGAATGATTAAAATATTAACTTTTATTTTCAGTTTCACTCATCCCGACAATTCACATCTTGTGCAAGGCAACTTTGGAAGTATTATCACGTGGGATGGTGCACTCGGATCATGGAGAGCAGTCATGAGACGTGGCCAGTATGTCGAAAAACAATGTATGTGAATCGTTTGCATATGTTTTTATACATAAATTAGGCTCGAACTAGAATAATCTCTCATGTGCTTCTTTCAGACAAGAACGTCACTGCATGCATTAGAGGAGCAAGATGTTTCATGGTCAATTGTACTCAGTTTTCAGGTTCATATTCACAGCTATCGAATAAGTCACGCGGATATGTGTTTAGATATGACACGTTGCGGCGGAATAATTCCGATCATTACCGATATTGACCCCAAAAATGATATCGTGGGGCCGATTCAGAGCTACGGCAAACTCGATGTGTGCAATAGCATCCATCTCCATTTCGGGTAATTCTACAAAAAAAATGCGGAAAAAATGCAAATGCATTGGTCATATCGATCAAGAGGGAACGGTGGACGTGTACAAGTGAGACTGGCATTGGGTAACATTCTTCATACACATCTAATGATATGAATTGCAGGTTTTTCTCCGACTTTTGGTCTAAAGTGATGGACTATGCGTCGGACGAGTCTTGTATCGCGTGCATCGATGGCCAATGGATATTCCCCACCGGAATCAATGCAGTATACACAATCTCGCATGCAGTGTGCAGGAAAGCTGCTGGATATGTGCTTCCCTGAGACAAGAAAAATAGCTTTTTTAATCTATTGCTTTGTACCATATACCTGGATTTGTAAGAAGGAGAATTTGTTTTCAAAATATATAGATTCTGCTGGATTGAATCATCTGCTATAAGTCATTGACCAATGTATTACACTCAATATTATAAGTTACGTTTATAAAATGGACATGCATTCCTCTAAAGATGTTGAGACAACTCTTGCGGTGCTCGCCGTTGACGTTTCATTTCCATTTAGTACACACAATGACTTTTCATGTAATAGCAGGGACGAAATGTGTTATTCATTAGGTAAAACTGCGCACTGTGTATAAGAAACCCGTGTCAACATATCATATCATATTTGACAGTTGTACGGCCACTGATATGTAGATGATAATCAGTATTCTTGACGAGATGCAGTCAATAATCGTCGTTTATTATCGTATAATTGTCCTTAGACGATGACTTACATTTCGGGAACGTCTTGAAAATTCGCACTTACATTTGTTTTGATAATATACGAATTGGCACGAGGGAAATTACGTAGAATATATGCATTGATAAACTCTCCCGTGAACTCAATATACGCGTAATCGATAGTGTTTCTTCGCGCAGCCTCCGATCGAGGCTGGATACGTGCCCAATCCCACAATCGCTTGTGCTCTCCCAGCTGCAACTGGATTCAACCTATCGAGGAACCGATGCCCTCAAAATTCGTCTGCAGTGTGAGTAGCATTGAATTGTGTTTTTTTGACAATATGTGATCGCTATTTCAGTTTCCGATTGTAGTTACACTATGGTCGACAATTCGCATCTTGTACAAGGGAACTATGGAAACATTATCACGTGGGATGGAGCATTGGCTCTCGGATTGCAGTCATGAGACGTGGCCAGATTGTTGAAAAACAATGTATGTGTTAAAGTTCGAGAAATGTGCATTTGCATATCAGCTCATCGCAATTGTTCGTGAAAAAAATGAAATATATTGTATGCATGTGCGGTATGCATGTGTGTTTATTAATGATAATTACTTAGATATGCCGAGCAAATTCCATCGAGGCTGCCATTGTTTTGTCAAAAAGGTTGTAAGAAGTTAGCGCTATTGTTTTTTTTCAATCTTCGCTTTCAAAAAATCACTTTTTAAGTAGAAACCTCAAACCATCCCAAGTATTCGTAGGCAAATAACATATACCGAATTGAAAGATATCTCTGTAAAAGTCCGATGCCCTGCTTTCTTCTCAAGCCCATCCATTCGGTCGTTGATTGAACCGATTTTCTTTCTGTCGTACGTGCGCAATTTTCTGATCACGTTTGTCGCAATTTCATTGGGAAGTGAGAGGAGCGGAAACTGAACAATACATGTATCACGGGTTTTTGAGAGCTAACCATACGAAATCGTCCTGTTTCTTTTCTTCTGGACGAAGAGAATCGTTCGACATCACGTTCAACGATCTGCGAAAATTTTTGGTTCTTGAAAATTAATTCGAAATCAAGTTATCGAAGACAAACACATACGACGTCAAGTGAAAGCTAAGGGCAGATTAATTTGCACAATAACAATAACTTATTCTAAATAGAAATGCATATGAATGAGAGGTCAGCTGAGAAAAGAAGGAAATACAAATGGGGAGACGCGCAAAATTGAAGTTCTTTTGCATACTTGCGGTAGGGGTGGAGTCAGCAAGCGCGGGAAGCATCCAAACAGATGACTTTTTGCGTCCCTCCACTGATGGAGAACTGCCAGAGGAGGGAGATCGGGCGTAATCTCAATGAATGAGGGAGCGGTGCTTGTGGGTCCAGGCAAGTAAACATTTTCGGTCCGGGAAGCAGTACTATTCTAATGTAATATTCCACAATATTGTTTGAATTTGTCGCACAGTGTAATGACATGATCATTGGAGAAGCGAGACGTTGAAATTTGTTACGAATTCCCTTGCTATAATTGTGAGTATCAACAAAAGAGTGAAAGCAAGCTTGCACTTAGAATCATGGATTTATCGACAAACCTAAGGGGATCGTCAAAGCGCTATGTAAAAAAGGCGAAAAGCGAAACCTTTGGGATATAATAAATGTGCGAAGATGGATTCAAAAAATGTCAGAATTGGGAAAGAACTGCAGCAAGCACAGACACACCATCATCGTCGACTCAACTTGTTTCTCTAGCCTTACAATCAATACAATAGTATTATAATACGATGTGCAATCCGACTCCAATGAGATAAGCTCAGTGTATCGTGTTCTGCGTGTTCTTGCATGGTAATGTTACCAGTTCAATTGATGTAATATCTCAAGGGAACAGTCACAATCAATTGTACAAGAAAAAATTCGAAAAGGTCTCATTGACCTCTTTCGACGCAGTTCGATTCAAAACAACATGTTAAAAACGTGGCCTTATGAGTCAAAGTGGACAGCTAATGACAATCAGGCAGATCTACAACAGTTGAATTCAATCTTGGATGTGAACAAATTAAATAAGCGTTAATAATAAAATTCCAGGCATGACGCCCGATTTAGTACTCAACAGTGTTTGAACAATTTCAGTACGTGTATAATTTCAGAACTATGTAACAATTGTACATCCGAAAATCAGCATCAATCAATTTCTACATTAAAACGCGTTCTCTGTAAGAATGGGAGGGGGTGGCACAATTCTTCAAAGTGGTCATATCGAGCTGAAACTTGGGGTGGGTAACACCGATGGGTAGAGTACTCTTACATCGAAGTGGGAGTACGGTAGCTCAACTTTTTGACCTACCAAAATCGAAAAATAAATGTCAATATCGAGTGATGTGTTATACATCATCCGAAAGAGCATCAAAAGTTATGCCTAAATCTGTGTTCTGTGTTTATGTGTGGATTAGTGCAGTTTCATGCTAATTAGAGCTAATTAAGTGCAATTCCAGTCAGTTTTCCAGATGAAAGTCATTGATGCTGTCATTAGTACGGAAAATCACTATGACTATTAGGAGCCATTTTCAATTCTCTATCGACTTATTAAGTTCAATTTACGAATTTCAAGCACCAACCATGTGCCGTAGCGCATTTTCCATCGCACAATCGTCGAACAGGGTTCGAATCCTCACCGAAGCATATGTTTTGCCGATTTTTTTCTGCTCTTGTTTGCCCTTCCCATGACTGTTGCAGACATCATGGAAGGTTTGTTCAATATTTTCATATAACTTTGCTGCAAATTTCCTCTCCAGAAGACTACGTGGTCTTTGCTTATTCCATAGTGTATCGCCCCCCCCCCCTAACTTCCCCTTCGCCTCTTTCTACCCTCTCCTCCCGTTTCATGTCAGTGTTTTGGGGTCCCAGAATCGTTCGAAGATGTGACATCCCTTACACTCTTCTCATATGCAGGAAGATGCTCGTATGCTCGTGTTTGAGTTCAACAATTGCACCACAACAACATAAAACGCTGTAAATAGCATGGAGACGAGGAAAGAGTAACAGCATCATTTTCGACGCATCCGTTTCCGTTGAAGGAGAAGTCCTCCTGACAAGTGCAGAAGAAATCGTCGTCCTTATATGGAAGACGCATATGGAAGAAGGAGGACAATTGCAAACCATGGTGTTGAAGCAGAAAAGCGAGTGCAAGAATGAATGGATGAGGTGCCCTTTTAAGATTATCATGTTCATGCTAATTGAGTCATGCTAATTGCCCTGTTAGGAATTCCATATTTACAAAAAAATGTTCTAATACATTGTTTCCAATTGGTTCTTGTTGCCTTCTACTACTCATTTGCCTTCTACTCATTCATGATTTTTTTTTCAAAATAAGATTCTCCATTACATTCATTGTTCTCCTTCTAGTATTGTAGCTTATCTAGACCTTTTATTTCATTAATCCATCTAGTTCTACTATATTTCCTTTCAATTTTCATATATCGAAAGACCATGCAAATATACTACGATACACTACGGAATGAGCAAAGACCACCTAGTCTTCTGGAGAGGAAATTTGAAACAAACCAACATGAAAATATTCAACAAACCTTCCCTGATGTCTTCAATAGTCATGGGAAGGGCAAACAAGATCAGAAAAAAAATTGGCAAAACATATGCTTCGGTGAGGATTCGAACCCTGGTTTACGATTGTGCGATGGAAAATGCGCTGCGGCGCATGCTTGGTGCTCGAAATTCGTAAATTGAACTTAATAGGTCGATAGAGAATTGAAAATGGCTCCTAATAGTCATAGGGATTTTCCGTACTAATGACACCATAAATGACTTTCATCTGGAAAACTGTCCGGAAATTCACTTAATTAGCTCTAATTAGCATGAAACTGCACTAATCCGCACATAAACGCAGATTTAGACATATCTTCTGATGCTCTTTCGAATGACGTATAACACGTCACTCGATATTGACATTTATTTTTCGATTTTGGTAGGTCATAAAGTTGAGCTACCGTACTCCCACTTCGGTGGAAGAGTACTCTACTCATTGGTGTTACCCACCCCGAGTTTCAGCTCGATACGTCCACTTTGAAGAATTGTGCCACCCCTCATGTCTACTGTCCCGTTCTTACAGAGAATGCGTTTTAAACATGGATTGTACGCATTTGATGGTTTTCTTAAAGATAATTCGTGGTGAAAAAATATATTTCTCAAAATTATTATTTAATTTTATTTCAAGTTAATTAATGTGAAAATAAAGCAAAATCGAGGAAAAAAATATAAAAATAAAAAAGAGCAACGAATTATTCGCGTTCGTACAATGCGGGTTACGGTAGGATCCCGGGAGGGCGTGGTTTAGCCGATCCCGATGCTATCGATAGTAAAAAAATTATCAACGCCACTAAAACCAGTAAAATATATTTAGCCTGCTTGTCTCCACAGTTGCGACTTCGAGTTTTCCTTTTTTCGTCCTTATTTGTTTATTAAAATTATTGTCTGTTTGAATACATATCTTAGCTTTGTAACTTAAATATTAATGTTCGAGGAAATTTCTCCCCTCCTCACTTAGGCACAGGTTCGCATGTTTTGTAATCACTCGATTCGTCCTCCGGTTTTTCAACGCAGGATGCGCGCCACTTTTGCGAAGCGGCGCGACCACACACTCCTCGTTCGCACACTCTTTCTCTCTGAGTATCCACGACGAGAGTATGTGAAACGAGGAGTGCGTGGCGGCGCCGCTTCGCAAAAGTGGCGCGCATCCTGCGTTGAAAAACCGAAGTCACTTCTTTACGCGCGCTTTCTCCCGCCCTCTCTATTTTTCGCGAGCCAAACACTTCAGGAATTGTATACAGCTATTGTGCTTATATTTTCTAGGGGTACGATTTGCAAATGAAAGTACTGGAACTTTAGGAATTATGTGGCTCCGGAAAGCCTCGTAATCGCTAATATCTTCTCAAGATGACTACCGTACTGGGCGTTGAGTTGTCGCCGATGCGCCTCCCGTGGGAGCGACGACTACAGGTCAGTCATTCTTTCAATAATTAGTGATTGCATTCCCCCATTCAGACCCACGGCGTTCTCTACCACTTCTGGGCGACCTTCGTGACGTCTGCACTCATTCTACTCCTCTTCGGATGGATGGTAAGAACAGTTATAGCAGCTACTTTTGAATTTCCTCTTGTGTACGTGTCGCAATCGTAACCTCCACTTTGCAGCTCCTCAACGGCTACTCGCTCGTGGTCACAAAGTACGGCGTCTGGCTGTGATGGGACTGGGACACGCCGTACAAGGGTACGCTGACTATCGAAATTTCGTTCATTCACCAGTTGACCGTTACCGTCGTCTTTCCCTTTGACAGGAGCGTACGCCTCTCGCTACTTCCTCAATCTGCGCATCCACAAGTGGTTCACTGGCTACTTCATCAAGTGAGTGTTTCTATCACTTCCGAATCGTTTAACTATGGAGTGCCTGCAAAAAAATATCCACCGAATTTATTTAAATGCGCGTGACCTGATCATTATTCCATTATTCCAGTTCAAATAATAAAACAGAACGAGTGAGAGAGTAGGCATGATCAGGCTACTCATCCTGCTACTATGCAGCTTCCCCCTGGTTCTAATATTATAGTTCTATTTTATTAATTATTCTAGTTAATTAAACCTAATTAAACCCCATTCTGTCATTTTCTGAAATAATATTTGACCTATTTTCGTGGGCGTTGGATAACATTAATTTAGAGCGTGACATGATATTTTTCTTTAAATAGTGGTGCATGATTTTCCCCTGGTAGCCAGGCTCAGGAGTCAACCATACACAGGCTTCCCAAAAAATATTATGCAGGTACGTGTTGGGCGATCGTCGCAATGGACAGACAGCAGTGTTGCTGGTGAGAGGAGCAGAGGAGGCACTCCATGTCAATCCCGACAAGCACGTGCTCACACTCAACAAGCGAAAGGTACTCATATTTCATATTCCTCCCCCGTCAGCTAGCCATAATTCTGACCAACGGGATATACAGTGACAAATTCCACACAGGATTCATCAAGCTGGCGCTGGAGACTGGTGCGCGCCCGTGATCTTCCATGGCCGCGGCGTCTTCAACTACAACGTCGGTCTTCGCCCCTTCAGGTACACCTTCTCGTTCTAACGTATCAACTCAGACAGGATCATGTGTATGTATTCATCTAAACTTGCAATTCTACCGTAGTATTAGGAGTGACGCCCCGATAGAATATTTACGCGCAGAAAGTATTTAAGCATAAAGTTAACCAATGCTTTCAAGGAATTGCAGTTGTTCCATTAGTTAACATCCTTACAAATATCATTTATTTATCCTGTTCTAGTGCATGTATCATCTCGACTCGAAATAATGTTTCTATGACTATGAGTGCTTCTAGTAGTGATTGAATAATTTGCAGCACTCGAAATCAGACTCGGTGAAGATCGTGAATCCAGACGCGCACGACAACATGATAGAGAGGGAGGAGCTGAAGGGGAACAAGATATACCAGGTGAGAATTATCCATCCCCTCTCCTACCTAAATCAGACTGGCTCAATTTATTTTTTTTGCTAATTCTTTCTCGAAAGATTGAAATGTGTAGCTGTGCAATCTCCTTCCCAGGTGGAACTTCGATGGCGCAAGCACACGGCATGAGCATGTGTCCTCGGCCATCATAGGACGTACAGGGATTCACTCGGTTAGCTTCCTTTTATTTATGTTGCTAATTGTAAGACCATGGGTAAAAAACCGTCTATTGTCTGTGTATGCAGGCGATTTCTTCGGTCCGTACTACGTGAAGGCATATGATCAACACTGGCCGGAGTTCCTCACGAAGAAACCCCCGAATGTGAGCTATCAGAAAAACTTATTAATTCAAAAGAATAGTAGAACATATCGTTTAAAAAAATTATGTAGTATGGCTCTAGGAAAGGGAAGTATGGTTTGGTAGATCATGGTGCTACCACACCGAATGCCCGTGCACCATTGGTTTATACTATCAACCGTGCCATGCAAAGTACCGTTGCATGGCACGGTTCATATAAGCAACATCAGTTACGTTCAAAATTCTTCCTTATCATCGATGACTGGCTAATCTCTGGTTATTTTTTCAGGTGGACGGCAAGAGCATCCAATGCGCGAAGATCGTGGTCAAGTACGGTCTCTCGCATCTCTCATCCGGAGACTTCCTTCGAGCTGAGGTACGGTGCGTGTAGGGCACTGTAGTTGACGTACCGTAACTCTTGTGACCTACCGTAATCTCTCTCCCTCTGCTCCTCTTGCGAAATTCGCCCATTTTCGTCATTTTCGTCAATAATGAATCATCGTACTGACTTCCTACTAACAACTACTCGCCCCACACCAGCTCAACATGGTGAGGATACTGTAGGATACTGTAGCTCCCCGACCGAGATCCTCAACACTTCCTTTGCAGTCCGACAAGAAGATCGACCTCAGCCCCCTCAAGAAGGCCGCCGTGCCCATCTTCTTCATCGCCGGTACGGTGTCCTACCGTAGTCTCATCATTCCGAATCGCGGAATGACTAATCCCCGGTTCTTCTCCAGGTGGCCCCGGCTCTGGCAAGGGCACCCAGCGCGAGAAGATTGTGGCCAAATACGGTCTCTCGCATCTTTCGTCCGGAGACCTTCGAGCTGAGGTCAGCATACTGTAGTCGACCTACCGTAGTCCCTGTGACCTACCGTAACCCGAGGTACGGTAGGGGTACTGTGGCGGGATACGGTGGGTACTGTAAGCTTGTCTGCAGATCATTCCCGCCAAGCTGGTCGTCTATTTCGAATTGTCGGAGGAGACGCTCGCGAAGCGACTGCTCAAGCGCGCGGAGACCAGGTATACTGTAGATCGAGATAGATCGATAGTACCGTGACATCTATCTATTCTCGTGCATTCGCTTGCAGTGGGCGTGCCGACGACAGCATGGACATTATCAAGAAGCGTCCGAAGACGTTCAGCGATGCGACTGCTCCCGTCGTGGCCCACTACGAGAATAAGGGCAAACTGGCCACGGTACGAATGGGATACTGTAGGGGTGGGACACTGTAATCAGATGTGCAATCCTCAGGATCTTACTAGGCGTAGGCTTCTTTGAGATAATCGAAATAAATTTGTCCTCAGGCTTCCGCTTCCTAGCAATTGAAATTTTTTTTTTGGTAGTTGAGCTTATGATAGTTTTCATTCGTGAAACAGTAATTCCATTATAACTAAAATATAATTAGCAGGAAATATAATGGTAAAGATTATAACATTACGTAAAGCATCAAAATTGTCGTTTCAATGGTTGACTAAGAAATGTGTGTTTCTTACGGATTCGTTTATCCGGAAAAAAAGATGTGTTATGTTTTCGCATTATTCACTTACAATGCTTTATTGATTACAGAGCATCGTGGCATCACAACGGACCGAGATCGACGTCAACAAAGAGTAAGTCCTAATAATAATACAATAAAAAAACACGATCCCTATGACTGTCTTGTCCAACTATGATCCTTTACTGATCCTTTACTGATCCTTTACTTTCCCCTGCCCCTCCCACTCCCTCTAACTCGCTTGGCTTGTGTGGACTTGAAGGTGGAATCAGAACTGGAATCGTCTTCATCCATCTCCTCCTCCTCATCCTCCTTCTTCTTCTTCTTCGCTGCTGCTGCTGTCGCTCTTCTCTCCCTCTTCTTCACAGTTCCCTCCATCGGCTCCTCGGCGAGTCGCGGCTCGTGTTGCTGGCTCGAGGGGTCTGCCGCGGATACTGTAGCTTGGACGGCTGTGACATCCGGCCGAACTACAGTACCCCTCGACCTCTCCCTCCTTTCGTGCCACGTCCTCTTCCTCTTCCCCGTCCACCTTCACGCGGTACTCTCCAGCGCTCTCCGGCCTCTCCCTCATCCCACTCCGATCCTGAGGAGAGTCCGAGCTTCTCCGCTCCTTCGGCTACCGTATCGGCGGCAACCTCTCCCACCTTCCCTGCGGCCTCTCCCCCGCCCTCCTCTTCTGACTCTTCGTCGTCCGCGTCACTCAGCTCGATCGCCTCCATCACAGGATTGTGATCCGAGTCCACTTCCTCTCCATACAGCCCTCCCAGCTCCTCCGAGACATCGCTCTCTCCCCCATCGACCTCCTCCCTTTCCTCCGCCCTGACATGAATTACTTTATTTGACTACCTTCCCCTTCCCGCTTGTTTGCAGGTTGTTCTAACAGAAATATCTGAATGCGCATGACTAACATCCATGCATGGTCTGCCTTGGCCATCTTCCGTTTCACCGCTTCCCCTTCCCTTCCGATTACTTTGGCCGAACTGCTCCCTAGCTCCTCCCTGAGATTCAGCATATCCAGCTGATCGAGGGTGTTGTAGTGGAGGTGAGCAAGCTTGATGGGCTCACCGTACCACTTCGGGGAACTGAATTATGATTACTCTTTATTGTTTAATATTGTGCTTATGATATTTAAGATTGGGCCGGAAAAACAATAGTAATAGCTAACCGGGCAATCCTCTTGGGTGCGTAGAGATTGATGATGCTGTTAAAGCATTCATTCGGGCTGGGGTTCTTCTTAGGGGACTGGCCCTCAAGAATCCAGCGAGGAACGTGGGCTTCATGATGATAGCTTTAAGTTGCTGGAACTCGTCGCTGTCTCTCTTGATTAGGTGCGAAGCACTCGATCCGAGTCTCGAATGTTTGCACTTGACGATCCCGTTCAAAAAGGGACCTGTAATAACTACTGTAATCTATTACAGACTTATCCGGCCATTGATTACTGTACTGTACATGGACTATTTCTAGGTAAATACCGTACAACGAAAATATTTTACGAATGCTAGGTACCTTGCAGAAGTGTCTATGGCGTCACATGAGCGAGTGCAGAAAGCCAATACTGCAGACCAAGTTTGCGACTCTTAGCGAATTTGGAGTGGACGTAGTGCGCATGATTGATCAGCTTCTTTCTCCAATATTTGATGTTTGGACAGCTCTTCTTCTTGGCCAACTACAAAAACAGTGTGGCACTCTCCAATTATCACTTGTCAGTCGTGAGTCAAGGGAACATGTGAAATTCTAGGCTCTCGTGTCCTTCTTCCGTCACAATGTCCAATTGTTGAATGTTCTTCTAACGACTTTTAAATTGTTCTACATGTAATCACATCTCTCAGGTCATGGTTGATCCCTTTGACAAGATGCCAGAAGTCGAGAAGATGCTTGATGGTCTTGAAGTCATCTCTAAGCATCTTCCCTATCTTGGCATCATTGTCCGTGCTCACCGACCGAATCTACAAGCATGTTGTACTAACCACCCACCCCATTGTCATGCATGAGTGTCTCCACCAAGTTCACTTTGCATTCCAAAAAAACGTGAAATCACCTCGTACAGCATCGCTAACAACTTCTTCAGCCCCACCCTCACTCCTGCCCCACCCTCACTCGCAGAACTTGATTCGTTTCTAGGTCGATGAAGGAGATCGTCCCGTTCAGAGCGGTGAAGCCGGGCCTACTGTAGCGCCCGTCGATCGAGAGGTCGATTCCTCTCCTCTTCAAGTTTGTTTTCAGATTTATTATTAATTAATAAAGCTCTAGCGTGTCACTGTAACGCCTAGTTAAGAGATACTGTAACCTAACAACAACGGCGTAAGGCATAAATGTCAACGCCAGCGGCGACAGAAGGGTACTGAGTGCGCAAGCATGTAAAAATCCATAGGTAGGTCAAGACTAAGTACCGTACCCAATCGATCTTAGAGTACCACTGGATACTGTATCTAACTACCGTAACCCTCGATTCTCACTAACTGACTTTATTTTCAAAAAAGTTAGAGTACCGTACCTAATCGACTCTACAGTACTCCCGGATACAGTATACCATTACCGTAACCCGATTATCGCAAACTAGCTTTATTTTTGTCGAAAAGTTCTGGAACAGTACCCAATCAATTCTACAGTACCAAAGTAATTACAGTAATCCAGTTCCTTGGGTCAAACAGTTTTCAAAAATTGTCGAACATTTTTCTAAAATTTTTAAATCGATTATAAAATGCTTATACAGTAATTGGAGATGCGGAAGGATACATTACAACAATTTTAAGCTAGATTTTGGATTTTTAGAAAAATGTTTGAACCAAGGAAATGTGCTATGGTAGTTTCTTGGGTACGGTACTCTAACTTTTTGAAAATAAAGTCAGTTTGTGATAATCGGGATTACGGTAGTGAGATACGGTACCCGGGGGTACTGTAGAGTCGATTTTGTACGTTACTTGACCAGCTGTGTCCTACCTCTCGATTTTCACCATGAATATCTATTTTTACATATTTGCGCACCGCCCCAAATTTGGGGCGGCGCTTGGTAATGCCCTGTTGCCGCCGGCGTGGACACCTATGGCGTAAGGTGTTAGGTAGGATAATAATAAGCTTATGTAAGTAGTGATTAATATAGAATAATATTCAAATATAGTAGCTGTTGAGCAGTTATATGTAGATAAAACGACTGGAAAATAGATCTACTCGCTTTACAGTTATTCAATTAATCCGCAATGTTTAGTTACTTACCCTTGCAACATTTCGAACAATACTCTTTACTTGTCTCATGTGTCTTTCGTAGACAATGTCTACTGCAGGCAGCACGAGCTTCGAGAGGAGGTCGTACTCTGTACGAGGAGTGGGAAGGGCCAATCCGAGGACGTCACCAAACTCGGCCAGTCGCTGAGCCACATGCAGGTGAGAATTTCAAAATGTTGTAAAGGTAAATACCGGGAGCGACAATCCAGTCGTGTGGGCTGCAGTGGCTATCTTTGCATTGCCTTCGTAGAATCGGCCACAGAGACGGGGTTGAGAGGGCCAGGATGAGTTTACACACTTATCGCACTTCCACTTCAGGACTACGACCGATCCGTGAGTGGAGAACGAGATGGAGTTGATGGAGGGATCACCACAAGAAGGGCAGCGGACGAACAAATTGAGGAGGGAAGAGGAGGAGATGAGCAAGTATGGGGGCAGATCAGGGAGAGCGTAGTCTATCGACTCGGTAGAATCGACTGTTTGTTGAGACGACTCCTGTAGATATTCATGTAAAAATCGGATAATAATGTACATTCGTTGATATTTATTGCTGACCATTTCTGTTCTGTACTCCGACTCCTGTGATGGACACTCGAAAGAATTCTGAATAAAGCTATGCTAACCCCAATCGAATAAACTGATTCACCATGGATGCTAAGCGAGGCACTGTGGGAGCACTTGTTGATGAATCTCTCGACAGTGGAGGAAACGAGTCGCCACTAGGGTCATTGGTGGCAAGTGATGCGATGCGTGAGAGTGGAGGGAGGGATTCCCCATCGGTCTCGCCTCTACGAGCATCATCGAGAGGCTCCGCTCGCTGAGTTTTCAGATGTTATTCTTATTATTTCTGTTTCATCCCTTGTGATTCATCCCTTCGATATGTATCTCCCTCACTCATTCCCATCGATTAAAAAGTTACTTGATCTGTCTGTCTGGCTGTTGTTACGAATAAGGCGAGGCATAGTGGGCGAGCAAGGGGCTTCTCTTCTGCACTATAATTCAGCGGACATTGTTACAGGCTGCCCCTACTAGAAATGCTATGGTTTCTCACTTCGATGGGATTGCCGTCATCGCCGAAGTGTACTCCGCACCACAAGATTTGTAAAGGAGGAGTGGCGCCCATGCGATCACGGTACATGTGAAGCATGTCCGCTCTCTTATCAGGAGGGAGCGCAAGTCGATCAACCTACCATTCTTGTTTATGGGGCAGCGAATTCGCCGGGAAACTACGCATTCCCCCATTAGCGCCCGATGATCCACAAAGCGCACAACTACGAACCATTGCGTATTCTAAACGATATGGTTGATAAAATACGACGGATTTATGCACGACTGATCATAAAGAACCTGGTAATCACGTTTTTTACAATGAAAATGCACAAAAATGGGATAAGCATGTCGAAATACGTAACTTGAACAGAAAAAATGAGGGTGAAAAGAATTGATGCGCACAAGCACTCGAAGGAACTGTAACTAAGCACCCAAGTATTCATAACTAGAGGACCCGTAAACCAGACGCCTACTTACAACAAAATTTATGGAAATTTGAAAGCGCATTCCCTAGGAAAAAATATCGATAGCATCCCCTTACCGTAGCCGGTGCCTCGGAGCCGGACGCGCAGTCTGCATAATAGGCGAATTTGCTAAACTACGTAAAAGTGACAATTTTTTTGCTTTATTTAGCAAGGAGGCGGGGTTTTGCCGATCCTCTGCCTACCGTAATCGTCACTTATTACTTTTTCCTGCTTAAATTTAATTATTTTTAAATTTTTTTATAGTGTTTTCGTATCATACTGGGGAATGCAATCATTTTTGACCGCCGACTACCTTTAACAAACAAAGCACGATCAAATGTGCAAACAGAATGCGAACTAAGTTTGCACATGGTCTTTTAAGATTTAGAAATTATATTCAACCACTCCCAGAGATGGGTGTGGTCATGAAAACGTAGAACAGTTGATTGCCGGAACCGATTTCAATGTACATTTCCGTATATTTCAGAGAAGCCTTCGATTGGAGATCGGTAATCCTTCCCTTCGTGAAAAGTGTTTGCGAGTTGTGAGACGTGGAGAATTTCGAATTATCGAGTTGTATTCTCAGCTGAGTGATTGCATTGTAGTATACGATGCAACTGACACTCTTGCTCTTCGAAGACTTGCATACGATCTGGAAATTATTGATTTGTCACTGAGTATATACAATTTCGTACATCGAACGCTGTCGCAAGTCCAGTTGAAGTGGCAGTTGTACAACTATTTAGGCGAAGATGATCAGAGTTCGCAACGAGATGCAGCAAATGTTCATCATTTATGATATGGTGCTTGTCCTGTGAACCATAAACAATCCAAATCTTGTTAGAAATCATACCTTGTTTTGTGGTGAATAAAATTAAATTAGTTGAACTCACATTTGATTTGATACAACATTCATTAGCGCGAGGAAAAGTAAGGAGTATATCAGGATTCACCAATTCTCCATTGAATTCAACGTAATCAATATCGTTATGATTTCGAAGA
Organism: Pristionchus mayeri; assembly: GCA_036245805.1. Classification (NCBI taxonomy): domain Eukaryota; kingdom Metazoa; phylum Nematoda; class Chromadorea; order Rhabditida; family Neodiplogasteridae; genus Pristionchus; species Pristionchus mayeri. The sequence continues at coordinate 9,654,834 of BTRK01000002.1, forward strand.
AGACTGATCAACAGTCTGAAAATAAAAATTTATGTCATTATTTGGAATTACTTGTTTTACCTATCTGAATGTTGATCACGCGATTGAAAATTTAATTTCTTGTATTTCAGTGATTTGAACGCCTCGATTAACTTATCCGCTAACACATCATTAATTTCACCCTGAAATGTATATGAGCATATATTCAGCATCACCATTCCCTTCACCTTACCTTGAAACGAAGGTAAATGGCGGATGCATGATGGAATAATTCCGCAAGATTCATGTCTGCGCCAGTTGAGTGCTTGGCGTGACTAGGGCTATCCAATCTACCATAAGTCCTGATTTGAGAGTCAAGGTGCTAAAAATACATTGTATTAATGATAAGTATTCAAATATCCAGAATGTTTACATACCGAATCAAATGCGACGGTTGAAAAAGAACGATATCCTTCTTTCTTTTCGAGCTCTCCCAGTAAACCTCCGATTGATTGTATGCACTTGCGATCATCAAATGTTATTTTCCTTATCACATTGGCAATAATTTCGTTCGGAAGAAATATAATCGGAAACTGAAAAAAAGAAAACAAATGTTGCGTTTTCACTTATGGTTTTTTATCTACCGTGTCGGTAGACTGAACTTCTTCAAGCGAGGTAACGTTCGACATCCTAGAAACCTGCAAAACTATTGTCAACATTATTTTAAAAAATCTTTAAAAATGCAAAATAAGATGTTCATCAGAATTAGACGAAGTCATGCCTTTGAACTGGACCCAGTAAGGGGCCAAATTCAGAAGTACTATAAAAACTGGGAGAAATATTGTCAGTTGCAGACGATAAAGTCATATACGGTGAATAATATGTTAGCTAGAGAGAAAAACGCGATCAACAAGGCTTTTTGTACCATTCCAGGTGTGGACGGGACGCCGCATTCTCTTATAGTGAGGGTGGTGACCAATCATACCGATGAAAACCTGCCAGAGGGAGTCGCTCATTTGAAGATCAATGAAGACGGGATAACGATGCCTGTGGGCTGTGGCGTACACTCAGTTGGAAATACAGCTCGATATTCGCGTAATCCCCTCGTCAATGCACACCCTATTTTTACGGGTCGAATTGTGAGCGAATGTTTGGAATGTATAGAGTATGCCATCGTTTTAAACTCTTAAAGTTTTATGTCACAACTGAGTTCAGTCAAAGACAACAATGTGTATTACTAAATTGGTGACCGGTCGGTTGTAATGCGAGGACGCGTGCGAGTGTGATTTAATGGAACTAATTTATCGCAGAACAACAAAGGAAAACAGAGCAAATACGAAAATTAGACCGAAAATACAACAAAATTTAGCGAGAATGGGATAAACGGGGAATGCCTACCGTAATCGCACAATGAGATGCGTATTAGAAAACGCAAACTAACTATATTTAATTATTAGAAAACGCAAACTATATTTACCTAGGGTGCAATTTATTAGAGTTTTACTATACATGAGCACTACCTATCACTCGTTTCTAATCGGATTTGGTGTCTCAGGAATCGTTTATCATATTCATTGCGAAAATCAATGTATGACTCGTTTGGCAAAACATATTTGCGAGCAATTCCTGTAGGAACATTGCATATTGTCGCAAAGAGTAATTTACACTCTATGAGCATAAGTGGTCATGTAAACGTGAAATGTGCGCTCTGCAATTAATCCAAATGCGAGATATCGAATATAAGTCGTCCATTGAGCATCTTCAATTTTCCCCTCAAAATAACTTTCAAAACGCTGAATTTTGGAGAATTTCGAATATTCGAGATGCATTTCTAGCTGAGTGATTGTTGTGCCTGAGACGATGACACTCACTGTCTTCCTTGTCGAAGACTTGCAGACCATCTGATCATTTTCGATTTACATTTGAGTAATTTGAATTTCGTACCTCGAAAGCTTTACTTATTCCAACAGCTGTGACTGATGTATTGCCAGATAGACATATTGCCGCAGCAATTTTCAAATTTGCTAGCCTACAAAAAATTAGAAAGACTGAGCTTTTCAACTCAGGGCGTTTAATGATCAATCATCAAACTACTTAATAATTACGATGAGAATCATAGCAGATTCCTTATCAAGGAGAAACAGCTCATTTTCATGAACTCTGAAATGCCGATTTTTAATGGAGTTTGACATTTGTGAAGTAAAAATGCGCCTCTTCTTCCCAAAATCTAAATTTTGGCACTTTTCTTTCTTTGCTAAATATATTAAGTCAAACACGTTCTATCTACGTTATTGAGATGTCTCAACTTTATTTCATTTTCCGAGGATTCGGCAAAATATAACAAATTTAGCACTTCATGATTTTTTTTTGCAAAATCATAAAATCGAGAGTCAATTGCGGTTCGATCGCATGGAAACCTCACTAAAATAAATATAAAGTATTATCGGAAGTAACATAACCTTCATTTCGTTTCCGGCTTTTTAACATTACAATACACTGAGTTAGACAATTAAAATTCCAGAGTGTCAAAATCGGGTGATGCTTTTTTGGGAAGATATTCCAATTTGAACCTTACTCAGATGAGCACTCGACTCCAACTGTCTCCGACTCCAAGTTTCCATGTAACAACCGAAGAGAAAACCCGGCTGGTAATGTATCTGTCTACTAGAATAAGACATACCCAAACTATTTACCAAACAAAAAGTTCGATCGCGCAATCGCCGTCAGAAATGCTGGCCCAACTAGGAAAAGTGAATGGCTGGTTTCTGCAACTAGTAACTTCATATGGGGCAGGTCAATGGACACCAATTCAATGACAAACGTAGTCTAGTGGTCCTTCATTCTAATAGTGGTATTGACGAAATGAACGGCCGGTAACGGACTATGCGATAAACATGAGTCCGGGTAATTTTGGGACACCCTGTAATAACTATGCAGGGGGTGACTTGGGAAGAAGGCCGGGAATCGCACTTTCTCGAGTATTGCATTTAAGCCGGTATGTCTAACCGAATAGAAATAAGGGATACGTAATCCCATTTGATGCTTAACTACTCTATTAAGAGACCGTCCACCAGAGAACGTAACAGGTCCACGGATGGCCAAAAATTCGATAAATCCCAAACTTTTTCGGTGAAGTGTGGGTACCGAGTGCTGATTGACGAAGTCTAGGGGTCGATTTTCAAAAAGTTACAGTCACCCCTACTTTTGGGGTCGAAAATGTTGATATCTCAGAATTATGCTAAATATAGATTTTCTAGTGTATTGTTAACAGACCGTCCACGAGAAAACGTAACAAATAGGAGGGGGCCACGGATGGTGAGAAATAAATTCTCCCGGTAATTTTTTTCTGAAGTGAGGGTCCAAAGTTAGGAACACAGGCACCAATAGCTAATGTTCTAGGTCGGTTTTGAAAAAGATACAGTAACCCATAATTTTTGGGGTCGAAAATTTCGATATCTCAGAATTTCATGAGATATAGATTTTCTGGTGTATTTTCACTCGTAGAAAACGAATTTCAAGACTAGAGCTCACGAGATGTCGATCTAAAAAAGTTAGACCAAAAAAAACGAAAATGTTGATCATAACTAATTTGGATGCCCCCTGGGGGCGTATTTGCATTACATTTTCGGAATCTACGTGTTCAAATGGATATTCCATGATTTTTTCAGATTTTTAAAGAAAGGGTATTTTTCAGAATCCGCGTCCAAAGATAGGACTCGCTATTTGGGCGAATACTGTCGATCAGGTCACAGTAGGTATAGAGACCTGAGCCATGCACAGAAATGTAGAGGAGATCAATCTGAACATTTTATCTGTTGAAAGTGAGTTTCTATCTTTTCGTTGAAGCGCGCTACAGAGCCTGGAAGCAATATCGGGCTGGAATCCCCGAGAGCGCGCACTCTAACCTTTTGGTGCTCTCGCCGCCTGACCTCCCCTCCCTCCCCTCTTTTTAGTGCTCTCCCGCGCGCCTCCACCGTCGAGTTTGTTAACTTCCAGGCTCTGTAGCGCGCTTCAACGAAAAGATAGAAACTTACTTTCAACAGATAAAATGTTCAGATTGATCCCCTCTACATTTCTGTGCATGGCTCAGGTCTCTATACCTCCTGTGACCTGATCTACAGTATTCGCCCAAATAGCGAGTCCTATCTTTGGGCGCGGATTCTGAAAAATACCCTTTTTTTAAAAATCTGAAAAAATCATGGAATATCCATTTGAACACGTAGATTCCGAAAATGTAATGCAAATACGCCCCCAGGGGGCATCCAAATTAGTTATGATCAAATTAATGCCGATTTCGACCGAAAAAATCGGTTTTTTGGGTCTAACTTTTTTTAGATCGACATCTCGTGAGCTCTAGTCTTGAAATTCGTTTTCTACGAGTGAAAATACACCAGAAAATCTATATCTCATGAAATTCTGAGATATCGAAATTTTCGACCCCAAAAATTATGGGTTACTGTATCTTTTTCAAAACCAATCTAGAACCTTAGCTATTGGTGCCTGTGTTCCTAACTTTGGACCCTCACTTCAGAAAAAAATTGCCGGGAGAATCTATATTTTACCATCCGAGACCACTTACGTTGTCTCGTGGACGGTCTGTTAATCGTAGAAACCAAATTTCGATATCCGAATGTGAGAAAATGCGAAATAAAAAAGTGTATCCCGAAAAACCACTTTTACGTCAAAATAATCGACTATATCGATCTAAACATGTCCGAGATGCACATTCTCGATACGATTTTTGGAATCTACGTTAAAAGTTATGCCTAGTGTGAAACTTACGGAATTTATAAAAAATAGACTTTTGAGATATTGCTATCCAAACTATGAAAAAGTCGTCAAATTGCTGAACATTGGTTCGCATTGCCCCGAAAATTTTCTTTCCCTATAGCTCTACAGGTCAAAAAACAGTTCGGTATGTCTTATTAAATCATTTCAATCATATTTCTACACCGAAAAAGCGAGATAATCAAAAATCTGAAATTTCATTTTTTTTCAGCCTCTGTTCCAGGGCCAAAAAAATCATTTTTTTAAAAAATTATAAGTAAAAGAGCTTTTCAGACAATACGTAGAAACCGCATTTTCGTGTTAGAAAAGCACGTTTGACAGCATTTTGGCCAAGATCATTTTTTTTAAATTTTTGATTTTTTTGATTTTTTGAAAATGTATGTTCTATATGACTTTACCACCTAAACGTTGACTAACATAACGAACTGTTTTTAGACCAGTAGATCTATAGGGACGAAAATTTTCGGGGCAATGCGAACCCATGTTCAGCAATTTGACGACTTTTTCATAGCTTGGATCGCAATATCTCAGTCTATTTTTTTAAAAATTCCTCAAATTTTACACTAGACAAAACTTTTAACGTAGATTACAAAAATCGTATCGAGAATGTGTACCACGAAAATTTTTAGATTGATATGGTTTTCCGGGCTACACTTTTTTATTTCGCATTTTCTCACATTCAGATATCGAAATTTGGTTTCTACGATTAAAAATACAATAGAAAATCTATATTTAGCATAATTCTGAGATATCAAGATTTTCGACCCCAAAAGTAGGGGTGACTGTAACTTTTTGAAAATCGACTCCTAGTCATTGCGGCCGTCAATCAGCACTCGGTACCCACACTTCACCGAAAAAGTTTGGGATTTATCGAATTTTTGGCCATCCGTGGAGCTGTTACGTTCTCTGGTGGACGGTCTCTTAATAGAGTAGTTAAGCTTCAAATGGGATTACGTATCCCTTATTTCTATTCGGTTAGACATACCGGCTTAAATGCAATACTCGAGAAAGTGCGATGCCCGGCCTTCTTCCTAAGTCATCCCAATATATCAGGCTGATGCATAAGTTTTTTTCCAATTTTTACTTTTAATTGTTTCACTCATTCTGGTCTTTGGTTATAATTGATTATCATTTTTTTTTATTTTTACATATTATTAGTGCATGAATGCTCTCTTTAGCGCACTTTAGTCCAGACATCTTGAGAGCTCCTAGTGCTCATAGTTTGAAGTCAAAGTAGCCGTGGCTACGAATGTAGCTGCGACTTTCTCAGGTTAGATCTTTCCAGTGAGTCATGATTAGGCAAACTAATCAACACTATCGTGAAGTGTGATGAACGTACATCACAATAATACATGTGATTCGGATTTGGCACAGAAGACCTGTTCAAATAAGGTGTAAATTTCAGAGTCGTGTGCAGTTCGCCATGACCAAAATGAGTTTCGTTTACTGCGCATTCACACACATTGGCCTATCGAAACCAAGCCGTTTTCATCATAAAGCTTCCTACATGAGGAGCTTATATTTGCTTTATGGTGGGCTTTCATCATTACAATCACGAGCTGCAGTCATCGACGCTAATATGATGGAATTTACACATCGAAATCAGTGTATTTCAAAGCTTCCTGATTAGATGATAGATGGTGGTCCCACATTTTTGTGTTTATCAGCATCATCTACCCACGAACTATCCCTCATTAGCTTCACATAGTCATGGGATTCCTGAGAATTCAAAAATGGTACTCCAAAAATAAAAACGAAGAGTCAAAATTTTGTTCGGTGAAGTCAATATTCGGATTTTTCGATAACTCTCATTTTTGAAAAGGGGATGATGCGAGATCTCAAATTTCACGAATGACAAAGTTACCCCATAAAGTAAGATTAAAGCGCCCCTATACAAAAGTCAGTCTCTATAACACAAAAGGCATGAAAGGTGCCAACTCAAGCATGATTTATTTTCTACGTGGCTCATTTGCTATTATCTATCGGATTGAGTAAGCTAGCACCGCTTTCAGCCACTTTTTTGAAAGAGTATTCAAGGGGCTTCTCAATAATGTGTCTGAAGATTCCCAGTCTATTATTCCTGCAAAGAAACAGCGTGCCCAACTCTTTAAAAATTTTATTGAAAAATTCGATCGTGGTTAAAGAAGGTGTAACACGAATAAAAGAGGAGAAGGTAATGCATTCTGATGAGCATGTTAGGTAGATATAATGTTTCCCCTTAGCCCGAACCAATCGTGATCATAGCGCAGTGGGTAACTTCTACGCGCCAAACCCAATCTACGAGGGTTCGAATCCAGCGAGGTGCGATTCGTTGTTGCTGTTTTTCTCATTCATTTCAAATACGCGCGCTTCGCCTGCGCTGAGGCCCGATCTTCTCATTCTCATATCTCGTGATATAGTCATCTGTGTCACTTCGGATAAAGTGATTTCTCATATGATTTTTGTCCTCTACGACAACCACTATTCCACATGTACAATCTATTTTTCGTGTTACTCCTTCTTTAACGATCGATTTCTTCAATGATTTAAAAGCACTGCACAATTCGAACATATGATTATAAGTGTGAACTATACCCCTACATAATGCTACGGATTAATACTGATCGGATTTGAAGGATGCTTTTTAGGAAACTTTGAATTACGCCTCCGAAATTGGAAAAAAACTTATGAATCAGCCTAATACCACCAATTGATTCCATTTTCGTTCGGTCTTTCATGAAGATCAGGCGTAATCTCAATGAATGAGAGAGCGGTGCTTGTGGGTTCAGTAACAACTTGTAACTAACAAGTCAACATCATCAATCCACGAAGCAGTACCACAAACTATGCTAATGGAATATTCCACAATATGGAAATCTCAGTGTAAAATATCACTATATTATCACTTAAATATCGAATTTTATTACGAATTTCCTTGCTATTGTTTCGATTATGAATCAACAAAGCAGTGAATGAACATGCGTAAAATCAAGGAACATGCGAAAACGGAGCCAGTGGGTTGAGTGAGATCCAAACGTCATCGATACATAAATCAGTTGATCCAAGCTGGATTGAAACTGGAGACAATTCTTCATAAGACTTGAAATCAGTAATGGATTCGCACATGTCATTAAATGCTGTATTCTCGCAACACGATTGCTTGAATGTTGTTTCCGTTTTTTTACCTCTCGAAGTGTTAATGAATGTTTTAGATCCCTACGCTTGTCATGGATAAGATAAAATCTGCATTATTCTCATGATAAGTTTTTGGTCTGGTTTGTCTATTGGAAATGATGTAATGGAAGCAAATTAAAACCTTTAATAGTACTGTGGAATTTGTATTTGCCATGTGCATTAATAACAATCTTGGTGAAACAGTTTACGTTGTATGTAGTGTGATTACATTCAAGACAATACAGTCTTACAGATAATGTATCTCTACGGCTTCGTGGTCATGTAAACGCGAAATGTTTTTGTTAGCACTGGTACGAATGTAAAAATTTCACAATATTTCAGAGACGCCTTGGAGTGGACATCTTCGAATAATTGCTCGAAATAAAGTGTCCCAAAATGCTGAGTCTTTTTGAATTTCGAATCATTTAGTTGCTGGTTCAGCTGAGTGATTGTTCTCTCTGAGACGTTGCACTTCACAACCTTGTTTTTCGATTTTCTGACCATCTGAGATTTTCAATTTGCATTTTTTTGGTTTACTGATTTCGTACCTCGAAAACATTAGCTAATGCAGATGCAGTGACTGTTGTTTTTCAGATGCTGTTTTTCAGATTTCAGATGCAGATGCTTATATAAAGGTGGTCAGTGTTCTTGGCAAGATGCAGAAAATTGACGTCATTTATGATTGGATGCTGGTCCTTGAATTAGAACAATTATCAAAATAGACTACAATGTCCCTTTCGGGCTGAATGGAACCCAAGTACTCATGTTTGTTGCTATTTCGTACACACCAACACGAGGGAACATACACATAAATTCAGGATCGCCAAACTCTCCCTTGAAGCCAATATCCACGCAATCGATATTTTCCCGATTCCGGAGAAGAAAGCGGAACAGTCTGAGAAAATAACCGAATGTCATTATTTGTGAATATATCACGTGGATCACGGGTCAGTGGAGGTGTGCGTTAACAATTTCCAAAAGTTTGCCCAGTCTGCTCCACATAATTATCGGAGAACATCATAGGCACGATAAACTGAAATTTCATGGCCTTTGATATCAGAGCCGTCATTTAGGAAAATTCCGGTGAGTATTGCCCTTCGATATTAATAAAGAAAGCGCTGCAAAGTCTATACTTAAAGTTGTTGTCACGCTCTTCAATTGATGTTATCTCAAGAAAACATTCACAATATATGGCAGATTCTGCCTCTGCACTGAGGTCTGAATCGCCTTGTGTGAAACTGAGGTGTATTGGAACGACAACGGATCAATTAATCAATATTATTATCGCACAACAACACTACAGTAATACGGATAGGGAGATGGAAGATAGGGGGAGTGATGACGTCAGCAGATGAGTGACTGAGGCCAGTGGGGCGATTGAAGGTGGAACACAGCTGGAACATCTGAGGGAACGCTACACCTGGGATACGGTACCCTTGTGAGGATCTACCGTTATGGAGTGAGGTGCGGGCCTGTTGCAGGAACCACCGCGGTATGAGGGGTAGGGTACGGTGCCAGCGAGCTCTGATCCTCCGTAGTGAGGGAGGGGGACGGTGCCTGTCGCAGGAACCACCGTGAATGAACTCGACAGTGGTCGAGGAGAGGTTCAGTGAGTCTGAGTGATTCTGATTCTGATGAGAGGGGAAGTGAAGGGTACGGTGCCGGCGAGTGCCAATCTCCTGTAGTGAAGGGAAGGGGTACGGTGCCGGCGAGCGCCAATCTCCTGTAGTGAAGGGAAGGGGTACGGTGCCTGTTGCAGGAACCACCGTGAGTGATCTCGGCTAGGTTGAGTAGAGGTACAGTCTCACCCTGCTTCTGACTCAGATTCTAGTGAGAGTGGGGAGGGTACGGTGCCGGCGAGCACCGATCTCCCGTAGTGAGGGGAGGGGTCGGTACCTAATGAGGAACCATTGTGAGGGACTCGCACGTGGGCGAGGAGAGGTCTGGTGTGACTCTGAGGAAAGGGGGGGGGGTGACAACTGGTAAAACGACAACTGGTAAACTCGTCGCCGTTCACTTGCAATTTGGCGCAGCGACTTGGGAGTTGTTTCATTGTAATCAGTGTGTGCTCCCCTATATTTGCATATGTAAGTCTTCCTAAAAAGCGATCATGAGTTTTACTCCAAATCAACGACCCGGGGTTCATGGAATGTGCATTTCCATGACCCCCTATACGTTGAAACTCATGATCGCCTGGTAACAAGACTAATACATGCAAATGCATGGGATCGCATACTGATTACATGAAACAACTCCCAAGTCGCTGCGCCAAATTGCAAGTGAACGGCGACTAGTTTACCAGTTGTCGTTTTACCAGTTGTCACCCCCCCCCCTCCCCGAGGAAAGAGAGGAGAGGAGGGGTTTATATAGGCAAGCCGACGTGCCATAATCTATGCTAATGGAGAGGGAGAGGGGAGAGAGTGAGAGAGTGAGACAAGATAATTGAATTAACCAAATTGGTTAGACAGGATAATTGAATTAGCCGAGTCGTAGTCACGTTATGAGAGGCCATTTACATAGGACTGGGCTCAACAACGGTGAATAGACTGGTATGGATTACGGTAATAGATAATGGATGAACGTGAATTGAACTGATCTTGTGATCTTGAGTGGTGGATTCGATGGAATCCGCCACACAATAAGTTTTTACAATATTTTTTTCGAATATATTCATATTGCCGAATTGACATCTTTCGACATATCACGAAGCAAACAAATAAATATATGTCGTAATTTATCAAATTGAAAGTACTGAAGCTTGAAAAAATAAACAAAAAATAGTACATACAATCGCTCGCGAAAGCAATTTGTAAACAATAATTGAGATGAGCTCATCATTCCCACCGCCCATAAAGTTAGGAGAGCGTTGCTTGTGGGTTCAGTGACAAGCGCACATCGACCCCAGTTGGATTGAAGCAGGTCTACATTTTTCACAATACTCGAAAAAAAATGATACGAATTACAGATGCTTCTCCAACTCCTGGATCAATTCACGAGACCTTCCTTTGCACGAGGCATACATCGCATTAATATTCCCCAACCCACTTTATGATGTGCTTCAGAGATGATGGGGGGGGGGGGACAAAACGGTAACGACCAAAACGGCAACAAAACACAACTCGCTTAGGAGACCTTCCAACAGTTTGGGAGTACCGTATTCAATCAGTACTACAGTAATACCATCAACTACCGTAACCAGTTCCTTGGGTCAGATTCAGTTCCGAGGGTCAAATATTTTTTCTAAAATACTGTATTACAAAATGATGATGGAATAGTCAGGGATACGACAAATTACGAGATATTTATTTTAGCATCGGGTTGGGAATTTTATAAAATCAGTTTACCCAAGGAACTGCATCTGACCCAAGGAACTAATTACGGTAGGTGATGGAGACAGTATCGATCTAATATGGTACTCCCAAATTGTTCGAAGGCTTTCCAAACGAGTTGAGCTCTGTTGCCGTTTTGTCCGCCCCCCCCCCCCCCGAGATGATGGGGGGGGGGGTGACAAAACGAAAAACGACATAACGGAAACAAATCATAGCTCCTTCGGGATTCGGCATAGGGACGTGCGGGTTGTTGCATTGTTATTAGTATTCGCTCTACTGCATTTGCATATGCAATTCTTGTTACTAGACGTTATTCAGTTTCCCTCCAAATCAACGACCCGGGGTTCATGCTATATTGATTTCCATGAACCCTTATACGTTGAACCTCAATATCGCCTAGTATTAAGATTTATATATGCAAATATAGTAGAGCGCATACTAATAACAATGCAACAACCCGCACGCCCCTATACCGAATCCCGAAGGAGCTGTGATTTGTTTCCGTTTTGTCGCTTTTCGTTTTGTCACCCCCCGAGATGATTGCTTGGAGGCAACGGGGTTGGTGCTACTTTGAGATAAGGTGTTTACCTTTTAGATATTGTGTGATTATGAGTGGACCGTCTCAGAGCAAATATTTATATGAAACAATTCACAATTTGTGAACAACTATTAGTTTCCAAACGATTGTTTATCAGAGGAAGTCTGAGAGAACCGAGATACATCCGCACAACGAAAAACTTAAAAAATTCCCTAGGGTTACTTTTTTCACGTAGATAACGAAAATCGACCTTAGGAAGCCGTGTCATTGACCTCTGATTCCCTGAAGCGCGCCTCAACGGTGGGGTCGGTTTTCTTGTAAATCGTGAACGGCAGGTTCAAACCCCATACATGTATAGTTATTCTGAAAGATCTCGACTAGATAGCATTTTTCCTGTTGGAATTGAAGGGCTAGCCCCTCTGTGAAAAAAGTTGTGGCCGTTTGATATAGTTTAGATTTTTTCAAAAGAAAATGGCGAGGTTGAGACGGTAAAAAATTTTTAAAAAATCTCAGAATAGGTTTAATTAAAATTTTTCTGGCGTATTTCGACCCGTAGAAAAAATGAATGTGCACATTTTCCCACCAAAACGAGAAAGGAAGTGTATGGGCAGAAAAACGGCATTAAAACTACTTTAGCCCAAAAGTCTCGACCTCGTCATTTCCTTTTGAAAAAATCTCCAACTATAGCCCTTTTGATTTTTCTGTAAATTTGGCACTAGGGGGGGAATGCATGCGCAATCGAATGAAAGTAAAATTAGATTGTAATGTGGGGTACAATTTTTCAGGGCGACAAATTTTAGATTTCAAACGGACGCAACTTTTTTTCCACAGATGGGCTAGCCCTTCCAACAGGAAAAATGATTATCTCGTCGAGATCTTTCAGAATAACTATATATGTACGGGGTTTGGACAAGCCGTTCACGATTTACAAAAAAAACCGACCTGTAGGAATATGTAGGAATATTGAAAATTTTCCAAAAATGCATTATCTAGTTCGCGGTGGTCATAGAAACGTAATATGTGTTCGGTAGCCCATGCACAAATGAAAATGCATAAAATATTTCACGATATTCCAGTAAACCCTTCGATTGAATATCTGTGATCGTCCCCTCAAGACAGCATCCGTTAACACGCTGGGTTTGATAAAAATTCGAATCAATGAGTTGCTATTTCAGTTGATTGATTGCTGTGTCTCCTGTGACCTCGCAACTCACACTCTTTTTCTCCAAAGAGTTGCAAACCATCTGGAAATTTTTGAGTTGCTATTGATAAATAAATATTCGGCCTGTTTAATCTGTCAGAAATGTGCGAGAAAAAGTTGCGTAAAAAGTTCGCGAACTTCTGATTCTCTCCATTTCGCATGCTCTCTCTCTTTCTCTAACCAGGTCGATGAAAAGTTCACGAACTTTTCGACGAACTGTGTTCGAAAATCATACTTTTCTTTTGTTTTACTTACTTTTATAAACTATTTTTGCTTTTAACTTATGATTTCTTATAATGACACCTTCCCTTAGCTGGAATAGCTTCAGAATACAACGTAGTGAAAGTAAACAGGGTTGGAGTATTTTTTTCGAAAATGGGTCACCACTTTCCCCACCCTGTAATGTCAAGCTATTCCATCAGAGGGAAGGTTGTTCTTATACGCAGTCATAAGTTAAGAGCAAAAATAATTGATAAAAATAAGTAAAACAAAAGAAAAGTACGAATTTCGAACGAATTAATGCCGGTTTTTAACGAACTTTTCAAGGAGCTGCGTGAAAAGTTAGAGAAAGGCGAGAGAGCACGCATTCTTGAGAGAGGGAAAAGGAAGTAAACAATCACTGCTTCCTTTTCCCTCTCTCAAGAACGCGTGCTCTCTCGCCTTTCTCTAACTTTTCACGCAGCTCCTTGAAAAGTTCACGAACTTTTCGACGAACTATGTTCGAAATTCGTACTTTTCTTTTGTTTTACTTATTTTTATCAATTATTTTTGCTTTCAACTTATGACTGCTTATAAGAACAACCTTCCCTCTGATGGAATAGCTTGACATTACAGGGTGGGGAAAGTGGTGACCCATTTTCGAAAAAAATACTCCAACCCTGTTTACTTTCACTACGCTGTATTCTGAAGCTATTCCAGCTAAGGGAAGGTTGTCATTATAAGAAGTCATAAGTTAAAAGCAAAAATAGTTTATAAAAATAAGTAAAACAAAAGAAAAGTATGATTTTCGAACATAGTTCATCGAAAAGTTCGTGAACTTTTCATCGACCTGGTTAGAGAAAGAGAGAGAGCATGCGAAATGGAGAGAATCAGAAGTTCGCGAACTTTTTACGCAACTTTTTACGCAACTTTTCTCGCACATTTCTGACAGATTAAACAAGCCGATTGTATGCCTTGAATGCATTAACTAATCCAGAGGCAGTGATGGATGTTTTACCACTAAGTTCAACAGTACACGAGTTTCTGACGAGGTGCAAAAAAGTGTCGTCATTTATGATCGGATACTCGTCCTGAGAATGAGAACAAATATCAGATGAAATTACAACTATGAGTTTCCGTTGAATGGAGACAAATATACACACTCACATTTCCTATGATAACGCACCACTTTAAACGTGGGAAACACTTGATAATCTCATGGTTGATCGTATCTCCCTTGAACACCACGCCGATGTAATCGATATTATTGCGGTTCTGAAGTAGACTACGTAGAAGTCTGCAAATATATACTGTTCATATTCTTTTCATCGAGTATATTACCTTTCTGAACAAACATCAAACACATGAAAAATCAAATTCTGATATTGAACAGTCTTGAAAGTTTCGATTAAGCTCATCTCCATCTGGTTTGTAATTGACCCATGTCATAAAATTAGTTTATATTACAGAAATGCATTTCCCATCAACTGACCTTGACACACAAGAATTCAATGGTCGCATTCTTGAATAATTTGGCAAAATCTTGATATGTAGCTGTTTGATCGATTCTATATGGACGATCGCATACGTCAGCGCTGAGCGCAGTATCAAACTGCTATAAACGGAACATCAAACATTGAAAGCGGTATGTTTTTTGGTAATTTAAGCAATAGTGATTGATATTATATGAAATAATTTAGCCCATACTGAATCAAATGCAATTTCTGAGAAAGTGTGATATCCGGCCTCCTTCTCAAGTCCTTTCAATCTATCCAAGATTAATCCAATTGTCTTTCGGTCTTCCATGATCAACTTTCTGATCACGCTGGTTAAAATTTCATTGGGAAGGGAGAGGAGCGGAAACTGATTGAAATTTTTCTAATTCAGTTTCTTAGAAGAACAACATACGAATTCGTCCAACTGGTCATCTTTTTGGTGCATGCGAGCGTTCGTCATCACAGTCCAACAACCTGGGATAATGTATGATTGTTCTTAAAATCACGAGGACTAGATAGAAGATCTTATAAAATTTTTAAAAAAATCACTTATTTATGTGTATCACGCCTCTCACGGGAGAATCGAGCTAAACTCGTCGATCTAGGGAATGGAGGGAAACTCGTCAAATGAGTTCTCACCACTTTTGGCCATCTTGGGGCATGTCTGACACATCCCCAAAGAGTAATTGTGCAGATGTCATTTTGAGCCTCTCTACACCGGGCTTCATCTCGGCATCTCCCACTTTGGGAGCTCGTATCTCGGTTACAGTGAAAGATAGAATAAAATTGGCCTCTGAGTGCCACTCATTTTTTTGAGCTCTATCGATCTATATACTTCATTTTGTCTAAATATAATTTTTAAACATAGTACATTCTAGGTCAATTTTCTCAAAAGTGTAGGTAAACGAGCAGCTGAATTTTAACATGGTAAAATTTTCCCAGAGTTATCGAATGAGTGGTTTGCGCCGAAAATATCGGGGGGACAGTTAGAGTTAAGGTCATTTTACGTTTGCTGATCATTTGAAGTTATTTTTCAACAGGAATATTGGAGGAAACCCGATCATTCTTGGCTGAACGAGCAAGGAGAGCGGTCCGCAGTGCAATTGTTGATGAAGAAAAATAACTTCAAATGATCAGCAAACGTAAAATGACCTTAAAGATCCCCTGCACACAAAGTTTTTTTCGAATTCGCTCTATTTGCATGAACAGCAATATCCGAGCGCGCAAATTCAAACATTGCACTGTATCATACTGTAGATCCAGAATCAAGGGGCTCTGGCCAAGGGAAGTGTTTCACGGTCATGGTCGATAATTGTCTCATGGTAGGTCAAGACTAAGTACCGCACCTAATCGATCGTACAGTACTCCCAGATACCGTGTACCACTACCGTAACCCAGAATATCAAGTCAATATACCGTACCCAATAGATCCTACAGTACCCATACCGTAACCATGTGTACAGTACCCCTTCTACCGTAATCCACACCACTCTGGCCAATCGTAAACTGACTTTTTTCCAAGTCCATTCTTGCTTTATACCGTATCCAATCAATAGTACAGTACCCCAGATACCGTATACCACTACCGTAACCCGGATTATCACAAACTAACTTTATTTTTAAAAAGTCCTGGGACCGTGCCCAATCGATTATACAGTACCCAAGTAACTACAGTAACCCAGTTCCTTGGGTCAAACATTTTTCTAAAAATTTCATACATTTTTCTAAAAATCCAAAACCTCATACAATTATATCTGACCAGCCGGAAGGAACAGTATCATTTGGCAACAAGGAGATTGGAGAGAACGAGGTGATGAGGGCGATTCGATTCATGCGTGATAACAAGAACGGCTCTCGTCCACTCCGAGTGATGACTCGTTGGTTTCGGTGGATCAAGACCGAGTCGGACATGAAGAAGTTACGTCGAATTGAGAAGAGTGGTGAAATGCAGCGAACGTTCAGGATTGGCCAACTGGGAAAGATGCTCTTCGACAAGATGGTTGAAATGAGGGAGGAAGGTGAGCATTTTCGATGTTTTCTTTCCAACTTTTCCGTTTTTAGGAACGGTACTCGATGATGAAAATCTTCGTATTGTTGGAATGGCTCTAAACGCGGAACACAAATTGGTTCCTGGATTCAAGTTTTGTTCGACCTGAATGCAGAAATGGAAAGTGGCCTACGGGATAACGCAGCGGAGGCTGACGAAGATTGTTTCGACTGTAAACAATGCCAACAAAGGCGACATTTTGGCCAAAGGGAAGAAGTGAGTGCATTACCTTACGATATAAATGATCTGTTTAAATTAAGATTTGTCGAGGAGGCGAGAGAATTGATCGTCGATTTTCCTTTGCATGCAGTTGTGAACGCAGATCAATCAGGGTTCGTAAAAGAGATGATCAAGAACCGGACACTCGATTTCAAGGGAGCTAAAGACGTGAGTATATTTATTAAAGGGAGAAATAATGTTTTGATATTGGTCGTAAAAAATCTTACTGTAGGTCGTGGTTGTGGCGCAGTCTAAATCGGCCACGACTCACAGTTTTACCGTTCTGCCTATTCTACGCGCTGATGGAACTCTCGCCGAAAAAATGTACATTGTCATGAGCGAGCCAACGGGCAAATTTCCTCAAAAGGGCCATCTCAAGTGTGATAATCTGATTGTTCGGGCTGCCCGTTCTCATATGATGACGAAGGAGTTGATGCTGGATTGGGTGAAACACTGCGTATTCGCCCCTTCCTCCCCATCTCATCAACTGTTGATCATCGACTCGTGGTCGTCCTTCAAGGATCACACATCCATTCTTGCCCTCACTCCACCTGGCAAGCAATTGACCATCAGAAATATTCCCGACCGTGCCACTGGCTTCACCCAGCCTCTAGATATCTTCTTTTTCGGCCCGTTCAAACAGATGGTGAAGAAATTCACAATCTTCATCAAGTGTCATAGACCGGAAATCAAGGTGTACGTCAGGGACACGTCGCTAAAGGTAATTTAATTTTTCAGATTCATGAAAGCAATGAATTTTTTTTAGATGCTCTCCCTCATTTTCGAGATCTTCAAAGCCCCTTGCTTCAGAGGAATGCTCGAGTATCCTTGGAGAGCTGGTGGATACATCTATCAAATCCCTGCCCCTTTCCTCACGCCGAAGCAGAAGTGCTTCCCCACTTCCATTGGTCAGACCTCTTGCAAGAGCCCCCAAGCAATCTTTCATCTATTGCCCCTCATGCTGTGTTGAGTACTGCTTCGATTGTTATTTCGTTAATTACCATCACTGTTGATCGAGTATCAGATCTAAAATGTATATACCCTGTTATTTTAGTGAAATAAATGTTGAAAAAGGAAGCAAAAAAAAGCTTTCACAGAAGGGACACGAACCCGGGGGAGGCTTTCACCAGACAAGCTCGCTACCCACTGCACCATCAGACTATTAGGTTGGTCGATAATGAATACAAGATTTTTTAAAAAATTTAATTTTCCCGCTTTTTTGCAGGTTGGCAATTTCCCAACTCTAGAATGTTCTAGAGTGTTCTCGGAGGTACTCCCCTAAAGATATATAAAAGCGGCCGCTTCAAGGTAGAATAAACTATGACCGACATTACCGAAGACCAACTTCACGTCTTGTACTATTACGAATGGCTGCGCGGAGCCAACGCGAGCAAGACCACTGCTAACATCAACGGAGCAATCAAGAAGGATGTGACTACCTACAGCACAGTACACCGATGGTTCAATCGCTTTGAGGAAGGAGAGACGAATCTCGAAAGCGGACACTCCACTGGTCCCCCAATCACCACCGATGATTCTGAATTACTCCGTGCCATAAGGGAGAAGCCGGAATCAAGCACCCGTGAACTGGCGACCACACTTGGGTGCGTCCATAGTACTGTTGTCAACCACCTCAAAACGCTTGGCTACCACAAAGTTCTATCCAGATGGGTGCCCCACCAACTCACCGATGGCCAGAGGATGACCCGTACAAGCATCTGCCAATCTCTCCTCCTTCGCCCCCACAGGAAGGAGCTTCTAGAAGACCTCGTGACTGGAGATGAAAGTTGGATCCTCTACGATAACAGTACCCGTCACGCTGTCTGGATCCCCCGAGGAGAAATTATACGAACTTTCCGGACACCCCAATAATAAAGATTTACGAAAAAAATATTGGGGTGTCCGGAAAGTTCGTATAATTTTTTGTTTTTATTTTTTATTCAATGCTTTACAATTCTCAGTGACCAATGTATGCCCCCTTCTTTCTCACTACCTCCCTCCAGCGATTGGGCAGGGCCTCGATTCCTCTCTTCCAGAATGCGGGTTTCTTCGAGACCGCCCAGTTCACGAAAGCCCTCACAACTTCATCTCGATTCTTGAACTTCTTTCCTTTGCAGAAGTCAGAGAGAGAGCGGAAGCAGTGGTAGTCGCATGGGGAGAGATCCGGGGAATACGGTGGATGGGGAATCCTCTCGATCTTCAGCTCGTCCATTTTCTTCTGGGTCATCTTCGCTCGATGTGGGCGAGCATTGTCCATCAGAAGAAGAATTTTGAACTGGTTCAGGAGTCTGGGAGGGACTCTGATCGCGACATCTTCCAGTTGTTCAGAGAAGAGGTCGGCATTGATGCTGGTGCCAGGGGCGAGGATCTCCCAGTAGATGGGACCGAGCACTGAGAAGAAGAAGCAGAGGCGTTCCTTCTTTCCGTGCTCTTCCTTCTTCGGGACGGGCGTGTGCTTCTCATCTGCATCCACCCATTGCAGTCTCCTCACAGGGTTATCGTAAGTGATCCACTTCTCATGTGTAGCGATGATGGAATTGACCCATTGAAGATTGGATCTACGATGGAGTAATTCCCGACAGACTTGAACACGATTTTTCAGCTGTTCGGGGGAGAGGTCATGGGGAATCACTTGTGGGAGTTTCGGCTTCTTCCCAGATCGATGGAGGATATCGGACACCGTTGATCTGGGAGTACCAGTATCCTTCTTCAACTCACGCACACTGGCCATGGGCTTGCGCTTCAGTGTGCGGAGAACGAGAGGCTGATCGAGGGAGGGAGGGCGTTCAGAGCGGGGTTGATCATCGAGACCAAACTCCCCTTTCTTGAAGCGGGAGAACCACTTATAGCAGAAGGGTATGGAGGGGGCGTCAGCTCCTTCCGAATGGGCCAGGGCAGAGTGGGCCTCCTTCACGGATCGGCCAAGACGGTAGTAATGAAGTAAAACTGCTCGGAGGTAGAGATGGGAGTCCATCACAAGAATCGATGTAGCAACTAGGAGACTGATTAAATCCTCTCACTACTCAACGTCAGAATGATGCAATACATTGTTGACAAACAGATTGCGCAATCACTGTATTTGATCGCGAACTGACTTTTTTCCGAAGCATTATACGAACTTTCCGGACACCCCAATAGTTGGCAGGGGGGCGTTGAAACGCGATGATGTCTCGCGCGATTTTCCGATTTATCGATTTTTCTCTGCCCTCAGGGGCCGTTGGCAACTTTTGACAAGTGGAATCGCATACTCTCATGGTCCGCCACACGGCTGTATCGGTCGTTTTCCGAAAGCTCGTTTTCGGTCGTTTTTTTGTGCCGTTGATACTCTGGATTTATCATTATCTCTTTGACATAATATCATGAAATATTTTTGCTCAATGTTGAGCGAAAACATGGTATCAACTCACAACAAGCCAAGCATGCTCCTGGCTATTATCTTCAGATCCACACTGAATGCCTGGACCAAGTGAATCAGTGAATTCCGTGTATCTTAGAGCTTGGATGGGCACATCCCGGCTGTAGTTGTCGATTTGTCCCTGTGACAGAGGCTCAGGTGGGCCACCACATACTGCCGCATGGGGGATTCCTTAATAATGTGATGCACTATTTTTGCATAAAAATGGCAACAGATGTGCCATTTTGCAATAAAGAAAGAGTTATTGATCATTCGGGATACAATAAAATACAGAGTACCTGTCGTAGTAGGCGTGGTCGTGACATCAGGAGTTCTGCATACCAGCGACTGTTTCGGTCCCACTATTAGCTGATTACCGTTCTGGTCAAAGAAGTCACCTAAGCAACATACGACAATCCTTTTCCTTGGATATCCCCAAAGTGACCATCACGACAAGAAATATAATCTGTGCGGATACCAATTCCATGGATTGCTTCATTGAAAGGACATGCAAATCTCTTTCCAGGGGATAATTGCAATTGGAACTGGTGACTTTGGGATTCTATGTACGCCGGTCTGCACCACCCTAAAAATGTGAGTGATATGTTTAGAGGCATCGCTAGACAGTAAGTCACCTTGACGAACGAGCTTATCACGAGTTGTGTATAGCAACCGAACGCAGGACATCTTAATAATTTTCTTTTTCTCATATACTGACCTACATTTCAAGAAACCTTTACGCCCGAGAAATCAGATGAAATAAAATAGAAGTTCCTATCGCCATCCATCAAGGCACGCCACCTGAATTTTATAGCTAATATATCATTTTGAAGTAAAAAATTAGTTTACCTAGTATTTCTTGATTGCTGATAACTTGCGCACACGAGTCTATTTCCAAAGGAGTGCATGACCGGTGTTGTGCCGTTGATACTCTGGATTTCATTCATTGAAATCATGAAATAATTGTGTCATGAAATTAAAAAAAAATTTCAATATGGAGCGAAAACAAGATATAAACTCACAACGATCCAAGCATACTCCTGGCTATTATCATCAGATCCACACTGAATGCCTGGACCAAGTGAATCAGTGAATTCCGTGTATCTTAGAGCTTCGATGGGCACATCCCGGTAGTAGTTGTCGATTTGTCCCTGTGACAGAGGCTCAGGCGGACCGCCACAGTCTTTAGCTTGGGCGATTACTAAATATTATGATTCAGTGTTTTCGCCTCGAGACCAATGGTAACGCAGGTTTCATTTTAACTTCGAGACAGGACTACTGTACGTCAATATTGGATTGCAAACTGACCGCCCGGAAGAAGTAAGATAGCGAGGAGGAACTGCATCTCTTGTGATTTTCCAGACATTGCCCTACCTTATATAAGGGCAATCTCAAGCTGAGCTGGCGCTGCATTGTCCACGAGTAATGGTCTCGCTCTCTCCATATCATACACTCTCTCGCACGCACTGATCTTCGAGAGAGCGTGTGTTTTGGAGAGAGTTACTCTTGTGTTACTCTTGTGCACACTATCTCACATCCTAACATACGATAGATCGAGCACAGTGAAGAGTTACGTCTGAGCTCTCTGATGGCAATTAAAGAATAGGGAACAAGACGAGACGCTCTTCACACCTTGAATATCGATGAACAACATCCTGTTTCTTTGTGAGCATTAGCTGAGTAATTGTGTAACACAGATTTTCCCATCTCAAACGAAACTTTTCCGACGTCATGCGATTGCATTTCCGGATTTGAAATTCTAAATTAGTGGAATCCAGCCTTAGATGTATGCATTATCTCGACTAAAACAAATTTGTAATGAATTAGTTCATTTAAAATAATATTGAAATGCGGTGATTTAGACCAATTTCAAGCAACTTAAATTACAACTCCATTATGTTTCCTTTGGTTAAGGTACAGATGCTCCTACTCTTTCATTCCTGTATTGCTTTCCATATCGTTTCTGTTCACAATCCACTTGGATGGCGCTTGTGAGAAGCACAGTAAGTTTCACAAGTACCATTACACCTACATTTAGAGATCGTAACTGTGCATCCACAAACTAAGATGCCATTCGATAGTGGTGCTCGTAGAGACGAAACATTGCATCACGCAGAGAACAGATACATCCTACATGGGCCTCCACCAGACGTGTTGACGACGTGGCGTGGGGACGTACCGTGACGTCACGTGACGACGTGACGTGCCCACCAGAGGTGGTCCGTGTTGAAGATCTTCCACGCAACTCTAGACTGCGCAATCACAGCCGGTCAATCTGACCCAGCGAAGTTAGCTCGCGCTCTTTCCTCAGACTATTTATCACGGATCTCCTGTAAAAATGCAGGAACAAATGCGGCAGAAAAAATTTTGGGTCATGGATTTTGCTGAAATCAGAAAGGCTGACTAAAGTGAGGATGGCGAAAACGTCTATCAACTTCGTTTTTTTTCAAATTTGCATAGTTTGACCTACAACTTTGGAAGGCTGTATCTCCGTCAATTCATGACCTACAGCGACTCGATGTGTATTCAGGCTATTTCACAGATTTACAGTGGAGTGAGTGCTCCAATCTTCCACAGAGTTCTACTAAAATAGTTTTTTACGTCGTATCTCGAAAATGGACAACTTTGGCGTCTTGGACCCTTTAGTCGTTCTTGGAGATCTTGTCCTTAGCCACCGCCTAGTGGTCTTACTTTGGAAATTTGCATAAACTGCAAGCGAGATACACGCCGAAAAGTGTTTCTTCCAAAAAAAATGCACCATGTTCTGATTCCGCCTACTGAGTGGCGATACGATAAGCCCCCTCTTATGAGAAATGAACTATGTACATACCACAAATCCAGGGTGGGGAATCCGAATCAAACATAAAAATCGTGACCTTTTGATCATAAGAGGTAGTTTGCAATACAATTGTTTGTTTTTTGAGCAACACTAAGTGAAGACGTCATTTCAGAACTTAGCACAAGAGAACATATTTGTAGGTTGCCTGAATACACATCGATTGAAAAAATGCGGTCGGTGTAGGTCATGAATTGACGGAGATACAGCCTTCCAAAGTTGTAGGTCAAACTATGCAAATTAAAAAAAAAAAAAAACGAGGTTGATAGACGTGTTCGCCATCCTCACTGTAGTCAGTCTTTCTGATTTCAGCGAAATCCATGACCCAAAATTTTTTTCTGTCGCAAATGGATCACATTTTCCTGCATTTTTAAAGGAGATCCGTGTTAGGCGAGCGCACGCTCCGGTTGCGAAAGGAGTACTACTCCCTCTCTTTAACGACGCTCTACCGGCGCAATTGCACAACAGTTCACCGTTTGCTTGCGATTCGACGTTGCGGATCGGCAGCAGCATGTGGTTATTAGGATACCCACGGTTAGATCGAGCATAGCTAGGTCGAATAGCTTCAGTTATGTCTCAAGCCTTGTGGACCGTAATTATGAACACTATCTTTCACTCATTTCAAAGCGATGGTTTATTTGAAATCGTTTGGACAGATTCGTTTTGAGAAACGTACTGGTGAACACTTTACATATGAATAGAACATATTTGCAAGATAATTATACTCTCTATGACGTGGTGGTAATGGAAACGTGATATGACTTCGCTATTGGTCGAAGTGAACACATTTCCCTATATCTCAGAGTAGTCGTCGAGTGAATGTCTTTAATGATAGTTTCCTCAAGAAAACGTGTGGCACCATTTTTTGCCATTGAGAATTGTGAGTCATCAAGCTGGCTTCTCAGCTTAGTGATTGCTCCCTCAGAGACGCAGCACTTCACACTCTTTTTCTTCGCACTCTCGCGCACCATCTGAGTTTTTTGATTACCATTTATTACTGTATGACTCATACCTCGAAAGCATTAGCGAGTCCTAATGCAGTGATCGACGTAAGTCCATTAATATCGACAGTTTCAGAATTGTCTACGAGATGGAGAAAACATTCATTATTTATGATCGGATGCATCCCCTAAAATAACAATGATTTATATTTAATGAGTATGACCATGTCAAAGCATACTCACTCTTGTTTCAATAATATGATGGTTAGCTTGAGGGAAATGCAGGAAAATGTCATGGTTAACCACCTCTCCTGTGAATACCACCCTCATATACTCGATTTTGCTACGGTTTCGAAGCAGGGCGTGCAAGAGTCGGAAATTAATTGTTATGTCCATGATATATTTAATTATATAAATTCACAACTGATTAACCACCACTGATTTTATATCAACGTAATTGATAATTTATGAATTTTTATATACATACAGCCTTTAATCTGAATTGACTTTATTTCTGATATTATTTCTGCATAATATTTTTTTAAAAATTTATATTCATTCTTATAATCAATTGTTCGATGATTCTCTTTATCATTTATTACCATTGATGTCTCGGAGGGTTTCATACCTTTCTAATCGCACATCTTTCAAAATGAAAATCAAAAAGCGATATTTGATAGTCTCGAATGCAGCTATCAGATGTTTCTCCGTCACGGCATTCAGAGCACCCTCAAATTGAAACGTAATTACGATATAATTACGTAATTACATAGTTAATTTAAAATTTACGTAATTGCTTAATTAATTACGTAATTATGATATAGTGCTTGCTCCCATAACTTACTCTGATAACCAGAAAATCAGTTGTGGCATGTTTGAAAATGTCTGCCACCCCCATTTCTCCGGAGTCTTCATATGTGGTATAAGAACGATGTGGTTCCCTTGCATAGATTTGATTGCTACGACCCTGTAAACGGAAAATTAAAACAAGCGAATATTAAGAGTTTCCAAGTATGCAAACAACAATTATAACTTGAAATTTTAATTCCAATATAAATATAAAATGTAAACTTACTGAGTCAAATTCAATCCTTAAGAAACTGCGATGCCCAGCAGTCTTTTCAAGTCTTCCCAATCGACCACCCATAGAGCGAATTTTATTTCGGTCATCGATACTCGATTTCGTAAGTATTCTGGTTATAATTTCATTGGGAAACGATAGGAGAGGAAACTGAAATATAAGTATGATAAATCGTGGACTTTTGATGAAGCACAACTTACGAAATTGTCCGGTTGGTCGCCAAAAGGCTGAATTGCAGCGTTCGGCATCACTGCTACAATGGCGATCTGTGAGGATATAATCATTTCAAAATATTTGTAGAGAGGCGTATGAAATAGTATGCAAAGATATTTTACTGCAGAACATATTTAGGACAAATACAAGAATATATAAAAATCGCATTTGATTGGGGGCGACAAGACGATTATTGATTCGGTAATTCAGAAATAGAAGCAAGCTTTATCACGCCTCTCAGGAGAGAATCGAGCTGAGCGTGGGAATGGTGTAATGAGTTTACACTATTGTAAATACGAGGACGCGTTGGCTGTGTATTAGGCGAATGCGGTTGGCAATCAAATATTAGGAAGGATTTCTCACCACAGTGAAGGTTTTCTGACCCACATCTTGATCAGCGTCCATAAAGCGACAACATATAAATATCGTACTGTATTGTACTGTGAAGGAACAACATTTTCACAAAAGATAGTATTTAAAAAATCGTGTATTTTGTAAGCACATCAATTATTTGATCGCAAATGAAAATGTAACATGCTCTTGACACTTCAATCGACCAGTGTTCAAGACGGCGAATCAATCAATCAATCAATCATTTGCCAAATCAGGCATTAGATGCTCAGATGAGGATGGGCCGATATTCTTCATAGGGTGCACTCCACCAGTGTCTGTCAACAGCTCGGGATAGGTCGTCTCTCCAGCGTGCCCGGCGCTTCCCAGGAGGATGATTCCTGTTGTACGGCGTCCACTCATTCAGATCCTTTTGCCTAATCTTGAGAGCCCAGCGCGCTTTTCGTTTCAGTCCCTCCTGTATCCAGTCTCGCAGCTTCGTAATATCCCGAATACGCTCATTCCTCCAACGATCTCTCGGCGTAATTCCCAGCAGCTTACGTTCCATCTTCTGCTGAGTCACACTCAAACGCTCCTTTTCGCTCGATCGCAGCGCCCAAACTTCGCATCCGTAGAGTACAGTACTTGTTACGCAGCTTTCGAAGAGCCGTCTCCTAATCTTCATGGGAAGAAGACCTGACGATAGAAGATGAGATAACTTGCTCCATGCATACCAGCCTAACCGAATCCGATGCTCAATCTCGTCGGAATGATCTAGGGGAAGACTGATTCTCCCTCCGAGATAGGTTGCACTTTCGACGAAATCGAATCGCATGTTATTGATGACGATTGGATTGCGGGTAGAACTGCATGAGGTAAGTAGGTTGGTCTTTGTTGCATTCAAGACGGCGAAAAGAAGTTTGTAATTATCGATTTATCGACAAACTTTACACTTAAAGCTGCTCGGTTGCGACACAGCGCGATGCGAAGAAAAGGCTAAAACAGACTCCTATTGGGACACAAGTGAAATGACTGATACGAAAAAACTCTCAATACTCAGCAGAAACGGGGAATGAAAGGCCCTGTAGCTTGAAACTCACGCACACATCTTACAACTTTCTTTGAACACACAAATTTCTCACAATAATACTCAAATATTATCACAGTGATGCAGGTAATTCGAATACTCGGATATTAGGGGCGGGGCTTAGGGACGTAATACTTCACTGACATCTCGGCAATTCTCTTAATCTCTGCACAAACTCTGTTCGGTTAAGGCTCGGGTGTGGACCAGAATTTCGTTTTTGGGGCGATTCTATGCACTAGAGGAGACACTTTGGTGTGGTGCTGTACGAATTTGGGAAGGACACTATAAACGGATAAAAATATGGTAAAATCAAGGAACAATAGTGGACAATCAGGCTCAAGCAGTGTGCTCGTAAGCCCAGCCAACAGATGGAATCATCCCGAGCTGTGATTGCGTGTCCTGAGCGAGTATTGCGAGAGCTGTGGCCCGATCCGCTTCTCGGACCTGCAATAAGTGTCTTGTTTCACATGATTACTCGTCTGGGATTCTTCACTATGTAGATAATATTGAAAAAAAAGTACACAACTGAAACGAAGCTGCTTGGTCGAAGCTGAGAAGAATCACAAACCTGCAGTGTCCTTCCTGCCAGCTGGCTCTTGTTCAGTCCTGCAGCCGCCGTTAGACTTTCCTCGTACGTAGACATGGTAACCAGGGCGTAGCCTCGGCACTTGGTCGTGCCCGGTTCACGAACGACCTGAAAAATTGTTTTTATTGCCGAATTAGGATGCGCTTCATAATAAAATCAAGAGCTGGAGGCATCAGGCATTTTTTTGTTTGCGTGACTTTAATGTGCTTGAACAAACACAATTGTGTTGATCTACATATCGAAATTTTGGATTCATCATGCACACTCCACCCCCAAAGGGTTTTGACTTGTTTTTTTTAGAATTTTCAATAGTTGGAATATGCTTCATCGATATTTGAAAAGGTTGAACTTTATGGCGTTATCGATCTCTGCGTGAATAACATTGAACAAATAAATAAGAACATAAAAAAATATGAAGTTTACAAGAAATTGCATACTAGAGTTCGTAATTCGTGTCACCGTCTCTTCTTTTCCCACACTCTCTAGACCAGTCGGGCAGTGAGAGAGCGTCGGAAATGAGACGGTGACACGAAAAAATCGAACTCTATTGCATACTCTCTCTATTATGCGCGCTCTGTCAACCATCTCACCTACAAGGCAGAAAAAATAGATCAATTTATCTTGCGAATAAATTTCTAAGTTAAAACGCGCGCACCTTCATGCTGATCACGCTTCCGAAGGGTGCGAAGAGTGCCCAGAGCACGGCCTCGTCCATCTCTGGACCCAGTCCCTGCACCAGCAGCGAGTAACCGGCGGAGGAGAGCGAGGGCGCAGCTGTTGATGGCACTGAAATTGCGTCATCATTAGGAACTGATGATCTGCAATGCCTGTCTATTCTCTATCACAGCTCTATTTCTACATTTTTTTCTAAATCTATAAGTGAAATCAAAAGCTACTGTAGGCTTCCTGCCAGTAGGCGGTAGCTGATGCTGAAAGAAATTTGTGTTTTAGACAGTATGGTCGATATTTTATGAAACGCAAAATCTGATAATACTCACAAACAGAGGCTCCTAGCAATGATGGTGAGACGAGCGATGCGAAGCCGGCGCTTTGCATTGCTGAAAAAGGTAGATATTATTGTTGTTGTTGTGTTTATAGTTATTGTTGTTTGCAGCTCACCCTGCATCTGCTGCAGTAGGGCAGCATGCTGCAGTAGGTCCGGTAGTCCGGTCGCAGAGGTCGCTGCTAGAGGAATTGTAGTGGCAGTAGCAAGAGGGTTGTACCTGGAATCGCAGTTGAATGTTTTCAGGAGCGCGACAATTACTAAGTGTTGTCTATTTTTGTCACAAATCGTGGGGGATTGCAGAGAAATGGTATTCTGATCAACTTTTTAAAAGGCGCTCTCGTGTTAATGAGCACTCTGATATACTCTTTAATGACAAGAAATTACGTAGCACCCACCTCATAGTGCCCCTCGTTGCTCCCGTCGTTCGGATCGGTCCACAACCAGCTGAGACCGTAGGCAGAGCTACACGAGGAGCGAGAGCAGCTGCCAGTGGATTACTTGCTGCGAGGAGGGTCTGGGCCGCTGTGGCCATCTGCAAGGGACAATATGGGTAGGCTTATAAAGATAATTGTATAGATGATAATGCTTCCTACAACTGTCTGAGACAGTTCCCCTAGTAGACATCTGACAGAAGGCAGATGATTGAGAGGATTAATCGGCCACAATATTTCGAGCATCAATGGTTTCTAGCAGGTTTTTTTTTTGTGGAGTCTGTTGACTGGGAACTAATGACCATTCCCAATTGGTGTATATATGTTGTATAGGTGAAACACAGGACATTGCATTGCATGATCAAAAATGTCATATTTAGGTAAGTGGTATGATTTTTTTAAGATTTTAACGTGGAAATGGGATTCTGAGGGAAAGCAGCCTAAAAAATTTTTACACTGTACCTTCATAATTGTAGTATTCATTACAATAAATGTTAATAAATTGCAACGTTTGGGAAATTACAGTATCGGCAAACATGTTTTACTAAATAATTAGTATCTATGAAACCTCACAGCAATTGAGTGAATATTGCCTGCCAATTCATTATAAAAACTTACCGCAGCACTGTCAGCGATCGCGTTCTTGGTAGGGTTATTGGCAGGATTATTCGCGAATTTTACAGTTATCTGATCGGCGCAGCCCGGCGGCGTCGCGCCGTTCAACTTCTCGATTGCGATCTGAATATATTTACATTTCATTTTTATAATTTAAATAATTAATTAATAATTCGAAAAAAACCTCGGCCTCGCCCTTCTTGTCGAAGCGCACGAAGCCAACGCCTTTTGAGAGTCCTGGAAAATAGTTTTATTTTCTTCTCATCGAATTCCATTATGCTTCACAATCAACACTTAATTTCCTAGAATCGACATTCATTAATTGTAGCATCGTTCAGTCGTTCAGTTAAAACAAAAATCAATGATACTAACCAGTAATGTTATCCGAGAGGATTCTGCTCGTGATAATCTGTCCAAATGGTCGGAACATGTCGACAAGTTCCCTTTGTGTCATCGACTTCGGCAGGCCGGATACGTACAAATTGGCGCCCTTAATTCCCTCGGCTGAAGGACGGGCGAAGGAAACCTGTAATTAATTAATTAATTCTAAATTTTCCAAAATCGTAAAATTTTGGACACTGTCTATGCCATCCACATCAATCTTTTAGCAACAAATCCCTCTCTGCTCGACAAATTCCCTTGCAAGATACTAAATGCATGTATGTAGTACTCCCCTTCTTTCTTCCTAATGCCAACGAAGCCAATAATTCACTGGGAAGCCTGTCTTGCCTAAAGCCCCTCATGTAATCTCGGGTGCGCGCATCATTCCGTGTGTGGGTTTTCCTCCCTTCTCCTATCTCTCTCTCTCTTCCCTCGTAAATTCGCTCAATTAATTCCCTTCTCGCATTCCTATCTGTCCTTCCTCCTATCCCTAATTATCCGCACAATTACGGTCCCCCGAGATCCTCCGTAGTTTCAGCAGTGCAAATAATAGCCGTACTTTCAACGAAAGGAAAGGAAAGAGGAGTAGGCGGAGGAGGCACTGGCATCAGGAAATTTGGGTGGTGAAAGACGATACGGTAGCCCCCGCATACGTGCTCTGTTCAAACAAACGCCGCGGCGCGCGCGGTTGGAAAGAATAATAGGAAGGCCCCCTCTTCTTCTCTCCTCACTCCCGAACCAAACTCTTCGAACCAAGTGAAACGGGAAGATAAACCGATGCGTATCCCCAAGTTTTAGTTTCAATTTTAAAACAATACAAAAAACAAAATACTCGTGTATTCACAACAGCACACTAATCGAGACAGGAAAGAAAACGGATTAGACGTCTGGGATTACGGTGTGGCATATCTCGAGCCAGCCATGTAGCCTAGCCATGCAACTCAGGAACCGAAAAATCGAACAAGTTTCGCCTGATCAGATACGGTACAATCTGATACGGTACCTTGATGGTCTTGTTCTGGAGTCGGAGGCCGTTGAATGAGGCGACAGCTCGCGATGCGTCCTCGTCTTTGACGTAATTAACAAAACCATAACCTAGGCTTTGCCCTGCAAAGAACGCAAGGACACGGTAAGATCGCGAAATGACCTATCAAGAAATGACTTTATTCATTCTGTAAAATGAAAAGATCATTTCTTGCAAAGCCATCCCACGAAAGAAGACATTTCCCGCCGCAGTGTGTGAATTTCTCGGCAACAACACATGTGTTGTTGCTTAGGGTGCGGATTACGATAGGTAATGGTATTCTCTACGGAAATTTGCCTCGGCCCAAACGAAACGAAACTGATCGGTAAACAAATTGAGAAAAGCTACTGGAACTCAGATATGAAGTAGGCAATCGATCGAGGTTTGTGTCTGATCTTGGTTTAGGAGATGGAAAGGAAATCGTGCAGTAAAGGACTTATTTTATAAATTATTTAGGAAATAAACTTAGAAATTTACCGCTCATCTTGTCCCTAACCAGCTTGCAGGATTCGATCTCGCCGATGGACGCGAAGAGAGCACGCACTTCTTCCTGAGGCAAATATTTAAAAAAATTTTATACTGTTTTATGTTGTCTTGCCAGATAGGACAAACTTGAATTCTACAGCCGCCAGCCCCCCCCTCAAATGGTCGATTCTCTCGCGATTCCTCTCTTATTTTCAATTCGTGCGAACAACATTACTACGCAAGATTTCCCTGTGTTTCACAGATTCCGAAAATTACGACCGATCTTGAATTGATAATAGGTTGTCGAGCCCATTGTCAAACTATACAATAATTGCATTCCAATTCAATCAGACAGGTCCCAAATGTTTCACACAATCCAACCACTTATGTTTCACGCTAAATTCAATGTCGATTCATTCTAGACGACAACAATCAGTCGAAATGTCCTTTTCAAAGATATAAAGCATATCATCTACAGCCCTAGCTTCTGGACTAAGATAATCTGATTACGATAAGATGCAAAGTGGCACTATGTCGGACGAAAACTATGACGTCATGCCGCCTTTCATATGTATCAAAGACAGCATGACGTCAGATTTGCCACCCTTCCTAGTGTATGAAATACAGACCAACCTGGTTCATCGTCTGCGGTAGGTAGTTGATGATCAGATTCGTCCTGCTCTCGCCCAACTCCTCCTTGGGCGAGGTACAGACCTGCGCGCGGAACTGAGATCCCATCTGGAATATAGCAATCGATAATCTACCGTAAGCCAACACCATCTGGAACCCGGCAATCGATAATCTACTGTAGTCCAAATAGTAAAGCATGCATCAGCCAGAGTAAAGCCTCGATACGCCGCCATTGAGACTGGTCGCATTAGGGCCCATCAACTCGAGCATCATCAGCCATAACCAACCACTTAGGAACGCCAAGGGGTGCTCTCCATTTCGTTTTTCGAGTCTTTCTTCCATTATTCTCTTACGCGAAAATGTAAACAATTGCCTAAACGCCGGGGGCAGAAAGACGGAAGAGGAGAGCGAGAACAAAGGCAAAGAACAATACGCCGCTAACAAGCCAGTGAATATATGTGAGCGGGCCGAGTGGAAATTAGCGTTCGGCAAGGATCACAGTGAATAGTTTCCATGAATATTTCATATTTTAACCAGCAATATCTGAAGAAAGAACCCTACCGTATCAGCGATTCGGCACGATCGATATTCCCGAGATCAACCGTAGTCCTATCGGCGTGCGTAGATCATGCAGCGGGTCTGAAAAGGGCGAAATATTGATCGGAAGAGGACAGAAAATCGCGAAAACACTGTTGGTAACTGAAACTGGAGGGCTTCCAAGCAGGGAGATAGGGAAAGAGGAGGGACTGAATAGGGAAGAGAAGGGAGGATTAGGGGAGGCAGAGAGAGGAGGAGGGAGAGAGGAAAAGTGTGGCAGGGACAAAGTGATGGGAAGCAAAAAGGGAAGGCAATATTGACAACTGTCCTTGATTGAAAGTTTTTGCGCCCACAATTGCTTCATATACTAAAGGAAGTCTAAAATAGTGGATTTCTTTAGTTTCGGATACTGTCCCTGCTCCTGCTCAGAATATGAATGGATAGTGGGAGATGTTGTGGGCGTAGTAATGGGCCGGTATCTCTATCTCTCTCTGATCGGTCAGAGTGAGCGAGAGAGTACGCGGACTGGAGAGAGTCAGAGACAATTCGGGATGAGACTCAGGCAAAGCGACACTTCACATAGACTGCTGACAGCTTCTCCTTGTCATGCATAGAAGATCGGGGGAGGAGCGGGAGGGATGCGCCTCGTCTCGCCTCGCGCAAGGGAGAAAAATTCACACTAAGCATGCATGGATATGCGCCCGCCGGTCGATTGCATCATTCATGGCCAATCACTATGAGACTAGTAAACAAGTGGTCAATATTCAGCATTGGCTATTGCAAAACCATATCCCTGCACCTGGTCTAGAGCCACATAACCGAAGTAAACATCTATCGAAAAATGGGCCATCCAAATCTTCCGAAATCTTCATTGTCGGAGGTCCAACAGGAAACTCCCATTAGGCTTAGCGGGCGCTTTGCGGCAGTCGTCGGCGAAATCCGGAGGATATCGGAGGAAGAAAAACATCATCATCCGAGTTTACGGTGGCCGCCCCAATTAGGCCCTGGACTCTCTTCATTTCGCGTGCTCTCTCGCTCTGTCTGACCGGCGAGAGAGTGTGCAAACTGAGGAGAGTCGATGGCTAATTTTCAAAAACAATAACAGCCTGGCCGAGATTAGAGGCGTTCTCACGAAGCCTCTAACCGCCGCCCGCAACCGGCGTATAGGCCCCGTCAACAGTTCCGCGACTTCTTCAGTATATTGTGGCAATTTTCGTGAAAATAGAGAGATGAGAGGAGGAGGGAGAAGGGAGTAGTGTATAGTCGATTGGGCTTATGAATTATGAAGTGAGATAGGCAAGCGAGTGAGACTCGAAAGATGGTTAAACGAGCGCATCTGTAGAACGAGGGGGAATGGAAACGTCTAGGGTTCTCTTATTCGAAAATGTTGGCGGAATGTTCCCGTAAGTTTCAGTTTCACTATATAAAAAAACGCTCATCAACTATATATAATCCCTGAAACGTACCTGAAAAGCGAACAAACATTTTCCAATAAAAGACTTTTCGAAAAGCTGGGGATAGGATATGCAACGTATGCGTCTCTTGGCTACCGTAACCTCGGTAATTCGACCCGCAGACTCCCACAACGACGAGATGGCGTGAAATGAGGGGTGAAGGAAGACACATCGTCGACAATGGCCCAGGTGTGATGGGGCGAAAGAGGAGATGGGAGGTAGTGGGAAGAGGTGAGAGAAGAGGGGAGAAGGTGGAATTGGTAGAAGAAGAGGACATTTGATATGAAGACATACACACACGGAAGGTGGGGGCGAGAGGAGAGGAGGGGTGAAACAGAGTTGGATGAGGAGGAGAGTACAAGATGTAGGGTATTGCAAGGTTTTGCCTCTTCATTCTAAGCGAGGTGGCGCAGTGGTTGTGTGCCAGGAATGCGAATCCGATGGTCATGAGTTCGTACCCCTCGCCCTGCAGATCCACCCAGACCACGGGGGCTAAGAAATAGGTCAGAAATCCCCCACCACGTGGACACAACACGGGCGGTAGCCTTACTCATAGGTCGCTGATAACCTCAGGACAGGCTGAACGCAGAATTGGCGCGGGGGTGGCAAACCAGCCTTGCTTGGATGCCTCAACTTACGTTTTTACGTTTTTATTCTAAGTGTTCCCTAGCCGATCAGACATATCACGCATAGTGAATAAAGCCATTTTGGAGCCATCCTAGAACAAGATTCATTCCAGAATCGATCAATAAACGCGGAAAATGCCGATCGGCTGTCAATAATTGGCTATGCACAACTACGCCACTCGTGATTCAGCGAATGTGGGAATTGAATACATTGAGCCGCCCTCTCTCCCTATATTTCCCTCTTCCTCTCTCCATCCCTCGTTCTCTTCCTCCAAAATTGAGTGTGTGTTGTTTCTCTATCGATCGCGTCCGCACTGTGTTCAGATCGCACAGGAGTAGTAGGAGGGTGTCAAGTAGGAGGGGAGTGGGGAGGAGTGGGGGAATGATTCTAAAGACTGCTCAAGTTATCAAGGCGCGAGTCTCTCCATCTCAAGTGCTATTTTGCCGATCAGACTGTGAGATATCACGCAAAATAAAGAGCGTTCTGACAAGATAGAAATGACACAAAATTACGAGAGAAAGAGAGAAGAGTCAGAATTGGCTAGAGAGAGGCGATTCTAGTGGTCGAAAGGGAGGAAATGGCGGCTAATATTCGCACACGAGGATTGGAAGTGAGGGAAGCCATAGAGATGATGATCGGGATTCCGTATAGGGGAGTGGGGAGATATTGAAATGTGCCTGAATGGATGAGGGATTCCATCAGCACAGGTGCATTGATCGTGGCGGAATAATACCGGGGACATGTCTGCGCTCTCGGGGGAGTCAGAGGGAGCGAGAGAGTGTGGGATATGAAGAGAGCGGGGATGCATTGAGTGGGGGAGTACTTCAAATCCGCATCAATCCATGCACAGGTGACCAAACAGGGGGACTGAACGGGAGTTAGAGTGAGGAATGATGGGCAAGGGCCTACACAAAGTTTTCAGTATCCGAAACACTCATCACCAAGAACACATTGTGCACTCTTCCAGAGGATACCAGGTCTTCGGAAGTGTAGCCAAATATTGATGAAATCTATGAGTTGTGGATGTCAAACAGCGGGAAACAAGTAACATTTTTTGCCGAAAGATGCGACACATGATCATTCTCCTGTGGTGATGTCCGAGATAAAAAGTGCTTGAAACATATTCGAAATAGTGTGCAAAAATATGAGCAAAAATTTGAGCAGGAATCCACGAAACCGCAGGTGAGCAAACGGGAAATGGGGAAGGAGTGAAAGAGCATTGAGTTATGATGGGTGACTGTCCTACAAAAGGAAGAGGAGGAGGAAGAGGGGGAGTCCCGTCCACTAATGGAGCAAGGAGTGAATAGACCTGACCGGGAGGGGCGAGAGAAACAATGGGAATCGGGGAGGGAAAGGGGACGAGATGACCCGGTCGGAGGAGGCGGTGGTGGTGGTCATAATGGAGGGATGATTGCGGGCGTGAGCTGGTGTGGGGGAGTATTGTATATTTTTCGAACTGCCGATCGAGCACATAACAGTTCAGGGAGGCGGCTATTGAAGATTAATACCCGTCGAAACATATTCGAAAAGTTGATCGAAATATAAATATGCTGGATTTGATAATGTGTTCGCCTTTGAATGATATGTTAGGATTATTTGGGGATCCAGAAATTAAATCATCACTAACTGGCGACGAGCGGTGAACAATGGTGGATGAAGCATATTGAAACCTAGTGAACATACTTCGAGTTTGATAAAACACGTCCGCTCATACATGCCTCAATGCTGAGTCAGAAAACAGATCAAAGGTTTGTATATGCTAGAGAAGCCTCATGCTCATCCCGAGAAGCTTTCATCCCAGCGCGCGCAAAAAGGTCAGCGGAATGCACGGAAAGAAGTGAAACACTCTCTGAAACACACAGTTTCCCACGCTCTCTAGCCTTTCAGAAAGAGTGAGAGAGCAGGTAATATGGAGAGAGCGCAGAGAAAGAGAAGGACAACTGTCGATCGCCTTGAGCCTCGGGCATGTAGAGTTTCAACGGCCCATCGATCAATCAGCGAACTCACGGAAACGAATGGAAAGAACGCCCCCAACGCGCAAAAACTGATAGAAATCGATGGAATTTCAGAGGAAATTGCCAATTTTCAAGGGAAATAGTGCGTGAAAATTGCGCTCATGCTATCTTTGGTTCTATTTCGCATGGTTAGCGTACAATCAAATTCGCACGGTAAGCGCAGTAATCTTTACAGAACCGAGCAACTTCCGACGGGAAATGGGGTGTAACTATTCGAGAAAGTGGATGGCCAAACTTAACGAAAAATATCCTTTCAACTATTCGAATCCATAGAAATTTCCAAGGTAAAGGAGCTGGAAAATCGTCTGTGGGTGTGAAATCAGCAAGAGTCAGCATGCAATATTCAGTATGCCATTGCGTGAGTTCGACACACTAATCTCCCTCTCTCTCCGAACCATCGTCTGA
Organism: Pristionchus mayeri; assembly: GCA_036245805.1. Lineage (NCBI taxonomy): Eukaryota > Metazoa > Nematoda > Chromadorea > Rhabditida > Neodiplogasteridae > Pristionchus > Pristionchus mayeri. The sequence continues at coordinate 9,691,819 of BTRK01000002.1, forward strand.
GTCTCGCAATATCATGCACTTTCGTTCGCTCTAACCGGCGAGAGAGTATGAGAAATGAAGAGAGCCAGACGAAGTCTAAGTCTTCTTCCGGAAGCCCCCTAGCCAATGCATTCGTGCACTAAGCGCGCACTTGGATGATTAATTCTTGAAAGGATCAGAACGAGCAATTTAGTGCATCCTGATGTGTGTGAGAGGTGTCAAAATTTCCGAATTTGATGTTGAGTTTCACAGGGTCTTCGAAATCGAGTGCGATTTGAACCAGCTCGTCTAGTCCAGCGAGATGCGCAACAAACGAAAAATATCCTCATTTATGATATAGCCCATCGCAGCTCCGAATAACTGCGCGGTGGACCCCGTGAGCCAATCAAGCAGCAAAAAGAATGAGCGTAGTTACGCCCGCGCAGCTCTGATTTGATCCAAACCCATTGCTATCCGCGCAGGAATCATCCGACTCTCTCCAAACCACACGCTCTCTCGTCGATCAGAGTGAGTGAGTGTATGATATGGAGAGAGCGAGACCATTGCTATCCGCGCAGACGAAACGGGAAAAACGAAAGGGAAAGGAGTGCACTTTTCTCAAACGAGGAACTATCCCACACCACAAAATGAACTCGACCGTTCAATCTGAATCCGACAAATAGTGGAAATGTGAAATTATTTCCTGTGAATTCGTGCAAAATTCGAATATTCTTTCGAACGAACCAATTGCTGATCAAAAGCTCGCAGATTCGCGATCTAAAGTACTAAACAATCAACAGGACATTGCTAGGCCGCAATGCAGAGAGAGGAGGAGGGCGAGGGGAAAAAAGTCCGGGAGGAGGAGGAGGAGAGGGTATGAGAGAGCAGCTGACGAGCCTCTTTCTCTGCGCTCTCCACGATTCCCACACTATCTCGCCTCGGGAGAGCTTGAAACGAGAGAAGTCCGAGAGGAAGAGAAAGAGACGTATGGAAAAGTGCGAAAAATGAAGAGGTATATCATAATTGCATCATTACTAATTAATCCTTGAGTTCGAGTGATCCTCGATTCGGCCCTATAGATGCGTGGTACAATCATGCAGGGTAACCTAGTGCATGCTATTCTAATCTAGTATGAATTGAAGAAAAATACACAGTCACTCACGGATTTCCCCCATCACCCCCTCCTATGGGCATTCCGAATAAATTAGCGCAGAGAGACGGCGGAAAGAACAGATTGAAATGGATAGGAGAAGAGGGGGCGCCTGTGGCTAATTGTGTTAGGCAGCAGTGTGAATAGGCAAAGAGGGTCGGAATGGAAATGTATCCGCCGAAATATTGTAGTCGGCTTAGCCCTTTCTTTAGTGACGAAAACATGATGAGGAATGCCAAAAACAACAAGTTTAAAATATTTTGGGAAATCTGCGCACACAAATGAGGAAACTGCCAGTCAGCAGAGCTAATGCAGTCACTTCTTCTTTTTCGGCGGTGATCTAATTAGGGACTCGGCAACATAATGTCCCGCCTGATCGAGCGATGGGAGTGCGCCGTTTGCCGGTTTGCGCGCTTCGATGCATGCAAACAGTCCGGTAAACAATTATACCCAAGTTTGAGGTGATTTTCCTGACAGATTATTGGCTGTGGCCGTCTCGCTCGATAAAGTCTGATGAGCCACCCCCTCTTGTTTCCCCTTCCGACCTCACGAAGCTTACAAGCAGTAATTGCAAGCAATTATGCGCATCAATAGATGGTTTTTGTGCAGAAAGCTTACCAATTATGAATGCAGAAAATAGTAATTTAGTAAGGAAGTTTGCAATGATGCTGATCGTGTTTTGCCACAATTTTCAGATTGTTTTTACCGCAAAAAAATGAGCAATAGAGTTAAAGAAGGACTGTCAGCAAATTGAAATTTTGACGTTGTCATAACCATGACCGACCTTTGTACAACCATAAGAGATTCTGAAAATTTCAAATGCCTATCTCTATTTTGAACCGAGTTATCATTAGTTGGCAGAATGCCAAGGAGGGCTTGAAGGGAAGGGACGTGTGGGAATTCAAATATCTAGAAGATTTTTCAAAAACTTGTGTGATTCGAACCCGCAACCTTCCGATTACGCGGCGACTGCTTTACCACTGAGCTATGCGATTGAGCTTTGCCTATCCTCTTTGCTCGCTTTATGATCGTTGGATGATTGTCTAAGTCATGGTTATGAAAGCGTCAAAAATTTAACTTTGCTGACACTCCTTCTTTAAGGGAACCGAAAACTGTGATGAAACCGAACACTCACTGTAGATCACTGAGTGATAGTCTGAACTGAAAGAGCGCATGCTAATGGTCTACTCGTGACGTTTCGAGTGTTCGAATCAACAGGCACTCACTAGCCAAAACGCGCGCAATCGTAACTCGCTTGAAGAGTTGAATGCCCGTAAAAGACTTGAGGAGAGGAGGAGGAGGGGGAGGTAGAGGAGGTTGTGATCACAACCCCTCTCTGTTCACCACTCCACACCCTGTTCCTCCCGTCCCCTCCCCTCAACCACCCCCTCAAGTAGGTAGACACGGGCTAACACCAACTGACCGTGAAATGCGTGTGAGATGGCGTCATAATTAGGCAATCAGAGTTTTCATAGACGTTCAATGATCAAGAGTTTGCTAACATGCTGGTTTTATGTAGAATCACATTATTAACAATTCAGGAAAATCGGAACGAACATGCAAATAATAGGCAATGATAATATAAGCGCGCATTAATTAGGTATAATTAAGACAAATGAAAAATGTACACGATCTTCAGCTACAAGAACATTTATAGTAATCATGAGACGACATGAAAGCAGTATTGTCATGCCGACTGATCAACGCTACCGTCCCAAGTACATCATGGAAGGTTGCCTGGTAACTCATCCCCAGAGTACGATCATATTCGCCGTCTAGCCCAACACAAACGCGTATTTCTCATTACAAAAACAACCCATTTCACAACCTGATCATAAGTAGCCGACAATTGCGAAAGACATAACGATAAATAATAGGTATGAGAGCTAGAACATGGAATCAAGCAAAACAAATGTCCAATACAATTATTCTTTCCGCAACACACCTAAAAACAACAAGAGCGGAAAGTGAGAGTAGGATAGCAATCTCAATGGGGCCCAACTACCGCCGTTACTCCAGAACATAAAATACCTTGTAAACAGTAAGAGCGCGCAGTGAGCGGGAAAATAGGCATATGCGAGCAGCTTTTGTATCAAGAGGAGGGGAAGAGGGGGGGGGGAGAACACAGACGAAGAACGACGGGGAAAGAAGGAGGAAACGAAGAGGGGAAGTGGGGGAGAGATTTACATGGTAACAAAGTAGTCCACACCACTTTTGTCTCACTCTGCGTGAACAAGAGCTGTGAGCGCTCATAAATAACAGACAATTCAGGATAGTATGACCCTCTTAGTTTTGCACACTCTCTCGCCGGTTAGAGAAGGCGAGAGAGCATGGAAAGAGGAGAGAGTCAGACGATAACTCCATATACTTCTTCCTGCTAAAAAAATCGGCATCTCACCAACTCCAACGATCATTTGAACTACAGAATCCTTGTGAAAAAAGTGCACAGCAAGTTCATAACATTAACTGGGACGAAACAAGATCCCCTATAATAACTGTGCTCTCGGAGGATTGGGGACACGCTAGGCTCCTGTCGGGTACCATTTCCACCCGCTCGCTCCCAACTATTCCTAAAGCCATATAAAATGTAGGTGATGTATATGCACGCTTCAGTGCGGCGAAAAAGTCCGAGCATGTGATACAACCAGCTATGGAGTGCGGCTAATTGAGAGGGCTGAAAAGTCCGAGTCGAGTCGCAAAACGTCAAACCGAGCGGAAGCGTAGCGCTGCGCTGCATTGTAGCATACGCGCCAATAAGTAATAGTGCGTCCAGGGTTTTGGAGGGAGAAAGGCAGAGAGGGAAAGGGAAGAGGAGGAAAGGGGGGCCGGGATCAGCCGCTAATCCCCATGGATTCCCCGCTTTCGAAGTCGCCCCAGGGTTCAAAGATCAACCTCCGGACCGGGGACATATGGCGAAATTGCGTCAATCACAGTGGACATTGCGCGCGATTGGCTCCATTTTTCGAGTGTTTGTCACGAAACAGAAGAAATTCGCAAGAAATCAGCCAACCGGAAGACGAGAAACTAACGGGATTTTATCTCCTGTAAACAGGCGCGCACAGTCAGGGGTCATCGAGAAAGTGTGTCCAGTTTACAATTGCGAGCATCGTAAATTCGCTTTTTTCTGTATGGGTCGCGTGCACTTTCGTTTTTGTGGCTCTGAAACGTTTTGTGACTTTGTTTTCATCAAAACATCATTATTTCGCCCTGTAAAATCTAGGATTTAACCGGAAATTGGCAGGATCGGAATGGGCAGGGCGGATTATATTCGGAAATGAGTAGAATTGAAAGGGGATGCGGGTTAGGGCTCTGGGTTAGAGAGTTAGCAAGCACCAACAAGTGCCCCGATAACAACACTAGTGCTCGTTGTTTTAATTCGTGCCTCTTACTCTGCATGCGGTCTCTCGCAATCGCTTGCTCTCTCGCCTACTGTCTGGATCTCTGCACTCTCCCCATGCCCACACTCTCTCACCGGCGCAATTTTCCCTGCTCTGTAATGCACTCTCGGTATAATTAGAGTCTCCCCCGCCCGGCTGGAGCGAACAGAAGGAGGCAAGGCAAGGTTAGCCTCTGTTGGCTCTCCTCGATTCCTACGCTCTCTCTACGCTCTCTCTCACGCTCTCTCTCACACTCTGCTCTCCCAGATACGCATACTATCTCGTCTCACTAGCTGGTGCGAGAGAGAAGAATAAAGTGGTGAGGAAAAACCGCGGCGATTGTGGTCAATTGAAGGCCGGTGGAAATGTGATTGGGGGAGAGGGAGAGGGTGCAAGGTTAATTTCCAAGGACAACGGAAGAATCTCGGACCTACGTCCTTCTGCTAGACTCATTTCGACCTTGCGATCATTCAATGAACAATGGTTTGTGGAAAATCAGGAATAATTGCTTTGAATTGCTGGTGAATGCAGAATGTGTGAGAGAGAGATGGGAGGGAATTATGAGTCAAGAGTTACGTTCCATTGTGAAATCACCTATAGTTCCGGTTGAATGATGGCGCATCGGTTTGTATGAGAGAAGGCAATTATTCGAGAACAGTCGAGTATCGATTTATTTGAGAAGGATATTTGTGTTTGTTCATTGAATTGGTGATTATTTCAGCATAGTGTCCACATAATGTAATTTGAAGACATCCAGATTTTAAAGTGCAGTCTTTGTCTATAATGACCCCCTTTTGCGTTCATTCAAACCGGACATGCAATCATTAGTGCACCGGCTCAGGACCAAATCCCGTTAGTGCAGTGGCCTTCTCAACTTTTTTTTGTGAAATTATCTCCAAACAGGAACCTTCGCCATAAAAACTGAACTGTGGCCCTCAAAAGATGCTGCGAGAGACGGTTTTTCAAGAGGAGAGGAGAGCCTTGAACAGGGAGCAAATGCTGCTCTCGAACTCGCTATCGAGGCTACCTTAGAAGGTGAATGGTATTTGTCGTTCAGAAAATGCATAATGTTGGAATCTAACAGAGAACGGCCGATTCCCTGACACAATCAGTTTGATTTATACATCGATAATTAACAGATTCGAATAACTCAAGTGGATTGGCCTTGCTATAACCCCCAAAAGTGTTCACCAACCAAATCATAATTGGAGACACTCTATATTTTGTTTTCCTACACTTTTACATGAGATCAGGTCGGTCAGTTCAGAGTAAGGGAAATTAAGTGAGGTCATTGAACTTTAGCCGACTGCGAATATACCCTATTTTAAAGATTTGTTTAGTCAGTCAGAGTTTGATTACCATAGTATAGTACTTATCGAGATGCACGCGTTGCGGACGGCGTTCTAATTGTGCAAGCGACACATTTAGAATTAGATTAATCAACGTAACCATTTAATGATCTTCCCTTGTGTTAATTATTATTTACGTTTTCTTTACTAACGCATGACATGTTTCAGAGAAATAGCTAACGTGATGACGGATAAACGTGACCAGATTCATACGGTATGATAATTACGGCTACTATCAATTTAGCATAATCGAATTCAGTTTCCACTCCTCAAGCTTCCAAATGAAATTGTGACTAAAGTAATCGAAAAAAATGACGATGATTGATCGTAGATTCATCAGCTCAATCAATGAAAGATTGATGGAATTGGAAAAGAAAGCGATTTCTCAGAGATTATATATCGCAAGGCATATAATCACCCTGACCTTGAAGTATCTTACGATAAATCATTAATTTTTGACGATGCCCGATGTTTTCAGAAAGGCCTGATGAAGATCACCGCGTTCGAAAGCCCAGGTATTCCTTACCCTATCGGCATGACGTCGTCAGTTACCGAAGTTGCCGCAGCATTCAGTCGTGCAATCACTACAATTCTTCGCATTGACGTCAGTTTTAAAATGAAAATCAAAGTTTGATTGCATTCATTCAGGCTGTTGGGCTAATTGCTTCGCAATTCTAGCATAATTGACACTGTTATAGTAACGTTTAGGAATGATATTGATGGAGAGGCACTTAAGATGCTTCCAGTAGTTCAGAGGTGTAGGATAAACACAAGTGTATTAGGTTGGTGCATACGTTTTTTTCCAAATTTGGAGGTGAATTTCAAAGCCACCTATGACCCGCCACTCAAATCATATCAGTGCAAATTTGTAGCATAATGCAGGGGTATAGTTTGCAATTATTATGATATGTCCGAATTGTGTCGTGCTTTTAAATCATCTAGAAATTAAAGTTAATTTTTTTAAAGTTATAACCAAAAGTTAATTTATCATATAAATTTTGAAAAATTTGGGCGCGCTCTTGTTTTGCAGGGAAATTGGCTGGACATCTTCAAACACATTTTTGAGAAGCCCCTTGAATGCGCTTTCAATTAATAGGTTGACATCGGTGCTTCTCTAATAAATCACAGAATTAGGGAGTGACTAATTATAAAATATGGAAATAAATTCCACGTGATATCTCATTGTTCTTGCGTTATGTACAAACGATACTGGCTTGTTTTCGCATCCCCTTTTCAAAAAGAGATTTTTTCCGAGAGTAAATCAGACGATCAGACGGACGCTGTTCAATCTTCTGAGGAAATCCACAAGTGTGTAGACGATTAGTGCGATGCACAACACCATGTATGGGACAGGTTTCCGAATATAATCCATTTCCGAATATAATCCGCCCTGCCCATTCCGATCCTGCCAATTTCCGGTTAAGCCTAGATCTTACTGGCTGAAATATTGATGTTTTGACAGGAAAAAACAAGGCCACAAAACGTCTCAGAGCCGGAAAAGCGAAAAAGCATTTGTTATTCTTTATTTCTAATTCTAACGCTCTTTCACATTATTTATCGTGTATGTCTTTTCGTAATTGTCTCGGCTACTTATGACCAGGGCGTGAAATGTATTGTTTTTGTACTGAGAAACGACTTTTGTGTTAGGCTAGACAGCGATTGTATTTTATGAGTATCTTACTCTGGGGAATCGGTTAGCAGGCAACGTTCCATGATGTATTTGCATTCGTTTCACCGCATTACTCCGGATGAGAACCAAAAATGGACCCTTCCGCAGAACTTTAATAGACGCATTTTGACGCTTTTGAAGCCTACTGTGAACAGAAGGGTATTTTTTGGTTCTCATCCAGTGGGTTCTCATCCGACATAGCACCGTTCTCACTTACCACTTATAATATTTGTTTACATTGCGAATTCGTTTTCATGCGATATAGCATGAGCTATGAATACTCATTTCCAGAATTTCCAAGAATTCGTTGCTATCTCGACCATAATTTTACCGTAATCATAGAAGATTCTCAGCAAATCGCTAGTTATGTCTATTTTTCAGTAAATTTTTGATATATTACTTAAAAAACTACTTGCTTGTTTGAATATTTTTGCTATCCTTCGTCCATTCTCGCGTTATGGACCGTCGATTCTTCCGCTTCAACATTTGGCTCGATAGCTACGACGATTATATCAGGTTGTCCAGAAAGTAACGCTCGATTTTCAAATTTTCGATTCTAAGATGCCATGTTTTTTGTTGCCGCCTGATTATCATATTGCTATATATGTTCGTTGAATGCATCGCACATTGGTTCAAGCCTGTCCAATTGGTATTGAGGTCACAAGCTGAAGTGAAATGTACATCGGCGAAAGGTTGAACTGATTACGTTTTGGCCCAGCATTCCATGGATAGCTTTGGTCAGGCAAATATTATGCCACAGTCGATAAGTACGACATGCGGGTATTACAATACAACATGGGAATTTAGTCTGCTGCAAAATGATTGCCAGAAAATAAACTCATTTATGAACATGTCTCTACCTGAACATCAACAGAAATTCTTGTTTTTACCGCGTCTCCGTAACAATAGATGCATTGATCTCAAGTGTAGTAAAACTAGAAGTACTTACTACCTTTAACTTAAAATTGTATTTATATGAACATACAATACTTCTACCAAAACTTGCAACATTCATCAATATGGGAACGAAATTTGAACATCGAAATTCGAATATTTCAAAACTTCCTGTTTCCAGCATTCATGAAAAGTCCTAACTTTTGTGGTTAATTGTTAAAGCAACTCTTTATCTATCTGTTCTCAGCAGGACAAACTCAGGGGATAACTCCCTTTTGAGGAAATGTATTCATTCACCGAACACCAAAATTCGAAATTTTGGCTATCGGCTTGTTTAATCTGTCAGAAATGTGCGAGAAAAGTTGCGTAAAAAGTTGCGTAAAAAGTTCGCGAACTTCTGATTCTCTCCATTTCGCATGCTCTCTCTCTTTCTCTAACCAGGTCGTTGAAAAGTTCACGAACTTTTCGACGAACTGTGTTCGAAAATCATACTTTTCTTTTGTTTTACTTATTTTTATCAATTATTTTTGCTCTTAACTTATGACTGCGTATAAGAACAACCTTCCCTCTGATGGAATAGCTTGACATTACAGGGTGGGGAAAGTGGTGACCCATTTTCGAAAAAAATACTCCAACCCTGTTTACTTTCACAACGCTGTATTCTGAAGCTATTCCAGCTAAGGGAAGGTTGTCATTATAAGACATCATAAGTTAAAAGCACAAATAGTTTATAAAAGTAAGTAAAACAAAAGAAAAGTATGATTTTCGAACACAGTTCGTCGAAAAGTTCGTGAACTTTTCAACGACCTGGTTAGAGAAAGAGAGAGAGCATGCGAAATGGAGAGAATCAGAAGTTCGCGAACTTTTTACGCAACTTTTTCTCGCACATTTCTGACAGATTAAACAGGCCGTATGTTGGCATTTATTCAACAATACTGAAAATCTATGTTTCCTAAAAGTAGAAAAGGCGTGAGTTCAAATGTTTCTCTGTGCTATGTAGCCCCATAGTATATCATGGAAGCGCACCTATCTAGAAACCAGTCTGAATGAACATCGAAGCAGAAAACGTTATCCCTTGAAACGTCTTTCCTCGGTAAGAGTTGAATCCAATGTTTTTTTACTCGTGATATGCTGAGGCGAGAACGGCCTAATACCTATTTTTGGAGAGAACTACTAAAGGGCTTCCTACTCCGCTATGTGAGATTGTACGGCTATTTCCCCCCTCAAAATATGAGAAGCAGAAAATATTTTAAAACAAGTGAAAATATTACTTTTGGTAAAACTTGGATTTTACGGATATCCAAAAGGCATAATGTCATTTGAACATATGCATATGTTACCCAAGGAAACCCTTACTACATGCTACCGAGGTAGCATCAAATCTTTAACGAAAAGGATTTTACGAGAGCTCAAACATCATGCTTTAAATGGAGCGTTACTTTCTGGACAGCCTAATAATTGCAGGTATTATGAAGTTGTTAATTTATTGTTTACGTTTCTCTTTCGTGTAAAAAAAACGTTTTTTCGTGATTCAAAACAATAATATTAGGTTGAACGGAAAGTCTTTATAAACTGATTTGCTGGATCACTGTTCTGTGCATGAGAATTTTGGTGTTCCCTCGCCTCTAGTGAATAACACATGACGAAGGGACTATGTGGGCAACAACTCCCCATTCCACTCCTTTCATTCTGCCACTAGTAATACCATAATGTTTGTTCCCACGGCCTTGCACATCCGCAACGTTCTGTTATTATTATTCCTCTCTCACACTACAATGAAGGAATCGGAACGTCAGTTGACTGAAGTCTACGAGTAATATGCCCCTCACTACTAGACCATGCGCAATTGGTGCCAACGCTTCGAGAAGGGGGACTTTTCCATGGATGATCATGACCGGTCTGGGAGGCCACCCGAGCTGGATGTGGATGCGCTACGGACCGTAGTGGAATCGGATCCTTTCCAAAGCACCCGCGACAGGGCAGCCACACTTGGGGTATCGCAAAGCACCACCGTAAAAGGTTTGGTCTCCATTGGCAAGAAGAAGAAGCTAGGCCGTTTCATACCCCACGAATTGACCCAAGACCAGCTTGACCACCGTGTCGACGATTCCCTTTCTCTACTCACTCTTCACGCTGGAGATCGATGGCTGGACCGTTTCATAACAGGGGACGAGAAGTGGGTCTACTATGAGAATCACCATAGGAGGGCACAGTGGGTGGATGCCAATGAGACTCCACAGGACGTCGCAAAACCTGACCTTCATCCCAAGAAAATCTTGCTCACTGTCTGGTGGGGAGTGGATGGCCCGATTTACTGGGAGCTCCTACCTGAGGGGCGGACAATTACTGGAGATGTCTACACGAAACAACTACGGAATCTCAAGAAGGCAGTCGCACAATCTCCGCTGAACGGCAAGAAAGAGTACTATCAACACGATAACGCCCGACCCCATGTTGCACGGCAGGTCAAGCAGGAGCTGTCCAAATATGGCTGGATGGTTCTCCCTCATTCACCGTATTCTCCTGACTTGGCCTCCTCGGATTATTGGTTGTTCTCGGATCTGACCCGTCATCTCGATCAGAGATCCTTCACTTCCCGTGGAGCGATCGAGGCCGCACTCAATCAATATTTTGATTCGCGCCGAGATGGTTTCTATAAGGAGGGAATCCATAAGTTGCCTGAACGTTGGAGATTTGTCGCAGATAACAATGGTGCATACGTTTGATTTCGCTCTTGCGCTTTATTGTCAGAAGAAGGGACATAAAAAGTTTATAAAGACTTTCCGTTCAACCTAATAATAATATATTTCTTGCCATTATCTTTCGCTTTGTTCTCGCGTTTCTACCTGAACCGCATAATTATATTATTATTGTTTGAGTGCGGTGGGCGACGTCGACTGGAGTACGAGGGGGACGAGTCGGCCCTATTTCGGTATTGTCTGCATTCTGTTTGGCTTGATTACGATTCCGCCGTACTGTGCATGTGCGATAGCAATGATGCCGATGCGAACTATGTCCGTGTACAAGGTGCGGGATGTGTTCTTTACAACAAAAAAAATGAAATGATTATTTTGTCAGATTATGCTTTATTTGGCTCTCATGGATATCCTCGACCTCCTGCACAGTGCGATTGGATTCGGGATCATGCTAATCACCGTAACTGATCAACTTAACCGATCTCGTTCTCATTAAAGTGTCGTCAGGGTGAAGTATTCTGCGCTCGTCCTCGCTTGCAATTTCTATTTTCGTGTGGATGCGAATGCAAGTTAATTTTTTTCAAATTTCATTTTTTTGAAAAAAATAAAAATATATATAATATATAGTCACTTTCTTCTCATCAACTTTAATGTGTACACTGCTGGCGCTCAATCGTTTCGGAGAGATGCTTTCCGTCCGAGCCATTATTTGGCTATTCAAGGTTGAGCGCAATAAATTGCTTGATTCGCAACAACAAAGGGTTCCACAAAGATATTTGCTTGGCTCTCATGTATATTATAGGACTCTAGTAAACAGTGCAATTGGATTCAAGATAATGCTAATTATCATATTATCATATGACTTGAGATAAATTTCAGGGTTTTAGAATGTGGTTCGTGATGGTCGTTTGTACGATACCGTACATTTTCATAATTCTTTTCACTCCCCCACTGCTGTTCAATTCGAGCACGCACATGCTTCAATTCGATCCCATGATTGCGGAGGGTCGTTTCGTGGTTCAATCAAAATTCGGTATATCATTCAGTCAGCATTATTATTCAGTATGATAACAAGCTCATCTTCTTTATTCTTACCACATTACCAATAAGTTCTGTACTAATCTACATCATGATGATGCTCGGTCTATGTTGGAAACACGGAAATGTGAGTGACGCACACAATTATTTGTATTGCTCGATTCTAGATGTCCAAAATGAAGAGCTCAACAGCGCTTGGAAAAGCCACATTTCAAATCGTTATCCAATCTGGAGTAATCATATCGATTCATCTGACAACAGTAATAGGTAAAGCAGCTCTTCTAAGAGTTCTAATGTTGCTATTTACAAACTTTTCAAACGTATTCAATTGTCATCAATCTTCCATGGTTGATGTGATTGAATATAAAATATAACTATGAAATTGGAAGCAGTTTGAATAGTTTGTGAATGAGACTTATCAATTTCATACAAAAAATACGATTTTTAATAACACCCTTATGCTTCTCATTTCAGCTTTTTTGCAATTCTTCCCGGCCGAGGCAGTGGATTTCATGTTATTTGTTACACACTTTGGATGGATGCTAACTCATGGTACTCTACGAATAGAATTCGTGATTGGTGTCATGCTAAACTTCTTACTGTACACGACGAGGGAAGGGGGCAGTTGATTGCCGTGCATATTTTAACGTTTCGCGAGTAGTATGTGCGTTAAAAAATTTTTTCTATGTGCGTTAAAAACGTATCATGACACCACTTTGCTACGCATTCTACTCTCATAGCTACAGTTGAGTAAATTCGGGTGTACAATAATTCCCTATTGAGGCTCTCCTCCTCTTGTCTACTTGGTAGTAAATCAGACGAACAGACGGAAGCTGTTCAATCTTCTGAGGAAATCCACAAGTGTGGAGACGATTAGTGCGATGCACAACATCAAGACCACGTCGCATGCGTGATGGTTCGATATCATACTTGTCCAAAGCTGCCGGTGCTTGCCCACCATGACCCAAAAAACCATGACCCGGGGTTCATGGATTGGGGGGGGGGGCGTCCACCCATGAACCCCGGGTCATGGTTTTTTTGCCCACCCCTCTCCACCGATGACCCGTTTTTTTTGCCCACCCCTGCCGACGCCGCCGGCGTGGACAGCTATGTTCGCTATACAATTCCAACTGCATGATATGACGTACGAATACACAGAGTGAGAACCTAATGCTCATGTATTGCACGCTACTTTAGTTCAATTATTATCTTTGTACGAACAACAAAATATCGCGAATAAAAACTGTGTATGAATCTTATTTCGACGATTATCGACATACACATGCTCGAGTTGAATGCAACAACAATATTTACATTCTGAAAGAGTCCTTCATGCATAGTTAGGAATGAAAGTTATCTGCAAAATGTATATTCTCAACTTCCCCATGTCATTCGCACTGCCCCCAACATCCGAGTGTTTAAGCGTCGTCTTGAAAGCCACCCCATAATCGCAGACCTCTCTCATCTTCAATGACTCAGGAGAGTCCCCCCACCTGCAACCATTATTTGCCTATGTCTTTCATGGGCCTCGGGCGTAGATAAATTATTATATAATTATGTAAATGCTAAGAAAAGTGCTATTATTTTTGCAAAGAGTAAATCGCTGGGCTCTATCGGGGTTCATTTACATTCAACGAATACGAAAACACTTGTGTTTTCTTCTGTGTTTCTTCTCGTAAGCTGTAAAAATAAAGCGATGTTAAAAATCGCGAGTTGTACAGTACCGTGCAAAAGTATTGCAACAAAATTTTTTTTGCCATAACTTTCTTCTAGGATGAGATATCGGCTCATGGTTTTAAAGTGATCAGTAGGTAAACATCATGCTCATATAGCACCGTGATTGACGTGGTTACATCCACTGAGCTCTGGATACGGTATTCATTCTTCATATTAGAGATAGGGAAAATATTATGTAGGGTACAGAGATATTTCATATGATGCCCCACTTCGTGTGGTGGAAGCACACCCACCTGTGCATAGAATCCACTGCTAAACTCATTGAACGGATTTCGCAATCTCTGGGAATATTGATTTTCTGAAACCTTTTTTTTCTCTTTCTGAAACCCAAATTTTTGAAAAATGAGTATATCTTTGACCTACGACGAGGTACTGCTCCCAAATTTGGCATGTGATGTGAAATAACAATGTACCAATAATGCCCCGAATATTGGGCAGATTGAGTGATCGGCGCGAAATTTCGAAAAAAAATTGGACCAATTTTTCACCTGATAGCGGACTTTGCGATGCGTGAAGCTACAAATCTAATTTTTGGTTGTCAGATGTAGAAAGTATTATTGACAAACCTACAAGACAGTTTTCTTTTTGGAGCATTTTCCCCGTTGTTATTGTCCAAAAACCTTCTCGAATTTGAGTGGATGGAGTCGTGAAAAGTGGACAGTCTGAACTTTTTCTCGTCTATCGGTATATTTTGCTCTTTAATCGGCCAGACTAATACTGAATTATGAATAACTCGACCAATCAATGCTCGTGGCATGATCTGGTGTGATGGTTCATTTTGAACTCACTCATAATTTTGCAATCTCGCACACACAATTACCATGCATTTCCTCACTTATAAAAAGCTGCAAAATGCTCCAAAAAGAAAACTGTCTTGCTGGTTTTGTCAAAAATACTTTCTACATCTGACAACCAAAAATTAGATTTGTAGCTTCACGCATCGCAAAGTCCGCTATCATTTGAAAAATTGGTCCAATTTTTTTCGAAATTTCGCGCCGATCACTCAATCTGCCCAATATTCGGGGCATTATTGGTGCATCGTTATGTCACATCACATGCCAAACTTGGGAGCAGTAGCTCGTCGTAGAGCAAAGATATACTCATTTTTCAAAAAAATGGATGTTTCGGAAAATCAATATTCCCAGAGATTGCGAAATCCGTTTAATGAGTTTAGCAGTGGATTCTATGCACAGGTGGGCGTGCTTCCACCACACGAAGTGGGGCATCATATGAAATATCTCTGTACCCTACATAATATTTTCCCTATCTCTAATAGGAAGAATGAATACCGTATCCAGAGCTCAGTGGATGTAACCACGTCAATCACGGTGCTATATGCGCATGATGTTTACCTACTGATCACTACAAACCATGAGCCGAAATCTCATCCTAGAAGAAAGTTATGGTAAAAACAATTTTGTTGCAATACTTTTGCACGGTACTGTATCTTTGATTTCTGAAATTTCATATATCCGCTCCCTCTAGAGCTAGAGACTTGAAATTTGGTTGATTAGGTTTTCTCACAGTTTTTTAAATATTATAAACATAGTTGCCCACGCCGATCTGTGTTCTTTCCGCACCCGTAGTCTTCACATTATGTCGCTTTAGATAATTATGCAGTTTGATCTTTACTGATATTATTGCAGAGAATGCATCCGATAGTTAATGACGTCTTCTTCCATATGGTCAATAGCTCCACCAAGACCTCGATCCCTCGTGCGCGTGCCATCACAGCTGAAGGGATTGCGCATGCCTTTGAGGTAAGATATATGTTTAACAATCTTCCTGATTATAACCGAAAATAGTACCTTTGTATGATATGTCATATTTCAAAAACTCGCTCACAGACTGTTTATTTGTATCATTGTGATTTTCGACCTAGTGAACAAATGTTGCGCTAAACTAAGCAATTTCAGTCTGTCTGCAACGCTACTAATAAACGGGTCACGTGCTACGTGACACCACTGTAGGCGCTTAAGCTATATGGACGATTCGACGATGCAAAGTTCTCGAAGCGGATAGAAGTAATGAGAGATCCTTATTTCGGCAATTGCCGTTATGTTACCATCGTTCATCTCGAATCAGGAGCAATGTTGGCATGGAAAGAAATGCGCATCCCGGGATCTACTCTCGTGTACCAAGTTGACATGACCACTTCAACCTTCGATGCGAATTATTGTTAATTTGAGGCACTTGGTAAATCAAGATATGCAGACCCCCACCCTCCTTAGTTGTCACTCTAGTACATTTCCGGATATTTGTTGTGTATTCGTTCCCTTTTCATGAATTCCGATAAAGTGAATTTAACCTCAAGTCAGTACATAATCAAAGAACATTTTATAACACATATATTTTTGGAATTGAATCGTTTTCCTTCACTATGCCGTGAAAATTGCGTACATACCTCATTTACCCACACCACTTTCACCGATCTCGGTCATTAATAATGTCGTCGAAGTTCCGGAGAAAATGAAGACTTTCATAAATCGAATTACTGATTGGAACAACAAACATAAAGCTTTCAAATATAGAAAATTTCAGAGCACAAGAAAAGATTTGAAGCTAATTGTTTTAAGGAGTAGAAGTGCTACGATATGATTCAGGATGTGTCGATTTAAAGCGACATGATACAGGAAGTACAGTTTAGCAGGAAGTAGTCTGACTTTTGAATCAAGGGAATCGATAGACTAACGACATTCGAATCTCTAGATGAGAGCTATGGTCTGACTCTCTTCAGTTTGCACGCTCTCTCGCCGGTCAGAGAGACGAGAGAGCGTGCAAACTGAAGAGAGTCAGACGATTACTGATAGATGAGTGAATCATTCGCAATGTACGAGAGCGTGTGCACGTAGACCTGGGTACTTTATTCTCATGAATTAGTGAGAAAATTTCCCAAAACAGTTTTTCCCCCCAAAAGTGTGCACCCATTATGTACTAACACTATTGTGAAGTCAGTGAAAACATGCATGCACTTAAGTTGAGTGCTGCTCATGATAATAATAGACACTCCCACAATCGTTAACATTATTTATAAATTGATTTTAATTCGAATTTATGATTGAAATATATCTTCGAATAATATATTTTTATTAATAACTATGTTAATGCACTATCCGCAAAAATTTGAGCCATCATAAAATGATATCAAAATGTATCTTTGGAATTGCGGCAAACACGTTATGACTCACACTCGGAAATGGTGAATGAAGTTGTATGCGTGACGCCTGACATGAGCTTGTGATTCAGAAGGCAGACTAGTTCCTGTTGTACTCTACTTCCTGTCTCATGTCGCTTTAAATTGACTCATCCTCAAGCATATCGTAGTACTTCTACTTCTCAAAATAATTAACCTCAAAACTTGTCTTATGCTCTGGAATTTGCTATATTTGAACGCTTTATGTTTGTTCGAGATCGCAATATTATTTGATATCATATCTCATGTTTCACATGATCTAAGTAATTCATAATCGTTTCCTAGTACGAAAATAATATGATACATTATTATTATTGTAATTTAGAATGCTCCCAGCCCAGTTCAAAATTCTGCCATTAATGATACAAGGAGAGGAATACAATTGCAGGTTGTAAATTTAAAGAAAATTCTCTCGTTTTCAATTTTTTCTCGGATCTTATGATTTTAAGATCCGTAAATATGGAATTACATAATTTCAGTTCTTTCATGGATCCTGGACCCGAATGGGCCGCAACATATGGTGAGAAGCAGGCGTTATTCGGCACATACTCTATTGTCTTCGGTGTGATCACAGAGGTAAGGAATATCTAGATATATGTATATATATGTATTAATAAATATATGTAGTCATGTCAATGGCGTGTGCTATTTGATTACTGGAAAAATATCAGAAGAATTAAGGGATGCTTAGTGGAAATACCTTTTTTGAATATATATTATGGCATCGAGAATATCTTTGGTAAACTCGGAGCATTACATTGAGATTCTAGCATCCTCTCGTCACCTAGACTT
Organism: Pristionchus mayeri; assembly: GCA_036245805.1. Classification (NCBI taxonomy): domain Eukaryota; kingdom Metazoa; phylum Nematoda; class Chromadorea; order Rhabditida; family Neodiplogasteridae; genus Pristionchus; species Pristionchus mayeri. The sequence goes on from BTRK01000002.1 coordinate 9,709,672, forward strand.
TGAAAAACAACTATCCAAATATGTGTCATGTGACAAAAAGGGATACTCCGTAATTCTTGGCATAGCTTGAGTGGATTGAAGCTTTAAATTCTTGGAAAATCAGTGTGGAAAGGATAAGATGAGTTCTTTATTACTCATTAGAACAAAATCCTTTCATATTCCTTATTTCAAAATCTCTCTAATCGTCAGAACTGTTCATTTGCATCTTAAGGAAATATCTTACAAGTTACTTTGAAAGTCTACTTGTCGCATATGACACTAGGTAGGCTGGGAACTATGACGTCATGCAGCATGTGATCTATCAAAGGCGACATGACGCCCACTCGCAAGATCAGTTAGGAGAGGAGTTCGAAGAGCGCCACTCACGTTGAAATCGTGAATAATGTCGCAGAAAAACGCATTTAGATTCTGTATATTCCTTGCACACTGGGACTTCGCAGAGATTTGAAAAATTCTTGTTACCAGGTAAATACATTTTTGAAAACTAATTATTGAATGTATTTTAGATTATGTTCTGGCTCTCGATTATGGACATGATTGCGCTAATTGCGAATTCCATCCTGTTTGGAATACTATTGATTCAAGTACGTAAGATCATATTTCTCGAATCGCTAGACTCGATGAATTTTGCCCACAGTTCTACACAATTTATCTATTAGCTTTCATGCGGCAACAATATCATCTCTTCTGAATATCGGACCAAATCGGCATAACAAAATTAATGATGCACAAAGTATTGTTGCAGGGAGATGTGTATTGTTCGAATACAGATATGACCCTAGGCGTTGGAATTGTGGGTTACGGTAAGTCATTTCAAAAATATTAATTGATTATGCAAATTCAGGAACCTGGTGTGCTTCCTCGTCATGTTGCGTTGTGCTCGGTGCCAATCGTCTATTTGAGATGCTCAATCGGTCGAATTATTTTTCTGTTCGTAACACAACTCTCACGCTCTTTTATGGATATATGGGAACTCGTACACATAAAAAAATCGATATTCTCAGCGCTCGATGACCAATTTCTACATTGGATGTTGCGCTGCTTATGGACTCTTTATGATGCTATTTACGCGACCGGTTAGTGTGATCGACCAACCATGAGTTGCATATTTGCTAATTTTTGACTTCTACAGAGAGTGTCAGAAATTTCCTAAATTGGTTTAGACATACCTAACTTTGATATCACAATAATTGTATTATCGTCAGTTATAACATGACACGCTGCCGGCAAACAACATGAAATGCTATTCAAAACAATCCTAATGATTTAAAAGTGAACATGTTGAGTTGATCGTTAACTCCGCTCGAGAATCGATGTTCTTCTCCCCATTCATTCCCGGGCACGACATACAGGAGGTATGTGCAAAATACATTTCATTGTCACCATGGAGCAGCAAATGTCAAAAGCTCAGAAATTTCATTTGGTCTGAAAACTATGACATTATACCGCTTTTGCCATATCAAAACGGCATGACGTCATAGTTCTCATCTAACCTAGACCCTTTATAATTAGCAAAATACACACATTGGACGTTTGTGATTGTATGGGGCTTGTTATGCCTTGTTTTGTGTCAATATGTACAATTTGCCTTCTTTTGCGTTGTGCTGATAAACCTCGACTACAGTATGTCAACTGGCCGCACGCGGTACACGATTTATGGGTCACCTGCTCCATTTGTGTAATCTATCTTGCGCTGATCATCGTAATAGTAATGAAGCGGGTATGCAATTTATACCTATCTTCGAGGAATCGTCTGACCCTCTCCAAAACACACGCTCTCTCGTCGATCAGAATGAGCGAGAGAGTGTATGATATGGAGAGAGCGAGACCATTGCTCCTATCTTCATATCGGCGACTTTTTTCAGAGTGTCGCAGGAACAGATGATAGTAGATCTCGCACCAACCGCAACAGTAAATCGGTATGATTGGGGTGTCCCGAATTTGGTGTTTGTTTTTTCAACGAATATACAGTGGTGCGTACTGCTTCGTGCTTCATGATTGAATGATGTTGAAAAATAATTTTGTTGCAATTATTGACGAAGTAATGTGCTAAAAAAAGTTGCTTTATACCCTCATTTCGAAAATGGTGTATGTCATTGTGAGAACACATACATGATATGAAGCGTTTTCTTTGCTAGAAAATTCTAAATAGTTGCAACATTTATAATAAATTGAACGCTTTTTTGACTGGCGCGTTCGATTCGAATGAGATTTTAATAGTTTCTGTGCAATCGAAATACAAGGTCATTACACTAAAATGATTTCCGAAATTTCCAGAAGGAAATTCTGTACGACCCAAAAATAGGTGTTGGTCTGTGAGTCTGTGTACCGTAACCTGGAGTGGCGTTGGGTCAGACGGTGTGTCAGATTTATGATTTCATCAGAGGATGGATGGAAATGATCGATACCGTACTCCTACCGTAAGCGAAGGTTACAGTAACCCGTAGCCGTGTGTCAGACGCTGGGTCAGATTCATGATTTCATCGGGGATGGTTGGAAAACATCAATACTAAAATCCTACAGTAACCGAAGCCTACCATATCCCGTGGCACTATGTCATATGATGGGTCAGACTCATGATTTTCTTATTTAATCAATGCATCACGTCGATGTCGATTCTCATCCGCAGGCTCTAGCGTTGGGTCAGGCGGCTTTAGGTCCGCGATTTTGCCGGCGTTTTTGCAGTCAATAGGGGAAATGGTTTCCCACTTCTTCCTGGAATACAGTCATGTCAAGATGGGCGTAGTTGCCCACTAGTTGCAACATTTATATTAAATTGAACGCTTTTTTTGACTGGCGCGTTCGATTCGAATGAGATTTTAATAGTTTCTGTGCAATCGAAATACAAGGTCATTACACTAAAATGATTTCCGAAATTTCCAGAAGGAAATTCTGTACGACCCAAAAATAGGTGTTGGTCTGTGAGTCTGTGTACCGTAACCTGGAGTGGCGTTGGGTCAGAGGGTGTATCAGATTTATGATTTCATCAGAGGATGGATGGAAATCATCGATACCGTACTCCTACCGTAAGCGAAGGTTACAGTAAGCCGTAGCCGTGTGTCAGACGCTGGGTCAGATTCATGGTTTCATCGGAGGATGGTTGGAAAACATCAATACTAAAATCCTACAGTAACCGAAACCTACCATATCCCGTGGCACTATGTCATATGATGGGTCAGACTCATGATTTTCTTATTTAATCAATGCATCACGTCGATGTCGATTCTCATCCGCAGGCTCTAGCGTTGGGTCAGGCGGCTTTTGGTCCGCGATTTTGCCGGCGTTTTTGCAGTCAATAGGGGAAATGGTTTCCCACTTCTTCCTGGAATACAGTCATGTCAAGATGGGCGTAGTTGCCCACTAGTTGCAACATTTATAATAAATTGAACGCTTTTTTGACTGGCGCGTTCGATTCGAATGAGATTTTAATAGTTTCTGTGCAATAGAAATACAAGGTCATTACACTAAAAAGATTTCCGAAATTTCCAGAAGGAAATTCTGTACGACCCAAAAATAGGTGTTGGTTGGCTTGTCCGTCCGTGTACCGTAACCTGGGAGTGGCGTTGGAGCAGATGTTGTGTCAACTTCATGATTTCATCAGAAGATCAAATCAAAATGTCAATACCATGCTCCTGCCGTAAGCGAAAGCTACCGCAACCCGTACCCGTGGGTCAGACGCTGGGTCAGATTTATGATTTCGTCGGAGGATGGATGGAAATCATCAATATCGTTCTTCTAACGTAAGACCAACCTACAGTAGTCCGTGTCCCTGTGCCAGATGATGGGTCAGATTCATGATTTCGATGATCAATTTATGAAAAACGTCGATACCATGGCTTATTTTGCAAAATCTAGCGTTGGGACGGACGCGGCGTGAAAACCATGATTTTGATGGCGTCAATGGGGGATTATGTTTAATATTCAAATATCTTCTACCTTTAAAAGAGGCGTAGTTGCCCACTAGTTTTCACTCAAATATACACCAAATGTTGAATGATTCCTAACTATCGCTGCAGGTACTCGTTCAAGTATTGATCATCTGCAGTGCGAACCTAATCGACAGTTCAATGTTAGTATTTTCAACTACTATCAACCAGATACAACTTTTAAGCTATGCGTACATGAATTTCATGCCAGCTCCTCATGTGCTGAATATTGTAGCACAAGTCGTTTGGCAATTGATCCATGGTATTTATTTTATTTATCAAAATTATTTTTGAAAAAAAAACAAAATCAGAAAAAATCTTCAGGTTTGCCACCCTTCATATATCTAGCGCTAAATAAATCGATCAGGAACTATGCACTCAAATCGGTTCGACTAGGTAAACATTCATATGAATTGACAACTTATTGGGTATCAGATACGCCATTCACTGTTGGTGGAGTTCGAGAAATGAAAGCATGGTCTCTATATTTTAAACACTCTCTCGCCGGTCTAGAGAATGTGTAAAATGAAGAGACGGTGACCCGAATTACGAACTCTAGTTGGTTGCATTGCGAAATAGTAAATAATTGGGAGAAACTTGAGATTGTAAAGTTTTGCCTTGATTAAACAATTACAATTATAATTCAGATTGTATCTTCGAGAGCAGCAGAACTACGACGATGTATTCGAATCAGGGATCAAACTCTCGCAGATTCTGACGGCACTTGGTCGGATGAGAACTTTGACGCGATGCCGCCTTTGATGTATCTCCCGTATACCAAGTTGACATAACCACTCCAACCTTCGATGTTAATTATTGTTAATTTGAGGCACTTGGTATATCGTCTAAGTTAATCAGTACACCCTCTCCCCGAGTTGTCACTATAGTACATTTCCGGCTCTTTGTTGTTTTTTTACTCCCTGTTCATGCATTCCTAAATATAAAGTGAATTTAGCAAGGCGTCAGTACACAATCAAAGGATATTATAAAACAATATTTTTGGTAACATTTTTTTAATAATATTTTTTAAAAAATATTTTTGGATTTGATTCGTTTACATTCGCTCTGCTCATGTATATTAGCACAAACATGTTTGACTAGTTTACAAGTTGTAAATCGACATGATCATTGGAGGAAGCAGACAACTTGTAAACATACTGGGTCTAAACTTGTGCTACTATATCCGAGTAAATCAATTACCCAACCCACAGGCATAGCTATAAGTCATAAATAATGGCATGGATAAAGTTTAAAAATAGTACTTGTATTATCGCTATATCTCATATCGGTCTCCAGCAGTTGTAGCTACTTGAAACTTAGATTTTGCAGTGTGCATTATTTTTAAACTATATATTCAAAATTTCGAGCATCTACCTTGTCTAGAAGCGAATTTACCGGTATTCAAATATTTGAATATTTCAACGCCATGAGACTTACAACTTAGCATCCCCTCTAGCAGTTATTCATCATTACAACCCACGCTAAATGATGGGAACTCTACCCTTCATTGGCATGTCCTTTGCAGAAATGCCGGAACGATCCTCTAATTTATATTTATTTCATGTTCAACTTGTTTCACACACGTATTCATGTTGTCGATTTGCACATAATTTGTATACAATATAATGCTTACACACTGTAATGTTGGGAATGCGTCGTTTCTGATTTGTTGTTATTATGACACGTAGGAATGTGCGCTCTATTTTTTTCTAATTAACTGTTTTTCATAGTTCGTTTTCTATACTCATGAAGTAGCTTAATACATTTAGCAGGACTTAGCGATGCCGAACGATCACACGATTGCCGTAGACCAATCGGTCTTTAACAAAAGTTGAATTCGATTCGGTATGTCCCACATTAAGTCTAATATTAAAAGAAACTCAATTATTTATTTAAAAAAAACATGTATTTATAGAGTTACAACTCTAAAATAAGGGCTTATGGTAAATGCCCAATTGCCACGGAATTGGATCAAGACTACTTGTACAAGCATGTGATCACTGATCTTCTTACGATAAAGGTGTGTCCAGGCTAAAGAAAATGTTCTACTAATATGATCAAATTTTGTTAATCGTTTAATAATTTACAGGAAATCTTTTTTGAAGGGGTTGATGAAAGTTCCATCGGTTATTGGTGATTCATTAATTGGGAGGGAGGCGAAGCAGTAGGGAAGGCATTAGATACGAGTAATTGATTTATTCGTTGATTTCAGGGTGGAATTAATAATGCGGAGGAGAATAAGATGATGGAAACATTCAAGACCCTCAACTATCGCGCTTTAGATGTGCACGTGTGTGATCAACAATCGGAAAGGTTACAAGTCCATATCGAAGGAACGTAACCAATCTATAATTTTAGACTGTTAATCGGTCTGCTTCGGAACCGCGACAATATCGATCGAGTCGAGGTTCGGTTGTCGGGGGAGTTGGTGAACCATAATATCATTCTACTCTTTCCTCGAGCTAAGGAGTATATTATCGAAACAAAGGTTCGCCCTGCTTTGATTTTTTGAAGTTGGCAATGGGGTTTCAGTTAACGTATCGGAGTATGAATGACGAATGTTTCCTTCATCTCGTGATGAACTCTGACACTCTCCATCTAAGTGGTTATACATACGTCACTGTTGCTGGAATTGAAAAAGCCTTTGAGGTTCGAACCTTGAAATACCAAATGGGGAAAGTGGGCAACGCTAATCCGACAATGGTGATGTAGAAATGTACATATCTCGGGGGGCGGGCAAAAGCGAAACGATCAAAAGCACAACTCAGCGCCCTAGGCTGGGTAGATGGACAAACAAGTTAGTTATTGTATTGTTACCAGTATGCGCTACTCTATCACACCCTGTTTATATCCTCTAGCTATGTTATTTTGAGTGTCGCTCCACATCAACGTATGGGTTTACAAAACAAAAGTCCCAAGGTGCAAGACCAACTCCCCTGCCTAGAGCGTTGAGTTATGCTTTTGGCCGTTTTGCTTTTGTCGTTGTGTTGTGCCTTTGGCCGTTTTTATTTTATGTCGTTTTGCTTATTCTCGATTGTATATTGTGAATAGTAGCTCAATAGAATCTGAATGACAAATTCTATCGATAGAGTCGAGTGGTGAACCATATAAACTACGGGGAAGACAATTATGAAAACATTTTAAAATCGTCGTAGAATGCCGCAACTACTAGCGATCGATTACCATGAGTGTTAAAAAAAATTTCTACTCGTTAGCCATCTAAGTGGTAAATCTAACATTCCAGAGGTCTGCAATTCTTCAAGGAAAAAGATTGTGAGATGTCAAGTATCTACTATGGATATTCCTCACCTCAGAGAATTCAGGAATTCGAAACTCCAGTCTTTATCGGAATATTTTGAAATTAAGCAATTCGAATCGCTCAATCAATGGGAAGCTCTCCATGTTGTCATGACCACACCCACATGCACGAAATTTTGACATTTTTTAATAACATTTGCATCACTTTTACAACCTTCTGTTCAGTAAAACTTAAGTATTTTTTTCGTGTTACCTTATGCGAATACAACGGGTATATATTAATAAACAATTGTTTGTAATAAACACGCTGACATATTTAAAGAAGGATTATCAAAAAAGTAACTCTAAAACCAAAAAAAAAAAAAAAAAAAAAGAATTTTCATATTTTTGTGCAACAAATTATGACTAGTTGGCAGAGAGCCAAGTCCTGAAGGGCATGCAACGAGCGAGGAAGCAGAAGAGAGCTCTCCGCATATCTATTCTTCAACCATGCGCGTATTTGATATGATTCCTTATTTTAAAACAATAAGATCAGTAAAATTATCTGCACATTTTTTTTTCAACGGTGTGCATGTAACCCACCCGCACCGATCTCACATCACAGAATTATAACGTGGAAAACATTCACGGAGAAAAGGAAATATATGATTCCTGCAATTGTGCACATCTTTTTCCAGTATAGGTTGCGACCTGAAATTTCGTTTATGGGAAAGTTCAAGCATCTAGCTTTCTATGAGCGGCATTGCGGGAATTGAACACTTTCCCCATCTCACTGACTATTTCCAGACCATGAGCTTCGGAAATTAGCATCCCCTCTAGCAGTTATCCACGATGCTACCCACGCTGATCTGATGAGCAAGCACCGCCCTTCCAATACTGGCATCTTGCAGTATGAATTGAAGGAAGGGCGGGAATTTCGGAATCGAATTCAAGTTTTTTTTTCTCAATTTAATCATTAGCATTCTTTTCTGTCGCTCAGTTGTTCTGCGAAACGTACACATACGCAAATACATATTATGCATGCTTTCTCAGATGCTTGTTAACATATTTTGCAGCTTTTCATAATTTTTGTTTTGTATTATGATTCCAATAGTAGGAAATAAAGTAGGAAATGCGCGGATTCTGATGTGTCTCAGTTTGCATGATCTACTCGAATTTGCTTCGTTTTTTTTCTGTCTATTTTTTTGTATTTTTTGTATTTGTACAATCCCGATTAATAATGATATATTTACAGTGATGCGAAACGCGTTCACATTTGGAGAGGTCTTGCGATACGGTAGATACGGCACTAATAATTGTTTTTCGAAAACATAAATTCGTTCTTTCAGTTTCCGATTTTATCTCTTCCTAACGAAATTTTTACTAATGTGGTAAGGAAAATGAGTCTCATCGACAGGGAGACTATTGAAACAATCGAAGGATTAATGAGAGACCTTGACAAAAAAGCCAGATATCGGTCTTTCTCAAAAATTGATTTCAATTTGGTATGACATAAAAACATAAGTACGATTATGTGCCTTATAATTAGGGAATGGTTATATTAAATTAATAATATATGTTTAGCTTATTGACTCTAAAATAAGTGCCTACTTTCGGTGTAGTCAGACATATATTTTAATATTTCGCTTCATGTTCCCGCAGTAAAAACAAACCGTTTTGAAAAAAAACCGATCATTAATTGCCTCAATTAGTTGTTACTTGTTACTTCTCTCGAGTATACATTCAGTTTAATATACATTTGTTGACATAATGGGGGAAAATACAAGTGTATTTTTAACTCTAAAAAATCAGTGTTGTGACGTATGAAAAAGTTGAAAATTTTGGTTCAAACTCAAACTATGTTTTTTTTCATTCGCATTTCCACATCTTCAACCGACTGGCTAGCGTTAGAAAATAAGTCCGTCGATCGTCTTATGGAAGTAAAAATGCGTACCAGTCTAATGTTGGGATATCCCGGTTAGATATCCTCAGTTGTGTCAAATTTTGTTTTTGAATTTTATCAATAAATTATTACAAGTCTTCCGGAAAGGCACACTATATCACCCTGACCAGTTGATACTAGGTATGGCGTTGGAAAGGTTGCCAGAGGGGACCGTGACCCGTATCATCCGTCTCTGACCCGTCCAGGCCTTCTAAATAGCGACCCGCTGATCCATTTCAACAACTCTAGTTCATACCTCATTGATCCGACCTATAGACAGACACCGCTCTCGGTCATCGATAATGGCATGGATAACATTCCGGGGATATTGAAGCACTTGAATTATCGTTGTTTCGTATTTCGGTTTCCAGTAGTTGTCGAGACTTTAAATTTCGTTTTTGGAGTGTAGATTTCTTTTATCCGGTCTGTTAAAAAATTCAAGCATCTAACTTGTCTAGGAGCTAATTTGTGGTTATTCAATTATTTGAATATTTCAACGCCTTGATACTAGCAAATTAGCATCCCCTCTAGCAGTTCATCATCATTACAACCCACGCTAAATGAAGGGAAGGCATCTGTTTTGAAGTATGGATGTTATGGAGGGGGCGGCAATGCCTGAACGGTCCGCAATTCATATTTTTCACTTTCTTCCTTTACTCTTCCTTACATGTCGCTCAGTCGTTTTGCGCCGTTCACCATATAAATATTTAATTTTTTGTGCGCAGTATAATGCTTTCAATTCTAACTATAGGGAATGCGTGACGTATGTGTTTCGATGAGATTTTGGAATACATAATCGTATGGTATTTTAATTAAATTCATATGTTCCTTTCGCTGTTTTTATATAAAAATAATTATTTTTCAAAATTTCAGCGATGCCAAAACCATGCACGCTTGGAGAACTCCAAACTAACGATACGGTAGCAGCGTATTTATTTGAAAAGACAATTTCGTTCTTTCAGTTTCCGATTCTGTCTCTTCCAAATGAAATTGTGACCAATGTGATAAGGAAAATGAGTCTCATCGACAGGGAGACTATTGGAACAATCGGAGGTTTACTGGGAGATATTGAAAATAAAGCCGGATATCGTTGCTTCTCAACCATTGAATTCAATTCGGTATGTCATCATTTATCCAAAAAATGACGCCACGATTATGTCCAATATAATTATGACGTGATTAAACATTTTTAAAAAAACATTTCAAGCTTATCGACTCTAAAATAAGTGCTTACGGTCGATGGGATATTACATGTGCAAGAACGTCTACAGATATTAATCATGTCGAAATTTTCCAAAATGCGGTCACTGATCTTTTATTAATTGGTGTGAGTTAAAGGGAGCGAAAATGCGTCTAATGATCTTAATTTCAGGGTCAAATTAATACATTTTCGGAGAATCAGTTGCTTAAAACATTCAAGACGCTAACTTATCGAAAATTAGTACTTCACTCATGCAATGAGCACTCGGAAAGGTTACAAGTTCATACGAAAAGTAATATCTAATAAAGCCTTCTCTCCAGACTGTTATGCGGCCTACTTCAGAATCGGAACAATATTGATTGCGTAAAGGTTGTGTTCTGGGGAGAGTTGGCAAACCCTGGCCTTCTTCCGTATTTCCCTTATGCAAAGGAGTATATTTTCGATACCAAAGTGAATACCCAACCTGAAAACAGCGTTGCTTTATTTTTTTTTAAATTGTAGATCTATCCTATAATAAATGACGACTATTTCATTCATCTCGTAGAAAATGCTGATATTCTCCGTCTTCGTGGTAGTTCTGCCATCACTGCATCTGGATTAGCGGAAGCTTTCAAGGTTCGAAACTGATTACACAATGTTTACATGAAATTTTCCAGGTGCTATGCAAGTCGTTGAAGAAAAAGTGTGTGAGTTGCAAAGTCTCAAACGCAGACATCAGTCGCCTGAACAGACTCCGGGATTCAAAGGGGGCTAACTTGGAATATTATGCAATTCTCCAACACGAATCAAATGTACAGCAAACTTTCCAAGTTGCCTTGCAAACGCTCTTGCATATAAGAGGTTGAATTACATCTCACCGCTTTTGAAAAAAATAGTTTTGTCAAACCGAGTTGTGTGATTGTTGCAAGTAATTGTTACTTCTATATGTGAGGAATCGGGAAAGACTCCACATAGGCCGGGACGTAGGAATTCCTGATTTTTAAATTGGCTGAAAAATTAAGTTAAGGTACTTAGAAACGCGCTCTTTCGAATGGCGTTGGCCGATTTCGCGAAAATATTTTTTTGTCGACTTGGTATGCTCCAGAAGTGGGCGGAGTCTCGATTTTTTCGGAAAAGGTCGATCTTTGACGCAATTTTTCGGCATTTTTCGATAAAGATACGAACAAATTGTCAACAGACGAATGAAATAGGAATGTGAATGGAACATTTTTCTTTCTTTGGATGGGTCGAAAACCCAAAAATTGCATCTAGGGTTTGGCGAAGATTTTGAAATTTTTGGAAATACCAAAAAGTAATGGTTGGCACTATGCGCGATTTATTAGCGCTCCTGTGTACTTTCACTTCATGTATATACCATTGGAATCGAGTCATGCGTTGTAATGTTCCACTCGTTTATGCAAAATCGGTCATGAGGCTCGGGTATAGACATCATGTTTACTGTACGCAACCTTGGTTCTTTTGTATCATAATTGCATAAATACATCACAATAACATGTTTCCACTTCATGTCCACTTCATGTCCATTTTCAGGTCCATTTGATCATAGACTCGATTTGAAGAAATTGCGAACTGTCTTCAGGGAAGGTCCAAATAACTAGTTTTAAGGTGGCAATTGGCGTCAGTTCAAAGGGAAATCGTCTAAATGTAGGAACAATTTTGAGTACAGTTTGGAAAGAAAATAATGATTCAAATGCAACTTGTTCAATTTGAGAATCGAAAAATGCCGAAATACGACACGTCATTTAGAAATTATGATATCGCAAACTGATTTCTACCAGAATAAAGATAAAAAAGAGCTAAACATTTTATCTGTTGAAAGTAAGCTTCTATCTCTTCATTTACACGCGCTACAGAGTATAGAAGTTGACAGAAAACGAAGGCCGAGGCGCGCGGGAGAGCGCTAAATAGAGGGGAGAGATAGGGAGGTCAGACGGCGAGAGCGGCAGGCGGGCAGAGCGCGCTCTCTCGGGGGTTTCTAGCCTAATTCTATACAAATTCTAGAGTATGTAGCATGCGTAGATGAAGAGATAGAAGCTTACTTTCAACAGATAAAATGTTCAGCTCTTCATTCTCAATATTCTGGTGCAAATCAGTTTGCGATATCATAATTTCTAAATGACGTGTCGTATTTCGGCATTTTTCGATTCTCAAATTGAGCAAGTTGCATTTTAATCATTATTTTCTTTCCAGACTGTTCTCAAAATTGTTCCTACATGGTATTTAGACGATTTCCCTTTGAATTGACGCCAATTGCCACCTTAAAACTGGATATTTGGACCTTCCCTGAAGACAGTTCCCCATTTCTTCAAATCGAGTCTATGATCAAATGGACCTGAAAATTACATGGAAGTGAAGTGGAAACATGTTATTGTGATGTATGTATGCAATTATGATGCAAAAGAACCAAGGTTGCGTACAGTAAACATGATGTCTATACCCGAGCCTCATGACCGATTTTGCATAAACGAGTGGAACATTACAACGCATGATTCGATCCCAATGGTATATACATGAAATGAAAGTACACAGGAGGGCTAATAAATCGCGCATAGTGCCAGCCATTACTTTTTGGTTTTTCCAAAATTTTGAAAATCTTCGCCAAAGTTGGACCCTAGATGCAATTTTTGGGTTTTCGACCCACCCAAAGAAAGAAAAAAATGTTCCATTCACACTCCTATTTCATTCGTCTGTTGACAATTTGTTCGTATCTTTATCGAAAAATGCCGAAAAATTGCGTCAAAGATCGACCTTTTCCGAAAAAATCGAGACTCCGCCCACTTCTGGAGCATACCAAGTCGACAAACAAATATTTTCGCGAAATCGGCCAACGCCATTCGAAAGAGCGCGTTTCTAAGTACCTTTACTTAATTTTTCAGCCAATTTAAAAATCAGAAATTCCTACGTCCCGGCCTATGTGGAGTCTTTCCCGATTCCTCTCATATGAGACCGTTTGCGATAGATTCAACAACTCGTAGTGAGGCCTCGGAACAGCTCGAAACCTCAAACTCACGAAAACATGGTTTCTGGGGTAGTTTTCGATGCTGAACACAATGGTCACCATCATTTTGCATAATTCGTTTATTGGGGTCCGGTGTGCGGCCTTGTCACTTCCGCCCAAAACTGGTTATATATTTGTATCTCGGTCAGATTACACGCTGAAAGCACGAAATCCCGCACACGCGAGCAGAATTTCATGGCGAATCGAGCCTTGTATTTCGTTTGAGATGAATTCTGCTGGTTTGCGAGATAATTCGACTTTTTGACTCGATAACTTGTGCGAGGGGAGACCCTAACCATTAGAACCGCCTTTTCATGCCGATTCGATTGGTATATACATGTATGGTGATCGCAGGTCGGCATAGCCTTTGTTTGCTCGATTTAGTGATATTTCACTGCATTTCACTGTACAAAGTGAGGAATAAGAGGGAGGGAAATGAAAGGAAGAATCATTTCTCGTTATTTTGACCCTCCGATTCATCAATTTACACAGTGAAATGCAGTGAAATATTACTAAATCGAGCAAACGAAGGCTATGCCGACCTCCGATCACCATACATGTATATACCAATCAAATCAGCATGAAAAGGCGGTTCTAATGGTTAGGGTCTCCCCTCGCACAAGTTATCGAGTCAAAAAGTCGAATTATCTCGCAAACCAACAACATTCATCACAAACGAAAGACTTCGATTCGCCATGAAATTCTGCTCCCGAGTGCGCGATTTCGTTGTTCCAGAGTGTAATCTGACCGAGATACAAATATATAACCAGTTTTGGCCGGAAGTGACAAGGCACCACACCGGACCCCAATGAACGAATTCTGCAAAATGATGGTGACCATTGTGTTCAGCATCGAAAACTACCCCAGAAACCATGTTTTCGTGAGTTTGAGGTTTCGAGCTGTTCCAAGGTATTGTTGAATCTATCGCAAACGGTCTCATATTTCCCTAGCTTTCGCTTTCCTGCATTTTTAAAATAAAACATTTTTTTTGGAATAAGCAGTCAATAATTTCAACAAAAAAAAACCTTCACCAATTTCGGAAAACATATATCAATGTGTTCTTGCATTTGCATGAATATCTAGCTTCGGACAGCATCAATCATTCTTGGAGATATTTTCATAATTCGGTCATGTTCAATACTTTTCCATTTGCCACCTCTACATCTCAGGTTAGATGATCAACTGTGAAGCTTAGCTCCTTCTCACTGCTAAATGGGCTTTATCGATGCCATTCAATATAATCATCATTATAACAGGGAACTGCCGGGTATCCTGGGTCGAGCTATGCTGAGATAATGATAAGCGAGAGTGACAGGTGGAGCAATCGTCTGACTCCCTTCAGTTTGCATGCTCTCTCGTATCTCTGACCAGCGAGAGAGCGTGGAAACTGAAGAGAGTCAGACCATTGATCGGCAGGTGACGTTCGGATTCTCATGAGGTGAGCAAAAATGCAATGATTGCTCACCATAAATAGTTAGATACGGTCAGACAGGGCTAGCCATGCTATCTTTCCTCGCACTACTCTTTCTCACTCTCACCGTCTGTCATCTCTTCAGCTTCCATTGTCGTCTAGCATCGGTAGCAAATGCAAGCAGTCAAAAATGAAACAATTGTATTCTCAATGATTCAGATACAAGTAACGGTCGTTGTTAATTACAATACAAAAGTGTTGTATCACAATTTGCAAACGAAATATTTTAAGCGCTTAATTTGTTAGACATCTATAGTTGATATTACATAATGATTCACTCCTCTGAACAAAATCAGACTCTTTCGAGGCGGAAATTCTGATCCTTAGGCAAGTGCAGATTCAGGTAGATCGGTTCGAGGTCCACCGATTTTCCGGGAAGTGAAAGGATGCGGAAGTGCTGAAATAATAAGCACTAGACCGGATGATCACAGTCGGATGATAACCTTCCGGATGATTACCAAAAAGATATCATTATGTAGAAATTTTACAGAAGCCTTTTGACACTTTGCGAACCTACTGTGCACATGCTGGGGAAGGGTACTATTTTTGGTTATTCTCTTCCGACGGTGATCATCCGGCCTAGTGTCAAATACTATGGTGTATGATTCTATATTTTTTGGCGCTTCAACACATAAACGCAGTGTTCATCGCATACCTGAATGAGGCTGACCAATCCAATGAACAGCTCAGCCCTCGCCAGTCCCTCTCCCGCGCACTGTCTCTTACCAATGCCGAAGGGAATCGTGCGCTCCACGAGCTCCTTCAAGACTATCGAACGCATTTTTTTCTCGTTATACTTTAAGTGGATGCAGTTACACGTGTCTTACAAATTTATTATCAGATTGTGCATGTTCTACAGTTATGTTGATGCAACGTCTTGCCTTCCTCAATGTGACTCCATCATCATGTAGGTATCTTTCGGGCCAGAATCGATAAGGATCGACGAACACCGGATCCGACTTCATCACCTGATGGATGTCGCCGCTAATAGCGATGCCTGCGGGCACGTTGAAGCCCTGAAAAATGATGTGTTGCTGATAACGAGCACACAGAAAGTATTGATCTACCTGGGGAAGGTGATGATTCGTAAAATTTAAGTTAACATATTCATCATGCCCTACAATATATAAAAACTAAATGCTGACAAATACAGCGAACTTCGTGTCTCACAGAATCAATGGATTAGATGATTAATCATTCACCCCGATCTTCGTATCAACGGTCGTTTTGTGGAAGATGATCGGATTCGGGGCAGAGAGGTTGCCGCATCGCTGAGTTTCGTGAAGCACGGCACTCGTGTATCTAATATTATTAATTAATGTAGCTAATTAGGTAAGATACATTAACTAATAATAATTAGTTAGGCATAATTTAAATTAGTTTTATTAGCTAATTAGGCCATTGTATTTCAATTATTAGCTAATTAGTATCCGAATGGTATGGACGTCTTGTTGTTAATTATTTGTTAATTGTTTTCCAAAACATTTTAATATTTATGTTTTAATTCGTTTCCTTACGGCATGTTATTCTTGTCGGCCATAGCGGGTAGTCGATCGCGCCCGATTTTCGAAAGGATCTCGGCTCTCACCTTGTCCTGAACTCGATCATACTCGCCTCACAAACAAGAACAGTGCAGATGCTTACCGATTTAATATTTGATTTAGATGCTTATACTTAAAATGCATCTAACACTGCAGAGTAGGTTGGATGAGAACTATGACGGCATGCAGCCTTTGATATATAAAATGCGGCATTACGCCATTGTTCTCATCCTACAGACCTGCACATCCTGATACGCTGCGAAATAGGCCACGGCCCATCTCAGGGTCATCGTGGTCGTCTCCAGCCCAGCGACGTTGATGTCGAGGCAGCACGTGATCAGCTGTTCGGGTCTCAAAGATTAATTGTATGAGATTGGGCATATTCTGCCGCCGTAGATAGTAAGTAGGGTTGGCAATGCGAATATATAATACAAGGGAGAGTTATGCGAATTTGCATTTTGCCTGGTCTCAAAGAAACATTGTTAGCCAACCCTGAACAAACCACCGTATACATATGAGGGGGGAATAATAGGCTGACTAAGGTAGATTGTCCAACTCTGCATGAAAAGTTGTAAGCGATACACGGTTTGTTCTCTATTTCGGGATGCGCATTGAATACGTGTAATTGAAAAGAACGTACTCTCTTTGACAGAATCTAAAATACAAATCGGTATAACACAAAATGGAGGAAACAATACCGCTGATCCTTATTATGCTTGAGGAAGGCATCGACGTAGCAGGTTGACTCTGCTTCAGGGTCGTGGTCGTGCTTGACCGCGGCAATTCGCTCACGCGCAAAGTTTATCAACTGAAAAGCACGGAATTCGGAATGTGGTGTAAATCTTTTTGATAATTATTTCTAAATAATTATGAATGCATTATCATTTAATAATAACGCATGCGATGATTTTCTGGTGTTCAGGAAGTAGTTTTTGGGCACAAATTAGTCCCTTAATGACGCTGAATCGTAGTAATAAAATGAATACGTCAAATGGGGCCGACTTCCTAAAATCTAGCAATCATTGTAGCTGTCCGTACAGGCTAAAAATGTCAATTGTATGTAGCATTGTGTTGGAGTAATACAAAAAATGCAATACATTGTTTTGGATAATGCTGAAAACGGTAGTTATACTCATTTCGTTCCTAGCGCCTCCCTGCGTCACACCGGTTGATTAGTCATATTGCGTTCTCGGATCGGAGATAATGTCCGAAAAAATCAAATTGCCTCACTGGTGCACATCTTTGCTTGTGTTGTTCCCACGTGGAGCGAAATATGTGCCTCGTCCAAGGGAAATTGATGATAACTTGCAGGAGTCGCGATCTGTAATGACAAAAACTCTAATTTTTGAATTTTAAATTTATTTTATTTTCGAAAATTAGGTCACATTTCATTAAAAAATATGGCCGGAAGGCATAAGTGAACGCATTTCAGTCGTACTATGCACGATTAAGCACCGAAAATTTCAAGTCGCTAATTTAAAGGATCGAGAGTTATCCCCCTTCTAATTCTAACTTGGAAAATCCGTCGACGTTTTTGCTGAATCCTAGAGCGAAATCCAACAATTTCTGGCAATCATCGAAGGGATACTGGAAGCCGAAGAGAAATTCGTTGATGATGTTAGCCACGAAGACCTGAAAATAGTTATTTATTTTCGAAAATATGCTATTATTTTCGAAAATATTTATGAAAATATTGTATAGTATCTTCGAAGGAGCTGTTCTTCACATCCATGAGTCTCTTAACATCCCCATCGGATATACATAATTGATAAAATGTAACTGTTTTGATAAGAACCGTTCATTTGTCTCTGAAAATTTTGCAACTCTTTTTAATGTTCCATGGGTGTAGGTTTTATTTTGCATGATCTAAGATACATTGAGCGCATTTGGGACATTCTCCAATACTTTCCAGAAAATGAAGTGTTTTCCGGGCGCAGTTTTGCGTACATATTCGAAATATAAGTTGGCTCGGCATTGATCGCACAGCTAATGTAGAAAACAACAATTTTTAATATTTAGAGCAAAATAACAACAAAGCCAACTTGAACGGGCCAACGAAGGTCGACGTTGCTCAGATCTTGCTTGTCAATGTACTCCACCAACTGTTGCGCCGAGTTTCGAACCTGAAATCGAGATCTAGATGTTGAAATCAAATTTATCCAAGCATTTTATCAGCACAATTACTGCTTGGATACTATGTATGCATCACTTATGCTATTCTTGCCTTATCTTCCATCAGATTCTTGCCCATTCCGAAGTCCCGGAGAGTGGAAACGAGAAATCGGCGCTGATCCATCCAACTATCACCTTCCGATCCGAGAATTCCTGAATATGTTTCATTTAAGGCCATATGATATATGATATATATGATCTTTCTCATCTAAATGAGGCTAGTACAATTAAAGAAGGGAATGATATGGGTAAAAGTTTAAAAAAAACGTTTATGCAATTTTGTGACATTTAGGTCAAACAA
This sequence comes from Pristionchus mayeri, assembly GCA_036245805.1. Taxonomy (NCBI): domain Eukaryota; kingdom Metazoa; phylum Nematoda; class Chromadorea; order Rhabditida; family Neodiplogasteridae; genus Pristionchus; species Pristionchus mayeri. The sequence continues at coordinate 9,728,461 of BTRK01000002.1, forward strand.
TATAAATCGATGAAATATATGATATTTCGTTATCTAACATTTCACAGGTATCACGAGTCCGTGGAGGTATGCATGAACATTTTCAGAACAGTTATTACTGTTTTCACTCATATCATAGTGGATTTTTACAAACCAATATTAATAATCAGATAGTACCTCCGTTATCGATTTCCCGTATCTTATCGAGAATGACGCTCTTCATTCGACCCGTAACGTCGCTGCCTGTAGAGAGGTACTTGCATTTACTAGACTCTTTAAAAGTCGTATGTAAATTTGGGATTTTTTAAAGCTAATTTTAAATTCTGTTTAGAACAAAACAATGTTTATCCTATTAAAAACATTTAAAACAAGTTAAAAGAAAGTAGCTACAACACACTGAAATGTTCCGAAACTTTGACTATGCTTTAGCATGAGTGTCTTATGCCTTACTTCTGTACGTATCCTTGATCATTTCGAAGTCTGCAATGTTCACAACTGGGTACGGCATGTGGACAGTGAATACGGGGCCGAATCGGGCCGATAGTCGTTTGAAATCGTCGTGGAGAAACGGTGGTTTGACCTGAATGCGATACGTCGACATGACAAATATACAAGCAAATCAAAATCATTAACTAACATATTATTCAAAAATCACCACTATTACTTGGTAATAACTTTTCTTCGCGAAAAGAGAAAAAAATGTGTAAAGGCGAAGTGTTATATTTCATCATAACCATACCTCATTGAAGAAGTTGCCAACTATAGGCAGTGCGAATGGTCCCGGCGGAAGACTGCACATGCGACGATAGAAGCGCAAGAGCTCCCAGATGATGAGAATGAAAACGAGCAGGGCGAGAGGAGCTAGCATTGCTCGGCCCAGAAGTCCTCTAAAGTCCAAATATCGACGAGATATTAAAGTAAACGATGTCGAATAAAAATTTGAGACGAAGAGGCGTATTTGTAGAAATTTTACGTGCGAGAGAGTATGCGGAATGAAGAGATCATATTTTTTTAGCACACTCCAGGAATCTATTACTGATTCTCTTTTACGACTGAGACTAGCAACATTGCCGCAGAGGATTGTCAACGATGATTGGCTTCACAGAAACGAATTTCTTTGTTATACGTTATCGTCTTTCTAATACTCCGGTCAGAGAACTGAGAGAGTGCGTCGAACGAAGAGAATCAGCTGTTGCCATCCCTATTATCAGCTGATATCATGGTGGTCGTACACATCATCGAGATCAACACCATCATCATCGAAAGATCAATTGAAATAGGAATTAAAAGACTAATTGTGAAAACGAAGTGTTACTAACTGTAAGCTACTGCACACATCTACATACAATGCTGAATAAATTAAGACCGGTTCGTTCAGAAATGAGATTTGAGAGCAGTGATAGATCAACAATTTTCATAGAAGGCAATTTTATAAAGTTTGATATCACGTTTTTGATGTTACATCCGTTCATGTTCGATGTGGAAATGATTGGAATGTGAAATTGGAATGTGAATTTTGAAGTGTTGTTCACAATGAGAATGTGTGCAACCCGATTGCTAACTCATGGCGCCTACAATGCAAATCGTTTACAACATATTCCACATAGACAAAGCTCGTGTCATTTGATGGTGCCGAAACATATATTTGGTTCTGGGGTGAATGCTTCTCAGCTGCCTACAGCCTCGATAAAACGCTTCTACAGGGTGCGAGAAAAGTATTGTGACACAATTCAATTAAGCCCCACTTGGTGCGCAGTGTTTTAATTTATCCCAATTTTTTGCACCATGTACCTTAGCTATGTAGCTATTTAGCGCTCATGTATCAAACAAATATTTCTTTTAGATTACGAGATTTAATTTATTAAAAATTTAGTGAAGAAAAACATCTCTCACTGCTATCATGTTCATGTCTCACTCATGTCTCACTGCTATCAAAAACATCTATCATGTTTCTCTCACTGCATGAGTCGTATTGCATGAGTCGATAATAGTCGTACACTGCATGAGTCGATAATAGTCGTACACTGCATGAGTCGATAATAGTGCATTCCTGGTCTCTGCGCGGGCGACGAGCGGCTGAGCTCGCCTCTCCTCCTCCGTCCCCTCCACCGGGAGGTCCTTCCCCAAGTGCCAGTGGTGCGGCAGGGGTCGTAACACCGCTATGGGCTGCCGGCAACCATTCATCATCGGCAACATCAATGCCCGCTCACTCTCTTCGAAGACACGTCAAGAGGAGTTCGATCGAGCTCTGGCCAAACTCCGCTATGACGTCGTCTGTGTCACCGAGGCAAGAATCGTGGGCGAAGGGACGGTATGCTTACCCCTCTCTTCTTCAACTCTGTACCATAGTGGTGGCACCCAATCTCATAAAGGTGTCGCTTTCGTGGTCAGAGATAGACTGGCTAGTTCGATCAAATTTACAGGTGTAAGTGACAGGGTGGCGCTGCTCACTCTGCCCACACTGAAACTGTATCTTGTCGTCGTTTATGCCCCCACTTCCGCTTCTACTGATGAGCAATACGACCAGATCATCGAACAAGTAGAAAACTCAATAAGAGCGTGCCCGCAAGGATTCCGTCCTTTCATCATCGGTGACCTCAACGCTCGTGTCAAGAGAGAAGCAGGAGTGGAGATGATCGTCGGACACTACACGTACGCAGAGATGAATGATAGAGGAAGGAGAATAGTCGAATTATGTATACGGAATCGAATGAAAGTTTGGAACTCGTGGTTCAAATCGAGAAAGGCGAGAAGGTGGACCTGGCGCAGTCCGAACGGATCAACCAAACATCAAATAGACTTTATACTAGGACCACAATCAGCTCCTGTCTCAAACTGCCAAATTGTCAACAAGTTCGAATTTGATAGCGACCATCGAATGATACGGATTCAATTGGATCTCGGAGGGATGCGGAGGTGGCAGAAAGACAGAAAGAAGAAATGGGAGTTCGATAGGGAAGCATACAGAAGGAATGCACATATCCTGAGCGATCTGGAAATATGCGAACCTCAAGACGCGGCTGCAGCTTACAATTCAATTATAGCACTCACGGAGACTACATCAATTGATTGCTGGAAAGAGAAAACAAATCGACACAAGATATCAAAAGGCACACGAAGTTTACTGGAAAAGCGGCACTTATTGAAAGGCGATCCAAAATTAGCAGTGGAATACGTACAATGTTGTAAAGCTGCCAGGGCAATGTTAATAGAGGACATTCGGAGTAGAAAAGAAACGCAATTGTTAGAGGCGATCAGAAGTGGGAGGAGTATTGTAAGATTGACGAAAGAGAATGAACTAACAAGGAAACGAATGTTCTTCAAAGACCCAAATACAGGCACAGCTTCTCAAGAATACACTGAACGTACGGTCACACAATTCTTCGAGAGTCTATATACTCCAAAAGTGCCTCTTCCATTCGCTATCACGCCGTCAACAGAGCCTATCCTGCCTTTCTTGAGAGAAGAAATCTCGTATGCAATACAAAGTCTCCGAATCGGGCACGCTGCTGGTGATGATAAAGTGAAGCCTGACATGCTCATTCTGTCTGAAGCCGCAGTTACTCCATTGATCACGCGGATGCTCAATGGGATTCTCTCAGGAGAAGAAATTCCTCCGAAATTCCTGACTTCGAGAGTAACCCTGTTGCACAAAGGCGGAGACTCATCAGATATCAGCAACTATCGTCCGATCAGCCTACTGAGTGTTATATGCAAAGTCGCGACAAAAGCTATTCTCAATCGAATCCTCCCACTGCTAGAACAGGCAGAAGATACCAGCCAAGCAGGGTTCAGACCTGGATACTCGACTGTTGATCACATTCACTCCATCAATCAACTTATCGAGAGAACCACCGAGTACAAAATACCCATTCACCTGGCACTGATAGATTTCAAGAAAGCGTTTGATAGCGTTGAATGGCCAGCCGTTTGGCAAGCTCTCCAAATTCAAGGAATCCATTCACGTTTGATCGATGTGCTTCGAAGATTCTATGAAGGAACAAATACCCGAATTCAAGTAAACGAACGTGCGGTCGAAGTGAGAGTGAAGAGAGGAGTGAAACAGGGCGACACAATATCTCCGAAACTTTTCAACTGCGTCTTACGTATGGCTCTCGACAGCGTTGATTGGGATGGAGATGGGATGACTATTGATGGAAAGCAGCTGACCACCTTATCATACGCAGACGATGTCATTATTGTAGCGAAAAACAGAGTTGAACTGAGGAGAATGTTGACAAAAGTTATTCATGCGGCTGGAAGAGTTGGACTCGAAGTTCACCCACGAAAATCCATCTTGCTGACTTCGAGTGCAACAAATAGAGAACAGATCGAAGTCGATGGAGGAATCTTTGAGTACAAAGATGGTGCAAAATATCTAGGAAGTTGGATCTCCCTCCCATTGGACCCCTCAATTGAAGTCAAACGCCGGATCCAGTGTGCTTGGCTCGCTTGGAGAAACATTGGCCATTTACTCAAACACGCGACTGTCAACAGAGAGATAAGGAAACGCACCTTCAACGCTTGTCTCATGTCGACCGTGCTTTATGGCTGCGAAGCTTGGACAATGAGAGAGTCAGACAAACAAGTGCTGCGAGTTGCGCAGAGAAAAATGGAGAGGCGCATGATTGGAGTAACATGGATGGATCGATGGAGTAACGAACGAGTGCGAATGGAAACAGGAGTCGTTGACTGGGTAGAGGAAGCAACTAGACGAAAGATGAACTGGGCAAATAAGATCCGAAGAATGGACGAACGGTGAACAAGGAGGTTAACAACATGGATCCCTTACACCAGAGCTAACAGCAGAGGACAGGGAAGACCTCGGGAGAGATGGAGAAACGAGATAGCAAGAGGGAAGGGCAGGAAATGGTGGAGCTTAACTGATGAAGAATGGACCACCTAAAGCCTGATCAGCGCAACTTTGCGACTCCTGATAAATATTCTGTATGAGTCGTATTCTTTAATGCCGCATTACAACAATGTAATAGGTGGCGAATTCCATTATTTTTTCTTAAGAAGGGCACTTGTGCCCGAGTCTAAATATGTGTCCATTTAATTTGGAGATTTGGTTATACAGCTTAAAAATATTTAAAAGTAAGCTGTGACGAACGGCCCTCGAAAAAATTTTCTCGAATAAAGATGCCGCGTCCATCAAATATGAATGGGAGAAAAATATAACCGTATGTATTATGGTACACGTCCATTCAGTAGTGCAAATATGCTTTCAGTTTAAATTGGGAAAGCGAATCTGCTTCTGTACAAGTTTCGAATCTGTCCCAAGTGTCGTTTTCAGCCATATTTTATCATGTATGGTTCAGTAGTTTAAACCATGTTTTCATTCAGTTTGACGCTACTAAAATTCATAATTCGGCCCTTGCATATAACATACAAGTTTATATCTCAATATATGGATGCTGAGAAAGAAATTCGAAAAAGTGATTTTTCAAAAAGATAATTCCGTATCAAAGTGTGATGCAGTTATTTTCATATTTCTCCGTTTCCTGATATTGTATTTCCGCCTAAACAAGTATACTTTAAAGAGAAATGGTTGCTCTCCATACTCAAGTTGAGAAAGCGGGGGAATTATTATCCGAAGATTTTTTATTATTAATTAAAGAGAAAAATGAGCAGCGGGCCAAGGGCCCATTTTTTCGAACTTGAAAATCGAAAAGCTCTGAAAGACAAAATCGATAGATGGGGAACTGTGATAAAATAGTTGGAGGTACTGTTCGCAGAAATACAATGGCGAAAGCAGAAATCTATGCTATCATTACTTCGCGAGATATTACATAAAATACTTGTCACCAAACTTTTCTCACACCCTGTAATCTTTGAATACAAATACAGGGTGCGAGAAAAGTATTGTGACATATTTCAATTAAGCCCCACTTGGCGCGCAGTGTTTTAATTTCTCCCAATTTTTTGCACCATGTACCTTAGCTATCTAGCTATTTAGCGCTCAAGTATCAAACAAATATTTCTTTTAGATTACGAGAATTAATTTATTAAAAATTTAGCGAAGAAAAATTATCCTGTTTCTCTCACTGCATGAATCGTATTCTTTAATGCCGCATTACAACAATGTAATAGGTGGCGCATTCCAATATTTTTTCTTAAGAAGGGAACTTGTGCACGAGTCTAAATACGTGTCCAATTATTGTGGGGATTTGGTTGTACAGCTAAAAAATATTTAAAAGTAAGCTGTGACGAACGGCCCTCGAAAAAATTTTCTCGAATAAAGATGCCGCGTCCATCAAATATGAATGGGAGAAAAATATAACCGTATGTATTATGGTACACGTCCATTCAGTAGTGCAAATATGCTTTCAGTTTAAATTGGGAAAGCGAATCTGCTTCTGTACAAGTTTCGAATCTGTCCCAAGTGTCGTTTTCAGCCATATTTTATCATGTATGGTTCAGTAGTTTAAACCATGTTTTCATTCAGTTTGACGCTACTAAAATTCATAATTCGGTCCTCGCATACAACATACAAGTTTATATCTCAATATATGGATGCTGAAAAAAGAAATTCAAAAATTTGATTTTTTTAAAAGATAATTCCGTATCAAAGTGTAATGCAGTTATTTTCATATTTCTCCGTTTCCTGATATCGTATTTCCGCCTAAACAAGTATAATTTAAAGGGGAATGGTTGCTCTCCATACCCAAGACGAGAAAGTGATGGAATTATTATCCGAAGATTTTATATTATTAATTAAAGAGAAAAATGAGCTGCGGGCCAAGGGACCAATTTTTCCAACTTGAAAATCGAAAAGCTCTGAAAGACAAAATCGATAGATGGGGAATTGTGATAAAAATTGTTGGAGGTACTGTACGCAGGCATACAATGGCGAAAGCAGGCACCTATGCTATCATTACTTCGCGAGATATTACATAAAAGACTTGTCACCATACTTTTCTCGCACCCTGTACATCAATTACGGAACAAGGAGGCGCTGAGAGCATCTAACGAGGGGTCTGTTATCTTCTTGACACTACGATAAACGCACTACGATACGATATATCCAACGATTCTTCAGAAGGGTATGATACTGGTCCAGATGATATGTTGATGCACTGATGGGAAACGAACAGTGTTACATTCAAGCTCACTGACGAATCTATTAAAGAAGGACTGTAGGAAAAGTTCAATTTTGGAGCCTTTTGTAGCCATGGCCTAGTTCCTCTTAACGACTAAAGGCTCCTAAAAAATACGTTAATATCTCTACTCTCAACAGAGTTATGATTAGTTGCCTGAGTGCCATGGACGCTTGATGGGCCAGGGAAGTGTGCGAATTCAAATATCTTGAAGTTTTGTCAAAAGCTGGTGGGGATCGAACCCGCAACCTTCCGATTACGTGACGGCTGCTCTGCCACTGAGCTATTCTACCGATGCTTGCCCATTTCATAGTTCGCGCTATGATCTTTGGAGGGTGGAACCTCCCTTCTATCGATGTGGCTACTTTGCCGAGATTCCTCCTTTACGACAAAGATGCATGCATATAACCGGGTAAAAACGCGAAAGAAATTGTACTTGTTTAACACTTTGCATTTCATCTTTGCTAGAACTTGAATTGACTACTTTACTTTTTTAAAACTTAAACGTGTTCGATCAGAAAGGAATTCATTACTCACTTTGACTATCTAAAGAAGCAAATGTAGTGATTCAAGGGCAATCTGTTATTTTTTTCAATAATTGGTTTTTGCGTCACCGTGAGAGAAGCAATATACTCTTGCGCACCATTACACAAAAGAATGGTCAGTGACAACATGGGCAATAAATTATGCGCATATCGCATCGTAGATCGTGCATCACTCTGAATTATTAGGTCCGCTTGTATCCATTGATCAACAATTTCCTTGGTTGAGTTGATCTTGTGAACGGGGCTGGTGCTGGCCTTTCCCTCAAGGAAGTAAACACTGGAGCATCGAAACCAATTGATACTAGGAATGTCTTCGAAACTGTTCACTCTCATCTTTGGCGTGTTCTCTCAACACTGACCTGCCAGCAAGTACGCAGACTCAACGGTGTCGTTTCTGACGAAAGCAACCCTCGTTGATACTCCTCTGCTGAATTGTCCACTAGAGTCAGAAAGATAAGAGACTGATTGATATGCTCGATGTGTCTTTCATCACAATCTTTCTGAACTATTAAACATGCATGTGCCTATTCGTCCTCCTCTTTCGTTTTCTTCCACATGTCTTCCATTTTTTGAATGAATAGGGTGCTAGTTTATTTAGATGAGTAGGGTATATGTGCATCTAGATTCATCTCGCGCTTGCCAGTTGATGTTTACCCGTCAATCATAGTTCAGACATGTGAGCGATAATAACAGTAATATTCTCAATCCAAGCCGCAATTTATCATAAAGATCGTCACGATCGATAATTTGCCAATTTTCAAGAGTCCGGTTATGTTTAACTTATCCAATGCATGTACAGTATCGCACAAAAGTTTCGCAACTATTTTCTCGTTGTCATTACTTTCTTCAAAATTCAGATATAGACATAAGGTTTGGAGCATTCGATAGATAAACCGCACGAGAATATAGCGATACCATACATGATTGATTATCCCTTTATTGCAAAATACCGAAATCAAATAACTTGTATGTGTTAGACATTATTTTTTTGGATCTCTACGGAATGTTGGAATCTGTTCACACTAACTGTGTAAAAAGCACAACCTCTGATGATCATAATCTGACATGTGACAGGTTTGGCGCATTTCAGAGAAAGCCGGTATATCGATTTTCATAGACATCGAAAATTTTGTTTGTTGGTCATATCTTTGAGCTCAGTTGAGATACAGAGCCCAAATTTGCAGGTAATATATTAGCGATGGAGCACTACTGTACACAGCTTCATGTTGGTCGGATGTCGAATTAAAAAATCGAAAAATTTTCGATAGTGGTTTTCATCGACATGAAATCAACCATTGCCGTATAGAGAAACATCTAATTTCTTGTCACTTTATGGAGAAACCACTAATGAATAAGTGTGCGAAATTGTGGAGTTAGGCGATTCTTCGCACTTATTTTACAGTTGATTAATGAAGGAGAGCCAAAGGGGCGGAGCCTATAAAAGTAGTCCGACCCGAAACATTCTCAACTCGCATGGGAAAATTATAATTAGAATGACTCCACTCAAAAGTGAAATGTGGATAACCCGATCTTACAAAGATGCTGAGCGAGTCTGGAGCGAACCTGAGAAGGTTCATCTTTAGCACATACCCCGTTTGATGGCTTCGCCCTCTTTGGCTGTCCTTCATTAATCAACTGTAAAATAAGTTTGAAGAATCGCCTAACTCCACAATTTCGCACACTTATTCATTAATGGTTTCTCCATAAAGTGACAGGAAATTAGATTTTTCTCTTTACGGAAATGGTTGATTTAATGTCGATAAAATCACTATCGAAAATTTTTCGAATTTTTTAATTCGACATCCGAAAAACATGAAACTGTGTACAGTAGTGCTCCTTCGCTAATATATAGTACCTGCAAAATTTGGGCTCTGTAGCTCAACTGAGCTCAAAGATATAACCAACAAACAAAATTTTAGATGTCTATGAAAATCGATATGCCGGCTTTCTCTGAAATGCGCCAAACCAGTCACATGTCACATTATGATCATCAGAGGTTGTGTTCTCTACACAGTTAGTGTGAACAGATTCCAACATTCCGTAGAGTTTCAAAAAAATAATGTCTAACACATACAAGTTATTTGATTACGGAATTTTGCAATAAAGGGATAATCAATCATATATGGTATCGCTACATTCTCGTGCGGTTTATCTATCGAATGATCCAAAACAAGTTCAAAACAAGCCAAAACAAAACAAAACAACAAAACAGTTAATTTTGAAGAAAGTTATGACAACGAGAAAAAGTTGCGAAACTTTTGTCCGGTACTGTAGCTTACCATTTGTGAACAGTAGCGAAGCAACAGCGCACTGAGATCTGATTTCCTGAGAGGTGTTCATTAACACGGGTCAGCAAGATTCATGCAACCCATTGCCCTCTCATATGTGAATTCTTGTTATTCGTAAACGCTTTGAGCACAATGAAAGTGACATTCTAAAAAGGTGTCATTCAGACTAGAATTTGCAGGTTATCTACTGCGCTTTCTCTATAAATAGAGAGCGAAGGTCACCGCGGGGTCAGTTGACTCTCCTCCACTGAATTGCGCACCACTTTTCTTTTCTCCGTTGATTATGGCTGATGTCACTATACATTATACTTACGTTTAGAATATCTGAGACCAATTGGAAGTCCCTGGCCGAGCCATGATCGCTCCTCTCGCTCTTCTCGTTCTCACTCTGATCGTCTGGGAGCTCATCCGCTTCTATCGTCGTTTCACTAGTCTCCCTCCGGGACCATTTGCAGTGCCTGTCCTGGGAAACTTCGTCAATGAGGTGTTGTTACATATAATTAACTCCCCAGAAAGAGTACTATGATCTGCCATGCAAATTCATTAATCTTGAAACGCATACGTGATTTCAGATTTATCAGTAATGTATATTATGTTTAGGTCAAACCACCTTATATCCACGATGCGTTCAAGAGATTGAAAGCCCGATTCGGCGCAGTGTACACTGTACACATGCCGTACCCCGTTATTAACATCGCTGACTTTGATACTTTAAGGGATACGTTTAGAGGTATTTCTTGGTAATTTTAAAACTGTAGGCTGATATATATATAGAGATACATAAAAGCCCGTTCGCATAAGAGTCGAACAAAGTGCTGAAGGGTTTGGCACACCAAATTTTCGAAAATTTGCCTAAGAGGGTAATCGATGGTGCTGATCATAACTGTCCAGCAGTGGCGGCGACCTCGCGACCATGAACCCGGGTTCATGGTTTTTTTGGCAGGTGGTCGGGAAACCTCAGTTGTGGAAGATAAACCTAAGGTGCCATAACATTCACAATCTACAGTATCCCAACTTGTATTTGTCGGCTACCGTAACCCGTTCTACCGTAATCTGAGTACAGTACGCACACCAAAAAGTGGAAAAATAGTCGGAAGGTGGCGGGCAAGGATGCGAAAACATTCAGTGTCCTACCGTATTCTGATTACAGTAACCCGAATACAGTACCCTCAATAGCTATCGTGAACTGACTTAATTTTGAAAATTGGATTTAATAATTAGTTCCTTGTTGCTACAGCATCAGCTTCAATTAAGCTTAAAAATTTTCATTACCGTAACCTAAACTACCGTAATCGGGATACGGTATCCACACCAAATTGTACAAATTAAGACAAAAAATACACATTTGAAGCGGTACCGTATCCTGGTTACTGTAGTTTGGGATACGGTAATTACAATTTGTATTTCCAGTTGAAGTCGATTTCAAAGAAACAAAAAAACTGATTTTTTATTTAAATTTTTTTTTTTGAAAAATCAGTCCATGATAGCAATGATAGCTAGTGAGGGTACTGTAATCAGGTTACTGTAAGCATGCTACAGTACGACAGTCGAGGTATTTTGTACTCAGATTACGGTAGTTTGGGTTACGGTAGCCGACAAATACAAGTTGAGTCCCTGTACATGGTGAAGGTTGTGGTACCTTGGGTTGATCTGTCTTCACCAAGTTTTCCCGACCACCTGCCAAAAAAACCATGACCCCCATTCATGGTTGATCCAGGTAGTGCTCGACCATGAACCCCGGGTCATGGTTTTTTTGGCAGGTGGTCGGGAAAACTTGGTGAAGACAGATCAACCCAAGGTACCACAACCTTCACCATGTACAGGGACTCAACTTGTATTTGTCGGCTACCGTAACCCAAACTACCGTAATCTGAGTACTGTACGCACACCAAAATGTTGAAAAACAGTCAGTGAATGGCGGGTAAGGGACAAAATACAAACAAACAAGGAACTAATTATTAAATCCAATTTTCAAAATTAAGTCATTTCACGATAGCTATTGAGGGTACTGTATTTGGGTTACTGTAATCAGAATACGGTAGGACACTGAATGTTTTCGCATCCTTGCCCGCCACCTTCCGACTTTTTGGTGTGCGTACAGTACTCAGATTACGGTAGTACGGGTTACGGTAGCCGACAAATACAAGTTGTGATACTGTAGATTGTGAATGTTATGGCACCTGAGGTTTATCTTCCACAACTGAGGTTTCCCGACCACCTGCCAAAAAAACCATGAACCCGGGTTCATGGTCGCGAGGTCGCCGGCGGCGTGGGCAGCTATGGTGCTGATCACCGTGGTCAACTTCATTTTGCACCATCTCGGCCCGTTAAGCCAGGCTGCATATAGGCTGCACCTACACGTATATATATTATATTTATATTTTATCTACGCTCGGCGGCGCAACGAAAGACGAATAATTACTTATGTGTTATGATACAAGAGAGTTGACTCTCCTCACACTGAGGTCGAATACGATAGGAAGGGGGAATGGGGGGGAAGGAGGTGCAATCGTAAAATGCGAAGATCCAATCGGCTGGTCTCATCTGTCTTCGTCTGTTCTGATGGGGAGTTTTATCGAGGAGGAGGCACTCGAGGTAGACCAGGTAGACTCTGCTCCGAGATCCAGCGTCAGGGGATCTCTAAAGGGGGGAGGGGGTGAGAATGAAGGAATGTGGTAAGGTAGTGGAAGGAGGGAATACTATTGGAAAATATATTTCCGAAAATCAAATTCTAGAGTTATCAATCTCTTCTTGAAGACAGGGATGCTGGGGGATGACAATACATGGGTGGGGAGAGCGTTTAAAATCCTAGCAACTCTACGAGAAAAACAATGATATCGAGGTGTGGATCTGGTTTTCTCAATATAGATTCCAAAGTTGTTGGTCCTTTCTCTTAGGGGAGCAAACAGGAAAAATTTACTTCTATCGAGTATGGTGTCTCCATACATGATCCTACGGGCCAGGACTAGATCATAAGTGACTCTCCTCTCAAAAAGCGCTTGAAGACCGAGGAAGGACAGACGTTGAGAGTAGGAGGGAAGACCAAGAGGATATGATGGAGATGGAAAGCATCTATAGTATAGAATACGAGTGAATTTCTCTTGTATTTTCTCAAGCTTCTGACTCTGTTTCTTGATATGAGGGTTCCAGAAGGGGCAAGCGAATTCAATGTGAGGGAGAACATATGTTTTAAAGCATTTGATAAGGATAGTGGGATCATTAACGGATACAGCACGAAGCATAATATGCATGACAGTGGTGGCTTTTTTTACACGATTATCAATACTGGCAGAGTTATTTAGGGTGGGCAGTACTTGGACGCCGAGATCGCGTTGTTGAGGGACTTGCTCGAGGATAACATTATTAATGAGATAATGAGGAGCAAGATAAGAACCTATGTGGAGATGTGTGCATTTAGATTCGGAGAGAGATAATTGATTGGATACAGTCCATGAATAGATAGCATCTAGGGCATACTGTAATTGGGCAGTGCGAGAGGCTTTATTTTTACTGGAATAGGAAACATAAATCTTAATGTCATCTGCATATGCTTTCACAAACACATCGGGGAAGGGAGCAATGACATATGTAATATCAGATATATAAAGAGAGAATAGAATAGGCCCTAGTACAGATCCTTGTGGTACGCCGGAGAGAACAGGGAAGGACTTAGATACGGTAGTACCTAACCTTACGGAGAAGTGCCTATCCGTTACAAAATCAGAGATCCAATTTAGAAGGTTACCATTAATACCATAATGCAAGCATTTAGAGATAAGCTTGGGAAAGGGGACGGTGTCAAATGCACGAGAGAAGTCGAGGTAAATAACATCAGTTTGCTCTTTACGGGAATGAGCGAAGGTCCAGTCATTTTCACAGTCTACGAGGTTGGTAAGAACAGAGGCACCGGATCGAAAACCATGTTGGTAATTAGGAATGATATTGGAGCGGTAAAGGTAAGGGGCAAGCTTATGCTTGACAAGGCGTTCCATTGTTTTAGAGGCGGGAGACAGTATGGAGATAGGGCGATAAGAGTCGGGTACTTGGGGATTCTTGTTTGGTTTGGGGATTGGGGTAATGAGTGAGAATTTCCATAGTGATGGGACAGTGCCGGTTTCCATACTAATATTGAAAATATCGCACAGGGGGAGGGAGAGGGCATGTGCACATTTACGAAATACAATCTGAGGAATGTTATCATGGCCCGTAGAGCATGATGGTGAGAGCTGCTTTAAAGCCTTATACACGTCATGGGGGAAGAAAGATACATTTCTTAGATATGAGGAAAAGGGGTGGGAGGGAATGGATGGTAATAATCCGTCATCAAGTGTGAAGTGGGATGCAAATCGGGATGCAAGGGAATTTGCTATGTCTAAGGTACTAGTTGCGATATTTCCAGAGGAATCAATAAGTTGTTTGGGGATGGATGGCTTCGGTTGGGTAA